>CM028379.1:84744155-84903757 GCA_013146195.2 Codonopsis lanceolata
TTTGTCTCCAGCTGGTATGGGACGGTTTGTGACAATTGGACTACTCGAGTCGTCCTTTGCATTATTATCTTTCGTTTGGAATCCTAAATATTTATCTGTGAGTCGTCCGTTGTCGCCAGCTGGTATGGGACGGTTGGTGACAATTGGATTACTCGAGTCGTTTGTTGTATCTTTATCTTTCACTTGGAATCCTGAAAATATATTTGAAATCTGAATATTTAAACTTTGACTATTTGATTTTCGCATTTTAGATATTGGAACTTTCGATTTTGATTCCTTGATTTATTTCGGTCAACTCCTCCTTAGTAACCGGAGGGGTTGTATATGAACTTGCTGAGCATTGTTCGCTCACCCTTTCTTACTCTTTCTCTTCCAGGTGACATTTAGCTTGGCTAGATGAATTGTTTCGAGTAGATGAATGAAGATGGTCAAAGAAGTTTTAGACATTTATAATTCATTCGTACTTTGAAAATTTTATTAATTTTAATTAGCTTTATATTGGATTTCGTTTCAGACATTGGTGGTTGTATTTTAATTACAATTGAGGGATATTAATGTTGATTAATTATTAGTGTTGGGATTTATTATGATTTTAAGTATTGATTGTTGGTGACGTGACCAAATTTTGGGTCCAAATGGTCGGACCCGAGTTTGGGGCGTTACAGAGTGGTATCAGAGCTTAGGCTTCAGATCCGGATGGTTTTGGGATTTAGGAATTAATAAAATTAGGAATTGATTGTAGTGTAAGGTTATAATTTTGTTTATACCATTAGTTACGTACCCAATAGCTTTAAGTGTGCGATTATAGTTCTAAGTTTACGATTATAGCTTTAAGTTATGATTTCCTTTATTTTGATTAGGATTGATACACTATTGGTTACTCGTAAGAATATGTTATATTTTAGTTTATTAGACTTGGAATACACGAGGTGTATCCAATTTTTGAGACATTGGAATAAAGTTTGATATTGAATAAATGTTGAGGAAATTTTTGTATTCGTTTGACATTCATTTAGAACTATATATCGTGTTGGTGTATTTCGAGTGCACAAGATTATAAGATAAGCTTTGGAAGAAATTGATGTTACTTAACAATTATGTAGATTGTTTCCATTTACGTCACGCCAATTAGCGAGCACCATTTTAGTGTGATAAAATTTTAGGCATTATTTGACACTTGCTCGTTTTTGTATCAGTATCAAATGGCACGTAGAGGTGGACGTACCGCTAACCGAGGCCGTGGTCGTGGCCGAGGAAACATGGGAGGAAGAGCAGTAGAGGACTCCGTTTCCGAGAGTGTGGGGGAACAATCTGGAAGCCAACTTAACGTGAATAACGAAAACCCTGCCCCTGAAGCGTCTCAGCCTAACGCAGCAAATCCCGCCTTAGTAGACCCCGTGCTTATGATGAACCTTCTACAGAATTTGACACGAGCGGTAGACAGGATTTGTCAGATTGTTCAACCTCAACCACAACCACAACCTCAGCCTGAGGCATCGCAACCTCAGCCCGAAGCACCGCAACCTCAGTCTGCCGTATTGCAACCTCAGCTTGCAGTTCTTCAACCTCGACCAGTGGCAAAGGACCCACTTGACATCTTCCAAAAGAGAAGCCATAAGCCGCTTCTCGGGTGCACCAAACACCATTAAGCGGAAGAATGGGTTGAGAGTATGAAGAAGATCTTTAGAACTATGACCTCACGAGTGAGCAGAAAGTCAACCTCGCCATGTTCAAGTTCGAAGGAGATGCTGATGAGTGGTGGCGTCCAAGATGAGGATTGTTGAAGCAAATGGGGCGGAGAGTACACAGGGAGACTTTTCTCGAAGTCTTCAATAAGAAATATTTTCTGAGCATGCGTGACAAAAGTTGGTTGAATTTCTCAATCTAGAGCAAGGAAATATGACGGTAAATGAGTATGATGTCAAGTTCACGGAACTATCAAAGTATGCTCCAGGTCTCATTGAGAATGACAAACAAAAGGCTATGATGTTTGAAAGAGGCCTCGATGGAAAGATTAGCCATCGATTGATAGCCTTACAGTTGAAGACTTATGCTGAAGTTGTAGACCGAGCCAAAATACTTGAACAAGTGTCAGCAAACTACCGGAAGAAGAAGGAAGAGAAAAAGAGAGGTTTTGAGAGTCTTGGAAGTAATTTTCGAGATCGATCGGGATATCAAGGAGGAAGTTACAAGTGGAAATAAGAAGAGAACCATAGAGGACAATCGGTCCAAGGGACCAAATCGATGGCGGAATCGAATCAAGGTCGGCCAAATTTAATCGAATAATGACCTTGAGTGTAATAAGTGTGGTGGAAAACATAGGACTGATACTTGTTACTGGACTACGGGAGCCTGCTTTAATTGCGGAAAGATAGGGCATAGGATCAAGGATTGCCCGAAACCACTGAAAGAAAACTTTGCGCAAGGAAAGGGCAGTGGCGATAAACCGAAACCAAATGCGCAGGGAAGAATTTACACGATGGTTGCACGAGACGAATGATATGGAAACTGGTATAGTGTGTCCTCACCTTCGCGACGTTTAAATTTTTATTCAGCCTAGTGTTTCATAATCAATCACCTTGTCGCATTTACACGACCTATCAAATTTTCATATGAGAACTTAAACGTCGATTAATTATAACACGATGGCCAATAGATCCAATTCCGTTACCTAAGTATTTAGATCCTATCCTTTGAGTTTCTTTAAGACGTTGATGATTTTGACGTATGGTTTAGACCATTTACTTGTTGGACCAAGTATGGGGCACTAGGAGTTTTACATGTGACGTTTGGACAAATGGATTGTCTCAGTTACATTTAAGGATTGAATGCCTAGGATCTACTAAAGTTTATTCTTCGATGTCATTATGTCTATTGGGAGTAACTTGGTTTATTATAAATTCGAAGAGGAACATCTTGAGCTCTTTGTATGACTTGGTGTGTTAAGTTTAGGGACTAAACTTCTTTTAAGGGGGTGAGAGTGTAATACCCCGATAATTTTAAATAAAAAATATTAATTCGTGTTAATTAATATTACAATCGTTTTGGACCTATATAATTAATGTTATAATTATTGTGTTAGATTAATGATTTGAACCTATTAAGTAATTAATTAAATTGGTTTGGGCTTGGCCCACTTATGACTATGTTTAATTATAATATTACTCAATTAAAAGATTGGTCTTGACCCATTTAATGTTAGGATTAGGAAACCTAATAGGGTTTCTGTATAAATAAGGGTTAAAGGAGGAGAAAACCCTTTATCGATTAACGGAGTAAAAAAAAAAGAGAGAGAGAAAAGGCAGAGAGTGAGAGAGCCGCAGGTGGCAAGCAATAGAGGTAAATAATTTTTCTTTCTTCCTGTTCAATTAGATTGATTGAGAAGGTATAGATATAATATATATATATATATATATATATATATATATATATATATATATATATATATATATATATATATCAACATATAGTGCACAAAGTCAACCGGTGGATTTGAAAAAAGAAAAAAAATTATTCAAACAAACAGTGTACTATTCTGTGTTTTGTGTGCGTGAATAGTGTGTGTGTACCGTGAATAGTGTGAAGTGGATTAAGTCAATGTAGTGTGTGTGTGTAGAGTTAGTGTGTTAGTTTAGTTTTATTATTTATTTATTAACTTATTGATTTTCAAAACCTAAAATAACTACAATTACTAACTATATATATATTTTTGAAAGACAACATTATTAGTATGTAGTATCGACAAGTTATATTTATAAAGAAAATCTATATTTTAATACATTTGGTGAGGTACTTGTTGGAACTTTTAATTTAAGTTAGTATTAAGTGTACGTTTAGGATATGTTAATTGTTGAGGATTATGAATTGGTATGAACGTAAGAAATTAATTAGTAGAATAATATTAGTTAGTGACTTGCTACGTTGTAATTTTAGAATCGGACAAGCGGGCTTAGGACGACCAATTGTGTTGCGGGATCATCTACGCTAAACAATTTCGAGGTAAGGGATTATACCTCATTTAGGTCTTTTGAATTCTTCGTTCCACACTGTTAGGCTTCATTTATTTCTTTGATAAATGTCTTTCTTTGAAACGTGTGCCGATTTTGTATCGGTGTTTGATTTTGAACTCTGTCGATTTCGTTCATTTGATTACTCATGATTATGCTTCTTCGTTTAATCTCACATACCTATCATGTTTTATGTGAGATATCTATTCGATACATAAGTGTGTTTGCAATTCATGTTGTAAAAAAATGTATTTGATTATTTAAAAGTTTCTACCTTGATCACTAAGTAAAAACAACCTAGTCACGGGTAAATGTGACCTTTCGATTTACCTAGTCACGGGTTAATGTGACCTTTCGATTTACCTAGTCACGGGTTAATGTGACATTTCGAAACCCTTTAACCACTTGACAAATGGTTAGTTACCCGGATATACCCTTTAGAAACCTTTACCCTTATGGGTCTTTAGAATTTTTCTGAACATTGTTCGAACAGGTCTTTAACCGCTTATGTGATCTTGGTATCTGTGAGTCGTCCGTTGTCTCCAGCTGGTATGGGACGGTTTGTGACAATTGGACTACTCGAGTCGTCCTTTGCATTATTATCTTTCGTTTGGAATCCTAAATATTTATCTGTGAGTCGTCCGTTGTCGCCAGCTGGTATGGGACGGTTGGTGACAATTGGATTACTCGAGTCGTTTGTTGTATCTTTATCTTTCACTTGGAATCCTGAAAATATATTTGAAATATGAATATTTAAACTTTGACTATTTGATTTTCGCATTTTAGATATTGGAACTTTCGATTTTGATTCCTTGATTTATTTCGGTCAACTTCTCCTTAGTAACCGGAGGGGTTGTATATGAACTTGCTGAGCATTGTTCGTTCACCCTTTCTTACTCTTTCTCTTTCTGGTGACATTTAGCTTGGCTAGATGAATTGTTTCGAGTAGATGAATAAAGATGGTCAAATAAGTTTTAGACATTTATAATTCATTCGTACTTTGAAAATTTTATTAATTTTAATTAGCTTTATATTGGATTTCGTTTCAGACATTGGTGGTTGTATTTTAATTACAATTGAGGGATATTAATGTTGATTAATTATTAGTGTTGAGATTTATTATGATTTTAAGTATTGATTGTTGGTGACGTGACCAAATTTTGGGTCCAAATGGTCGGACCCGAGTTTGGGGCGTTACAGTTTACCTCAAGGGTAAGGAGTACTACTTGCTTGTGATTATGTCTTGTCATGCTGGGAGTTAGCGAGTTATGTTTTTGAGACCAGAGAAAGCTTCTTAACTTGACCGTTCGAACACGGCATGAATTTTTTTGCGTAGGTGCTCGACTTGACCGAGGTATGATAATGGGTGCTAAGGACTCGAGTAACTGGTCTTCGGTAAAGTGAAGATCTTTAAAGAGAATAATAGTTAGTCATTGCGTACCAAGGATCTTCAAGAAAATAATAATTGGTCCTCACGTACCGAGGATCTTCAAGAAAATAATAATTGGTCCTCGCGTACCGAGGGTCTTCAAGAAAATAATAATTGGTCCTCGCGTACCGAGGGTCTTCAAGAAAATAATAATTGGTCCTCGCGTACCGAGGATCTTCAAGAAAATAATAATTGCTCCTCGCGTACCGAGAATCTTCAGGAAAATAATAATTGGTCCTCGCGTACCGAGGGTCTTCAAGAAAAGTGATTGGTCCTCGTGTACCGAGGATCTTCAAGAAAACCAGGCCATAATAAGATTTAGCATCGTCTTTTGTAAGCTACTTCAGCTTGTTCATTGCGACCTTCCCCGTGTACCGAGGATAAGGCCCTTGATCCCCACCTCGCATACCGAGGATGGTAGTGAGCGTTGACGCTCTTGTTTATTGCGACCTTCCCCGTGTACTGAGGATAAGACCCTTGGTCCCACCTCTGTGCGAGGATGGGAATGAGCACTCTATGCTCATGGTTTATTGCGACCTTCCTCGTGTACCGAGGATAAGGCCCTTGGTCCCACCTCCATGCGAGGATGAGAATGAGCACTTTATGCTCATTGTGCATTGCAACCTTCCTCGCGTTCCGAGGATGGGGTGGCTTCCATAGTGGTTCATATCCAAGGTAAGAAGGACAATTTGCTCATAATTCTTTCTTGTAATACTAGATATTTTGCTTTGAACTCCAAGAGAGTTTATGTAGTCGACTTTTGAACCTTGGCGGGGAACCTGCGTGTACCTTTGATATGATTCATCTTCGGCTTTGTGAAGGTTTTTTGAGACAATAATAAAAGTGTTCTTTGGTTGACGAGTATCTTCTAGAAAAGTGGCCCATAAGGCCATAATAAGACTTGTCCTTAGCGTGGCGAGGACTTTCAAGAAAACCGAGCTATATGATGCTGCGTGATATGAAGCTCAATAGGAGTGTGATGTATCGATCCTCAATAATTATATAAAAGCTCGGGCATTGGCGTGAGCGTGGCGTGCACGGGCACGAAAATAATATGAAGCTCGGGCATTGGCGTGAGCATAACGTGCTCGGGCACAAGAAATGATAATATGAAGCTCAGGCAGTGGCGCGAGCGTAGCGTGCACGGGCACGAAAATAATATAAAGCTCGAGCATTGGCACGAGCGTGGCGTGCTCGGGCACGAAAAATAATATGAAGCTCGGGCATTGGCGCGAGCGTGGCGTCAGGGCCGGCTCTGTAAAATCGGGGGCCCAAGGCCAATTACTTCGAGCGGGACCCTTCCTTTGTAGCATAATTTTTTTTCCAATTTTTGAAAAATTAAAGAATCCAAGGTTACATATGTCATTTTTTTTATTGGTAAATCTTTTGAAAATATGTCGAAAAATATTTTCGGATGTTTGGCAAACACACGGAAAACAATATATGAATAAATAAAAAAATATATTATAATATTAATGTCCATATTGAACATAAAATAATGTTTAACTTTAAGTAATTTTCCTTTAGTAATCCTTAATGATGTCAAATCAATAAGGTCCTTTTTTTTCAATGTCACAAATACGAACAAAAAAAATTGGTAATAATGAAAAACGTTTTAAAAAAGAAAATTGATAATATTTGGGGCATCCCTAAATAATATAGTGGACACTAATTTTATGACGTAATGAGTATTTATTTAAATTATAATTTATAAATAATGTGCACAAAATCTAATTATATTTCTAAACAATGTATTTATTGAGTAAAATATTGTGTGTTTGTAAATATGTGTAATTGTGGAAGAGGGTGAAGGGGTGCTCGAACATTTGGAAAATGAATCAGTAAGTCATTTTCCTGAAAAGAAGGCTTTATTTTCCGTTGACTTAGAAAAGCTTTTATGTTGACTACATTTTCCTCTGGTTACCAAATACTGAAAATGAAGAAAACGTTTTTCAAAAGTTATTTTCCGTGAAACAAATGGAGCCTAAGTCTTTTTTAGAAATTAGAATAAGGCATTTATTTTAATTTTTTAATAATGTGTAGGGTTTTTGTGAGATTTAGGGGCCCAAAAAATTGGATATTTTTAGGGGGCCCAAGGCCATGGCCTCACTCTCCTTATGGCAGGGCCGGCCATGCGTGGCGTGCTCGGGCACGAGAAATGATAATATGAAGCTCGGGCATTAGTGGGAGCATAGCGTGCTCAGACACGAGAAATGATATGAAGTTCAGGCATTGGCGCGAGCGTGTCGTGCACAGGCACGAAAATAATATGAAGCTCGGGTATTGGCGCGAGCATGGCGTGCTCGGGCACGAGAAATGATATTATGAAGCTCGAGCATTAGCGCGAGCGTAACGTGCTCGGGCACGAGAAATGATATGGAGCTCAGGCATTGGCGCGAGCGTGTCATGCAAGGGCACAAAAATAATATGAAGCTCGGGCATTGGCGCGAGCGTGGCGTGCTCGAGCACAAAAATAATATGAAACTCGGGCATTGGCGCGAGCATGGCGTGCTCGGGCACGAGAAATTATATGAGGCCTCGGCCATGAAGTTAGATGAGCTCGGGCATTGGCCTAGATATGGCGAGCGAGGATCTTTCAAATAATAGTCTTTATCATCGTCGACGATCTGATATGGATGAAGATGACATCTAAATAACTATTGTGACCGTCGTGGGGCTGTCGTATAAGAGTGCCTTAAGATCTCATCAACCCATGGTAGTAGTAACCCTCCACTTCTTGAGCGTAGGAGCATCCCCGTAGATTGAGAAGTAGTAAATATTTCTATTTGTTTCAGGCCTCAATAGCAGCCCCCCAGTTAACGATTGTTGTTAGCTAGACAATAATAAATCAATATATGTCTTGGCTTCTAGTAATGCTGTAGTTCTAGATTCGGTGAAATAATGTTTTTCGAAATCTTCCTTGTAAATAATAATATGATTGTCTGTAGAGGGACACCTATGCTCGTGGTTTTCGAGGCTATGTCAATTAGTGTTTTATACCTGAAAATTTCGGAAGCATCATTGCGAATCAAGCATATTCCATTTTTAACTAGAATGTGTATTATGAATTTGTCATTGCGTAAATAAGAAAGTAATCATGCTCACATTTAATCCAAATTTACAACAAATAGCCGTAGCTATTGTATAAGCAAAAGATCATGTTTCATCACAAATATTTTAGTCTTGCAGTACTTGTAAATTGTAATAGTCCGAGCATGGTGGTCGTATAAGATAAGATTGTATTAGTATGTGCATATTATGCGAGGATAAATAATGGTGGCAACACTTCATCTTATAATTTGTTGTTTATTTGGATGCATGAAATTAAGAGATCATACGAGCATACCATGCTAACATAGTATAACTAAATCAAACGTGCATGCCGAGCAAATAACCTAAAACAGACAGTTCATGAGTTTCACATAGACAATTTTTCGATTTATTGATATGAATAGGCGAGTGTATAGCTTGACATAAACTAATTTCAATTTGCATGTCATGTTTCTCAAAAGCAGACGAGCTTGCACCACATTTAATTGTCTATTATATTATATACCGATGTGAAGTGCACCAAAATATCAGGCCCGAACAGGTAACCCAAGAGTGTATTCCGAAATTGTACTTAGAAGATTGGGCCAAGCCCGTACCCGGAAGAAGGGCCCAAGCCCAATCACATACTAAAGCCCAGTATGGAAGGACCACATTTTCTATAAATAGGAGGAATTTTCCTATGAAAAGAGGAGGACTATTTTCCCCAAAATAACCGAACCAGAGTCCTCTTGATCTCTCCCTATCACAAGTTTATACACATGAACAATCGATTATCACACCGAGGGTTTACGGGGACACCCCCACCCACTCAAGGTGCTTTATTTGTGTAAAACATGCCGATATCCTACCGCGACAACCACCGGCCGACCCACGCCGACGATCCCGACTTCACGATACTTTCTCATCTTTATAACAACACTCCACAAGATCACCACATTTTTGGCGTGATCGCTTTGGTTCCATTGGAAACGACTATTTCGCTCCTCCTCAGAAGTCACCGTCTCGCTTTCAACTTTGACTCGAGCTCTAAAGGTGTAATACCACCTAAAAGCACGGCCTCTGAGGCTAACTCCCGTCATCGCCGAGGCAATGATCCCAAGAACTGCACCTTCCCGCCATCTACATTCGCCATATCCCCTTCTTTCTTCTTTCTCCTGGCCCTCCTTTCAACTACAAGCCGACGCCATCTCTCACCATCTCTATCTATCTCCACACGGCCTGCTCGAACCCCCGCTCTAATCGGCCCAAATTGCCACCCTTCATCACCCTTGAATCAATCCCGCCTTCGCGACCCCCCTCCGTGACTCTCTCACACCCGGAGAGCTTAACGCCGCCAACGTCAGAAATGGAGCAACCACGCTCCTCGCCAAAAGCCTGCCGAAAGCTTGCCCATCCACTCGCCGGCCTTCCGATCACTTGACTTGGCGTGTTTACTGGTCTTGAACGAACAACTCTCTGGCCTGTCGTGGTATTATTCAAAGCTTTATCAAAATGTCTAATTGTCTGCCTGGGGTGATAATTGTTTCCTCGCTTTTATCAAATATCTAATTGGTTTTCTTTCCATGCATACCGCCAATATTTTCGACCAATCGAGACACGCAATAGACAATAGCCTGACCCATCATCAATTTTAAAACAATAGCCTGGCATGCATACTTTATTGACTTATAGACTATGACCATTATTTATGGAGTAAGAGAAAAATTTTAAAGCACAATACGATATACACTCATATGTCATATTCTTTTTATCAATAAGCATGTTAAAATAATATATTGTTAATAAGATAAAAAAGAAAATGATGTTGACCAATTGATGATAAATAAATACATAAAGCTGAAATTATTTACCGAACTGAAATTATTTACCAAATTGAAATTATATGCCGAGCCGAAATTAATTGTCGAGCTGAAATTATTTGTCGAACTGAAATTAATTACCGAGATGAAATTATTTGCTGAACTGAAATTAATTGCCGAGCTGAAATTATTTGCCGAATTGAAATTAATTGCCGAGCTGAAATTATTTGCCGAACTAAAATTAATTACCGAGCTGAAATTATTTGTCGAACTGAAATTAATTCTCGAGCTGAAATTATTTGTCGAATTGAAATTAATGCCGAAATGAAATTATTTGTCGAATAAATTAATTACCAATGAAATTATTTTCCGAATTGAAATTAATTGCCGAATGAAATTATTTGCCGAAATTATTTGCCGAATTGAAATTAATTGCCGAAATAAATTATTTGCAGAACTGAAATTAATTAACCGAAATAAATAAATTATTTGCCGAACTGAAATTAATTGTCGAGCTGAAATTATTTGTCGAACTGAAATTAATTACCGAGCTGAAATTATTTGCCGAATTGAAATTAATTGTCGAGCTAAAATTAATTGTCGAATTGAAATTAATTGCCGAATTGAAATTAATTGCCGAATTGAAATTAATTGTCGAGTTGAAATTATTTGCCGAATTGAAATTAATTGTCAAGCTAAAATTATTTGCCGAACTGAAATTAATTACCGAGCTGAAATTATTTGCCGAATTGAAATTAATTGTCAAGCTAAAATTATTTGCCGAACTGAAATTAATTACCGAGCCGAAATTATTTACCGAACTGAAAATATTTGTCGAGCTAAAATTATTTGCCGAACTAAAATTATATGCCGAAATTGAAATCATATGTCGAATTGAAATTATTTACCGAATCGAAATTATTTGTCGAATTGAAATTATATGCCGAAATAAAATCATATGCCGAATCGAAATTTTTAACGAAATTTGAAATTATATGTTGATTTAATAACGTAACTTAATCGATTAGATGAAATATATACTACCTCGTAGAGTATGATTTATTATACAACTATTTGATAATAGCATGCTTTAGCGCTCCCGTAGTAAGTAAAGTATTTTCTTATAAATTTGACAACATTACTTTGATTAAATGTATACACGGGCTCGTTAGCCTCATCAATTTAAATATTATATTATTTAACTTTTTGCATAGCGTGACAATTAAATGTGATTCGAGCTCCCTACTTATGAGAAACATAACATACGATTTAAATAGATTTATGCGAGATAACTACTTGCCCACATACCACTATTATAAAAATTCCTCGCTTAGAGCTCTGAAAAGCTAGTTTCAATGTTACTAGCTCGAAATAGCATGTTTAGTCTACCTATCATATGTTAGTATGACGCATGCATTCTCTAAAGCTTCACACTCAAATACTTGCATCTTATAAATTCATAAATCTATCTTCTAATGGCGCGACGTGTCGCCAACGAATGATTAATTACTATTCTCGCACATTAATAGGCCCATATTTAAATAATTTTATCTTATATGATCAATATGTTTGGACTATGACAAACATTGTATGCTTAAAATATGAATGACGAAAAACGTGATTTCGCCATACAAAAATGCTCCTAAAAACTTTCAGTACAAAATACAAACGGGCATAGCCTCGGCAACCACGATCAATAACACAAGTTTTTCCTCTACAAACTATCACACGCTTATTAACAAGGTTACATACCTACCTCGCCTCACCGAGATCACATTTTAGGCCGAAGCCGGATCATTATTCACGTGTCTCGCACGCCACGCCGCGCGTAGCTCGAGCCTTTCCGAGATTATGCCTCGCTCGCGCCGAGCTCCATACTATTATTATTCACGTGCCGTGCACGCCACGCGCGCGCAGCTCGAGCCTTAGATTATGCTCGCAAGCTAAAAGCTGAACCTCGGTTATTATTTCGCCCGAGCACACTTCACTCGCGCCTTACGCAAGCCGCGGATTATATTTCATACATGTACGCGAGCTTTACATTATGCTCCCCCACTCGAAGTTTACTCGGTGGCCGAGTTTACTTGTCCTCCCCGCCGAAGTCTACTCAAGAGTTGGCCGAAGTTGCATAATACCGCGCCTACCCGCTTATGCGCTGCTCCGATTTACCTCGCTTTACACTCCCAAGCTTACACTTTCTATAAGCAGAACCATATTGTACATATTGACCCAAATGATCCTAAGATCCGGCGAAAGCACGAAGCCATTTTCATTTAGTGTTTAAGACGCTTTCTACGAAGCCTGGCGTCCATCATGCTTTCATCACAATTTCGCTACACTCTAAGATAAGCTTCATGTGTGCTGGCTCCAAGATCACTACTACGCCAAGACGTAGCTTCTACGAGTGTTTAGCACGTTACGCCCCCAAGGCCCATCATGCTTTCATCAAGATTTCGCGGCTACACTCTGCATGAGCTTCATATTGTGCTCCCAAAAGATCACTACTACGCCGACGAGCTTCTACGAGTGTTTAGCACGTTACGCCTCACTAGGCCCATCATGCTTTCATCGATTATTTGCGGCTACACTTGCATGAAAGCTTCATATTGGCTCGGCCAGCATCACTACTACGCCGGCACGAGCTAGAAGTGTTTAGCACGTTACGCTCCTCCGGCGTCCATCATGCTTTCATCGGCATTTGCGGCTACACTCGGCATGAGCTTCATATTGTGCTCCAAGCCAAGATCACTACTACGCCGGCACGAGCTTTCTATGAGTGTTTAGCACATTACGCTCCCTAGCGTCCATCATGCTTTCATCAAGCATTTGCGGCACTACGGCTAGATGAGCTTCATATCGCAGCTCAAGGTCACTTTATTTGGGGTCTCTAATGCCTCATACCTATCCTCCTCGCTTGCCGAGGAGAGGCACTCTAATGCCTCATACCTATTTTCTTCTGACGCCGCAGGAAAGGCCGAGGAACCTAGCGCCTCATGCATATCCTCCTCGAGGCCGACTCTAATGCCTCTAAATACCTATTGCATCCACATGAGCATTTCATACATATTTACAAGTTACTGAACACATGCATCCTCCATTCATCATTGCATAAACATAAAAACATGCTCATATTTCCTCTCTCAGTACCTTGCGGCTCAAGGTCACTTTCTTACAGTGCCTTGCGGTTTATGGCCTTATGGCTCAATTCTCTTGAAGGTCCTCGCCACACTGATGATAGATCTTATTATGGCCTTACGGCTCGATTCTCTGGAAGGTCCTCGCCACGCCGAGGATAAATCTTATTATGGCCTTATGACTCAATTCTCTGGAAGGTCCTCGCCACGCTGATGATAAATTTTATTATGGCTTTATGCTGAAGACTACATATCTTATTTTCATGCCTATACTTGCCGGTCGAGGTCTAATTCGCCAATCAAGGATCAATTATACATCAAGTTCACCCGCCAAGGCTCAAAAGTCAGCTACATAAACTCTTCTGGAATTCAAAGCAAAATCTCAAAACCCTTAGCATCACAAGAAAAAACTACCAGCAGATTATACTCCTTACCCTCGATGTCAGCCTCGACGGATAAGGAGTAGGGGGCTACTGAAGTGCACCAAAATATCAGGCCCGAACAGGTAACCCAAGAGTGTATTCCGAAATTGTACTTAGAAGATTGGGCCAAGCCCGTACCCGGAAGAAGGGCCCAAGCCCAATCACATACTAAAGCCCAGTATGGAAGGACCACATTTTCTATAAATAGGAGGAATTTTCCTATGAAAAGAGGAGGGACTATTTTCCCCTAAAAATAACCGAACCAGAGAGTCCTCTTTGATCTCTCCCTATTGCCGGGTTTATACACATGAACAAATACTGATTATCACACCTGAGGGTTTATGGGGACACCCCCACCCACTCAAGGTGCTTTATTTTGCAGGTAAAAACATGTCAGATATCCTACCGCGACAACCACCATCGGACCACGACGCCGACGATCCCGACTTCACGATACTTTCGGCACCCCGGACACAACACGACAAGATCACCACATTTTTGGCGTGATCACGATGAAAGTTAAATAATATAATATTTAAGTTGACGAGACTAACGAATTCGTGTACATTTAATCAAAATAATGTTGTAAAACTTGTAAGAAAATATTTTTACTTGCTACAGGGAGCGCTAAAGCATGCTATCATATAATAGTTGCGTACAATAAATCATACCCGTCGAGGTAATATATATTTCACCTAATCGATTAAGTTATGTTATCGCTCAGCATATAATTTTAGCTCGACATATAATTTCAGGCGATTGGAATATAATACAATGTATACGTCTCGTACTAATATATTTTGACAATATTAAACATGCTAAAATGAATAAATATCATAAACAAGCATAATTTGTGGGTTGCTCTAGAGTACGGGCGATTAAGAGAAAATAAGATTGCAGCAATATGAAAGTTTTAACCTCACCAAGTAATTATGCTTTGTATTTCCATTGCCCAATTTTTTATGATTTGCGGGACGAAAATTTATGCAGGCAGTAAGAATTGACATAAAAACTTGACTTTTCACGTGAAGGGTCACTGTCTAAGGCTATCCTTAATATCTTTGGATAAACAAATAATAAAATGTCTAGAAAATTGATTCAAAGATGTGAAGCATTACCCACGTGCAGGGTCATTATCTCACTTTGTTAATTTGATTCTCTTTGGCAAAAAGATGACACACACACATACATACATACATACATACATACATACATACACACACACACATACATATATATATATATATATATATATATATATATATATATATATATATATAATTTATAAAAACCTTACTTTGATGATTAAAATACTCTTTCTTTGGCCCTGCAGTACACGATTTCATTTAAAACAGGTCGTGCACCCGGATTTATGCGGGCATAAGTGGTCCGAATAAAATAAAAAGGTGTGAGCACTCGACAATATAAGAGGAAAGTACATGATATTGTCATTTCCTATAAAGCATGTAATATTGGCAGACATTTGTGGAAGGAGTGCACCTATGTATACGGGTCAAGAGACTGACTCCCAACGTGTAAAGCTTAATGCAGAAGCTTCTAGCAATTTTGGTGGCGTGAGACAGCGTGGTGGCTCGCTTGTGGCGATTTCACTGCCGGGCCTTATCTCTTCAAGACCCGACTGGGTTACTTTTATTTCTTGGTCGCGCGTAACAACGCCAAGCAAGACAGCTCTGTTGACCTTGATTTTTCTGGAGGTGGACTCACCTCCTTAAGACACAACTATTGGTGGTAGGGGTGAGCTTGGTCTGGTTCGGTTTAGTTTTTTGGAAAAAAATAGAAAATCGGAACCAGACTAATAGTCTGGTTCTCAAAAAATTTAGAACCGGAACCAACCCAATATGTATGAGAACCAAAACATTGGTCCGATCCAGAACCAATCAAAGATGTATGAGAACCAAGATCGAACCAATACTATGATTTTTCATTTTTTAACTGTTTAATATAAATACATAATAAAATTTGTAAGACTGAAACTTCATAAAAGAATTAAAAAACATTCGATAAAAGTACATTCAACAATTAAAAATGTCGAATTCATAAACTCATAGCATGTAAACAAAATAATAAAAGAGTACCAACTAAAAAATAGAACAAAGAGAGTATTAGGAATTAATATATATAATATGTAATATATAATATATAATATATATAATATATATATATAATAATAATAATATAATATAATATATATATATATATAATATAATATATATATAATAGTAATATAATATAATATTATATTATATTATATTATATATATATATATATAATAAAATAAATAAATAAACAACATATTGGGTTGGTTCGGTCCGGTTCCGAGTTTTTTTAGTTCGAGAACCGGGACCAACCCAAATGTTTGGTTTTATGAAAATTCAGATCCAGGACCAAACCAAAGTATTGGTCCGGTCCAGTTTTGATTGGATCGATTCGGTTCTATCGGCTCGGTCCGGTTCCGAAAAATTCCTGCACACCCCTAATTGGTGATGTTATTATCTACTCAAAATCCAGAGTGGCGCAGATCTGTTTTGCCGGAGCTTTGTCGTTGCTTCGCCGCACAGTACCGCTTCAAAAACCTTTCGATGGCACGTGGCGGAGCCTGAGAGGTCGGATGGAAGTGATTTTTGCGTCGTTGACTTCGTCTACCTGAGGCGCATCTAACGATGACCTTTGTTTTATGTTTCGTTTTCGTTTTCTTCGTCAAGCTCGCATGCACAGTTTGTGTGTTTGTGTTCGCTTAGTGGTGTTCCTAAGCACTTTTGGAATGGAGTCTCGCCGAGTTTGACTTAGTCGATGACTAGAGAGGAACGAAATGAAGTCGTTCCCGGCAACGGAACCACTTGATCACGCCACGAGAGGGGGGTGCCGAAAGTCTCGTCGCACGTGACTGGTCCGTGATGTCGTCCGGTGGATATCTGGTTGTTTTGTCTGCAAAAAGAAAACACTGTTAGGGAGCTGGGAGGTGATCCCAGCTAAAGCCCTCCGGTGTGAGAGCCAATAACAAGGATAATATGTGCCGGAGCTCAGACGTTCCCTCGAGCTACCGGTGAAATCATTATTGAAAGTGTGTTTTTTGAGAAAGAGATAGAGAGATTGAGCAGTTGAGCCCCCTCCATAATGAGGGAAGACCCCTCTATACATAGTATCTCATGGACCTTTACTTATTTTGGGCTTGGGCCCTTCCTTTGCTATTGGCCTTTTGGCGAATTTTTGGGGGGGTGTATTTTCGGTGCACATCAGAAGGTAAGCCTGTTAATTTAAGATTTGAATCAGAGTATAATATTTATGTGTGTGTGTGTGTGTGTATATATATATATATATATATATATATATATATATATATATATATATGAGTATATGGATAGACTTTATTTAACTCACCATTAAAAATATACATGGGGTTGAAGTTTGCAAAATACTTTATGGAAGTGCCGACAATGGTAAAATTTGGGGTATCGGAAATTCCTATCTATCTTTGGCATATTTTCAGTTCAAGTAAGTAATCAAGGCACAATCGCAACGCTAGTGTAGGAATTTCCATGACCAGCGGTAGCAATCACAATAAGGTTGAAGATATGCTAAGAGGGTTAGCACCCTCTCTGAGGGAACATGCTGCCAATTCCTTGATATGGAATGCCAAAATGTGGGAGTGATATCCTGCTGAGGGCCCTCTTGGTCAATATAGGTCGTATTTGCAACTCTAACTTATGGTGAAAGAGAAAGAATTACAAGGAATCATAACAACAACGTCGAGACCACCGATCCCCCAACGTTAGGAGATCATTGGATGGAGGGGGATCGAGAGTAGTCGTCAAAGCAGGAGTTGCATGTACCTTCAAATACCTATCATCGTGTAGAAGATTCTCATCTTATAAACCAGCAGCAGATTCTACATGTTGATCATGATCAAGTTCAATTAACAAATGAGACTGAGAGATTGAGAATCAGGGATGATGGTTGGGAACAAGCAAGGCAGGACCCCGGGGCGCAAGAAACCTAAGATACTGCACATTTGTTATGCTATCAACCTTCTCCAAGTAATTATCACTAAGGATTGTTAGCATTGGATCATTCATGGGAAGGCTCGAAGATTACTCTTTTTTACTTTTTATATAGATTGTTTTTCTTTTCAGGCATGGTTTTTGAAAGTTTTTGACTTCATTTATTGTTTGTTAGTTTGGAATATTTATGATTTGGGTTATGTTTTTATAAATGTTATAATGGACCATTGTTACTTTGGCTAATAAAAAAAAAGGTAAGTAATCAAGGAATTGAAAGGGCTAATTCATTTTATTCATAGCTAGAGTATCGACTCAAGAAAATAATTCCTTCCTAGTTCCTATAATCTTTCATCTCTCTGTTCACTAGATATTGTTTCTTTTGTTTAATTTCTGTTTTTGTATTTTATAGAAATTGGAGTCTTCCTGAATCCTGATCCACAAACAGAGAGGTATGTTTAAATTCATTTGAGATATTTGCATATTTTCATGATTATAACAATAGAATTGATATCTAATTCATTTTTTTTACTCAAGAAAAGAATTCCTTCCTAGTTCCTATAATCTTTCATCTCTCTGTTCACTAGATATTGTTTCTCTTATTTAATTTATGTTTTTGTATCTTATAGAAACTGGAGTCTTCCTGAATCCTGATCCACAAACCGAGAGGTATGTTTAAAATTCATTTGAGATATTTGCATATTTTCATGATTATAACAATAGAATTGATATCTAATTGATTTTTTTTATTTAGGAGGAGGACGAGCCGATTTATGTCATATTGCGAACATGATGGTTGGATGACAGATGCTAGTCAAAATTTTATCAGTGTTTTTTTTTATGAATTTGACAATTGACATTTATTTATGTATTCGATAATTATTGTTGATGTTATGGATATTTGATCTTATGGATGTTATTGGTTTTTGTTATGGATATTTAATGTTATGAATGTTATGAGTTTTTGTTATGGATTATTTATGTAATTCATGTTTTATTCATATTAATTCATATTGAAAATTTGAATACTCGAATCACTGATTGATAAATAGATTTTGAAAAAAAAAACTTAAATAAAATTTCAAATTGAATACTCGAATCGAATCGCATAATTCGAATATTAATTTCGAATCGAATACAAATCAATTTTAATATTCGAATAATAAACGAATAGGAATACGAATACTCGAATAATTTCACGAATAAGAATCGAATATTACAATATTCGATTCGATTCGTTTACACCCCTACCGCACGGTCATCGGTTCCAACAAACTGTGTGCCAAGGTAACCATATTCCATGGATATGGTAAACCTGCATCCGGAGCAATCCTATGATGATCAGAATCATGCTGGGGGTTACAAACAATCGGATGGGATTTGCGATTGTACCGCTCCATATAACCGAAGAACATTCCCACAGTATATCTCGCATTGTCTACCAAGTTCTTCATCAGCTAAGACTTGTGTCCTCCAACTGCTGAAGTATCGAAGAAGCATGTGCAATACTTTCTTATTTGCCGCCATGCCTCTTTTCAAAATATCAGGTGCAATAACCATTCCCGAAATGGTTTGAACATATCCAAAATATCGAAGGACGCGATCAGGGTGGTGTGGCTCGACATGATCGACCGACTCTATACATCCTTGATATAAGGATATCTGGTGAAACAGGAAGTGTTCCCGCACCTGTGTATACGACATCCAAATAACCTACAAAATGGATTAAAAGACAATAAGTAAAAACATGACTCACGTGTCGGAACAATGCATGCATGCAACAACACCATCGGCAACCAAAAGTGCCGGAAAGAACACAACAACCACAACCTCGACGGCTAAAATATGCCGGAGACCATACAGATTGCATCCTTGCATGAATATTTAGATACACATTAAATACTCACATTATCGCCTCGAAGGGCATCAAATTATTCCCGCAGACCTTGTAATCGGTCCAAGGGCACTCCCGAACCAGTTTTGTGCTCCTACCTCAAAGCAAGTGGTTTACTTTGGTAATAGTGCACGTTAGGATCAGGGCTACATGTCGTGAATCGTTCATAGATCCATGCCTATATTGAACAAAATACACACATTACCATAATTTAACAATTTATATATAAATATATATTGAAGATATATACACGTAATTACCTCATATAACGTGAAATATCCAGCCATCTGCTTCGTTTTGACATGTGAAGCACTCCTTAGATGTTTATATAGAAAGGCTAGGGCTGCTGCTCCCCATGAGTAAGTATGTACAGCATCCAAATCGCCCAAGAAACTCAAGTAACTCGTGCTAACACGAGTTCCGCTCTTATCAGCAAAAAGTGTACAACCCAACATGTACAACAAATAAGGGCGAACAGAGTAGGCAATCCTTTCTAGATCCTCAAACGTAGCATCCCTCGCAAAACACTTGCTTAGCCACTCTAACTTCACAGACGACCCCTAGCACCATCAATTACCTTTCTTGTCTCGTTAGGAGACACTCCTAGATACGTACAAATGTCATGGATGATACTTTCAATATTCGGAGTCGCCAAGAGACCTTCCAAAAAGACTGATTTCCTGGCAATTGGAAGACCAGTAAGGCAAAAGACATCATCAAAGTATTATCGTCATCTCACCAAAGGGCATGTGGAAGGTATTAGTCTCTAGGTGCCACCGTTCTACAATAGCATTGATCAATACCTTATCGCTGTTGGGATATGATACTTTCTTTAATTGAAAGAGTTTGGTGGCTTAGACTAAGTCAAGTAATTGTTGAAAAACACTGCTTTTTTGTTAATTTCCAAGCTTGTAGCTTTGGTTTGTGATTGTTCACTTTCAGTAACACCTTGCGCTCTCGCCCTTCGTATATCCTTGCAGCTATGTGTTCCAGATACAACGGCATAACACTTGCATCTAATGGACCCCTGGTCATAAAAAAGTAATTGGTTTCATCTTTTGCCCTACCCCTTCCACTTGCCCCTCATCATCATTATCATCCTCGCTAATCGTCATGTGTGTTAGTAATATTAACATGATTAATTATTTAAAACCATTTTGTGCATATTCCCTTTTATATTGGATTTGCTTGTACCCATTACTTAAGTATTAATAGATTGCCTATAAACTTATTTGTTAGTAAACTATGTGCTACATGCCTACACACAAGAATACAACTTTATTTGGATTGTTCAATAGCTAAAAGCAGAAGTTGCGGTCGATGTTATAGCTGGCGATGGTTATCAGTAGCAGCCGGAAGTTACTATAGCAAATTGAAGAAGCTGATGCTTGCTTTGGTCAGTTGGTTTGTCTTGAGTTTTCTTAAGCAACCAACTGATGTTAGAATTTTTACTTTTTAAGTAAAAGTGGAAAAAGTGACATAAGCTTTAAACTCAATATCAACTTTACACGTGTCATTTAAATGGAGTTTTCTCTTTCCTTGTTTCTTTATTTTATAAAGTAAACTTACTCACTGTTGAATATTACTCTAATTGATTAAGTCTTTAAGTTTTCAACATTAGTGAAAAGATTCTAACATTAAAGTGTTTGACCTTCACGCTCATATAATTATTTATTACTGGCCATCATCATTTCTAACATTGAATTGTTCAATAGAAGACTTTTTGTCATTATATTAAATACTCTATAGTTTATCATTGCATTAAATATTCTATAGTGTATAATTGCATTAAATATTTCACAGCGTATCATATCTTTTAGCTAAATCACTCTCTTTATTATCTCATGCTAGAAGATATCTTCTCTCCTTATTTTATGCGAGAAGATATCTAATTACTCTCTTTATGAATGTATATTATCATATTAGGTGATATCTTCCGTCTTTCAACCTCTTCAAAGATCTCAGTGCATTCAATTGAAAAAAGTCTGATCATCATTTCTTTGATGAGATTCACAATTCAACATTGCTCTCCAACGACTCTAAATTGAAGATCTCTATATAAACGTTTGAAGCAAAGATTGAAGACAGAGGTTGAAGCTATCATTCATCACCCACACAATATTTTCTCTTTGATTTGCTTCAACCCAAGACTGAACACTCAACATATTCTTTCAAACAATTCTTTCTTTGATGTGTTCTAATCTTCAAACAATTACTAGATATTTTTTCACATATTATTCTTTTTCAAGTTCTTATCTAAACAATCATTGTATTCTTCCTTACTTCTTCCAAACTTTAAAGGAATACTTGATTGTTGCTGAGCAATCATACTCCTCAAACACTGGTTTTTTGTTGTACACAGATCAGTTAGTGATCACTTAGAATTTTAATATATTTAGTGCACTTCAAAATCCAAGTTTGACCAACTTGTTAGTGGACGTAGCAGTTTTTACTATGAACCACTCCAAATATCTTGTCATATATCTTCCCGTTGATAGAACCGTTTCTCACACTTGAGCAATTTCAATCTACTTAAGTGCCAGTCAGTTACATTCTTGAATCATTTACTTAATTGTTTTATACATTGTCTTTAAATTCAATTCTTATACTTTAGTGATCAAAAGAAAACCAAATTGTTTTATATTCAGCAACTGCTACATGCTCATAAGCTGCTGGAAATTTATCTTTTCCGCTGCAACTTTTAAGGTTTTCAAAATAACCCTTAAAGTTTTTAAAAGACTATTCACCCCCTCTAGCCTTATTTCGTTGCCTACTGGACTTACAATGTGCCTTGGCCTCTACCCGTGCATGGGCGTCTGCGTCAACCTTCGTTTTCCTAGTCGATGCAGTATGTCTATTCTTCCTCTCGAAAACCTTATCTGTACATGACATTCATCACATGTGAGTTCGTTGACGTTTGAAATTAAAAAAATGACAAAAAAACAAAACTGTTCGGACATCGGTAGCCGAAAATCACAACTCTGTTTGGACCCCGTTGACCGAAAATCTCATTTTTGTTCGGTCCTATGTGGTCGAAAATCACTGGACAGTTCGGATGTGGGGGTCCGAATAGTGCGATGATTTTCAGTAGCTTTTGTTTGAACAAAACTGAGATTTTCAGAAGACCATGTTCGAACAGAGCTGTTATTTTCGGATGTGTATGTCTGAACAACATACCCTAGTTCCAAAGTTCAGGCCCGATTTTTTTTCTCGAAAAATTGCTAAAAAAATTATCATTTTTTGCAAAACTATGGTCCTAAAACTACTCACAGTCAAACAAAACAAGTATTCCGAATTGATATATCAACCCTAAACACATAACACAACTTAAAATTAAAAAATAAAATTGTACATACCTTTCACCATTTTGCTAAATCGATAGGAAGGAGATGAGGTTGATGAAGTTAATCTCTTCTCCCCTTCAATCCTTCTTCAACAAGATGAGTTTTTTGTTGGGTGAGTTTTGGCTAGGTTGGTTCTCTCTCTTCTCTTCCTGTTTTTTTTTTTTTTTGTTTTTGCTTTGGCCTGTGTGTGTGTAAGTTGTGGAAGGGGTCACGATTTTGGTGGGGGGTGGGGATATAGAGGGGGGTTAGTGTATATAGGGTGAGTTAGGGAGGGGGTTTGTGTAAGAAGTAATTTTAAAAAAATTAAAAGGGCAAAACAGGTAATTAGACGGGGTAAACAAAGTGTTTTCAAGTATTTTAAATTTGGATTGGGGGTACACTTAGAAGGGGGATCAACTTGGAGGAGTGGAGTTCTATATATCGCAACTTTTAATATAGATAGATTCGTCTTACGGATTACGTTTTACAGGAGACCTAGTATTTCCCTTTAAAGAAAAAGTTAGAGACAAATAAAGAAAAATATTGGGAAAATTGCTTTTTTAACCAGCGTACAAATTAAGGGTGACAAATTTAACAACGTACTTTCAATAAGACTAATTTAACAAATGTAATAAGTCTTGAAGACAAAAGTCACCAATTTCGTTAAATCTCCAACCAACTTCGTTAGGATGTGGACTGTGTGAGCTTTAATGATTGCTTTAAATGATTTATAATATAATATCAAAGTAAAGGGTTCTCAATATAATAAAACTGTATTTAGTATTTACCTTCCAATTATTATCACAGACATGATCTTCAAAGTCCCGAGTTTCAACCCAGATCTTCAAACTTCCAACCCCAAATCTTCAAACCACCAATACTACTACTATTTGACTATTTGACTATTTGAAATGATCTTACTTGAATTTCGTAGTGGGAGTTTCCAATTTCCAAGCAGTGGGCTTGAATCTGTTGAGGTGATTGTGGAGATGGGTTGCTGGACTGACAATGGAGGCTCGCCGGACCGTTGAAGGTCGGGGATGGCGCTGAAGAATCAGAATGGATGAGAGAGAGATGGAGAGGCCGGCGATGGAGGACGGTGGCTATGGTGGGTGTTGATGAAGTAGAGGGAGCTAGGCGGGCCTGCTCCGATGGATCTAAGGTGAGATGGAGCAGAGTTGTTGACGCCCGGTAAAAGAGATGATGCGCAAGCTCTGTTTCAATCCTTCCCTTATTATGTAATTTTTATTAGATACTCTTTACTTAGAAATTTTATAAAAGAAATCCTTTTAAGATCCACATAGTCCATATCATAACCCCGTTAACAAAATAAGATGAAGACTTAACGAAATTGGTAATATTTTGTCAAAATTATTAGTACACTATTAACATTTTGCTTCGAACCAAATACACCAATAACATTTGTATTATTGAAAGTACGTGATCAATTATATCACTATCATATATACGTTGGTTAAACAAACAATTTATCCCGAAAAATATTTGTAGAACCAAAAGGAGAGAAAATCCAAACCCATAAGTCATAACCCACGCCAAGTCACTTAAGAGAGAAAATCTAAACCTGCAAGTTGCAACTGTGTAATTACGGGCTCGAAAAAAAATATTACGGGGTAGGACAGGATTTTTCTTAGTATAAAAGAAAGTATGTTACTTTTCCAAAATTAAGGTATCCAATTGCAAATTTCCCCTGTGAATAAACAAACCTTTTCTGTCTTCCCCGTTGGGTTAGCATTCGTTGCGAACAAGTTAACTATACTTAGATTTCGTTCTCTCCTTGAATTCCTTTTCCTTCTATAAGTCGAGACGTTCCGAAGACTCTCAATTTCATCTCCTTCCCATCGTTCATCTCCAGCTTTCGATCATGGTTCTCGAGGTTAATTACTACATCCCTGCACTGTTAATGCACAAATTAGGGTTTTTCCATCGATCCTTTCATTTGTTTTTTCCTAATCTTTTTTAGATTTTACCAGGCTACAATGATCTGTATCGACAATTCCGAATGGATGCGTAACGGCGATTACTCTCCGACTAGGTTTCAAGCTCAAGCTGACGCTGTCAATCTTATTTGCGGCGCCAAAACCCAGGTCAATATATCTGTTCTATTTATCTCCTCTTTGGCTAGAGTGAAAAGTATGAAGCTCAATTAGTCCGCTGGAAATATTTAATTTTTGCTGGCAAGTTTGGGGGATTTAGTTAGGCGTGCTTTAGGGGTTTTATCTGATGTGAAGTGTGGAATGTTGTTTTGTGGGTTTTGTGGCTGCAGTCTAATCCAGAGAATACGGTGGGAGTATTGACAATGGCGGGCAAAGGGGTTCGTGTTCTGGTTACACCAACTAGTGATCTTGGCAAGATCTTAGCTTGCATGCACGGTTAGTTTATTTACTTGGCTATGTATGTCCTTGTGTTTGTTTGGTTTTTAGTTGTATCAATAGTAAGTTGTCAAGATCAACCAAGGTATAGCGCGTGTAATTGAAGTCCCGTCCGTAGTATTTCAATTTGAGGCAAAAATCATAATAGTGTCAGAAAGAAATCTGTTTTGCATCTGGAGTTGTTGAAACTGTAGATATGCATATAGTTTGTGGAATTATGCTTTCTCTTGTAGGTTTGTTGGCTGCGTTGCATTTGCTAAGTCATCCAATCGTGACTTGCTGACAGTGAAAACTGTTGTGTTATTCGCTCACATAGATTTTAGCTGTTTTATATTGTTAGGAAAGCTGAATTTTATAAATTTTGGAACCCAAACCTTAGACATTTGGGTCCTTATCTTAGACTTCAATTTTTTTTTCCTTTTGAAGTATTCATTCTTATTTATCGGAAGTTGTGTATTTTATTTCTAATGTGCTGAAGTTTTTTTATTTGTTTATTCAGGTTTGGATGTAGGCGGTGAGATGAACCTGGCAGCAGGGATCCAGGTGGCGCAGCTGGCTCTTAAGCATCGTCAAAACAAAAAGCAGCAACAAAGGATTATAGTCTTTGCCGGAGGGTAATTACCTCGTGTCTTGAATTTCCTTTGACGAGGTGGTTTCGGTCTTTTATACATGTTATTTTACTTTTCAGTCCTGTAAAATATGACAAGAAAGTATTGGAGATGATTGGAAGGAAGTTAAAGAAGAACAGTGTAGCGCTTGATGTTGTTAATTTTGGTGAAGAAGATGAAGGAAAGGCAGAAAAGCTTGAAGCCCTGGTTGCTGCCGTAAATAATAATGACAGCAGTCACATTGTTCATGCTCCTGCCGGTCAAAATGCCCTCTCTGATGTGCTTATAAGGTTTCTACTCTCACTTATTCTCCACTATTCTGGGTTCATTTAAATTGGTTTGAATGACATTTTCCCCTTTCCATTTTGCAGTACTCCTATCTTTACTGGTGATGGAGAAGGTGGAAGTGGTTTTGCTGCAGCAGCTGCAGCAGCTGCGGCTGGTGGTGTATCTGGTTTTGATTTTGGTGTAGATCCAAATCTGGACCCTGAACTGGCTCTTGCTCTCCGAGTTTCAATGGAAGAGGAGAGAGCAAGGCAAGAAGCTGCTGCCAAGAAGGCTGCAGAGGAAGCTTCAAAGCAAGGAGGGGAATCCACTTCTCAAGATGCAACTATGACAGAAAATGTTGGTGCTGCAGCTTCCGAACCTGAGAATAAGACACAAGATCTAATGGTTGGCTCTTTTTTTGTTTTGATAAGTCTACTGTTTGGTTTTCTTTCTTTCTTTTTTTTTGATAAGTAAAGTATTATATACCAAAGCGTCTAAACAGGAGACGCGTCCTTTTTACAAACTATAAGCATACACAAACGGACTAATCTATAGAAAGACTATTAACAAAATCGATACAAGAAATGTTGTGAATGTTGGAAGAATTAGTGTCCTCAACCCCCCAAAAAAACAATGTATGAAGTAACTCATCCTTTAACTTGTCCACCATCCTCTCCTCATCCTCAAACACCCTCCTATTCCTTTCCCTCCAAATGATCCACCAAATAGCTAGAGAAACTGCGTGCCAAAAACTATTCTTTCTTCTTCTCCGCTTGTACACAGACCAACTCAAAAGGAGATTTTTAACAAAACTCGGCATCACCCAAGCAACAGAGAGTAGACGAAGCATTAAATTCCAAAGCATAGTGTAGCAACAAGTGATTCACACTTTCTTCGCATGTTTGCACATGAAACACCAATTCACATAGATCACTTGACGTCTCTGCAAATTATCCCCTGTAAGGATGGCTTCACTAGCAGCTTCCCATGCAAAAAACAAAACTCTACTCGGAGCTTTCACTCTCCAAATACCACCAAGGGAACACAATATTCTCTATGTTAGAAAGAATATGATAATAGGATCTAACAGAAAAAATCCTCCTCTTCGAGCCCACCCACACCACCCTATCCTCCCGCTGCTCCACCGAGTGAGAGTATAACTTAGCAAAAAATTGAACACAAGAGTCCATCTCCCAATCATGAAGATCTCTCCGAAAAATGGGACTTCAAGAGACTTTCCCTTCCTCTATATTCAAAATCGATTTAACTAAGCAATCTTTCTCACTTGCTAAATTAAACAAATCTGGGAAAGATCTCCAAAGCTCCCGGTCATCGCACCATTTATCCTTCCAAAATTTAACTTTGAACCCGTTGCCAACCTCAAAAGAAATGTGTCTCTCAAACTGAGCTCAACCCTTCCTGACTCCTTTCCAAACCCCCACCCCATAGCAGGTAGAAACATCTTTCGGAAACCACAAATGCTCACCCTCACCATACAAGCTCACCACCACTCTCCTCCACCAAGCATTCCTATCCACCACAAATCTCCAAAGCCACTTCCCCAAAAGAGCCAAATTAAAAAACTTCAGATTTTTGATCCCCAAGCCTCAATTTCTCACACTATCACAAACTTTCTCCCATCTAACCAAATGAAACTTTCGCACCTCCATAGACCCATCCCACAAAAAATCTGTCTCAAATTTTTCAAGTCTGCTGCGAACCGAAACTGAACGCACAAAAAGAGGCGTAAAATAAGTGGGAAGGCTAGAGAGAGTATTTTTCACTAGAGTTAGCTTCCCCCCTTTGAAAGATACTGTTTTTTCCAGCCCGCCAATATCCGCTCGAACCTCTCGATGACCGAGATCCACATCTCTTTACTTTTGTGCTTGGCTCCTAAAGGTAACCCAAGATACACCGTTGGGAGGCTCCCAACCTTGCAACCAAAAAAATTGGCCAAGGAAATCAAATTAGCCACCATGCCAACCGGAATAATCTCACTCTTAGCAATATTAATTCTCAATCCCGAAACCGCTTGAAAGAAAAGAAGCACGAGCCGCAGATAACCTAACTAATCAGTGTTAGCCCCACAAAAAACAAGCGTATCGTATGCAAATAAAAGATGGGACACTATCACTTCCTCTCCACTACCTCTACCTGCACTAAACCCCTTCAATAATCCACCCCACATAGCTCTATCCAACATCTTGCTCAAAGCCTCCATCACAATGATGAATAAGAAAGGAGAAAGAAGATCTCCTTGCCTCAACCCCCTCGAACTAGCAAAAAATCCGGCAGGCTCACCATTCACCAACACCGAAAATCAAACTGTGGAGATACAAAAAAGAATCCACTTCCGCCACTTATGACCGAACCCCATCCTCTCTAGCAAATATAAAAGAAATTCCCAGATCATAAGCCTTCACAATGTCTAACTTACATATCAAACCTGGATCTCCACTTTTAAGTTTAGCCTCCACAACCTCATTGGCTATAAAAGAAGCATCCACAATTTGACGATCCCCCACAAAAGCATGTTGGTTCACTGAAATAATTTTGCTCATTACCTTCCTTAATTGCAAAGATAACACCTTAGCAATTAATTTGTAAACTCCACCCACTAAACTGATAGGTCTAAAGTCGCTCAAATCCTTCGCCCCCCTTTCTTTTTTGGAATTAAAGTTATGAAGGAAGCATTCAGACTTCTCTCAAAGCACAAGTTCTCATGAAAATAGTGAAACACCCTCATCAAATCCTCCTTTATTATCTCCCAACAATGGTGGAAGAAAGCCATAGAGAAACCATCAAGACCCGGCGCTTTGTCACCCCTTAAACCACGAAGGGCTGCCACAACCTCCTCTTCGGAAAAAGGAAGCTCCAGAAAATTGCTGTCATCTACATCAAGTCAAGGAAAAGATGTGCTGTTGAACGAAGGCCGCCACTCCTCTGTTTCCGAAAATAACCGATGATAGAAACCCACAATACCTTCCTTAATATCCTTGCTATCCGACAACTGAACTCCATCGATCCATAATTCCCTAATCTGATTCGCTGACTTGTGGGCACTAGCCATTCTATGAAAGAATCTAGTATTTCTATCCCCTTCTTTGAGCCATTGAATTCTAGATTTTTGCTTCCAGCTGATCTCTTCGCAAAGCAATAACTGATCTAAATCCCTTTGCAAATTCAGACGGAGCAACTCCTCTTTTGGCAATCAGCAAAGGTTTATTGGTTGAAAATTGTGCGATGATGTTGAAATTCTGAATACTAGTGCTGTTTCTCCACGTTTAAGTGATTAATGATTCCATCCTATGTATTGCATGCCAACTTTTTTAGCATGAGAGAAAGTTGATCCTTGATGCTGAAACCCAAAATTGAGAGTGAGAGTGGTGCATTGAGCTGCAGTCCTGAAAATTTGATCGCATATATGAGATGGAGTAGATATATAAACAGGGCTTAAATATTTCCGCCCCTGTAAAATAGCGGCTTCATGTTCACCCTGACCTTCCCCCCGGAATTAGATAGTAGGTAGCAGAGGTTTCTTAAGTATGTGATAGATTACCATCCAAATAAAGAATGACACCTGATGATATTGTATTTTCTCCCTCAGCTCCAAATTGGTTGTCCTGAACTTCTGTAGTTTGGTATTGCTGCTATTTTGTTTACTGAAATCTTTATTGAGGGTGGTGTTGTAAAGTGGCATTGACTGTAATGGGGGCAAATGATTCTTTGTAAGCCTTTTCTACATCTATTTTTATTGTAAACCTAGCTCTCGTAGAGGTCCGTTAGAGAAAGTCTTTTGTTTATCAGAAAGAGGAGGAACTTTCTTCTTCAAGATTTTGTTATAAGTCAATGTTACTTGATGATTATATGATATCGATTTGGGAATGCCTGAATTGTCATTAGTAAAGCATATTAATTTTAGGTATAATATTACGAGCTCGAGTTGTAGTATTCCTACAAGCTTAGTGTTAGTGCCATTGAAACAAATTTACTTAATCTCTACACCGACAGAATACATTTTCCCATTTCTAAGTCATGACATCGGCATTCCAAATCATCACCAACTTAACCATCCAACCATCCAACGGCTCTAACTCTAACCTCGTAGGAATACCACAAGCTCGAGCTCGCAATTTCATTTACGTATTAATTTAGAGGTGTTCCATACAGAGCTAATCTAAGGCTTGAAGTCCAACACATTACAAATATTTTTTAAAGGTGGGTTGAGGGATTTGACATTATTGTGTCTTTTTTTTGGGGTGGTGGGGGGAGGGATGAGGAATCTGCAGTGATGGAGTTGGTAATTGAGACTGTTGATGGTATGCGCGATAGTTCAGCACTTGGAGGTGTAGCTCAACTGGAGGTTGCGCAAGTATTCCCAATTGTGTGTTGTTGAAGGTTTGAAGTTCATTAACATAAGAAATGCTACTTAAGGTTGTTTTGAGGACTGCTGCACACGTTACATTTTTGGTGCGCTGAAGACGCTAATTCTTCCCATATTGATTTTGTTAATAGTTTTTCTTTAGATTAGACTTTTGTGCATACTCCTAGTCTACAAGGATGCGTCACCTTTTTTGATGTCTTTGGTATATAATGTCTTATAAAAAAGGTTGTTTTTAGGAAACAGACAAGGCTATTTTTTGATGGATATGAAAATGGTGTAGTTTCAAAGAATCAAAATGACTTGGGCTTTCAAGTAAAAGGAAAGTGCGTGGCAAAGCTCCATATGAAGAGTGAGCAAGAGTACCCTATCAAATCTTCCCGCTTGTTTTTTTTTAATCTCTTTTTCCGGCTCCAATCTCAGTAGTGAAGAGATTAGAAAGTTGGAGAGAGATTTCCTATGGGAGGGGGATTCGGAGGAACAAAAGTATCATCTTGTGAAATGGAAAGAGGTGTGTAGAAGCGTGAGAAATGGTGGTTTAGGAGTCAAAAGATTTAAGGAAGTTTAAATGTGTTGTGCTGGGAAAATGGTTGTGGAGGTTCCTTGTGGAAAAAGAGGCCTTGTGGATGAGAATTTTGGTGGGAAGATATAGAGAAGGGAACCATGCGTGGTTTCCAAGGGCAATGTCATCAACGCATGGGATGAGTGTTTGGAAAGGCATCATGAAGGGATGTGCTTCATTTAAACATCTTATATCTTTCGAGGTTGGTAGAGGGGACAAGGTAAGATTTTGGAAGGATAGATGGTGTAGAGAGGAGAAGCTTCGGGATGTGTTTCCTAGACTCTTCAATAAAGCAACCAACCAAGATGGTTGGGTGAGTTCGGTCATGGTTGATATTAATGGGGGAGTCTCTTGGAATCCCACCGTTCACATAAATGTGCATGATTGGTAGATGGAAGACATTAGTCTTTTTCACTTGTTGTACTCTACCAAGAGCAGAGGGTTGTTTGGGGTAATACAAAGAAGAGGACGTTCACGGTGAAATCCTATTATTCTTTCCTTAATAGCGAGGATAGTAGCTTTTTTCCATGGAAGATTCTATGGCAAACGAAGGTGCCTAATAGAGTGGCTTTTTTTGCTTAGGAGGCCTCGCGTGAGGCTCTATTGACGGGGGATAATCTTAAACCTCAAGGGAAGATTTATGTAAAGGTCTTGGGATAAAAAATCTAAAGGTCTTCAATAGTGCTTTGGTGGGCAAGTGGTTATGGCGGTATGTGGGACACAATGATGATCTGTGGAAGAAAGTTGTGGTCAGTATGTTTGGTGGGGGAGACTTGAGGTGGATTCCGAATGTAATTAATCTTCCGTATGGGGTGGGAGTTTGGAAAGGAATTAGAAAAGGGTGGGATACTTTTGTGAGATATCTTCGCTTTACCATAGGAGATGGTGCCATGGTAAGATTTTGGAAAGACATATGGTGCGGCAACGTAGAGCTGTGGAGATTGTTTCCGAATATGTTCAACATAGCCAAAGGTAAGGATTGTTTGGTTAGCTCGGTGTTCCAAATGGAGGATGGCATAGGGGTCTGGAATCCTTTATTTCGAAGAGACTTCCATGATTGGGAAGGAGGCCTTGGGATAAAAAATCTAAAGGTCTTAATAGTGCTTTACTGGGCAAGTGGTTATGGCGGTATGTGGGAGACATTGATAATCTGTGGAGGTAAGGATTGGTTGGTTAGCTCAGTGTTCCAAATGGGGGATGGCAAAGGGGTCTGGATACCAAATGGAGGATGGCAAAGGGGTCTGGAATCCTTTATTTCAGAGAGACTTCCACGATTGGGAAGGAGGCCTTGGGATAAAAAATCTAAAGGTCTTCAGTAGTGCTTTGCTGGGCAAGTGGTTATCGCGGTATGTGGGAGTCGGTGATAATCTGTGGAGGAAAGTAGTGGTCAGTAAGTTTGGTGGGGGAGACTTGAGGTGGATTCCGAATGTTATTAATCTTCCGTATGGGGGTGGGAGTTTGGAAAGGAATTAGAAAAGGGTGGAATACTTTTGTGAGGAATCTTTGCTTTGCCATAGGAGATGGTGCCATGGTAAGATTTTGGAAAGACATGGTGCGGCGATGTAGAGCTGTGGAGATTGTTTCCGAATACGTTCAGCGTAGCCAGAGGTAAGGATTTTTTGGTTAGCTCGGTGTTCCAAATGGAGGATGGCAAAGGGGTCTGAAATCCTTTATTTCGGAGAGACTTCCACTATTGGGAATTGGCGCAGTTTTTGCAATTCTTTGAACTGATCCACTCCGAAGAGGTTGGTAGATTTAGAGATGATAAGGTGTGGTGGAAGGGTACTAGAGCTAAATGTTTCATTGCTAAGTCATATTTTGATATCCTATCTTGTAGAGATTATACAGTCTTTCGTTGGAAAATGATATGGAAGTCCAAAGCCCCCAACCGAGTTGCATTTTTTTGCGTCGGAGGCCTGCAATGAGGCCATTCTTACCAGGGATAACTTGAGATAACGTAATGTCACTTATGTTAATTGGTGCTTCATATGTAAAGGGGAGGAGGAGTCTACAAATCATCTGCTCATTCACTGCCCTATGGCAATGGAATTATGGAGTCTCATTTATAGTCTTTTCAAAATTGCTTGGGTTATACCCCGATGTGTGAAAGATGTTCTTTTGAGTTGGATGTTGTATAAACGAGGGAGAAGGAATTGCATATGGCATGCAGCCCCGTTGGGAATTTACTGGATCATCTGGAGGGAAAGAAATAGAATGGTGTTTGAGAATGAGGAAAGGACATTGGATAAGTTGAAGGACGAACTTCTGCCCATATTACACTTTTGGTGGGCCGAAGATATTAATTCTTCCCATATTCAGAACTATTCTTTTGTTGATTTTGATTTTTCTTTAGATTAGTCCTTTTGTGTATACTCCTAGTGTATAAGGGGATGCGTCACCTGATTTAATACCTTTGGTATATAAAATTTTACTTATCAAAAAAGAGATTTATGTAAACAGATGTGTCATGTGTACATATGATGAGAAGACAGCTAGTCACCTTCTTTTACATTGCCCAGAGGTGAGGGAGATTTGGAATTATATTTTTATTATGGTAGGCATCTCTTGGGTTATGCCGAGGTCTACTCATCTTCTACCCAATTGGTGGTCCTTGCCAAGCGCAGGAAGGGTTTTGGAGGTTGGGATACCGTTCCTTTGGCAATATGGTGGAATATTTGGAAGGAGAGGAATCGTAGGATTTTTATATTGCGGAGAACGACGTGAACCGGCTTAAAAAGGAAGTAGAGCTGACTATTCGTTTTTGGGGTTTGGAGACGGAGTCGGATGTTGGAGATTTTTTTGTTAATATTATGGACGGTGTTTAGGCTTTATACTTTTGGATTGTATACTCCCTGTGTACAAGGACGCGTCACCGTGTCACCTGATTTGGCTTGTTGTTAATATAATATCTTTACTTATAAAAAATAAATAGATGAAATGACGGTGCTCAAATACCTTTGAGATGTTGCTCAAACTTTCCTGGTTCTTACTCTAAGATTTTGATCTCTCTCTCTCAATGAAACGAGGCTCTTTTTAAAGTGAAATCAGGTTAGTGACATTGCAATTTAAATACACGTCTTAGCTATGGCTAGTGCCAATTGCGATAATAACAATATCACTGAAGTGAAGGCAATTACATTTATTCGAAAATTACTCCTGCATTAGTTTTACTGATGGAGAATGTACATTTCTTGATTGGTACAAGCTCATCCGTTGCTTGTGAAGTTTCATGGTGTATGAAGCACTGTCTTTCATTATTCCTTCGTACCACCACACAGCTTTCCCGGTAAGATTTGGCAAGAGAGTAGCTGTTCAATTGATTATGGTGTTGAGCTTTGGTTCTTTCATCTTGATTTAATAAGGAAAGTTTATTAGATCGGCAATACTCACTGTACTTACTGAGAAAGGAAAATATGAAATGTGTTTTGTGGGGGAAGGAGCTAACTTTATGTTCAGGGTGTGTCAAATAATATGTCTGAAGATAAGTAGATTATTGTTTCAATTTTGAGTTGAATTGAACAAAAGGTGAGAATATTTTTCTTATTTAGTGGGATTGGTTTTCTTGAATGACTAAATGAAATTTGTACACTATGACTTTTTATGGGATTGAATGAAGAAGGACGGTCCATCACGAGACTCATGTTTAGACTCCATGACTGTGATGACTTGTTTGCGATGAAAATTTTCAGTTCTTGAGTCAAATTATTTCCTTCGTTAGTTTGCAGTCTTGTATGATTTTGCATGCATCCTGGTTGCTATAGTCTCATCATTTTTTTCATGTCTCTTTGCATATATTCCATAAATCATTGAACTGTACTTAATTGTCATGTTAATTGTTTTTTTGATTAGAAAATGAAATATTTTATTTTGTGACCCCTCTGTTGATATCTAGAAATGATCTGATTTCTCACAGCCCCTTCTTCTTCCCCTCCCCTTACCTAATGAGGTAGTATAGATATTGATTGTGGTACTGGTGGGCATGTTATTTTCCTGAAGTAGTTACAATTGCCATTGCACGACTTGTCATTGGTGTTCTGTGTTCCCCAAACTAATGCTTGAATGCTTCTAATTGGTGGCAGGATGATGAGAATGCCTTGCTACAGCAGGCTCTTGCAATGTCAATGGATGATCCTGCTGCCACTGCTGCTACACGAGACACCGATATGTCAGAGGCAGCTGCGGATGATCAAGACTTGGCACTTGGTAAGTTATTATATTGTTTCTCTAGCTTATGTACCCAGTACCTGTTTTCATCCATATAGAGTTCATACACTTCTTTCTTTCCCTTTGTTTACTTCGTCCTGTTAATGAGTATTGTTCAACAAGCTGGTGCATAAAGCTATACTCTCTGTTTCATTCCTAATTGGCTTTCATCCAAATTGAAATTGCGTTGTTACTAAAACGTTCAACCTTTCTCGTAGCCAAACTAAGCTGTGCATCTTAAATAGAGGATTGTGCCAATCTAGCGTTTGCTTGACCAAGTAACACCACTATTTTGCAATGCTTTTTTGTTTTATGCTTATGTTAATAGATTTCCTTTCTTGTGGCCTGTGCAGCTCTTCAGTTGTCTGTGCAGGAAGGTGGTGATCAATCAGGACAGACAGATATGAGCAAGCTGTTGGCTGACCAGTCCTTTGTCTCATCGATCCTTGCTTCAGTATGTCTTCTATGCTGTTACTTTCACATGTTTGTCTGTAGGACTATCAGTTTATTTTTTCTGATGCTATATCTGGTTTTGCAGCTCCCAGGAGTCGATCCTAATGACCCTTCTGTTAAAGATTTGCTAGCTTCAATGCAAAATCAATCCGAGGTGATTATGTATTAGATATACTGGGAACGTAATATAATATTTTTACCACAGTTTGCCATGCTTTTCTCTTTGTATGACTTGTCTCATCTTGCTTTTGTCTTTTCTAGGTAACAGAGTCTATAGACTGTCCATATGTTATACTGACACTATGGATTCTGATCATGTCCTTTCTCAGATGGGGTCAAGTTGGGGTTCGGGGAGCCTATAGAAGTGGGTGTATCATGCTCATCATTAGATAAATAGAGGGTTAGGGAGATGCTTAGGTTGGTGTCCTATGTTAACTATGGAGAGCCACAACCTTGGGGGGGAGGGGTTTAGTTTAGCCTGTAGGAGTCAGAGCTAGCATGTAAGGGGTCTTTGTAGTTTTGGTTTAGATGCATCTTGTTATATAGCTGATCTGCTATTGGAAGAGAATTCTTGGATTGTAGTTTGGGTCTTGTTTTGGTTTCCGTTTGGTCATATCTTTTCATTATGGTTATGATGGTGGATTTCATATCAACATTTGGTTATTCTTCCCATCAATGAAATAATTATTTTTCTACCAAAAAACGTTGTATGGATGAACCATGAGGACATGTTTTTGTCTCATAAAACAATTATAACTTGGCCATGTAATAACTTATCAAAATAAAAAACAACTTGGCTAAGAACTAGAAACTCAATTCAATGGATATGAAAAGGAGAGAGCTAGAAATGTTCAGAGCTAAATTGCTAAAGAAGCAAAATGGAACAAGATAGGGTTGAGGAAGCTGAACATATCGTTATTTTTTAATGAATAGTTAGCTACTGGTAGGTGAAGATTATGAATGAAGGAAGATGAGATTTGGGAAGGCTTTGGGAGCAAGATGAGACTCCGGTTCCCATGGAGGATAGAAAGTGCTTTGGAGAATGATGTAGAAGTATGTTTGGGTAAGTGGATAGTGAAATCTTGATCTCGAAGAGAATAGCCTTCCATCAAGAAAAAGCATTCTCAAGTAATATGAATTATAGAGGTATCAATTTATTTTGAAGCTTTGGGAGATAGTTGTTGAGAATAGACTATGATGTGAAGTAGTGGTTTTCTGGATAGGTCTACAATGGAAGTGATCTACGTATGTTCTTTATTGACTTAAAGAAGACTACATCAAGGATTGACCTTTAGTTATCTTTCTCTGCATATGTTGTTTGAATGATGATATTGTCATTGATGTGATGGACACAGGGCATTAAGATAACTAGCAAAGTGGAGGGAATTTTTATTAAATAGCAAAGCGAAGAGAATCTTCATTAAGTTTGGGACGGTTCAGGTAACTGTAGTTGTATCCTTCCGCCAAGAGCTCTCCCCTTGTACCTTTCGTGGTTATGGGAGGGTTAAGGATGACTCATTTTTGTGGCTATGTGGGGTGTTCAGGATTATATGGGGTTCCTAGATGGGGAAATGCCACAGAATCTTTCAGGGGTGTTCTTCGTCTCGTCCAATTCTTAGGGATCAAGCTGTTTCCTGGCGTCCTTGTGGGCTTCTATGCTGGGTGCTTTTAGAGGTGTTTTGGTTAATGTTTTTGACTATAGATTGGAAGCATCGTCTTCTTTAGCTTTCTATATGGTTTTGGCCTTCCCCCCCCCCCCTTTTCTTTGATTTCTTTTTCTTTGGTGGATATCTTGTTCTCGCCTCTGCGATTTCCTGTTTCAAAGGAGAATCAGCTGATGATCCGGAACGGAGGCTGAGAGGATCTTCTATAGTGTGATGGCACCCTCATCTTAGTGTGGGCGCTCTCTCCTCATTCAGTCTTCTAAGATGTCTGTAATAGGATGGCAAGGGCACTCGGGCGAAAAGACCTTGAGGTCTTTGGTTCCAATCCCCATGCACACAAGGGGTCACACTTATCAAAAAAGAAAAAGAAAATTGCTGATGAAGGAAGCCTTGAGGCGAGGAAAGGCAAGCTACGAAGGATTCCGACCCAGATCTAATCGATATCATTCCAGATCTAGCTTCCGGATCTTCGCTATTCACCAAATCTAAGACCATAGATGCTATCACCTTGACGTAGCAAACTGATCTATAGCTTTGCCATCACTTAAAGTTACCGGCATTAGGCTCACGCGCCGGCGCCGGAGTTTTATAGCTGGACTTCCATAGACATTGTCGCTTGCCCCATTTGAACTTCATCCAGAGGTTGGTTTGTTGGTTTTGGGAGATTCATTCTGGTTTCCATAATTTTGTTTGTTTATTTTTTTTTTTACCTCCTAGACTCCTAGTACTGTGCTTTCTTTATCTCTACTATCTTAGCTTCTTTTCTTTTTTCTTTTTTCTTTTTTTCATTTTTAGGCATTTTATTTTATCGTATTTTTTTATTTGGGATTTGGAAAAACATTTCATACTGATTTTCTGTTTTTTTTCTCTCTTTTTTCATTTACTTTTGTTTTAATCTTATTTTCATAGGTTGCATAACTAATTATTATATTATTTGGAGTTATAATTAACTCGAAATTTCATCTTTTGCTATGGAATTGTAGGTTTAGATATTGAATTTGTGTTGTTGACTTGTTGCTATTCTACGTGAACTTAATTTCATATATTATTATTATTTATACATGCTTTGAAATTTGTTATAATAAATTAAATACATACATACATACATATACATACATACATACATATATATACTAACTATTTTTCTTAATTTCTCACCTTGCTCGCCTTTTGGTCGCCCGCCTCTTGCCTCAAAAATGGACCTCTCACCTGCCTCTAGCCTTCCACCTTTAATAACTTTGCGTGTAATGCAGCTTTAGCTATAGTAATACTGATGGAGATGCAATAAACCTGTGCTACCATGAAAATATTGAGTGGAATCAACTCCGTTTTTTGGCTGAATATTGTTTAAAATGGATGTGTAGTGAACGTTAGTAAAGATAAAATTTGAAATTAACACATTCTTGTGACTGTCACAGTAGATCCAATAGATGAGAAAATCACCTTAAATGATTTGACACGTACGACCTATACTAAAGTGCATGAGTTAGGAAGTGCTTTAAAATCAATTATCGACCTAATTTGAGGCAGGCTAAGATTTCTGAAAGACTGCCAATGGAACTTTTGTTCTTATCAAAGAAAAAGAATTGGCAAAAGGTACGTGTAATGCAGCTTTAGCTATAGTATTACTGATGAAGATGCGATTAAGCTGCGCGACCATGAAAATATTGAGTGGGAGTCAACTCCGGTTTTTTTTTTTTTGGCTGAATATTGTTCAAAATGGAAGTGTAGTGAACATTAGTAATGATAAAATTCGAAATGAACACATTCATGTCGCAGTAGATCCAATAGATGCAAAAGTCACCTTTAGAGGATTTGACACGTACAACCTATACACTAAAGTGCTTGATTTAGGAAGTGCAATAAAATCAATTATCGACCAATTTGAGGCATGCTAAGGTTTCTGTAAGACTGTCAATGGAACTTTTTTCTCATCAAAGAAATAGGAAAAGAAAAAGAGTTGGCAAAAGGTACGTGTAATGCAGCCAGCTTTAGCTATGGTAATACTGATGGAGATGCAATTATTAAGCTGTGCGACCATGAAAATTGTGAGCGGAATCCATTTTTTTGGCTGAATATTGTTTAAAATGGATGTGTAGTGAACGTTAGTAAAAATAAAATTCGAAATGAACACATTCATGTGACAGTCACAGTAGATCCATTAGATGCTATAAATCACCTTGGATGATTTGACACATATGACCTCTACTAAAGTGCATGAGTTAGGAAGTGCGATAAAATCAATTATAAGAATAGAGCTGGAGGTAGGGGAGCAATTGAATATGGCTGATGATATTTCGGAAGTATAACAGTTATGATTCTTCTGTTCCATTTGTTTCACCTTTTGATGATTATTGTCACGTGTGGAGACAAGGAAATGATCTTGAAGAAATTCCTTGTAAACTAATTTGGTGACATCAAGTCATTCCAGTTTCATTTTTTATGTAATAATTAAAAAAAAAATGCAAGAATGCCTTTCCATCAAGTGACTATCAAGATTGAGGGATATTGAATGCATTAGATGAAAACTAAAAGTGGAGTCCACAATCTGAATCAAGGATATGCTATGATTGATCAGTTGGTTAGGGATAGAAAACATAATATGATTTGGTTTGTTCTCTGCCATTTGTAATTCACGTGGTCCAGTAATTAAGAAAGAAATCAGAAATGCTTTGGTCAGAATATTTTCTGTCGCATAAACTATTATACCTTTTTCCCTTCATTTCTCCTCTTTCTATAACCTACCCATTGCTCAGTCATTTACTTCTGCTCAGGAATTACTTGTTCTTAGTAAAAGCCTCCTGAGATTCAATTGTACACAGAGGTTAAAACTGACATTGTATTATGGAATCTTTGTGGATATTCACTGACGTGCTCTCTATTTAATCAGCCCGACCAGAAGAAGGATGACGAAAAGGCACCGCCAGAGGACAAGTGATGGTGCAATGTTGATGTTCAATGCCAGGTACAGTTTTTTTAATTACATCTTGCGCAAATTTTAAGGTTTATACTCATCATCTGATACTCTTTGTTTTGAACATCTAAGTAGCTTCCATGCTGGTATGATTATTGATCAGTTACTCACTTCATTCCACTTAAAACAATAGATTATGGGTTGATGCAGCAGTCATAGAAATTATTTTTCTGTATGCAACTTGCTATCTGTTTCCTATATGAGGGAATTCTCAGCTTAATTTAGAACCAAGGCTGAATGGAGTTGTCTTAAAAAGGAGAGGTGTAGACCCTTGGCATGGAATAATCTAACTATCCTATAGACTTGACTTTCATAAACGTCTATTCCATGTTTGTTATGCTATTATAACACAAGAAAATACTTTTCAGCACGTAATTGAGGCACTCATTTTGTTTTATAGGTCAATTACTTGCTTATCGCTGTGATGGACTTGGGAGAAGAGTGGTTTGTGGCTTAGGGATGGATGATTATCACAAGTTAAAGAGGAATCTGCAGCATAAGGTTCTCCTTAGTACGGAAGGGACAATGTCAAACCTTATCTTTGTGCCATTAAAAATATAGGGTGGGCAATATTGAACTTGTTTCTGAATTTGCATATTCTTCTGAATGGTGAATGGTTATACTAATGGAAGTAGGCCTGGTGCACCTCACCTCCACTTTGTGTGTTTGATATCCTGCTGGTTCCAACTTTCAAATCAACCTATGAAGGAATGGCCAAGCTTATCTAGTCATCACGACATTGGATGGAACTATCTTCAAAACACTATTTGGATATATCCTTATTCCGTTCCACCCAATAAGTTTATATTTGAAAAGTGGATATCTAAGTAGTTTTGGAGTTGGTCATAATTACAAAAATGTTAGAGCATAATTAATACTCTCTCTGTTTCAAGCCTGTTTGAAAGTAAATTTTTTTTAAAGAAAATTACACTTTTAGTAGTCTATGAGTAATAAAATGATATTTTTATGTCTTAATTTTTAAAGGTGTATTTTTTAAAGAGAAACATCCAAAAATAGAATAGTGGGATTTTTTATCTAGACCGGAGGGAGTATGTTTATAGAAAATGTGAGGGTAAAGTTGAAATGTTATGGAGATGATAAATACTATTTTTTGATAGTGGATTTTTAAAGTGAAATATGACATGATAGTGGTGGTGGATTCTTTGTCCGAAGCGGAGGCGGAGCGAGTAAAAAATAAGAAGTCTCTATTCTCTTTAGTCTGTCCCAAAAAACAAAAATCAATTATATATATAGTAATACTCACCTGGTAAATGTAGTATATAGAATGGTTGGACAAGTTGTAAGTTTCGCCATTGAGTGATGAGATTTAAGTGGTCGGACTCTTTCTGTTTCTGTACATGGAAAGAAGGGTTATAAAGATTAAAGAATATAGATCTGCAGTTTCAATTTTTCTCTTCTTTTGATTATTCCAACTTTCATTTCATTTCTCTATTACCCCCTTTAAATCATTGCAAAAAAATTCCCAAAACTCCAAAATTCTGAGTCCTCTTTTCTTGATTTATACGAAAATGATAGAAGTTGACTTTTAAGCACTTTTAGTAACGGATAAATAATTACCTTTTGTCTTAGTTTGGTAAAACTAAATAATTCTGAGTCCTCTTTTCTTGATTTACACTAAACCACGATGTAAAATTAATTCAATAAAAATTGATGAATTCCGGTTTAAAAATAGACTAGTAGTTACAATATTGTAATCCGGTGTAAAAAATAATGCGATAAAATTGATGAATTGCGGTGCAAAAATAATGACATTCGTGGCGTGCTTACGGTTTATTAAGGGTATCGTAGTCATTTTGCCACCAAAAATGATTTTTTCTAGTTGAAAATAAAAAAGAGTGTATTTTAGCGATTAAAAGTTTCAAAAAGTGGATCAATCCATAATTTTTTTTATAAATAATATCTAGGTTTTTTTTTTGAGATTTGAGGGCCCAAAAAATTAGGTATTATTAGGGGGTCCAAGGCCATGACATCACTTTCCTCATGATAGGGCGGATAAAATTTTGAAAGATGACAATTATTTTGAAACATATAAAAAATGAAGAATAACGATTATTTAGAAACGGAGGGAGTACAACATTATAAAATTACCCCAAAGACTGATCCATACAAAATCCAACTTATATAAAGATGAGTAGATCTCATGTGAAATCGTTTTACATATCCTAATTCATAATATGAACCTTTACTTTGTCAAAGCTCAATCCATCAACATACGGTAAATTGAGTCATGAGGACGTCTTACAAAATTACCCGTAAGACGATATTTCTTAAGTTTTTACATAAAAAAAAATGAATTAAGCCTCATTTGATACAGCGTTTTGAAAACACGGTATTTTTAAAACACAGTTTCTTTTCTTGTAAGCACATTTGAGAAACTATTTCAAAACGTTATTTTCATAAACTAAATAGTTATAAATACAATATATTTTTAAAACACTTGATATTTTTAAAACATTAAAACGCTACATTATTAAAATACTTTAAAAAGAAAAAAAAAGTTATATTTTTTTTTATCAATATTTTAGTCAAAATGTTCCACTAATCGAACGGAAGGAGACGGGCATATGCGGACATGTATTATATTTTGCAACCACTAAAGCCAAGTAACTAATTTGTGTGTGTGTGTGTGTCAGTGTGTGTCCGTGTGAGTGTATGGGCCTCACTAGTTGTAGTTGATCTTTATTTACTCCCTCCGTCCCTAAATAATTATCTTGTTTGACCCGGCGCACAATTTAAGAAAAAGTAATTGACTAAAATATTTATATTAGTTTAATGTGTAGTTTCCATTAATGTCCATGCATATGTGGCCCATAATTAAAGTAGATTGAAAAAGTAAGAGTAAAGTGGTAAAAGTGATGTTCTAAAAAGATAAGTTTCAAAATGAACAATTATTTTGGGACGGACAAAAAAAGAAAGGAGGACGATAATTTAGGGACGGAGGGAGTATTATTTTTCTCCATCACTAGCAAATAAGTACACATAAATATGTGAGCATCTTTATTTATATTTTTACTAACATTTTCACATTCCATAATTTATTAATTTTTTTACCCAAAATATTAATAGTTTAAGGAAGTTAAATGTGAATATAGTGGGTAATTATTAAAAGAGTACATTTCAGTAGTAGTAATAAAGTTCAGGGTATATTTGGATACTCCAATTTCATTGTTTGAAATTAGAATTGGAGCCTCTAACACCACTTTCATGTTTTGGGAACACAATTAATTTTTTTTAAGTGAAATTGAGTTGTAATTCCAAATGTCACCAATAAAACTAGTTCTATACTAAAACGTAATAATTTAAATTTAAATTTTTGTTCTTTTTTTTTTCTTTTATTACTTTACACAATATACACAATAACAACTTATCGTTCTTTCAAAACCAGCACCACCACAATTTCCGACCACCATCGCTGGCCACCGACCACCACTGTTGCCGATAACCACCTCTAGCCACCACCTCTGACCACTAGCAACTTTGGCCGTCACCCTTTCGCCGTTGCCGTTAATAACCATCACTATATGCTATTTATTTTTAGCAAGTTTTGAACCTTAGTTATTTGAAATCACTAACCACCATTACCATTAGGTTAGATTAGATATTTAGCATATTAAATCTTATTTTAACTATAATCTTGAATTACAATTTAATTCCACACATAATCTATGAAATTGTTATCATTTTGAAAACAAATTTTACATTTTTAAATTTCATAAAATTTAAATATTTATAAAATTTAAAAACAATGTATCTAAATAGACCCTCAGTAATTATCATCACTTTATAATATATTGTTTTTCTTTATTTCTCACAAGACAAATTTGTTAGAAGTGCGGCAATTTTTATTTTTATTATTGCTCTTATTTATTAGGCTAGGGATATATTTTAAATATTTATGCACAAATATAATTGACCAAAATTCATACTAGATTTAGATCACGGTCGGCCAAGTGGGATACGCTTAGTCCTTAATAATTGTGTTTCTAAGTAAATAGTTATTACATATTTTATCTAGCGAGAGGCTATTTTCACAATTCTACTATAATTTTTACTTATCTACTACAATCTTAATTATTGTATTAAATAATTATATTTTTAGACAAAACTACCTCTTAAGTATATACCCATTTTAAGTTGACTAATTAAGTTACTTTCCAATTATCTTATAATTTTTTTTTTGTTCAAACATCAATAAACAACATTATTATTGTATTTTTATTTTTATATTTTAATTCTCAACAAATAAAATACTTATTCCCTTTTTTCGTAATAAATATGTTATGTCAATTCTTCTAATCACTCATGTCTTATATTCCATTATCAATTCTTCTACCAAAATTTTAGAAAAAATGAATATCTTATTATCAAACTAAAATAATTTAATTTTGTTTAAAAAAATATTATTTTAAAATATCATCAATAATAATAATATGGTAGGTATTAATTAGAATATTGGTTTCAAGCAACTCAAAAATTAAAATTTTGAATCAATTTTAAAGGTGGGTAAATGATTTAAAATTTTACGAGACTATATCATATTATGATTTTACTATTGGATAAATTTTTAACTATTGGATCCTTTAAATTTCACTTTTTATTTTTTTCCACAACCAAAGAACACATATTTATTCAAAGTTATTTGGTAATGTCTGTATGATATTTTTTAGGTGGAGGCTAACCACATTCCAAACCTCACTTTCTACACCTCATTTCTTGTATTGAGGTATAGTACCTTGTGTTGTACATGATATAAAATGAGGTGTAAAAAGTGGATTTTGGAGTGTAGTTAGTCCCACCTATTTTTTATTATATAATATAACTTTAGTCATAAGATTAATTAATAAAACCATTAAAAAAGGAAAAAAAAAATTAAAATAACTATGTTTTTCATTGATATTGGACTAAAAAAATAATGTTAAAGGGAAATTAGAAAAATAACTTGATTAGTCAATTTAAAGCATATAAGTACTTAAATGGTATTTTGTCAAAACATGTATTTATTTAATGAAATAGTTAAGAATATAGTGGATAAACGAAAATTATAGTGAAAATAACACTCATTTTTATCTATTCTGTTTCAAAAAATATAAGGCATCGCTTTAATTTGGGTATTATTCACACAAGTATTAGTTGTCATATAAAAAACAAGAGTAAAATTTTGATCCATTGGCGGTGGAAAAATAATTCTACACAACCGGCCTTGCGTAGCTGAAACATGGCAAACCAATATTATATGTCAAAAACAAAGATTTTAGTTTACCGTGTATTAGTCACTCAAGACCACTTGTGTAAAATTGTCTTTCCACCGTCAGTGGACCAAAATTTAATTCAAAAAATAATATCCATATAAATACATACTTTTTATTTTTGTTTGGATCTTCTATTATGTGTCTTCAAATAAAAATGAGTTAATTGAATAAAAAACCCTGACTTAATTTAATTTTTTTCCTTTTGAACCATGAGTTTTTTTTTTAAATGTAAAACCTCAACTCAATTTTTTTTTTCAATTAAAACCTTCTGTCAAAAATTGGTTAGTCTTTGTAAATTGAAAGTGACTGGACATCCCAGTGACAACATACACTGGGTGGGAGAGATCACATCCACATCATTCTTCCTGACAAAAACAATTTTATTATAAACCTTGTCCTATTTTGAAATTTAAAAAACAACCCAATCTTTAACCAGATTTTCACAATTTTGAATGTAATACAAATCTCATACAATTGTTAAAATTTCAAAATGAACCATGACAATTTGTAGGCCATGGATATATATCTCGATTCATGTTTCCCATACATATCTCGATTTAATGACTTAGTTTTGAATTTTGTTTTCATGTAAAGATTAAAAAAATTAAGGGGAAAAGAAAAAAGTTGTGTTAAATGACTCAAATTGATTCGGATCAAAACAGTTAAAGCTTCCTATATCATTTGACAAAGACATATTTCGGCTCAAATTGATTATTAGTAATTGTTAGTAATTTTTCATCTTCTCCTCATGATTTTTTGCATTAATAGAAAAATGTAATTTATGTTAAATACTTATTTATTATTTTAAATTTTATAATACTGTGCAATTGAGTCTGATTAAATTCATCAGTTAAGATTTATTGTTTAAAATAATTTTGGCCTCGTTAATGACTCAATAGCATCAATGAGAATAAAAATGAAAAATACTAAAAAAAGGAAGACCACATAAATAGTTGACTCTTTAGAATGGAATCTCATCGTGTGTAATTGATACAAATTGATGATCCACCCCACACGCATTTAGTTTGAACATAGGTGTGACCCACATCTTAACATTTTTGTACTTGTCCAAGGATTGCCATCATTTGACAATATAATTAAATTTTGGAAATTTTTCTGCTAAGATTTCTCTCATATGTGCACACTGCACACATCGATGTGTATAAATATGAAATATTATACTCCCTCCGTTTAGGACAACGAGACCTTGTTTAAAAGTTAAAATTTTTAAGAAGATGCCACTTTTAATTGATTATTAGTTGTAAAATGACACTTTTATGATTTAATATTTAAAAGTGGACTCTTTAAGTAAAACATCCCAAAATAGAATAGTGATTTTTTTGTCCGAATCTGAGAAATAGAAATTATATATATATATATATATATAATTTTAGAAAGTGTCTCTTAATATGAAACATTTCAAATAGTATAATAGATTCTTTGTCTGGAACGGAAGGAGTAATTATTTTAAACACACGAATTAATTTTTTTTTAAATCTATTACAAATATTGATATATTAAGTAATTTTCATTAAAACCAAGTGCATATGATTTTATCATTAAAATTAACCAAAAAAAATTGAAGATAAATGGTAAAAACAATCAGGGTTCATTTTGAAATTTTAACAATTGTATGAGGTTTGTATTGCATTCAAATTTATGAAAATCTGGTCAAAGATTGAGTTATTTTTGAAAATAAAAAATAGAACAAGATTTATAACAAATTTTTTATGGAAAGAATGACGTGGATATGACTCTCTCGCTTAGTCCACGTAGATTGCCACTGAGATATCCAGTCATTTTACTGTTACAAAAACTAACCTTGGAAAAAAAAGTTGGATTGAGATTTTAAATATATAAAAAAAACACATAATTCAAAAAAAAAAAACTAAAATAGGTCAATGTTTTTATGTAATTAACCCAATAAAAATTAATAGAGAGTCGCGTTAAATGAATGACTTCACACAAAAACTAAACAGTGATCTTGTCATGGAATCAACTTGAATTATATATACCTACTTGTCAATTAAGTTACCGACACAAAGATTTTGACATTCCAACATGGAGTGTGGTTCGGGTTCCTTTACGCCGAGCATGGTTAACCGATAGCTTAAAACGTTCAAATCAAACACAATTCATTAAAATTAATAAAATAATTTATTTGATATTTATTTGAATAAAAAAAACCTCCTTCAAACAGTGATACAAAATCTAATAATTTTCCATATCCCATCATATTTATCTTCAATACTTTAATTTTTTTTCTTTCTAGAAAATGGCTAAAAACTTGAAAAAATTATAAAAAAATTTCTGATATCCAAATAAAACAAACCAAGTCTATTTATAAGCAAAAATGTATACTTTAATTTAGGAAAAAAATATTAAAAAATAATAATTTTGGTTGAAAATTAACCAAGAAAAACGATGATGGAAAAGTTATTCCATTTACTAGAATGTTGCCATGTGGAAAGGGGAGGGGCAGGAGGCGCAGTTCACAGTTGTCGGCCACAATTTTTTTTTTTGAATTTTTAGGGTCAAAACGACGCCGTTTTGACTCCAACATGCCTGAAACACAATGCGTTTTATGGTTTGATTTGGTTTTGATTTGTATCATAAATTGACACAAATCAAACCAAATCAAATTAGATTTGACTTTGATTATTTAAGAATCAACCGTTGTATATAAGATTTCTTTTTGATTTGGGTTTAGACATCGTTGCACTTGCTCTTATAAAACTTAAAAGTCATTTTATTTGTTTGTTTGGAAGAAAGATATACTCCTTTCGTTTTCAAATAATCGTTCTCTTTGATTCGACACATCATTTAAAAAAAAATATTGATTATATTATAAATATTGGTGTAATGTGCGGTTTCCTTTAATACCCTTGAGTATATGATCATAATGAAAGTATGTAGAAAAGATAAAGATAAAGTAGTAAATATATTTTCCTAAAAAAAAGTTTTGAAAGATGACAATTATTTTCGAACGGACAAAAAATAAAAGGAGAATAATTATTCGGGATAATAAAGGAATAATACTTTATTACTTTACATGTTCCACCCAAAGAGTCAAAGTTTAAAAAGTTTAATAATGAAGAAATACATTAACATCAATATCATTAAAATTAATCATAATTACAAAAATAGTTAATAACAACCAATATGCTAAAAAAATACAAGTAAAAAATAAAAATGAAAAGTTATAGAAATTCTAATCATAATTTTTGAAAATGAACTTTGAATTGAAACATCCCAATATAAAAAGTGAATTCTTTGTTTGGAATAAGGGGGTTAGCTAACAATATGAATTTAATAACTTCATAAAAAAGGGACTTGCAAATATGTTGATACGATATAAAGATTATATGCATAATTTTTTTGAAAATCGATTCTTTTAAGTGAAATATTTCAAAATACAATATTGTTAGCCTTACAACTACTTCTACAACTTTTTCTACAACTAAGTTTTGAAGAAGGGTAAACTTGTCTTTGTTCAAAATATTTTTTCTCAATTCAAGACTTAATTGTAAGAAAAGTTGTAGGATTAGTGATAAGAATATCATTTTCAATTCTTAATATGGATGAAGGAGATTAAAGAAATGACGGCCAAAAAGTGGGGTACTTGGTTGTTGCCAAAAAGTACCTTACTTTAATGGACACTGACACATGGAAATCTCAATATCCTCTGTCCTATGTTATCTAGTGGAGTATTACACGCATCTCTCTGTCTTTGCAATTTCAATGCATATGATAGCACAGAACACACATTCTCTCTCAGTAATTTTCGCGCCACTGGTGAATTCCCACAATTCGTAATCCCTCGCCGGCCTTATTACAGTCCAAGAGGAGAAACCAATGTTTAATTCTCTCCACAACCACTACCCTCCAAATTTATCATCCATGTTTATTACTCCTCCACTTTCGTGGTCCTGGTCCCGGTCCCTCTACTTTATTATGTATATACATTGGACTCTTATATATACAACACAATGTTTGTTTGAACAATTATTATTAGGGATTTCTAAATTCAAATATGTCATTGGTTTTGATTCTAGGGGTTCTCTGGATTGTTTGTTCATATGTGACTGTGAATGGGTATGTTCAATACGATACAGGAGGTGGCATTGTTGAAGGAAAATTGAATGTTCATTTGGTTGCTCATTCTCATGATGATGTTGGCTGGTTGAAGACTATTGATCAGTACTTTGTTGGATCAAATAACTCTATTCAGGTCTTAACACACCCACTGATTGATTTTTGATTGGGATTTATGGTCAATTAGGATTGACTTGACTCTAGCTTGTTTAATTGATGGTTTTGGTGCAGGGTGCATGTGTTGAAAATGTGCTTGACTCTGTCGTCGTGTCGTTGCTTCGTGATCCTAATAGGAAGTTTATATATGCTGAAATGGTAGTAGATTCTGACTTTGTTCATTTGACTGTGTTTTAATGATTTTGCTAAAAGAATGTGCCACATTTGTATGTATGAATTGTGAATTAACTGCTATAGTTAGATGATTATTTCATCTTGTGAATTTCTATTTAATAATTGTTAGTTCCTTGGGATAATTTTAGATTACTTTTGCTTCCAACCCCAAGCAATTGGGTTGCCTAAAGTTTGAGGAGTCCAAGGTAACCTGCCAGGCAGATAAAAATTGGTTTTCCTCATTCTTGAAGCTACAGTGTTTAACTTGTATAAATGGATTTTCTCATTTCATGCCGATTGCAATCGACTCCATTGGCACTGTCAATCACACTGATCATTTGTGGTTTCACAATTTTTTTCTTCAGTATTCTTTTTCAGAATTTTAATATCCACTGCATATACACACCTCAAGCAGTCCAGCAATCAGACGCTAAATTAAACCCATACGGAAATCCTTTTAGACTTTAAAATACATGAGAATTCTGTGTAAAGTTGAGCACAACGTGGTTTTCTGCATTTTGCCATGTAATATAGCTATCTTTATTCTTGAAATTTCCATGCAGCTGAAAGTGGTACTAATTTCATAGCATAAGCAAATTCAAACATTTTTGTCTCCTCCCTTATTCAAGTTTTGATTTTAGTTCAGGGCATTTATAGATTCAAGAATGTCATCTCATTTGCTTTGAATTATTTCCCTAAATTATTATGATGCCTCTAGGCTAAGATCATTATTATTTTTTTGATAAGGAAAATAAAAATAAAAATATAATGATCTTGGCCTAGAGGCATCATTATATAAACCACTTGGACTTCCTGATTTCTTCTTTGATTCTCAGCCAACCAGAGATTTTGAGAGTGAGAATTTGTTTTAACTTCCTTCATATAGATACTATTACTCAACGGATGCATAGAGTGCACACAAGACTAGGTTTAGCTCATTGGATTGATTATGATAACAGTGTTTAAGATTTAGTTTCTTCAGAAACATGAGGAATTGGATTAAGACCTGAGAAGAGAGAATTCTTAAGATTTTATAGTGAAGGCAACATCATTATCTCCCATAAGTCATATGCCTGTGGGCTGTGAGCATGCAAGTTGACTGGATTTTTTTTTTCTGTTGTTGATAATTATGAGGTTGCAGAAGAGTGATGAGATGCACTAAAAATGCAACTGAAGTTGTGTAAATGTCAACTCATGTTTGCGCTATCATTTCATTTCTTTTCTTTTCCTGTCCCCTTTGTTTTATGTGAATTATTCTACGTGTGATTTATAGAGGTATTATGTACAATAGGCATTTTTTGATCGATGGTGGGAAAGGCAAAGTCCAGAGGTACAAGCTGAAGTGAGAAAGCTTGTTGACGTGGGCCAGCTGGAGTTTGTGTATGCAATTGACTTCACTTTTATTTTTCCTTAAATTCATATTTGGGAAAATCAGGTATAATAATATTGAAAATGTTGCTGGCTCAGAAATGGTGGCTGGTGTATGCATGATGAAGCAGCCACCCACTATATAGACATGATTGACCAAACGACTCTGGGCCATGCCTTGATAAAGAGCAATTTTAACAAAACACCTCGTGCTGGATGGCAGATTGATCCATTTGGGCACTCTGCAGTGCAAGGTTATCTTCTTGGTGCCGAGGTAATTATAATATTTGTACTGGTCTTAATTACCATTGTCACACATCTGAAATATCTGTTTTCCAGGGGCATATCCAAATTACTTTCATAAGTTGAAATATTCATTTCAGATTCTGATCCTTTACTCTCCGTAAAGAATGACACCTAGATTTTGTCTGATTCTGTTGTTCCTACAGCTTGGCTTTGATTCTGTGCATTTTGCGCGGATTGATTACCAGGATAGAGCAAAGCGCAAGGAGGATAAATCTCTTGAAGTTGTTTGGCGGGCCTCCAAAACTTTTGGTTCCTCATCTCAGGTTTGTGACTTACGATTTATCTTCTATATCCATTTCTTTTTGAAGGGTTTGGTTGGTTCACTGTCACATCTGGATCATCTGCAGATTTTTGCCAATGCATTTCCTGTTCACTACAGTCCACCAGATGGTTTCCATTTTGAGATAGATGATGACATGATTCCTGTTCAGGTTCAGTTTTTAAGGTTATATGAATTTGTCCAGAATTGCTTAGATATTCTTGTTGACCATAATCATCTCACATAGTACATTGTTAAAACTACAGGACAATCCTTTTCTATTTGACAGCAATGTAGAGGCACGAGTTAATGATTTTATTGAAGCTGCACTGACGCAAGTAAGTGTCAACTTCCTTACTTTTAATAAGGTCGAATTTTGTTTTGGTTTGGTTCCAATAGGACATAAGTAGCTGGTGGTGAAACTAAATGCATATAGTTGATTACAATTTGGACCCTGATGATGCCCAGGCTAATGTGACACGTACAAATCATGTTATGTGGACAATGGGGGAAGATTTTCAGTACCAATATGCCGAGACTTGGTTCAAGCAAATGGACAAGTTAATCCACTATGTTAAGAAGGTAACTGTTTATTCGGAATTAGTTTTATTTGGCACTCATGTAGAATATGCTAATGCATCTTTTTTTTTTTGATAAGAACTAATTCATCTTTTTTTTCTTCCATACATGTACTTGTGATGTGGTAGAACAGAAAACCTTAACTCTATTATGTTACTGTCATCAGTAAGAATATGTTTGGGTCATTGCTGATCCTGTGACTAGATCCACACACTTTTTGGCCTTTTAACTTGCCTTTAGACTTTAGAAGCTCTTGAGGATGTACATTAATGAGAGTGTGTATCAAATGATCTTAATCCAGCAGTAACAGACATGCTTTTGGATAGACTGGCGACTTGAATTTCTCAATAGATGTCACTGGCTGCATATTCTGATCACAAAATCCTGCCTAAAGCATATTTGGCTGACACATTAATTTTACTTGAACTGTGGAGGAGTAAGCCATAGTGTTTTGCAGATCTACTGTTCAATAGGTTGAAAGAATAATAAGAAAATTTTACTTGCTTTAGGTGATAAAGAGAAACACATAGGCAGTGTATGTGTGTTGCACCATGGATGACAGACTTTGGACCAGTGATACCAGAAGATGTCAGTAATGTTACCTAGTATGGTTTGGAGTGTAAATCATTTAATTTGTTTCTTGAAACAGAAATCTTATCTTTTATCAGTTTTTTGCAGTGATGTTGTTGGACATGCACATTGAAGAAGACTAGTATAAATGAATTTAGTATCATAATGGCTTAACAAGATCTTGTGTATGATTGGAACTTGAGCATCTTAGAATACTTACTGCAAATCATCTTTTGTTCACTAAATTGAAGCTGTCAGTTGAAGCAGTTTATGACATTATACCTCTTAAGTGAATCAATAAGTTACTCCACTACTCTGAGCAAGGATAGATCTGTTTTGTAACCAGTAAGGGCTATGGGGCCAATGGGATTTTGGAAAATTGATATAGAACATATTCTAGTAATGATATTTATAATACTACGTGAAATTGTCTGTTTGCAGCGTCTTTGTTAAGCAGAGAAGTAACATTAGGTGTGTTAAAACTACTAGTAAATTTGAATTAAGAGGCTTGTTCTTAAATAGATTTTTTTGCAGCTTGCTTCACTGAAGTATGAGTTCCAGGATGCATAATACATACCTATCTTTTTTTTTTTTTTTGTTGATATAAACTACTGCCTCCATCCCTAATTGAGTGTCCCTTTTTCGAAAAAAACATTTGTCCCTAAATGAGTGTCCCTTTTCGTATTTTTGCTATCTATCATGTCCAATGTGCACTTGCCAAACTATAGGGCGACACCAAGGGCATTCATCTATATATATATTACTAATATGGCCTAAAAGTCATTTTTTATATTTGCAAAAAACTAAAAACGGATAGTCAATTAGGGCAGAGGGTGTACATAACAAGTCCACTCTCTCCCTCCACCCCTACCATAAAACTACCCTATGAAAAATGATTGAAAAAATGTTATTATGCTTTTCTACTTGATTTGTTGTTGTCTTTTAAGTGTTATAGACATAGCAATGATGCCCTATTCCAGTTATTATTTATTACATACATGACACATACTTGCACACAGCTTGCTGCAGGAATAGATGTTTTTTACTCTTTTTTAGATATGCGGCTGGTTTCAAGTCATCATTTCCCAACTTTATAGAAATAAATCTATTTGTGTTGCAAGTTGTACTGGTTGAGTGTATTGGAATATCACCGTAAACCAACGAAGTAGACTCACTACGATGTGAATGCCTTAGTAGGCTGTGCTGATTGTCCATTTTATCAAAAAGAAGAGGAGGAAGTGGTCCTCCTAGTCCAACTGTCCAAGAGAAGAGAAATAGAAATAGTGGGGATTTGAATTAGGAAATTTGATCATTATTATTGAAGTCGTTTCCACAACTCAATCAAAATACATTTAAGTGTATTTTATTGTCACAGGATGGTCGAGTGAATGCATTATATTCTACCCCATCTATATATACTGATGCAAAATTGGCGGCAAATGAATCCTGGCCTCTGAAAACTGATGACTATTTCCCGTGAGCATTTCTCAACTTCTTTCCTTCGGCTAACAGCCTACTTAAGTACATGGAATAATGTTATCAACTAGATCCATTTACAGCTTTGTCTGCTGTTTTTTCATAGATATGCAGACAATCCAAATGCTTATTGGACTGGGTATTTTACCAGTCGTCCAGCCTTGAAGAGATATGTCCGCATGCTGAGTGGATATTACTTGGTAAGGCATTACAAATTTGATCGATTGTTCTAGCAGCTGAGGAGCCCACATTTAAGCAATCCATCTAAGATCTTCTTACCCTTCCTCTTTGCTACTGAAATCAAATTCGAATTTTCGTCAAGTCAATATATAATTCATCATCTTTTTTTTTTTTTTTTTTTCTGAAGACTGACTGTATAAATGAGAATCATAAATTTATCTACTACGACCAATAATTGATGCTTAAGTGCCATATGCCCTGAAAATGTGCCACGAGGAATAATGATGACTTTTCAATTATTTTTCCTGGATAGAGTTTTTGATCTCTTCACTAAAAACCACTGAAGCATTTTTCCATGAAAAATAGGCAGCACGCCAGCTTGAGTTCCTGGCAGGAAGGAAATCTGCTGGTCCCCATATTCTCAGTCTTGGAGATGCTTTAGGAATTGCACAGCACCATGATGCTGTCAGTGGTACTGCTAAACAACATACAACTAATGACTATGCAAAACGCTTGGCAATTGGAGCTTTTGAGGTGGGATTCATTGAACTTCAACACTTTACTTTCATTCGCCCTTTGCCCTTTGTACCTTAATGCTTCTTGTATACTGAAACTCTTTCCTTTCACTATGTTTTCCAAATATAATAACAATGTTAGGCTGAAGCTGTTGTCAGTTCAGCTTTGTCATGCCTAACCAGCTCAAGAGCAAGTAGTGAATGTACCAAATCTGCATTGACATTTAATCAGGTAATGCTTTAACTGGGTCAGTTTTAAATTTACTTTTGTTTTCCCTCGATGTTCCTTTAAGAACCTAATAATAATATAAGTTATGAAACTGGTTGCGGTATCGTTGATTCTCACTAGTAACTTTTACCACAAGGTAAAGTGATATAGATCATATGCATTGATGCATATATTATCCAATGATTTTCTGATTATTTAGGAGTTCTAACCTTCTAGGGCAACCTGTTTTTGGTTGCTTGATTGATATCATTTCTTTGAGTGCAAGAAGCTGGGGTTACAGTGGTACTGTACATCATACACATCCTTAAGATCATTTGTAATTCTATATTGTCTCCCTTCTATTTGGATGGCTTTGGGGAAAGAGGGAGGGAGGGCAGGCAGTTGTTTTATATTGTGGTCAAACGTATTCCTTGAGAGATGATGAAGTTCTTTCCTTGTGGTCTATTTATATAATTCTCCTTTTCTATTTTTGTGTTCACGATCAGTGTCAATTACTCAATATAAGCTATTGCCCACCAAGCGAGGAAGATATTCCTGAAGGGAAGAGTTTGGTAATCTTTCTTTTCCAAAAACATTTTATACGGTTAGTTATTTGACATTTTATTTTTGTGTTTACAATATTTGACTGCTTACTATCAGGTTGTTGTGGCATATAATCCTCTTGGGTGGAACCGCATTGACATCATTAGGATACCGGTAAGTGTATGCTTCTTTAATTTCATTGTTTTCTGTAAGGTATACTAAAATGAAGAGGCTGTAGTTTTTTACTCATATTTGAGATTGGGAATCAAATATTACATGCATGTTATCCAACTTTAGCATTTTATAGGTTCACTGGTAATCCAACTATCCACTGTTTCACATGCTTGGCAGTTGGATACAAATATGAATGGATGAAATTAAGAAGTTGAATGGTTTGGTGTAAAGATGAGAAAAATAGCAGTGGATGCATGTGTGAGAAATTTATGGCAGCATGAAAGTGCAAATTCCAAGGGTCAGAATTTTATTGAAGCTCCTTACACAGGATTATGAAGGCCTGCTGCTTCAATAAGCCATTGGCCATTATTGTTGAAGGATTGAATATGTTATAGTTTTAATACTACATTAGATATGTCTTATCAGTAATAGATACATTAGGGTGCTTGATCCTTTATCCCAAAGACTTTCAGATAGGTTTATGTGTCCGATGCTTTTAATAAACTTTTAGATTATAGATCTCTGAGTAGTGTCAAACTCGGATCTGCTGCTCGTAGAACATAATTTTTGGGGAGTAAACAAATTCGCCCAATTTTCATCCCTCATTTCATGATTTACAGTCACGTTGATGCATTAGCTCAGTTCATTTATTCATATCTACTAGTGGGACCCAGTAACATGAGCAGTCAGTCTCATTGTGGATGATCTTTACAAATGCCCAGACTGCGACAGACAAAAATATCAAAAAACTTCCCGACAAAGTTGAGCAAAGTTTTAAAAAGTTAAGATGCTATATCTTTTGACTTATTATTTTTTGCTGATAGTAAATAATTCTCTTAAAACTTAAAGGGGGATAGCTTCAGTTTCTTGAATGGTACCGTCCCATTGCACTTTTCTCTATATTTGGATTTATATGGTTTTCTTCGCACTTCATTTAGTTATCTGGAAAGGAAAATAAAATGAAATAACTAGTAGTGCAGCTGTAAACTGCAAGGACAATGAGGTAACAAGATAGTGAAGTTTGTATTTGGGAGCACATACTTATCGTAAATGAAATGTAGTATTAGTGTGTTAGATTGAGGAAAGATGGTGGAAGCACTTGAATTGGCTTGGAAATGATGAGCAAAAAAAAACTCAAAGTAGGCTGGCTGATGCTTATTTCATTGGAGATTTATGTATCTATTGATGTTTTAGGGGATGTGAGCCCTGGGCTAGATGTGGACTTCCCTGAGATCTTCTTCTTCTATAATTAGCATCTGTAGGAGCTCTTTTTAGTGGTTCATTTACTAGTCCCAGACAGAAGAGAAGGTAGAAAAAATGGGTGTACATTTCTATGTCCTTCGATTGCAAGGACCATATCAGGCACCTGGTAACAGGTTAATTAGAAAAAATGTTGCATTACTGAGAATGTAACTGGTTAGCGCAGGTGCAAATTTAATTCCTTGTACAATTTTTAAGCCCAAATAAGGATTGAACCCACTAGCCTAAGCCAACTTGACCTCTGCTGACTTGAACCCACATAACTTTCACACTACACAAGATGTTGGGGCCTCCAAGCTGGGACACAACAATCTCTCTCTCTCTCTCAGCCTCAGGCACCTTGAATGGAATGAAATTCAAGATCTGCTCTAATATTGATAAGTGCTTTTGTTTCTGTTCAAAGCTTAAGAAGTTAGCAGAGGCACCATTTTATTTCCTTATGAACCTTTTTAGAGTAACCAGTACAATTTTTGACTTATGACTCAATCCCCAGATCTACACCAACTCAGCTAGCATGGAAAATAACCTCACCTGGCCTATGATGCTGGCAAGATGCTGACAGCGTCAAGCAGCGTTCCAACTATTACTGCCCCTAAAGGGATACAGGAAGTACTTGGAAAGAGTTCTGGGCATAAGAGAAAACCTTATGAACAAAAAGAAAATTGAAGCAATCAGAACATTAATCCTATACTTTCTCTAAAGGAGCTGTTAAGATTATATGTTGGCCATAATGATTTCTGCTGATTAATGCATTTTCTTCTCAATATAATGACGTATGCAAAGTCTACAGGTCAAAGATGCTGATATAGTTGTCCAAGATTCAAGGGGGAATATGGTTCAGGCACAATTTGTGGAGTTGGATAATGTAACAAGTAATCTAAGGAGCTTCTATACAGAAGCTTACTTAGGAATATCGCCAACACAAATACCAAAATACTGGCTTACCTTCCAAGTAACTGTCCCACCTATGGGCTGGAACACATACTTCATCTCTAAAATGGCTGCTAAAGGTACTTTAAAAAAAATTAAATCTTATTTTTAGGACATATTTGTTCATGAACAAAGGAAAAATGTGTATGACTTGACATCATTCTCCTTCTTACAACCAAAAATAAGAACAAAAAAAATGTGGGAAACTGAGTCAGTTTCCGTTGTTATTCATTTTGTTTGCTTACCCTGTTCATGTGCTCAAAACAGGAGAAAACAGAAATGGGTACGTCTCTGTGATTGACACTCCACAGAATGAGACTGTTGAAATTGGACCAGGAAGCTTGAAGATGTCCTTTTCTTTGACATCTGGACAACTTACAAGAATATTCAATTCTAAAACAGGGGTGAGTTTCAAGATCGAAAAGATCTTTTGTCAGAATAATTTGTACTATTATTATTATGTTTGAGTTGTGTTAAGTAACCAACTCATATAAAAGTTTAAGCTATTAGATAGGGGCTCAACAATTTATATCAAGCTTAACACTCCTCCTCACGTGTGACCCGTCCACACGTGGAGAGATACACAAACATGCCTCACCACGGGTATCACAAACCAAACAGAGTGACCACATGCACTCACAATATTTCGGGCAGGGGTGGCAATTCGTGTTATCGTGTCGTGTTCGTACCTCACCATCGTGCTATCTATCTTAATTGATCATAAATATAACAATAAATGTTATTTTAACTAAATTAACAATTTCGTGTCGTGTCATGCTGGTCTCATCATGTAACTAACAGGCAAATCAGACAAAGAAATGTCACTTATCTTGCTTTTGAGTTTATTGAATAATTTCAAGTATAGACTGCCTTCACTGCTGCCAGATGGTTGCCATGGGTCACGGTGGTCCCCTTTTATGGTACAATATAGCCTCGTAATAATTAGCATCAAATAGAAAAGGTTTGAAGTTGGCTGAAAGTGTGGTTATTTAAGAACCCCATTATGTATCACTTATTTTATGTACCAATAGGCAATAGCTAATACAAATTTGCACATTAGTTGTGGATCTGGTCTTGTATTGGCTATTCGGCTTTGAGATGCTAACTTCTCATACATTTAAAAAATATTTTTATGTTTTTTGCATTTATCAGGTTGACATTCCAGTTCAACAAAGCTATCTTTGGTATGGTTCAAGCGACGGAGGTTTAGATGGCCAGGTACAAACTGTAAATGTTTGTATAAATATTCATTATGTGGCTCTATCCCCGACTTTCTTGAGATGTTGTAACTTCTAGCTTATCATTTGTTTATTCTCTGGCAGAATTCTGGCGCCTATATTTTTCGCCCTAATGGATCACCTCCTGTGGCTGCTTCAAGATCAGTAAGTTACCTTTTCTTTGTTTAACCTCAATAATGGCCTTCCTAATTTGTGGTGATGTGTACTTTTCAAGATTCTTCCCCTTCTAACATTCATAAGCCGTATCTTTGGAGGTTTCACCTTATAAGATGTTTAATTTCTTATTTCACCTTCAGGTTCCCTTGAAGGTCATTCGTGGACCACTTGTTGATGAAGTTCACCAACAATTCAACTCATGGATCTATCAGGTCAGGATCTTAGTTTTATTGAGTCAAATGACTCAAATTATTAGCATTATAAAAGCCTGCAACTCTATGGAGATTCATTCATCTTGACAACATTTTTTTTCTTTTTTTTTCAATTGTCTATTTGTCTTGGTGATTGCAAATGGAACTCCCCACATAGATCCACAGGCTTGTTGTACAGATTGAGCTCTTCAGTACGACCTCTTTTAGTTGATTCATAGGCCAACTTATAACCGCTGTTTCTTATTGTGTTTATCATCATTAGCCACGTGTAGTTTAACAGTGGGATAACTCTGTAGCTGTGGTTATGGTCTGACCAAATGCTGGCCAACAGCTTGGTATTTCATTTTGAAGAAATTTCTTCCTGATCTTACATATACATTTACTCTTTAATGGAGGTTCTGAAGGATAAATGATGAGAACAAAGTACTTGCAAATGAAAAAGGGAACAAATCATCCACTTAGGATATCCTATAATTTTGATGCTTAGGGCAGAAAGTGACAGCAAAAGGGGATCAAATCAGAAATATTCCTTTAAATCTCAGTGATTGATGCCATTATTGTTGATGACCCCTTATTCTTCTGGTGTCTTCCTTGTGTGTCTTTCTCATTTCTAGCTTTCATGTCTGTTCTGTTTGCTTATGCTTGATTTTCAGGTGATTAGGGTTTACAAAGAGAAAGAGCATGCTGAAGTCGAGTTCACGGTAAGTGACCCTCATGCCTAAACACGTGTACTTACTGAGGAAAGTTCTTCATGGAAACAATGCTAATTTGGCCAGAAAAATGGAAATGCCAATTCTCATAGCTAGGTCAAATTCTGAAATTTCGAATGGTGATTCAACTAGTTTTTATATATTTTTCCTGATCTAAGATCGGTCCAATCCCAACTGAAGATGGAATCGGGAAAGAGGTCATAACGAGAATTACAGCAAATATGGCCACTGACAAGGCATTCTATACTGATTCCAATGGAAGGGACTTTCTCAAAAGGGTAACTCTCATAGGATCTTTTTCTAAATCGTATGCCTGTCAAACAAAGTTGTGAAATGGCTCTGTTACTTACCAATTACTTCTGTATGCATCAATCTGGCATTATGCTATTGGTTAAATCTATCTTAAAAAATATCTATTTTCTTTTTTAAACCTCTGCTATGTTATTCCTACTCATTTAAGCTTTGTTGGTGATGGTGGATCCAATACCCTCCTGTCAGGTTGATCTATAATACCTTAATTCTGAGTGTGATTATTTCTGTTTGGTAATTGAAGCTGTGTTCAAAGCATGAATTACAATATGCTAGATAGACAGGGAAAAGAATATTTACAAATCGCTAGTTTAGGCAAATGAAAGAGCAGAGATTTTAACCATGTTCAGTGTATTAAGAGCTATGAGGGTGCAAAATATGACAAAATTAGTAAAAGATGGTTTGGGAATTTGTTTGAAGAAATATATTGAACTCCTAGCTGTAAAAGAGTATAAGAACCTTAGGCAAGGAAGTGACACAATAAAGAAGATGAAAATCGATTGATCTTGGGCCAGAGACAATCTACTGAGACTCGAAAGGGCTGAAGAGATTTCGGCATGTCTTACTAGTGAATTTTTAGTAGAATATAGAGTACCCGATGAGTGTAGGAGCATCTCACTACTGGCCAAGGAGATAACTGAAGTTTTTCTTGTATTATTTTTAATGAATCGCGCATTAAAACTTATGTAAGGCTATGACTCCAAGCATGACATATTGGTCAAACTTCTCTCTGATTTTGAGTTACTCTAGAAAACAAAGTGCATGTTGGAGAAAAATATTTGATTTACATCGTATTTTTTTAGAGCCAGTACGGCAAGTGATACTTAATATATATGAACTTTAGGACCATTTTCTTCCTTCTGCTTTTAGACCTGGAAGCATGAGCGCACAACCACAGAAGAAGGTATGAGTTATTATGGGAGAAGTGTTATATACGTCACTAGGTTACATGTTTCATAGTCAGTTGCTTCTGCAATCCGAATCACAAATGTGTCTTAAGCCTTCAATTGGTAGAACTTTTACCAGCAACAAACACATGATAACATTGATTTTCGATCGAAAGGAGCAAAGTTAGTTTCTGCACATTCTAGGTCAAGAGCATCTGACCATACAGATCTCTGCCTTGTTTCTAACCAGATAAATGCCTTTTACTATTTCTGTTAATTTCTCCTCGTCTGCCAAAGCTTGCTACCTCTTGAAGTTTGCTACTCTTCATGTTTTTTCTGCAATTTCGTGAACTGACATGATGAATAGGACTTATCAAAAAACTGACATGATGAATAGGATGTCTACTGTTTGTCACCTGTATACATTTTATGGGCGAGCACTTCTGTAACCCAAATATCTTGTTTTTACGTATTTGTATGTTTATTCTTTGTTTCAGTTCAAAATTTCCAATGCCTATACAGAACAACCCTGGTTTCTACCTATTACATAAAAATTAACCTTGTCTTATTTTCAGATACGCGATTTCCGAGCAGACTGGTCTCTTTCAGTTACTCAACCTGTTGCAGGAAACTATTATCCAGTAATTTTCTCAACTTCTGCTTCACAGTTTGAGTCTGAAGTCCCGACCTGATGTGTCTGCCTGACATCCAATATCTTGTGAAATAAGCTTTACTTGAGTAATATCTACTTTTTTTAATGCTTTCCTGGAAGTTCATTCCATTACAGCTTTGTTTAACTGGTAACATCATTTACTATTGAGGCTGTTTAATATTCTTTATCTCTTTTCTTCAAAAAATAGGGCGCAGCTTAAGGTGTAATGATCATAGGGAGATCACTGGATAAACTTTTGTAATTGAAAAATTCATTGTTCTTCGTTTTGTAAAAAATTAGTTAAGGTGGGACTAATGAGCTTGAGCATAATTCCTTGAGATGGCACAAACTTTTCTAGTATTTGTTTCAGCCAGCAGAGTGTTCTATGATTCACGGCAACTTATTGCCAATATGGTCGGATGCCATTTTCAGTTTCTCGTGTTAGATTTGAGAATAGAACTTCCAAGTCTGTGATCGCAATACATTCATCCAGCATGGTCACTCACATGTACCTTTTAAGGCTTTATAATTGTGTAAGAAAAATTCACATGTAGTAGTGGAATGTCTATGCTGACTTTGATTGGAGCCAATATGGATTTATGTATATGCATATGTTTTGGTTGTTTTTGAACTTGATTAATACAGATCTTTTTATTCCCTCTCGTTGTACCTGAAAGTGATTTTTGAAAATTGTCTTCATTTTTCAGCTCAACCTTGGAATATTCACAATAGATGACAAATCTGAATTGTCAGTATTGGTTGATCGTGCTACTGGAGGAGCCAGTATCAAAGATGGACAAATAGAGCTAATGCTCCATAGGTTCAAATGGATCTCTCTCTCTCTTGTTTGCTTAAATATCCTGATCTCATGTCTGTCTTCCAAAATATACACGGAAGTGATTGCCCTTTCTCATTTTGTATGTTTAAGGCGTACAATCTATGATGATTCTAGAGGAGTGGGTGAAGCCCTTGATGAGACAGTGTGTACTAATACTACTTGTGAAGGACTTACGGTATGATACTGTAGAACTAAATAACATTTTGTGCTCCTGTTCTTGCATTATTGCTAAAAAGCATCATTATAGAAGGTCCTCTTCTTGATTTAAATGCTCATACATGGGTGAAACAATGTCCTTTTACTAGTGCTTCTCTGATAGGTTTGCCTCCACTGAGCTTGTTATCTAATCTTTAATATGCTCTTTAATTTCATTACTAGGTTCGAGGAAATTACTATATGAGTGTTAACCCCCTAGGTGCTGGATCCCGCTGGCGCCGAGTAACTGGACAAGAAATTTACTCGCCCCTTCTTTTAGCCTTTACCCAAGAGGTATGCTTCATGAGACTTGTTGGAAAGGTCAAATAGCATTGCATATAATCTGATAAACCCAGAATGCGGCAGAGAATGGAAGATTGGAAAGCTTCTCATTTGACGAGAGCAACAGTGCTGGACTCGAACTATAGTTTACCTCTTAATGTCGCGTTGATTACTCTTCAGGTGATTATTCGAAACATTTCCCATGAATCTGTGTCTTGTCTGTTTCTGTCCCCCTTCTCCTGACCTTAGCTTTGCAGGAATTGGATAATGGAAGGGTGCTCCTCCGTTTAGCTCATCTTTATGAGGTAAAAGTTAATCCATTTGATGATTACACTGATGTTCCTGATTTGAAACATAAATGATCTAGTTTACGCACAGAACCATAAAAGTTACGATCTACTTGTCAACTTCTTTCACGCTGTATCAGGCTGGTGAAGATGCAGACTTTTCAACATTAGCCAAAGTTGAATTGAAAAGGATGTTTGCTGGAAAGTCGGTAAGTGTTCCTGCTCCTCTTGTTATTGTTATCTTACACATTATATGCACAATACCAGCCAAGATTGTGCCTTTTGATTTTTTAGTTTTGGTGATATGATCTGGCAAATTCTGGGCCCGTGCACTACTGGTTGAAGATATACTTTTAATCAGTTACCTCATGACACTAGATGAGGGTGTTCAAATTCTCATTGAAATTAGAGAAATCTCAGTTTTATATTTGCAATTAGGGCCTGCTTGGACGTACAGAAATGAAATTCAATTAGAACTCAAAGAGCATCAAATGCAATTCTATCACTTTTAGGATTCCTTCTAATATGTTATATACACAATTGGTTTCGTCATTATCAGATCAAGATGATAGAGGAAATGAGCTTATCAGCAAACCAAGACAAGTCACAGATGAAGGCAAAATCGTGGAAAGTTGAAGGCAAAGGTGGAGGTGATGCGGCACCAGTCAGAGGTGGCTCTCTCGACAAGTCAGCTCTTGTTGTGGAGCTTGGTCCAATGGAGATTCGGACATTCCTCCTGCAATTCTGAAAGGGCTCGAGCTCCAGCCATCGCTGTTCTTCATTTTCCATTTGAACTTCATCTTCAGGAATAAGCTCAAAGGCAGTTTTGTTTTGTTTTTTGTTTTTGTGTGTGAAGAGAATATAGTTAGTCAATCACATAGAGGGCTGCTAATAAGGTACTTTGCTGTTTCTAAGTTGCCCAAAAGAAAAGAAATAATAGCAAATTAACAATTAAGTGATTGCTATTAAGGAAACAAGAACAGACCCCTTATGATGTTGGAGGTGTGTATTTCTTCCATCTTTTGACACAAGGAGAGTCACTTCTCTTTATTTTTATCCCCAAGGCCATGTTTGGTTACCTATTTGAATGACTTGCAATCCTACTTAAATTGATGACCTTTGAAGTATGTTCAATTTAAATTTGATTATCTCACAAATAAAATACTAGAATACTACGTCCGTAAATGAGTGTGTTCTTATCTATTTTTCCAAAAAAACTAAAAGTGAATTGATTTTTATACGTGTTTATACTTGTATTCACATGTCAATGTCATTACAAATGTACATTGAGACATGATAGCCGTCTAATATAAATTTAGTAAATTTATATAAAAATGACCCTCTTTTAGGGTCAAAAAATAATTTTTAAAGATGATACTCATTTAGGGATGGGGAAGTAAAGAACCTATTTCGTTCGAAAATAAGTGTGCCATTTGTGTAGTTACCAAATTCGCCTTTGCAAATCATCACATGTTCTAATGTAAACTTGTAATGGGTTAAAATCAAAACCAAGTGTAATTACGTATTTTGTCACTAAAATGGTATACAAGTTAATTTACTTAATTTTTCTTGATTTTTTTTACTTATTTTGAAATGAATAAAGTAATATTTATTTGTATGACAATACTCCTTTTTCTTTTGTGTACTCTTGCTTAATAACTAAAAATCAATTCGATTCCTGCCTTGTATTAAAAAAATAATAAAATGACTCAGATACTCGTTTCCTACAATCTTATAAATGTTTTTCAATTTGGTATTTATTTAGTTTGACTAGTGTCATCATTTATTAGGTTATCTTTTGCTTTTCTTCTATTCTTTTTGTTAATTATCGATCAAAGAACTTTTGTAATTACTCCTTCCGCTTCGAGTAAAAAAATTCATGTTTGAAAGTTAATTTTTTTTTTAAAAAATGATACTTTTATATTTTAATTTATAAAAATTGACTCTTTAAGTGAAAAAACATCTTAAAATTAATTAGTGAATTTTTTAACCAAAGCAGAAGGAATATCATTTTGATTCTGATTTTTTTAGCATACATCATTTTTATTTTTGGGCAAGATTATCATGCTTGAGTTGGAAATTAGGGGTTGATACTATATTTGGAATGTTTATGCCATTATTAAGAAAATATTATTTGATGATCTTAAAAATTTATCAATGACATAAGAAAAGCTTAAGAGATTTTAATCCAACATTACAGCTTGTAATAATGCCACAAACTCTAGCTCGTAATATCATACCTCTTTGTTTAATATTCTTCCTTAAGTTTTAAATACCATATATCTCCGTTAAGGCGTTAATCACATGTTACTAGTCGAGGGTAAAGTTTTAGTAACATTAGATCAACCAAATTAGTGTTATATTAAAATGATGTGATATTTTATCTATGATTTTATTTAGCATAACTTGTTGTGCGTTAAAAAGTAAAGTTAATAGGATGATACATATTGACAATAAAGTAGGTCTATGTAAGACAATCTTACGGATCTTAATTCGTAAGATGAAACATTACTCTCTCACAGCTCAACCCATCAATAAATGATGAGTCGGGTAAAAAAGAATCGTCTTACAAAAAATATCCATAAAACCGTCTTATACAAGTTTCTACCTTAAGAATATGACAAAAATAAAGTTATATTCGAATTACAAGAAGACAACTCATGTTTGTCCATGTATTTATAGAACTTTTGGAAATTTCATATTTATAGGACTGGGTACTCAAACTTACTAACCTAACTGTAGTTAATTTTAACCCAAATAATAAATCAGAAAGAGTAATTAGGGCAAGTCCAATATTGGTACTTGCCTATAGGTATCAAAACTAAATTTTGATACCTATTGGTTATTATTCATAGGTATTAAATGATTATCTTCAACTATAGGTATCAAAATGAAGAGTATTAAAATTAGGTAAGGTAGTAAGGGAGGTACTTCTCTAGTACTGCACCTAATTTTGATACCTTTTACTTTAACCATTGGAGAACCTAAAACTTTTACATAGATATCAAAATTTGGTTTTGACCCCTACCTAGGGGTGAGCTTGGTCCGGTTCGGTCCAGTTTTTTGAAAAAAAAGAGAAAATCGGAACCAGACCAATAGTCTGATTCTCAAAAAATTTAGAATCGGAACCAACTCAATATCTATGAGAACCAAAACATTGGTCCGGTCCAAAACCAATCAAAGATATATGAGAACCAGGATCGGACCAATACTTTGATTTTTTTACTTTTTAACTATTTAATACAAATACATAATAAAAATTTGAAGGTTGAAACTTCATAAGAAAATTAAAAATCTTTCGATAAAAGAACATTTAACAATTAAAAATGTCGAACTTATAAACTCATAGCATAACAAACCGGTGGAAACAAAATAATAAAAGAATACCAACTAAAAAGTAGAAAAAAGAAAATATTAGGAATTAATTTATATAATATATATACTTATATAATAATACAATATATATATATATATATATAATAAAATAAATAAATAAACAACATATTGGTTCGGTTCGGTCCGGTTCCGTTTTTTTTTAGTTCGAGAACCGGGGCCAACCCAAATGTCTGATTTTATGAAAATTCAGATCCAGGACCAAACCAAAGTATTGGTCCAATCCAATTTTGATTGGTTTGATCCGGTTCTATTGGTTCGGTCCGGTTCCGAAAAAATCTTGCACACCCCTACCCCTACCATTGAACTTGCCCTTACATCGCCAAAAAACTAACATGGGGAAAACTGCAATCACGTGTCGAGAAAATACGAGTCTTTGTTTTGCTATGGTTAAAGGTTGAAGGTTGAAGGTCGAAGCCGGTTTTGGACTGCATTTGGGGTTTTGACTAACAATTTTTTTTTTTTTGTTGCAATTACTCTTTTTGATTTATCATTTGGATTAAAATGAACTAAAGTTAGGTTAGTTAATAAGTAAAACCTTGGGATTCACTTATATCATGTCGGCTGTTAGTAGCCTGTTACATCATTTAGTGTCTAAATTTGACTACTCATTAAGTCTTCTTAGCATTATTCATAATTAGTACTCCCTCCGTCCATAAATTATCGTCCTCCTTTTCTTTTTCGTCCGTCCTAAAATAATTGTCCACTTTGAAACTTATTTTTTTAGAACATCATTTTTACTACTTTACCCTTACTTTTTCACTCTACTTTAATTATGGACCACATACACATAGGCTTTAAAGGAAACTACACATTAAACCAATATAAATAATCAAGTCAATTATTTTTTCTTAAATTGTGCGTTGGGTCAAGCAGGACGATTATTAAGGGACGGAGGGAGTAGTATTATATGCATAGCACAAACAGATGGTACGGACTAAGGAGATCTGGAGTCTATAAAATCAGTGTTCTAAAACTCCCTGACTAGCTCCGCCTATGCTCCGCCTAGGCGCTAGACCCCTCTCTACCGCCGCGACTTTCTTAATCACCGCCTAATCGACCAAGTTGGCGCCTACGCCAAACCTTGCCGACCTTAATTTATTTTTGTAGCTTTGATTTTGTGGCATGCGGTGACCGGAGAAAGAAGGGGGGGCGAACTAGAGAAGGAAGGAGGAGTGGTAATGGTGAGGCAGGGAAGGAGGTAATGGGGGGCGAACTGGAGTAAAATATTTTTTATTTTTAATTCTAAACTTGGCTGGTTTATTACTTTGGGGTTGTTGAGAATTGAGATTAATGGTAGGTTTGTATATTTCGTTCATTTTACAAATATAGACAAGTGTTTGATAAAATGACAAACATAAAAAAAATTAAATTTGTATTCAATGTTTTTTATCTTTGATGTAAATTATCAAAAAAAAAATGGTAATTATAATTCAGGCCCGTAGTAAGGCCAATGTCTAACGACCAACGATTTTTAGAACTTTGTATAAAATATTACTTCATCTGTTTCTAAGAATGGTTGCAGTACAATATTTAGCCGATAGAATTTAATACTACTAATAATTTGATTTGAAGGCTCAAGCAATTAACCAATGAAAGAAATTTGGAGGAATTTATAGAAAGCAGTAAATTGTCCGACTAAAAACTGGATAAGTCAAGTCAACACTCAACAGACTAAAGAAAACAAACAGTTGACCGGTCCTCGCGCGGGAACCTCCCAATACAGTTGTAAATAATTCCCCCAAACTATTCCTTACCGCGACCTCATCTTCCTCTCCCTCAGTCTTTTCTCTCTCTAAAAAACCACCATTTTCATCGACAACCTCCAGACAACATATTCTCTATCATATATAATTATATATATTCACACACAGATCACACAACAGATCAACAATGGAGTCTCAAAACCCTAATAACACAAGAACTCCAATGTACCCCCAAGTCATTGATTCTAATCCGAGCGCCCCACCTTTATATCACTCGAGCCCTAATCAACAACCTCCCCAATCCTCCGGCCTTTACCCTACCCTTGACATGAAAGACCTCGTCGAAAACCTCTTCCCTGACTCAAATGACAACCATGCTCATACCGGCCCTCCCCCTCATTCCCCTTCCGCCCCTCCCGAATCCCTTGAAGAAATCCTCCTCACCGTCCCCGGCGCTATCCTCCATTTAATCGACAAAAAGTACTCTGTCGAGCTCGCCTGCGGTGATTTCTCTATTATTCGCCTCCGCCAGGGGGATAACGTCATCGCCGTTTTGGCTAGGGTCGCTGACGAGATTCAATGGCCTTTGGCCAAGGACGAGGCTGCTGTCAAACTCGATGATTCACATTACTTCTTCTCGTTCTGCGCGCCAAAGGACGATGATTTGGGCTCTGATGATGATGGTGATATGTTGAATTATGGATTGACTTTTGCGTCAAAAGGGCAGGATTCGTTGTTGAAGGAATTCGATGGATTGTTGGAGCATTACAGTAGCTTTACGGTGCATAATGTGGAGGAGAAAATGGGGGTTTTGGATGTGACCATGGCCAAGGAATTGTCGCCAGCTGATTTGGAATCGGGTAAGAAGAAGGAGGCGATGGAGGAAAGGTGTGGGGCTTATTGGACCACATTGGCTCCAAATGTAGAGGACTATAGCGGGATGGCGGCAAAGTTGATTGCTAAGGGGTCAGGACAGCTGATCAAGGGAATTTTGTGGTGTGGGGATGTGACTGTGGATAGATTGAACTGGGGGAATGAGGTTTTGAAGAATAGGATGGCTCCTGGTTCCGATGCTGAAATTAGTCCTGAGACCTTGAAGAGAATTAAAAGGTTTCAAATTTCTTGTTTTTGTTGTTGTTTTTATTATTATTGTGTTTTGATTTGGTTTCTTTTTTGTTATGTTCATCGATGCTTTTCCATTCCTTTTCTAACTGTCTACATAGTCGTACGTGTGATTGGTAAGGTCAGTCAGTCCTAACTATAAGTTATAAATATCTAGCCTATCACACACATCAAGTTGGAGCTGAATTTGGAAACTACAAGTTTTATTACTTGTTTTATGGATGTTTTAGTCTGGTTATGGAAAGCTTCTTGTTCTGATTGTATGTTTATGAGGTTGCTCTAACTTGTTTCGGTGACACTATGATTACCGTTCTTTAGTTTTAAGTGATTTCTATTAGCTAAGATATTTACACTTGGATGATTATTGTAGGGTTAAAAAAGTTTCAAAGATGACAGAGAAAGTGGCAATTGGGGTCCTTTCTGGGGTTGTGAAGGTTTCAGGATACTTCACGAGCTCAGTTGCTAACTCTAAAGTGGGCAAAAAGTTCTTTGGCCTCTTACCTGGGGAAATGGTTCTTGCTTCCTTGGATGGATTTAGTATGTCATCTCTCTCTCATTCTCTCTCTGAATCAATTTATTGCAATACCAATTGTAGAATTTGAATAATTCTTAATAATCTTGCACAACCTACTGGAGCATCAAAGTAGATCACTCACCATTCACCACTTTCAAAAAACAAAATAAAGAAACAATCCATTATTAGAAGCAGGAGAAGTACACACTTTATTATAGTTCTTTTCTTATAAGTAATAATTGTATTAATTACTGCGCCTAATCAGGAGGCACGTCCTTGTACAACGTATACATAACAAAGAAAAGTTAAACTAAACACTATCCGCCATATTAACTATTATAGTACTTCTTCCATCCCATTAAAAAAGTGGTACTAATTTTTCAAAGTCAAATTGACCATTTCTAAAACTAAACATTAGAATAGTTTCTGTACTTCTCTAAAATTTAAATTTGTAGTTCATAGTAGTAATTTGGCCAAACAATGTTAGTTAAGCTCCATTTTTACACCCTGTCCTTTTTTTTGGATCTTTTTACCACTATTCTTGGATGGCAGTCAATTTCACCCAAAACCTTAGCTTTGCCTATGAAAGTAACGGAAATCCTATATGGAAGATAGTTTGCTGAGCAGCTGATGTTGAAAGCTTGTTGACATTCAGGAACATTACGTGAGTCATGTGAACAATTAAATTTTTTTTTGGGGGAGGGGGGGATTATGACTATAGCTAATACGATTTCAGGGTTTCTAAATTGGGGGATTATGACTGTTGAGAAGAAATTAGATTCCAAGTGTGTTTTAATCATTCACATGACTCGTGTGAGGTCCATGTGAATCAACAAGGGTCCAATGTCACTTTGCTGACTTCATCTCTCATGTTGGATGTCCGTTAACTTTCATAGAGAGAGTTAAGGTGGCGGGTGAAACTGACCAACTAAGAATGGTGATTAAACGCTCAAAAATAATATAGGGTGTAAAAACGGAGCTTAACTAAAGTAAAAATGTCATTTGGCCTAGTAAATTTTATGAAGTTTATGATGCTGACGTTTTCATTCTTTAAAATTGTTAAGTTACCAACTCATCTAATAGTGAACCGTACGACCTAACTAAACAACTATGTATAGGTAAGTATGACCCTTGGTATGAGGATTGGAACCAAGGACCTCAAGCCTCAAGGTCTTTTGCCTTTTTCCTTGAGTGCCCTTGCCATCTCTCCCACCCTTTGGGGTTAAGTAACTATGTATTTATACTAGTGTTGTAGAGCAATGATCCTATTCTTATTCCAATTATAATTACAACCCTTCAGAACACTTCTTTATCAAAACAACGTAGACATAGCATTGAATTAGTAAATATTCTTTATATTGGTTATACTTGGTTTGACTCCAATATCTCTCTCTGTATCTCTTTTCTTTCACATGCACTATCACTCACACCTCAAGTTTTGTTAGCTGTTTTTTCTGTGCAATGCATCTGCAGACTTTTACATCTCTTTTCTCACTCGCCTCCCCATTCTTTTGACAAAGACATTGAGATCTTTGGTTCCAATCCTCATACCAACAAGGGGCCACACTTACCTATCCCAAAAAAAAAAAAACTCTTTCCTCCCTTTATTAGATCCTTTGATGTCACTCTCAACTAGCTTGTTTTGCACACATTTGTGCTGATTTGTACTAATCTATCTGTCTGTACTAATTTTTTATCATTAATCTGAAACTAAGTATGAGGTTTGATTTAAGGTTGATAAGCATTTTTTATCCTTTGAGGTTTGTCTAAACATTTGCATCTCAGGTTAGAATAATAAAAATAGTAAATTAATTTACTTATTAAAAAAAGTAAATTAAGAAAAAATGATATGGTTTATATCCACCTAATATAATACCTAATTTAGATAGAAATAACTGATTTAGCTGCAATTTGGGCAAATATATAATGGCACAGCAAAACACTGGCCGAGTCATTACTTGTTTTTCCTGCCTCACATGATCGAATGGGAAGTGGTTTAGACAACCAGGGTAGCATCGGACTTGGACCACAAACCAATTTTATTTTCTTTAGGATAACTTTTAAGTGGTAGTATTTGCATCCCCAATTAACTTCCTTCGTTTATTAGACCTTAAAATTTTCTTTTGCTTACTTGAAATATATCTTATGTGCTTAGGCAAGATCTGTGATGCCGTTGAAGTTGCTGGAAAGAATGTGATGTCTACCTCGTCCACTGTAACGACAGGGCTTGTCTCCCACAGGTAACTGCACATTTTATTTAGCCTGCATAAAGCATAAACTGGAAGACATTTAAGGACAAACAAAGATCTGAAGCTTCCCTCTCATGCCCGACCTAGGCAAGAGAAAATGTGTGGCAATAGCGTTCTACTTATTCTAGCATCTTGCCTTACCGGTCCAAAATAATTCATGTCATAAATCTAATGGATAAGAAGGACAAGTGGACAAGGGTTCTGGTATTGGGTTTAAATGAAAGCCTTTTTTTTTCTTTTTCTGGTAACCACACCAGGAAAGGGCGGGGTGGTTGGTGGTCAAGATTTTTAGCTCTTTATCTTAGTTTCCTGACAAAGTCTTGTTTCCATTAAGGTAAACTTTACCATTGAAGTCTGCTCGTATATTAGAAGTGTTAAATATATCATCAGTCTTATGATTTTTTACATGGACTATACACAGCCTCATATAGTCATATTCTACGACTTCATAGTGTATCATTAGTATCAAGTGCGACAACTCAAAACCCTATACCTACCTGATATATTTTAAGTTAATCATGCTATTGGCATCTGGTGATGCAGTAGCACAACATAGAAGATTATGCTTCTGTTAATGTTGAAAATTGAATTTGAGGGGATTCTATGCAGGTATGGAGATGAAGCAGCTAAAGCAACAACTGAAGGGCTAGATGCTGCAGGTCATGCCGTGGGGGCTGCATGGGCTGTATTCAAAATAAGGCAAGCACTTAATCCAAAAAGTGTTTTAAAACCTACTTCCCTGGCCAAATCTGCTGCTCAAACCGCAGCTGCTGAGATCAGAGCCAAACAGTCCAAGAAAAGCTGAAGCCTTGTGTGCATCGTTCAGTTGACTAATAGCAGAGATGCTGATAAGCAGAGCATTTTTTAGCCTCACATGTATTTTTTCCCATCCCTAGCTTGATCTGTATTATGCTCCTTGTTAGTTATTGTAGATAGATGAAAATGGTTGTTGGCAGTTGATCGGTTCCTTTTCCCCACTTTTGATTCTTGAGCTTAAACAAGGGGATGGATAATAACTGAAAAGTACTGAAAGTGATGTTCATACTTGATATATAACCATATAAAGTGTCACATAGCTGCTTGCTGTCCTGTAAAATTCTGTTCTTGCGGAAATGAGAGTTACGGTTTTTCGTGCCATGAAATGTTCTCAAGGGAACTATCCTGACTGCATAAAGACAGAAAATCAATCACCTAGAGAGTAGAGACACGGAAGATGGTTATATTTGAAGTGTTGATTTATTCAAAATCTTATTAGTATTATTTATTTCTTTTTTGGTTAATTGCATAAAAAACCTTGATTTATTTTAGTTTTTTAGTTTTGAATCATGTGTTGTTGTTTTTTCATGTAAAACCTTAACTCAACTTTATTTTCTTCCAATTAAACCCTTTTGTCAAAAACTGGTTAATTTTTGTAACGGGAAGGTAATTGGACATGACGTGAAACAATTTTATTATAAACCTTGTCCTATTTTGAAATGGATGTCGTTATTTAGTTCACCTTTTCTATGAGTTGATTCCCAAAAAATTCTCAAAACTCATTTTTCATATTTTATCCTCCTTGTAAGTTGACCCCCCCCCCATCGCCTCCCTCGCCCCCTCAATTGTTTGATTAGAGCATGTGTGTTGTTCAGCTAGAGCATACCGAACAACACTAATTTTTTAAAAATATTTCCAAAATGTTCGGATCTCCTTGGTCGAACAACATTGGGTTGTTCGGCTAGATCATGTCGAACAACACTAAGTTTACTTTTTAAAAAAATATTTCTCAAAATGTTCAGATCTCCTTAGCCGAACAAAACAGTGTTGTTCAGCATGCTCTATCCGAATAACACAGTGTTGTTCGGCCAAGGAGGTTCGAACATTTTGAAAATTTTGGGGGGTTAATTGAAAGGGCAAAATAGAGAGTTTACAATTTTGGGAATTTTTGGGAGGTCAACTCAGAGGAAAAGGGGGGTTGAATAGCGCCACTCTTTTGAAATTTCAAAAGTAAAAAACAACCCGATATTTGATCAGATTTTCACAAATTTGAATGCACTACAAACCTCATACAGTTGTTAAAATTTCAAAATGAACCATAACAATTTGCAGACCATAAACCCTAAGAGTTTGCAAACCTCATACAATTGTTTATATATATATATCCATGATCTTCAAATTGTCAAGGTTCATTTTGTATTGAATTCAAATTTGTGAAAATTCAATCAAACATTAGGTTGTTTTTGAAATTTCAAAATAGGATAAGACTTATAACAAAACTATTTTTGGCGGAAGAATGACATGTACATAAGCTCTCTTGCCCAGTCCACGTAGGTTGTCACAGTCACTTTCCCGTTACAAAGACTAACCAGTTTTTTACGGAAGGTTTTAATTGAAAAAAATAAAATTGGGTTGAGGTTTTACATGCAAGAAAAAAAACAACACATAGTTCAAAACCAAAAAAAAAAAAAAAAAAGAAAAAAAAGAAAAATAGGTTATGGTTTTTTATGCAATTAACCCTTTCTTTTTTGTTAATTGATGTTGAAAGCAAAAATTTAGGTTGATGGTTTTGGATATAGTCATGAATAAGGTGGTTTGTAAGGATTTGTGGGTGAAGATGGCCATAAGTTGATCTCGCAAAGCAAAGGATCTGTGTGTTTCATGTGTTTGATCTGGTCATTAGTTTTAGTGTTTTGTGCACAGGGCTTAGTCGTTTTTGTTGTTATGTCAGTCATGAAACACTTTCTCTCTGCACTCTGCACTCTGCAGCAATGAAAGATGGGCCACTACGATCCTCGTAATATTCAACTAATTTAGTTGTGGTGGTTGATGAGATAAGAGATTAGAAAGAAGGCCCCCACTATAAGGATACGTGGTTCAGACTCCTTTGGGCTTTGGGGCTACATTTTCAGTTTTATTTTTCAATGCTTCATTCACCACAATGTTTTTATTAGGTAAACATCCTTGTTGCTGCATCTGCATCTGCATCTGCATGTGGGCATTTTTAGTATTAAATTCCTAACCTTTTCTTAGAGATTCCATTGTGTTAAAGAGTTGCATTTTTTTATTAGTTTATGAATATCCAAAAACCAACTTGTTTAAATTTAGTGAAAAACTAAAAATGGAGGCACTCGTTCAGAGAATACAAATTTCAATATAATGGGTGGTATATCACGTAAATTTTGGGGGCCAAGGCCTGACTATATAATGTGCATGTGCGTGTGCATGGACGTGGGCATAACCTGTTTGTACCGTCCATTGGTGCACAACGTGTTATTTAATGGAGAATTCCACTTAAGTAGTTGTCCTGCGTTATCTACGTCGTCTCGTTGCTTCCATTTTTGACTTTGACATCACAATCACACTCACTGTGACAGTGGTATCCTGCTGGACCATGATCTCCTCTATCTATAATAGCAGCACTGAACGACGACTCGATCACCATTCACCATTCACCACCTCCTTCCGTAGGGTGAACTTGAAACGAATTGAAACTTGGGAATAAAGCGATTTCGTGATGATGCACAGCACATTGCCTAGCTTAGCGTTATTCAGTCATAGATGAGGTAACCACATCTGTATAAGTGATGGAGCTCTCGGTGGTGGTGGTGCTGGTGAGTGTAAACTTCGTCAAACCAAAGGGTTTAATTGTGTGATTAGGTGGACCCCTCACTAATTCCCCAATTCCTTAGCGACTTCTAGATGACGGAAAGAGACAAAGGTAAGAGAGAGAGAGAGAGAGCATATAATAAAAGTCAATCTCATAGTGCACGCCCCTCATTCCTTTCGGGTTTTTTCACCGTAATTTATACTCCACTCCAGTGCTATACTCCTAGCATTTAGCAATAGCCAGCCGCCCCTTGCACTAACTCCATTAACTTAACGGGGGATTTACAACAATGGCCAAGTACTTGGTCATTTGTAGCGCTTACTTAAAAAAAAAAATTCTTTTATGACCTGGTTTATCGATAAACCACTGATGAACCACGACTGATTTATTGGTAAATCAGTAAAAATGCACCCCTCAACATCCGAAATCACTGGTTTATCAAGTGATCGACAGATAAACCAATTGTCGACCAAATGGTTTACACTGATTTATTAAACCAGTGTAATGGTCGACAACTGGTTGGTCGATCAAGTAGTTTATAGTCAAAGGCCATATATGTTCATCAACTGGATCAAATGGTCATATTTTACTAATGCCACTTAACTTAACCCCCACCACACCCTTAAAACTCTCCATTCTCTCATAGAGCTGAACTATTAATGCATTTACTCTTGTATCGTATAATCACGAATGAACTTACGACTACATTGGAATTTGAATGAAGAGTAGGTCCCTGCTTCATAAGACGAACCCCGATTTCTTACATCTCAACACACCAATACATGGTAGATCTGGTAAAGAGAATACGATCTTACAAAAAATATCCGTAAGACGATCTTACATATGTTTTTGCCTTAAATGATTTCGTTATCCTATAATTACATACCTGTGAGACGTGTGTATTTGTTCATGAATCCTCATCAGCCCTCACAACTAGCAAGAATTATGTATGTATATTCATTCTTGTACAAAATTGTAAACCAATGATTTAGCGTTTGCTTTCATAGGTGCTCTATATCTATACACCATTTTGCTGTCATTGGTTGAGCAAATATCTTCTCTTATCGGTTTAAAATCAAAATCTTGCAACCCATGCTTTCTCTCTCTACTTTAACCAATTAAACTAAGGTTTCTTACTTTATGAATGCTTATCATCTCCCCTCTCAATCTTTGGGATTCTAATTACTTTATGAATGCTAAGCATAACTGGTAAATTCTTCTATTACCAGCCATACAGCCATTAATGGAACTCGAGTGGCTGTTTGGCCCCAAAATAGTGCAATGACGAGGTGGTTGGGGCACTTTTGTCATGGGAAAGGGAAGAGCAACATACGAAATAACAAAGCCAAAAACTCAAGAAAAAACGTTTTACATATATTTTCTGTAAGAGGATCTTCTTGACTCGATCCACCGTGTGTTGGTGGACTGAGCTGCGAGAGAATAAGGCTCCGTCTTACGAATTAAAATTCGTTCGATGGTGTGATAGGAGAACTACCCAATAAGAAATGAGAAACAAATAGAACCGATGCAATTGATGGACCCCACCTATTCCTACTTCTCTTCCTATTCCAGAGAGGGTGATTGGTTCGAATCATTAAGTGGCTTCATGATCGAGTACCTTGCCCAATTTAACCTTCTCAGAGGTTGTCTAATTGGTAGAGACAGTTGATTGGCTTTTATTGTGGGGTTTCAGCCAACTAAGATGATTCTCACCCACAACTCAAGTTTCCCACCATAATAAGTCCAAGGCAAAAGCTCCATTGGAACCTAATTCCAGGGCCCAAATCTTACTTGGTCTTCTGTTTATGGGAGATCTCCTCACTCCTCAATCACCAATTCAATGTCCAGAATTACCCTCCCTCCACAGTGCAAGAAAACCAGAATAATAATCTACTTATTAAAGGGCAATCTAGTAATAATATAACAGTCAAACATGGGAAAGACAATAATGGTTGTGGATGAGGAATAAGTGAATAACAAACACTAATTCCCCGACTTTTGTTTTGGTGCCTCCAAAAAGTGACTAGAGACACCCGGAGGAGGAGTCTTATAAGACAACCACCTCAAAATACCTCTCTCTCTCTCTCTCTCATAGGTTCAATTTTCAACTAGTTTCTAATGTTTTATCACGCACTCATCTTTCTTTATGATTTCAGAAGAATAAAATGGCAAGTGAAACCCCTTTGTAAGCACTACTGAATCTTCACCACCTCCAACCACACCAATGAGATCATTGCTAAGAAGGGTCTTGAATAATTTCAATAAAATTGGTTCAGACAGCTCATGGGAAAGAAAGCAATCACCTCGCAGCAGCCGAAGAGCTTTCCACAGGGATGTCGAACAAGAAGAGTTCCAATCCGCAAGTACCCATTGCCTCTCCTCCTACTACAGTGTCTTCGTAGCTCGCCTTGCCATCATGGTACCTAAGTTTATTTCTGCATTTATTTGTCAATCAATCACCTTCTAGTCTTGTACATATGTGCATAAAGTAGAGACTTACTACCAGAATACCACATAAATACAGTAACACAGTTTCTTCTTATATATGCTTATTATAAGAGAGAGAGAGAGCAAGAACATTTCAGGAGCTGGTTAACACATTATTATTTTAGTACAATTCCCTTCGTATAATAAGATTTTGTTCAATGAATATTTGCAGGTCATGCTAGCAATTTTAATAGGGCTGCTGACCCTACTCACTTGGCATTTTACAAGGGTCTATACAAAAAAATCACTCAACACATTAGCATATGGCCTTCGGTACGAACTTCTTCAACGTCCCATATTACGAATGTGGAACATCTTGAATTCCACTGTTGAAATCACAACAGCTCAAGTTAAGCTGTCAGAGTACGTGATCAGACGGTACAGCAAACCAGCTAATCAAGCACAGCAAGTCGAGGTTCTTTGTTAGCTCAATTCCTTCCTCCATAGAAATTATTTTTTGGCTGTTTTAAGAGCGTTACTTATTCAGCAAAATTTGAATTTTCTTGACTCTTAGCAGCTATATGAAGTTATGAGGGATGTCACTTGGGCGCTATTCGCAAGTCATAAGGCTCTGAATTCAATAACTATAAATTACAGAAATGGTTTTGTTCAGGCTTTCCATAGGGATCACCGAAGTAACAATACCTTTTACATATATTCTGATCTGGTCAATTACTCGATGAGTGGGACAACTTCAATCGATATGCTTAAAACTCGTCAAGGATGGAACGATCAAGCTATACACAGTAATTTCTCAGCTATTTGGTATCGAGAACCACTAGATCCTAACACCGGTGAAAAGATGGGTAAAGCAAGGCCGATCCCACCAGATGAATTAATCAATATCGCAGGGCTTTCTCAAGTACCCGATGGAGCTGCCTCATGGCACGTTGCAGTGAGCAAGTACACAGATTCACCATTGCTTTCAGCTGCCTTGCCAGTCAAGGATGCATCCCAAGGAAGTATAGTGGCTGTTGTGGGTGTTACAACTGCGCTTTATAGTGTTGGGCAGTTGATGAAAGAGCTTGTTGAGTTTCATAGCGGACACATTTATTTGACCTCTCAAGAGGGTTGGTTACTTTCTACTTCGTCAAATACTCCATTGTTAATGAACTCGTCTACGGGGCCAAAGCTCATGATGGCTGTCGATTCTGAAGATCCAGTCATACGTTCGGGTGCTAAGTGGTTGCAGAAAACCATTGGAAACAAATTCCCTCCGAATCATGAGGTTCACATAGAGAATGCGAAACTTGGTCACGAGCTCTATTACATTGACTCATTCTTCTTAAACTTAAAAAGACTTCCTATGGTAGGTTCGAGTATTTACACCTATAATCTCACTTCTAATTTCCATTTCCTGCAGTTTTTGCTTTAGCTACTTCATAATCATTCTCTACAAACCCTAAATGCATGAAAGACTAGCAATACTTAAGCTATTGTTTCGTAAGCTTCTAGAGTATAATTAAGAATTTTGCGAGAAGTTTGACCAAGCAACATATAATACACAGGTGGGGGTTATCATAATTCCAAGAAAATATATAATGGGGAAGGTGGATGAGAGAGCCTTAAAGACGTTGCTGGTACTGATATCTGCATCATTATGTATACTAGTCATTGGATGTGTCTGTATTTTCATATTAACGAATGGAGTATCAAAGGAAATGAAACTAAGAGCAGAACTGATCAGCCATTTAGATGCCAGAAGGAAAGCTGAGGCATCAAGCAACTATAAAAGCCAGTTTTTAGCAAACATGAGGTGAGTGAAAAATATGAACTTCAACATCATATTTATGAATAGCAAAAATAATACACACACACACACACATATATATTTACATTGAGATAAATGTATATCAATCATAAACGATGGATTAGTCTACACAACGTCATGAAGCAACCCTTAGGAATGTGACATTTTTTTACATCACAGCCAGTATTTAAAAAATCAAAATGCTAGGTAAGCTGAGATCTTGATATGTGAATTTGCAACTGATAAATATTACATGAAGATGCAACCCTTAACTGGACCAACATCAGACCTCTGTTATTTGGTTGAAATATAGATGTTGCAAATGAAGCATTTAGCACTTGAGAAGTTGTATGATTAGGAACTTACTGTTTGTTTTACTTCTGACGCAGTCATGAGTTGAGAACACCAATGGCTGCAGTGATAGGGTTGTTGGACATTCTTATATGTGATGATTGTCTCACAAATGAGCAATATGCAACAATTACCCAGATTCGTAGATGCTCGACAGCTCTACTTCGGCTTCTCAACAACATTTTGGATATCAGTAAGGTGGCCTTTATACAGAATCACAAGTTTTATCGATGAATAATTTGCAGTTCACTGAGTAATAAGGAGCTCGAGATATGCAGGAAAACAGATGAACACTGCAAGGGACACACTGTACTATGACATCATATTGACATTATTATATGGAACTTTCGCAGGTTGAGTCTGGAAAACTGGAACTTGAGGACACTGAATTTGACTTGGGGAGAGAACTTGAAGGACTTATTGATATGTTCTCTGTGCAGTGCATCAACCAAAATGTGGAAACCATTCTAGATCTCTCTGGTATGACCACAATTTTTATCATTTGTAGCTCCTTCCACAGTTAAAATGTTTGCCTAAAGAACTTAGCTAGATAGTTGAGACTCTAAATACATCGATAAAGCTGTCTAATAATTTTTTCATTTTTTTGTCACAGATAATATGCCAAAAGTAGTTCAAGGAGACTCCGCCAGAGTTGTTCAAATCTTTGCAAATCTTATCAGCAACTCTATCAAGTTTACAACATGTAAGTTCAACCTTCCATGATATATTTGCAGGCTCTATATGAATGCTGCTCAAGATTTGCAGTGTTAGAAAGTATATTGAGTTTAAAGTTTAAAAATGGTTTACAGCGGGCTATATCATTCTGCGAGGATGGTGTGAAAGTCCAAATAACAATGGAAACTTTTCCTTCAGCCAGAAAGCTTTATCCCCTGCACCCAAAACAAAGGTGAGGCGACCCGGAAGCCATAAGAATCAGCCCTGCAAAAAGGACAACAAAATGATTCTTTGTTTTGAAGTTGATGATTCCGGCTGTGGTATGAACTCTAAGACCAGATGATCCATTTTACTTTTAATAATTTTAAACAACTATTCATCTTTATCCTCTTCTACTTTTCTTCTTCTTTTCTAATAGGCATTGATCCAAGCAAATGGGAGTCGGTGTTTGAAAGCTTTGAGCAAGCTGACCCGTCAACAACCCGATTGTAAGCATGTATATAATATTAAAATCAGTCAATTCTAGTAATTACTTTTAACAGTCGATCTTTTTGTGTTTGAAATTTGTCAATGATCGAAAATTTGTGATCTGAGGGTTTCACATAACTGTTCTGAAGCACTTCGCTGATTTCAGGCATGGTGGAACTGGTCTTGGCCTATGCATTGTTAGAACCATGGTGAGCTTAAAAGATTATTTTTACCGTAATAATTTTTCCGTCACAGAAATCCAAAATATTATTCAAAAAAAGCAAGAACGGTAAATGTGGCTAGAGGATTACCCTTATCTTTAAAGGTTATATCTCATGATGAGAAGCATTCCACAGGTCAACAAGATGGGTGGTGAAATTAGAGTTGTTAAAAAGAATGGACCGGGAACTCTAATGCAGCTATACTTGCTTCTAAATGCACCTGTAGATGTACCAGGAGAAACCTGCCAATCAAAGTTTGCAGAACATAACTTGAGGGTGAGTAAATTTGGTTTCCATGTAATGTACATCACACGCTCATCAGGAAAGTGAACATTAGTCTACTCTAACAAAGCAGGCTGCATTAAAACCTATGGCACATTATACTATTATGAAAAACATGGCTAGATAATTGGCAACACTGCAATCTAGTCTAGTTGCATTTTGTGGATATAAACTTGTCATGAATCTACGTCTTTGATTTAACATTATCTATGTTAATCCAACTTAAGTAAGCACACCCTTGGAAGAAAGTGGTTCTTAATCTAAATTTAAATGCAGATAGTGCTTGCAATCAGTGGAAAGATGGGTCTATCGACTATGTCACAGTGGCTACTTAGAATTGGACTGTACACCTGGGAAACATCAGAATGGAGTGAACTGACACAAATACTTCAGGATCTCTTTGAACCCAGAGGTTATGCACAAAACTCACCAAACAAATTGGCAAAGGTTGAACCATTAAACTTACAAGAAATGAAGACCTCAGTTTTCATCATTGTTATTGATATTGGGCTACTCCACTTAAGTACGGTCATTTGGAAGGAACAGATTAATTTCCTGGATAGATATAACAGAAGAGCAAAGTTTGCATGGATAATAAACCATGATACCTCTAATGCCATTAAAACGGAGCTTCGCAGCAGAGGTCATTCACTGATGGTAAACAAACCACTCTACAAGTCAAAAATGATTCATATCATGGAAGCTGTCATAAAGGAGAGCAACCTTGAGCTGCAAGAGAAAATGAATTCTTTGAGATCTTCATTGGTGGAAGGGGATATGCATGAATATCTTGAAATTGATGCCATTCACTCTGATGCGGAAAGCACGTCTGACAAGTCCGAAGCTGGAAGCTATAATTCAACAAATATTGGAAAAAAGCATCAAGAAGATTCAATATCCTCTACATCGCAATATAGAGCAGTTAACACTGGCTTTGTTCAGTTAACTAAAGTTCATCTGGTTGGAAACAAGTTAAGCACAAATGAGTCAGTTCCTGTGACGCCGTCTATGCATGAAAAATCAAATTGCAGGGAACATTTGGCACGCTCTGACGATAAGGATGAAGGTAGACTGTATTCAAATAGGGCTATGACTGGACAGAAACCTCTGGAGGGCCTGCGGATACTGCTGGCTGAAGATACACCAATACTCCAGAGAGTTGCAACCATAATGCTGGAAAAGATGGGTGCTACAGTTGTTGTTGTGGGGGATGGGTTGCAGGTAGTGGACACCCTGAAATTTGAGCATAGTGCAGAGAACGGTGGGCAATCTCCTTTGCAACGTGGCAATGCAACTCAAACACAAGTATGTGATCATCCACCATACGATTTGATCCTAATGGACTGTCAGGTAAGATTTTTTAAGGCATTGCATAGTTTTAATGTTACTCATTCTATTTCCTCTCTTTTTACATCTTCTCTATTTCTTTTTTCTTCTTTCTTTTTTTGGCAGCAACCATCAAATGAACTATAATTAATAAAGGATTCAATTGAAACAACAACACTGGAAAATAAAGGCAGACAACCCATAACTAAAAAGATAACAAACCAGATCCAAAAAGACATCAAAAGAAACAAAGAACAAGCAGCTCTACCAAAACCTTACTAGCACAACCAAAACCTCCAGTAGAAAACTAAATTGCAACCACCATGAGGTATTTCTCCTGAAAAAATCGCACACCAGAAAACATACTAGAACACAGAAAGACATAATGGGAAATCAGCCACCCAATGACAGAGAGAGCAGTGGCACTAAACCTGCATTAAAAAAAAAGCCACTGAACCAGAAGGAGCACCAAATACTATCAGCCTTGGAATTAAATCACATCTACTTATATTCCTGCTTGGATAGACAAACAACACCCTGTCAAAAAATAATTATAAATCTGAAAAAGAAACCACCCTCAATAGATCAACCAAACACTAACTATCCTTGCCTCCCCAGGCATAACTGCAATTAACTTATCCCTTCTCATCAGTTCCTATAATTTGTTGATGGCAAGTTTCATTTTCACTTTACCAGCCTCTTAAGTGGCTTCAACTTCATTTGCACCCTCACCATTTTTGTTTTGGTATCACCATCCATCAATCTGAGCCCTTTGACTCTCTTCCATAGCTACTCCTCCAGGTGACCTCCTTCCAAGCTTTACCATTGAGGTTCAATCATCAATCTCCATTGAAATTGTCCCTAGAGGTTCCTGAGTTTTAATTCTTCTAGTTAACATAAACAGAAAAGTGAAAAGATGTGTATGGTGGAAGCGGAGGGGGAGGGGTGGGGGAGGCCTGTTTGTGGAAGGATCGTGGAAGTACTTCTTTCCTCTCATATTAGTGTCATCATAGCCACTGAAAAGAATTAAGTTCTTCTAACATTATTAGCCAAGAGGAACACAAGTTATTTTTAAATTGAACATTCATTATTTGAAAATTCAGAAACTCTTACTCCAAAATCTGCAAACTCGAGAGCAGTTTTCAAAGGATTATGTGAGTGCTTTGATTCTTTCCATTCCGTTTCTTCTTTTCATTTGTATTGTTTATGTGTTTTACTCAAAAGAACACTCCAGAAGTTTTTGAGAAATAACCACATAGTTCCTTCATTAGTGAGGGTACCATCTAACTTTTACTGTCAATCTTATAAACCAGATGCCAAAGATGGATGGTTACGAAGCAACTAAAGCAATACGAAGATCAGAGTTGGGGACTGACTCACATATCCCAATTGTAGCGCTGACAGCTCACGCAATGTCATCAGATGAAGCCAAATGTTTGGAGGTCGGAATGGATGCCTATCTAACGAAGCCAATCGACTGCAAGCTTATGGTTTCCACGATTTTGTCATTTACTAGGAAATAAATCTAATTCTCGTATAACCCAACCCAAGCAGCACACTAGTATGAGTTGACACCAACTAGAGCCGAGAGTAATGTTTTCTCAAGCATCTTTTGGACGTAAAGATCAAATGTAGCATACAAGGAAAAAAAAAATACAGAAACTGTATAATGTTGTCTTTTTGTTTCAGGTAGGCCTGTTGAGAAGGATCCTATATTCCTATGAAACTCCTATATTCTACATAGCATAACACATATGCCCTCCATCCTGTAAAAAAATTGTGTCCCTTGACTTCTCAAAGTTTATTGGACCATATTTTAGAACAATATTTAACTAACAAAATTTCAGATCAATACTTGATAAAAGTTCATTGGGGAACTTTAGAATAAAAACTTCATTAGTGATAGTACCACAAAGGCACAAACCTCAAGTTTTATGGTTTTGAAAAACAAAAATTCATATTAAGTTGTCATATGACAAATGTAAAGTGAATTGTCAAATTATGACTTCTTTAATAAGAAGGGTTAAGTTCTTGAAATTTTGAAATACGTATTCCAATTCATGCAGCAATTTTAGAGCTTTTTAATAAGTTTATGCATTGATGGGTGGAATCGAACTCAATGGTTTGGACTTTGAAGGCAAAAGGAATTTGTGATGTTTTAACTGAAAAGGCCAAATATTATTCAGAGTAGTTGATGAGGTTTTGAACTTTTTTTAAGTATGGCGTTGGGGCAATATCACAAACAGGTTATGTGCAATTTGTTACTAACTACTGTTTTAACTTTTTACATCTAATTTTCCCTCTGCCATCAATTTGGAAGCTGAAACATTTTTGGAGTGCGTAAACAGCGTAAGATTACAAACAAGAAATAGGGCTAACTTCTATACTGAAAGATAAGTACCTGATATTTTTGTGGAAGAATAAGTGCTTGTAGTTTGGATGAATATCTGAATCCAAATGCAGCCTTTGAGATTTCCGGACTGAAATTGGATTTTTCCTTTTTTCCTTTCTGGTTGGTTAATTTGCTACGAATAGTAGTTATAGTAACTAGGTGATAGGGAATAAGAGTTAAAAAAAAAAAGTAAAAAATAGAAAAGACCGCCCCATGGAGCGGGTGGAGCTCCGTCATACGAATTAAGATTCGTAGCTCGACATAAAATTTGTATTCAGATTTGAGAGACCAATTGTGCATTATTATTTTTATGACAAAAACTTCCGTTTTGATAGTTTTACGAAATCCGTTTGTCGGATGAATCTATCCATGTTATTACATGAAGTATTCATATATGTATTTTCTAATTGCCATTTGTTAACGTTGGCGATTGGATGGGTTGGATCGAATCGAATATTGGGTCGTGATCCGTTATAACCTGAAATTAAACGGGTTGGAGCGGACAACCTTTAGAACGCGTCGACCCATTTCAAGCCGTATTTTTTCATCATAAAACCTACATTTATATAGTTAAAAAAATAACGTGTTGAATTGGGTAACGGGTTCGACCTATTTTAACCCGACCCAAATCAACATGTTAATTTTTTTCGGTCGAAATGGGTCATCTATTTCAACTCAAAAAATAACAGATCGGGTTGTGTCAAGTAATTTTCAAGTCGAGTTAGATGGATTAGCGGATTTTGAGTTGTAATTGTCAGGCATACCATTGGTCGAATCAATATTACAGATGATCCAAGTAAGACAGACCACCTACTTGCACTTGATGGTGTTAAAGAAAGACCAAGGTTCAAAAAATCGTTAGGCGGCACACTAGCACCTAGGGGACTAGTCAGGTGTAATCGGGGCCTAGAATTAAGGCATATATTTTTAGCAACTACAGTACATCAACTGCTACAATAATTTCAACAGCTAAAAAGTAGCTATAGTACTTTCAGCAACTGCAGCTTCTTCCAGCTTTTTGTTTACAAAGCTATTAGAACGGTTTAAATAAAATTGCCTTCTAAAGTGTAGCACGTAGTCTACTAACAAATAATTATATATGCAATTCTTCTAAAATTTAAGTAATGATTACAAACAAATCCAATATAAAAAATATATATACAAAATGGTTTTTAATAATTAATCAGGTTAATATTCTCCACCAAAAAATAAAACGAAATCCTTCCTCCTTAAAGATCGATGTGGCCGCCCCCTTGGAGACCTAATGTGGTTGCCTCCTTGAGCCCATAAGTGACTACCCACTTGTTCCCCTTCTTGTAGGTCGTAGTCATATCTTGTGATGTAAGTAACTTATGTGAGCCTTCCAAGAGCTCGTGTCCCAAGCGTGACTTCCCTCCTTGAGTTGTAACCCAAAAAATCGTGCCCCTTTAATAGATTTTCTTTGCGTGCTCGTGACTTCCTTGAATAGCCCGTTTCCCTTGTCCTACATGCCCAACAAGTAGCTTCACAGGGCCGGCCCTGGGCAAGGACAGGCTGGGCATCAGCCCAGGGCCCAAGCTAATTAGGGGCCTAAAATTTTGTGGGTATTAGTAATAGTATTATATTGAGTTAGTGTTTTTTTTATGCAGCTAGTTGAAGAGGCTCAAAATTCAAAGAAAACAGCTCAATTCGGAATTTTCAAACTTAAGACACGACCCTGACTCGTTTCATATATTCCAATTCGGCAATTCTCAAACAACCCAATTAGTAATAGTTATAGTCTTAATATTTCTTGAGTATGTTATAACTTGGGTCACTTATGTATAAATATTAGAGGAAAATATTAATGCATTAAAATTGATTAATCGCGGTTCAAAAATAGACTAGCAATTACATTAATTATTGAACCGTGGTGTAAAAATTAATGCACTAAAATTGATGAATCGTGGTACAAAAATAGACTAGTAATTACATTATTGAACCGCGGTGCAAAATTAATTCAATAAAAATTGATGAATCGATGTTCAAAAATAGACTAACAGTTACACTATTGAACCGTGTTGCAAAAAATAATGAGATAAAATTGATGAATCGCGGTGCAAAAATAACGACCTCCATAGCGCGCCTACGGTTCATTAAGGGTATTATAGTCATTTTTCTATTAAAACTTATTTTTTCCGGTTGAAAATAAAAAAAATGTACTTTAGCGATTAAAAGTTTCAAAAAATGAAGTGGCCCGCATTTTTTTCTAAATATAAATTTTGGTTATTAAATAAGGGTCATTTCTTGAGCTTCACCCTGAACCAATTAAATGTTAGGAACGGCCCTGTAGCTTCAATGCAACCCCTTTATACCTTAAGGCACAAAACATGTCATGTCCCGTTTGTTTAGCTCCCAACTTTGGACAGCTCCTCCATGCACACACATCCAGTTACCAAAAAAATTGTAACTTTTTTTCTTTTTAAGCAGCTTTAAAAAAAAAATATGTTTCTTATTCTATTCAACTCAATTTTGTTTTTTTATTTCCAAAAAATAAACATTTTTTTTCAATTTTTTGATGAGCGACTTTTAAAGATCTTGGCTTTTGTTGTGTGTGGGATGAGGGCTGAGCTTTTGTTAGTAAAAACCCGGTTTGTTGGAATTCTAATAAATTAATGATAGCCAATTACGGTGATGAGTCAGCAAGGAAGGCGACAAAGTCCACACAGGAATATAGAGCCAATAAAATAAAATTTGAATGAGATGAATGGTGTTATCATTATAACTCACCATTACAACAACAAACAACTTCTCGCTTATGGGCATTAGTGGGGTTTCTTTTTCTTCCACTTCTGTGGTTTGGACTTTGGCAGCTTCTGCTTTGTCTTCGCCCTCAACGACCAAGGGGGCATCAATTTCAGAGACTTTTGGAACAATGAGTGATTGTCTGGAGAAGCGGGTGATGGTGGTGCTATGAGGGAATGATGAGGAAAGAGAAATGAGAGTGTGGTTCTAGTGTGAAAAAGGGTGGTTAATGCAACTTTGTCGTGTCGTGATGCATCGGTTTGGAATGTCAATGACCGATGCACATATTTTGTGTATTGAATAGAAGCTTTGTGTCACATATTGATTCATTAAGGGTATACTCGTTTTTTTGCATTAAAAATATCTTTTACCGGTTAAAAAATCGTGATCTTTAGTAGTTATATTATCACCGTAGTGGATCGACTCGATTATCACCCAAAAATCAAATATGCTAGCTCATGCCCATTATTTTGCGGGCGGTTTGGGCCGGGCATGAGCATAAATTATCACCTATACATAGGACCAAACGAATAAAAAACAAAAAAGGTAGGACCAAATTTAAAGTTAAGTCAAAACGAAGGACCTAAATATTATTTGATTCAATCATGAAATCATTAAAAGAGTTAAAATAAAAAAAGGGTGACGCTATATAGACCCCCAACCTTAAAACCTCAAAGTTGACCCTTGTTTTTAAAATTTTCTTAATGACAAAAATACTCTTAATTAAAAAGACAGTAATACCCTTTAAGTTTCTAATTAGACCCCCATACTTTTTCATATAACCCATATCCTCTAACAAAACCCCTACCCCAAACAAATATAATCCCCTCTTCCCTACTTATTTGCATGCACTAGCTATTTAGTCCGTGATTCACACGGATACAATATAGATATATATATATATATATATATATATTTGTAATAATAATATAACTTTTGGACATTATAATTTGATTGTTAATCTCTTCCATGATTATAATTTTTTTTCTATTGTTACTAATATTAAACGATTTTTTTACCTAAATACTTTTAAATTTAATATAAGTTTCTAGCTAACGTGAGATACATATTTTGTATTAATAATAATAATAATTTTTTTGATCTAAAGACTTTTAAAATTAACATTTAACTTGATAATAATATTAGAAGTCATTTTGTTAAAAACTTTAAAATCATAATTCATTTTAAAACCATGTGAGATACTTATTTTATATTTTTATTGGTAATGAAAGTTTAAGCTTTTATCTAAAGAATTTAAAACCAACGCCACATTCTAACCATGTGGTGTACATATTTTCTATTAGTAATAATAGTAGTATATAAAATATTTTTTAACCATTATTCATTTCTAAACAATGTAGATACATATTTTCTATTGGTAATAACAAAAGATGTCTTTATCTAATAACTTTTATAACCAATACTCATTTCTAAATAATGTGAGATTCATTTCTTTGTAACAAATGTGAGATACATCATCTAAAAGCTTTTTAAACCAATATTACTTTTATAATCAATGTGAAATACTTCTCTTCTATTGCTAATAATTGTAAACTTCTAAAATCAACATCACTTTCTAACCAATGTGTAATACATATACTCATTTGGTAATAATAGTAGAAGTCTTTTATTTTAAAAAATTTATAACCAACATCTCTTCCTAAATAATATGGGATACATCTCTTGTATTATATTGATGATAAAAGTAAAAGTATTTTATCTAAAGATTTTTAAAACTAACATCATTTTTTAACAAATGTAGGATATCTATTCTATTAGTAATAATAGTAAAAATCTTTTATCTAAAATTAAAATCAACATCATTTTCTAACCAATGTGAGATATACATATTCTATTGATAATAATGGTGGAAGTCTTACATCTAAAGATTTTAAAAACAAACATTACCCTCTACCAAATGTATGATACATCTATTCTATTGGTAATAATAGTATTTTTAAAACCAACATTAATTTATAACCAATGTGTGATACATCTTTTCTATTGATAATAATAGTAGAATACTTTATAACCAATGTGAGATACATGCATCTATTATATTTGTAACAAAAAGTCTTTAATCTAAAGACTTTTTAAATCAACATTTATTTTTAAACAATGTGAGATACATATTTTTTTATTGGTAATAATAAGAGTAAAAATATTTACTATAAGACTTTTAAAACTAACATTTTTTTCTAAACAATGTAAGATACACATTTTTCATATTCTAACAATGCGAGATACTTCTTTTATATTTCTATAGGTAATAAAAGTTTAAGATTTTTATCTAAAGACTTTTAAAACAAACATCTCTTTCTAACCATGTGGTATACATATTTTCTATTGGTAATAATAGTATTTTTTAAACCAATATTAATTTATAACAAATGTGAGATACATTATTCTATAGTAATAATAATAGTCTTTTATATAAAAACTTTTGAAATCAACATCTCTTTCTAAACAATGTGGGATATATCTCTTCTATTGGTTATAACATAAAAATAATAATAGTAGTAGTAGTATTTTATCTAAATAGTTTTGAAACCAACATCTCTTTGTAAACAATGTGTGATACATCTCTTGCATTGATAATAACATAAAAATTCGTTTATTTATGAATTTTATAACCAATATATGTTTCTAAATAATGTGGATCTCTTTGTAACCAATACTATGTACATTATCTAAAAACATTTTAAATCAGTATCACTTTCTTAACTAATGCTAAATACATATTTTTTCTATTGGTATTAAATCTTTTATATATCTCATCATTTGGTAATAGTAGTAGAAATTTTTTATCTAAAAAATATCTAAAACCAACATCTCTTTCTATATAATGTGATATATCTCTTCTCTTCTCTTTTCTTTTATTAATGATAAAAGTAAAAGTCTTTTTATTTAAAGACTTTTAAAATCAACATCACTTTTTATTTTTTAACCAATGTAAGATTTATCTCTTTTATTGGTAATAATAGTAATTTAAAACCAACGTCAATTTATAACAAATGTGTGATATATATCTTCTATTGTTAATAATAGTAAGTCTTTTATATAATCTAAAATAATTAAAAATCAACATCATTTTTTAACCAATGTGAGATATACATCTTCTATTGATAATAATGGTAGAAGTCTTTTATCAAAAAACTTTGAAAATCAACATCACTTTCTAACCAATGTATGATACATCTTTTCAATTAATAATTAATAATAGTATTTGTTGAATCTTGCCTTGTTTTTAATTTGCTTAAAATCATTCTACTTTTTGTCAGCCAAGAACTTATAAGTTATTATATATTTTGGTCAGCCTATGACATAATTCTTTGTCAGTCACTTTGCTCAGCAGACCATTGTTTAAAAAAAAAAAGTCAGCTTCTTTACCTCTTTTACTTGAACATTTCCTAGTACTGACACCTTCTTATTTTGTGTTTTGTTAGATATTTTGTATGTTATCTTTCTAACAGGATCCATGTTATCTTGTGAGAAGATACGTCTGAATTTCTTAAGACATTTCAAATTCAAATATGTTCCTGACGGGCTGCACTTCAAGATCATCTATAAATACCCTCAGGAATCTCTTGAAGAAATATACAAGAAATCTGAAGCATTCATACTCTCAAATAAATTCTCTCTGTGCCTTAGCTCTTATAACTTTAGCTAGATATTCTTCACTGATACTTTTCTTTCTAATTATTGTTTAGACAAACATTGAGTGATTTACTTCATATTCTTTAGAAATCAGTTAGTTTGTCTCACGAGTTTGATTGTTATTCAATCATACTCCATAAACACTGGTCTTTTGTTGTACACTGATCCATTAGAGATCACCTAGATTTTTAATAAAATTAGTGCACTTCAAAAATCCAAGTTTGACCAACTTGGTAGAGGATGTAGTAGTTTTACTGTGAACCACTTCAATTCCTTAGTCAGTTATCTTTTCAGGTCTTACAAACTGATATAACACTTAAGAAGTCTTGATCTACTTAAGTGTCAGACAGTTACTTACATAAGTTGTTTACTTATTTATTTTGATAAATTGTTCTTCAGTTCCTTCTTTATATTTAATTATCTATTTTCAAAAAGAAAATTAAGTGTGTCAGCCAGCTGACCATTTTCAATCCGTGTCAGCTTCTTTGTCACTTCAACTAGCTGACCATATCAGCTGACTGACAAAATTACATTTTCTGTTGTAAGCTTTTAAAGTTTTTCAAGACTACATTCGAAGCTTTTAAAAGGCTATTCACCCCCCCCCCTCTAGCCTTGTCAGTTGCCAACTGGACTTACAATTGGTATCATAGCTTAACTTTCTGAAAATTATTATTTTCCAGGTTTAACAACTTGAAAGCTCGATTATGGCAACTATAAAAGCTTTTCAATCAAACAATGTTGGTCAAGTACCCATTTTTTATGAAAATCACTTTGATATTTGGAAAGAAAAATTACAAGATACATGAACAATATTGATAAACGATTGATGGAATGTGTAAGAGGTGATCCTATGCAACCTATGAAAATCAATACTAAAGTTGGTAAATCTTCTACTGCAGATGATGATACCATAAATCCTCTTGCTCCTGCAATTAAAGAATATGTTCTCAAACCTCAATCTGAATGGACTGAGGAAAACAAAATTACAGATGAACTGGATGCCAGAGCTGTACACATTCTGTCAAGTACTATTTCAGATGAAAACTATAAGCAAATATATGACTGTGTCACTGCTAAAGAAATGATGCCCTTGTTGAATACGTCAAAGGAGATCAAAACACCAAGGACAACAAACTCTATGACTGCATAGAAGAATTTGATGCTTTCAAAAAGGATCCAAAAAATCATTGAAGAATGCTTATGATAGATTTCTTGAGGTAAGTAATAGATGCTTTTCTCTTGGTAAAGTTTATAACATGAAAGATTTGAATATGCGTTTTCTTAGTAGCTTGAGAAGTAGATGGCATGTTAAGGTCACTGCCATAAAGGAAGCAAAAGATTTGAACAAAACTCATATACGTAGTCTTGTTGCAAGTCTAAAAATTTATGAAAAAGAAGTTCTCAAAACTCAAGAAATCGAAAAAACTTTAAAGGTATCTCTCTACAAGCTGAAGAAGAGACCCCTAAAACTTATACATCTCTGTCAGACGATGACTTTGATGAAGATGAATTTGTTGCCTTTGCTAGATGTTGGTCCCAAATGGCACAATAATAAGGTAGAAGGGGGGTTGAATAGCTTATTAGACACTTAAATTTTTCTCAAGTATGTTCCTAAAACAAGCACTTGCAATCTATCAAAGAGATTGAAGTAGCGGAAGTCTAGTAAGGAAGACAGTTCAAGTCTGTCGATTAAGGATTATCGGTAGTCTTGACTGAATACTCAAGTCTGCTGTTTTAAAGATAAGTAAAGGAAATAAGAAACAGTTTGAGGGAATAATCAACAGTAAAGGAAGAACACAAGTGTTTGAGATGGTTCACACTGTGAAGAGTGCTACGTCCACCACCAAGGCAGTCAACCTTGGATTTAAAATGTGCACTATGTTTTCCACTAATTCTATTACAAGGAATATATCTAATGGATCGTGTACAAAATATTTGACTTGTGTTTGAGGGTTTGGGAATTGAATATCTAGATAAACAAGATATTCAATTCGTGCAGAAGAATAGTTTAAAGAAGACAACAATAAGAAGATTAAAATAAATGTTGAGGCAAATCTTCTTGATTGTTGTTGAGGGCTTCTTGATCAGTTTATGATCTCTTGAATGCACTGAGTATAAAGACTTAGAGTTGTAGAGTATCAGAGCATTTTAGGACGGACAGTGTTGTATTTTCTTCGGTCTTTAATGGCAGTACATATAGCAGGAGCATTCTAGAGATCCGTTGAAGAAGACGAAGAGTAACAACTCTATTAGGTTGAATGCATTAAATGCATGGAGTTGTCTTGTAGAATTCGTCCTCACTGATACTGAGTAGGGAGTGATGCAGAGTTGTTTTCAGGAGTTGGTAGCTGAATAATCAGAATATCAGACCTGCAAGTGTCAGTCTGTTCACCTGCTTTGTCACTGTTTAGAGGGTGAAAGTCTTCCAGCTTTTCGGAAAGCTGTTTAAGCGTGTCTGAGAAGTTTGGGGATGTTTGAATTCAAATTTGAATTGATAAAAGACAAATTTGAATTAATCCACTAAGTTTTGGTAGGATGGACACATCATGCTTTGAACACCTACAGACAGGGTCTGCCGCTGGAGCAATGCTGAAGTCTTCCGCTGAAGGAAGGTTGAAGTCTTCCGCTGAACCTGTGAAGCCTATAAATAAACTATCCTATAGCAAAGTTCTATACATAGTTGCCACGCTAATTGATACGCAGTCCAATTAGCCACTAATGTATAAAACAAATGTAATATATGAACATATGTAAATCAAAATACAATTAAGAAACAACAATCTCTTCCTATTTGCATCTGGTTATCATTACTTACAAGTGAGGGATATAAACAACTATTTGATAGATAATAGCATGTCAAGAGGAATTTTTATTTATAATTGCAGTCATGCTTCTATCAAACAGAAGTACATCTCAAGTGTAAAAAATCTAATCTAAGTGCTTTTCAACAGAAGAGAAGTGAAGAGCAGCACAAGGATTAGTAGTAAACAGATCAATTATGGATTTAAACTGAATGTTTTAAATTCTAAGCAGATATATGAATTGAAATAGCACTAATTGAACTGTAGACAAATTTTTGTAAGACAATTAATCTTCTGTATTTAAACAAAAAGTTTAATATATCAGAGTTTTCAAAATATTATGATAAATACAAAGGTTAAGGGAGAAAAAAGATACATAATTACCATGGTCTTTTCCCTTTGCCTTTGTCTGCTGCTTCCGCTTCTTTTCGCTGTTGTTCTAGTTCTTCGGCTCTTCTGACATATTCATCATCGGCAGAAGTAGGAGGTCTAGTGGATCGAGAACGATAGTCCAGTTCTTCACGTAGACGGTTGTTCTCTTCCATAAGCATTTGGTTGATAGACCTCGTTTGTCTCTCCTCCGTGATGGCCAAATCACGTTCACGCTGAGCATCCATAGCATCATTAGCCGAATTACGAGCAATGTTGTTGAGCTCGAGAACAGGCGGGCGGTTGTTGCCGAGATGGAGAGTGATGGCGTGGAACAAGTCATGAAAAATAGATGAGACGAGTCGCCCACATTTATTGCGTTGAGCTTCGACGTTGATTTTTACGTCAGTAAACTCGTGTTTCATTTTGTCCAAATCTTGTCTACACGTCTTCCTGGAATTGGCAAAGGAGGGCAGTATTTCTATCAACCGCTTTGGACGCAGTTGTTGCAATTTCGGATGCAGCTGTGGAGATACTGGTCAGTTCTCCCAGTCGGTTGTAAATAGCGTCCAGACGAGATAAAATCTCAGAGTTGGCTGATAGAGTTGGAGATGGGTTCAGGCCAATATGAATATGCTCACTACTGGTAGAAGTGGCAGCGTCGGCAGCGGCTGTGTGGTGGAAGGAATGTTGGAGAGGTGGACTGGCAGAGCCGGTAGAGGTCGAGTCGCGGGAAGGGAAGGTACGGGTTGAAGAGGAAATGGTGATTGGGGAGGGAAGAGGGGTTGGAGGGTGGTCAAGTTCAATGTCAGTGTCAGAGTTGTCATTGAGCATTGAAGTTTCTGGTAGTGGGTCGGTAAAGAACCAGAAAGAGGGGGTCGGGTAGAAAAGGGATTTTGGTTTAAGTGGGGTAGTTGGGGATGAAGGTTGGGGAAAGAGTTCTGCTATCGAGGAAATTTTAAAGAGAAATTTGGAGGCAGCAGAATCTAGGGGTTTAATGGGTGTGGATTGGATGGTTGGGGTACGAGAGGGTATGGTAGGTGTAGGTCGGTTTGGTAAATAATTGAAGGGTGAAGGAGGAGGAGGAGATGGAGAGGGTGTTCGGATTGGCTCCTCCTGTGTGAGTGGCTCCTCCGGAGGGGGTGATGTCCTCTGAGTAGATGACTCAGTAGGAATGAGTTGGATGGTGATAGATGAGTGGTTGCCAGCAGACTTCTTTATCTGCCTTAGCAACTGAATAGAAGGTTCAGCTGTGTCATTGGCAGAGGCTGGAGTGTCTGCTGGTGGCAGGATTGGTATAGCTTTGCGTAGTCTCCTACGTTTAGGTTTTGGTGAAGGTGAGGGTTGTTTAGAAGAGGGTTTTCGTTTGGGTTGGGGAGGAGGCTGTGTAATTAAGGTTAGTGGTTCTGGGATGGAAGGTGGAGGAGATGAAGACGTGCTGGCAGCTGCAGAGGAGTTTCCAGTAAACTTGTCATGTCTGCCGATCCTCAGCTCTTGCCGTATCCACTTGGCTTGTTCTTTTTCAGCCTCTTATGCTTCCACCCTGGCCTTTTTGGCCTTGGCAGCTATCTTCTTCTTTAGTAACATCTCAGATTCATCAGCCAGATCTTTTGCTACCTGGTGAATGTCTTTAGCAAGTTGGGCATTGAATTTTTCAGCTGCTTTTCGATGGCTTTTGCTTGCAACATCATATGCTTCCATGTTGAAGCGTGTGACGACCAGTGGCATTGGTTTTGCAACTTTTTCAAGAGAGACATTGGGAAGTCCTCGTTGTTGCTGTCGCTTATTCTCATATTCAACATATTTGTTGAAGAACGTGGTCGTTAGTTGCTTGTCCTTGGTCACCGAAATAAGTTCATCTTCCTTAATGGAAGAATTGATATCTGTGGAGGCTCAAAGAAGGGCGTTGATTAGCCTCACAAAGGGTCGTTTGAGACTTGGGTTGTCCTTCACTTTCTCAACATGCTGTTTCAGCTCATTGTATATAATAGCACCGTAGTTGAGCTGGGTATGTAGGAATACATCACTGGTGAGATTCAGCTGTTGGGTTGTGAACATGTCGGGTGCCCCGCTTTTGAATAGAAGACCTTTGTCGAGCAGATGGCTTGAGTAGTAAACATCCAAAAGGAATAATTTCCTCAGCATTTTTCCTTGAGGTTCCGTTGGAACATTAATTCCCCTCATTGCGTCCCAGGCATGATTAGCCTTATCAATGGTTATTTCAGATACACCACCATAGCGTATACCGATAATTTGTGAAATTGTCTTGGCAGTGACAGAGACTGGTCTTCCTCTAATCCATCCACGCATAGTAGACGGAGACTTTGGGTTGATGACCATTCTTTGGTAGAATTCCTCAGCAAGGAGGATGTTGTAGTCCCTGTCATTGAGGCAAAAGAAAGGTAGAATCCCCAAAGCGTTCAAGTCGTCACACGCTTTGACTCCGGCAGTGAATATGCTGACAGAGTTGAGGTCTATGCACATGTCGGGTACGTACAGTTTAGGATCGAGAGAAATAATGATGTCATGTAGGGCAGGATATCGAGGGTATCCTAGTAAATTGATGTCCAGACCAGGAGGAATGACCGTCTCTGGGTCGAACTTTTTCCTGTTATCGTTTTTTGATATTGTAGATGTTTTCACCTATATAAACACATTTAGAAATTAGGGCTTTTGAATTTTCATAAAAGACAATCAGAGATTTCATTAATTGAAATTTTTGATGAAAATTTTTGAAACCCTTGAGTGCGTTGAACAGTTTGAACCAGTGAAACATATAACAGATGATTTCTAAGAGTAATGTGTACACAGAGCTTAGAGAAAACTGTAATTTCAAGGTTTTGAAAAACAATAATGGCGGAAACTGACTAGATACGCAAAAGCGTCTTTTTGTATTCTGAAAAAAATGACTCAAAAGAGGAAGTACTAAACAAAATTAATGAATAGCAAACCAGAGAGTCGTGTAATGCTTACCATTGTCGCTGTAGAGAAGAAGAAGTATGAAAATTTTGAAATGGAGGGAGCAGTTGCACAGAGAGAGAGAGAGAGAGCGAGGGTTTGAGTAGAGAAATTTTTAGAGAGAAAGGGGGTTTTCGTAAAGTGTCGAAAAGGGCGGTTCAAAGTCAATATAAAAAATCTTTTTAGCGAAAAAGTTGTGACTTAAGATATTTCAAAGTACTAACGTTTTTTGACTTTCAACCCCTTTTTCTTTTTAGAAACATTTCCCGCTTTAATAGACTAAGTTGAAATACTAACCTGGTACAAGTCTGCCGATATACGACAAATAAAGTTTGCCGGTTAGTGGAAGTCTAAGTCTACTGGTATGAATTTTTTTAAAGAATAGAAATTAAGTAGTAGGATCAATCATACCAAGATTTCTCCTTAAATAAGCAAACCTGGTTGCATCCAGTGGTTTGGTGAGAATGTCAGCCAATTGATGTTCAGTTGGAACATATATATTCCAAACTGATGTTACCTTTCTCCACATGATCTTTGAGGAAGTGATAACGGGTATCAATGTGCTTTGTATATGAGTGCATTACTGGATTCTTGGAGACTGAAATTGCTGAAGTGTTGTCACACATGATTGGACAATTTGCAGTCTTGATGTTGTAATCCACTAGCTGATGCTTCATCCATAGGAGCTGAGAGCAACTACTGCTGGCAGCAATATATCCTGCCTCTGTGGTTGAATTGGTTACCCACATAAGTGTTGATGATCTACTGGAACAAATGCAAGAAATGTATTCCAAGTTTGAAACACTTAAAAGAATTCATGTTTCTTTATCTGGTGATTTCAAAATAATTTTTGAAGAAAACTGTGAGCTTCAAAAGATCAATGAGTTTTATAAAGTTCAGCAAAATGAATTGCTGCAACTTAAAAGTATCAATGAAAAACATGAGATTCAAACAAAAATCTTAGATGCCCAGATTGCTGAGCTTGTAGAAAGGAATCTTCGACTGACTAATGTTGTTGATACTTACTCAAAGTCAAAAGCTGCTGTTGAAACCACCATTAGTCAAAAAAGAAAACATGAAGACCAACATGGTCTTGGATATTCAAAAGATGATGGAAACTATGAAATCAGGCAGTCAAATGGTGAACCTAAGATTCTGCTAAAAAAAAATAAGGGATTAGTTTATAATGTTTTACCTTACAAATATCCCAAAAATGTGAATCAACTTAAGAGGTCCATTAGCAAAAAGGATAAACTAAACAATGACAGTTGTCAGTCTTCTGTTCATAAGCCTAAAAAATTGTCAGCTGCTGCAACAGCTGATAAGTGTTAGCCAACTGATAAATGTCAGCCAGTTGACAAAAGAGGAGGAATCAGAAGGAAGACTACTAACAAGTTTAAGCATATCAATTTTGTTGCTGCTAAGATCTCTAAGCTGAGTCAAAATGAATCAAAGAATTCACCTCAAATGACTGATAAACATGGTTATCATAGATGTAACATTTGTTCTACTTTTGGTCACCAGTCTCATGAGTGCCTGTTCAGATTTAAATCTACTGACAAAGTCAAGATGCCTAATTTTAGGTAAGTTTGGCTACCAAAGAAAACTAACCCTTTGGACCCAAATGTATAAAGGGTACCATGATTTAAATATTCATATTTCAGGTATGCTTAATGGCAGATGATCAATCAACTGACATATGGATATTAGACAGTGGATGCTCTAGACACATGACTGGGTCAGCTGAACTCCTTACTGGCATTATCTCAGTCAAATGACCTTCTGTCATTTTTGGAGACAACTCAAAAGGAAAGACTATAGGTTATGGATCCATTATCAGAGGATCTATAAAAATTGAAAATGTCTCTTTAGTACAAGGTTTGAAACACAATCTTCTAAGCATTTCACAATTCTGTGACAAAGGTATGACTGCACTTTCTCTACTACTTATTGTTTTATTAAAAACTGCATCACAAATGAAGTTTTACTTGCATGTTCTAGAAAAAGAAATGTTTTTGCTATTGATTTACTTGCTTTAAATCACAATACTCAAATATGTTTAGTAGCAAATAATACTTCAAAAACTTCACGACTTTGGCACAAAAGACTTTCACATTTAAATTTTAAATATATTTCCAAACTTTCAAAAGGAGACTTAGTGAAAGGTCTACCATCTATAAATTTTCCTTCTGACAAAAATGTGATGCATGCATTTTAGAAAAAATAACAAAAGCTTATTTCAAACCCAAACCATGTCTTTCAACCAAAAGAATTCTTGAACTACTTCACATGGATTTATTTGATCCTATTACAACTGCCAGTTTGGGTGGAAACAAATATACTCTGGTTGTTGTAGATGATTACTCAAGGTACACATGAGTTGAATGATGCAATCTAAGGATAAAACTTATGGCATTCTCACTACCTTGTTCAGAAATCTTCAAACTCAAAAAGAATGTGAAATCATAAGTGTAAGATCAGACAATGGTACAGAATTCAAGAACCTTGGCATGGATGCATACTGTGATGATCATGATATTGATCATAATTTTTCAGCAGTTAGAACACCTCAGCAAAATGGTGTAGCTGAAAGGAAGAACATGACACTGATTGAAGCAGGAATAACCATGCTAGCTGAAGCAAAGCTACCAAAGTATTTTTGTTTCACTCAAAACAGATCTCTCATAAACAAGTTTCATTGAAAGACCCCATACGATTATGGAGAGAAAGAACACCCAACACTGCTTACTTTAAATTTTTTGGGTGCAAATGTTTCATTCACTACAATGGTAGTGACCACAGAGGTAATGTAACGACCCGACCCGGACTCAAATGCGAAAATCCCAAGGTCGTGCCGTCAAGATAGACTAAAAAGACGGACAAACACCTGCTAAGCATGGTGGTGCGAGTCAATAATTGAGCCAATAAGCTCTAAACAGAAATGTAATGCCATAACGGTGATACAGAATCACAAAAACTTAAAACCTGCGGAAACAAATCATTAGATGGAACCCAAGCCTTCAATTCCAAATCGTGGAATGCAAGGCTGAGAGACGACTATCTCTCGACAATTCTACGACTCACGTGACGCAACACTGCGCACGGGCAACAAACCATCGGCAAACCTAAGGCCGGCGAAGCAACAAAATACCACCCTGAAAAACAACCGCTCAATGGCTATAACATGTCGGAGGAACAATTCCACCATAAGAATAAGAGATTAAATACTAGACAACTAAACCAAAATCTCACGACTAAAGTTAACGGGGATAGAAACAACAATAACACAATACTAGAATATGCGAGCTAAAACCTTGCTCGGGAAGACGACATAATAACTTCTAAATAATTATGACAGCCCGACCATACTAGCCGGCTCCCAAAATAATACAATAATAAAATACCAACATAAACTACCCAAGTAAAGTTTATATAACTTTACATTCGTGTCTCACAAGATGAATAAATACAATAATAAATTCAGGCTATCGCTGGGAAGACCACCTGCTAGGAATCACTAGTTCGCAACCGCAACGCGTACTAACGAGCTCACTGCACAAACTAAGGAAAACAAACACACGAAATGAGTCATAATGACCTAGTAAGCTACTAAATGCAACTGTATGGCATAGCATGACGTGTCATGGCATAATGCATAAGCATATAGAAGAATCATGGTATCATATTAGTATACCAACAATGAACATATGCTAAGTCATCACAGTACATAAACTTCATAAACCACATAGCACATTATCTTTCATATAAGTGCTTATAGTAAGCCACATAAGGGATAGAGAAGATACCCAAATAGTGTCGTTGTGCTGCTCCTGCAATACACAATGTTAAACGGGTTGTACCATCGATGCTCGTGATTGCATCGACACACTGAACGGCTACGCCTCAAGGGCAGCCCTTTCTTAGTCTAGTTTAGCATAATTCATTCGCTCTATTGGTTACGAGATGGGCTAACTTCCCCACTGGGGCCAACAGTGGAGGGTGTGTGAGGTCCCAGGTACGGCGATCCATAGCTAATACGAATCTTACGATTCTTATAGGCGATGTATCGTCCCACCCTGACATATAAAACCAATCCAAATAATGCCAGCTGGACTTATATGCAATGCACAAGTAGATATTTACTCGCATGATAAATAGGAACAAAGTCCGACAAGAGCGAACTCATCAAATCAAGTAAGGTCATAAAGCTCTACACACCAATTTTAACAATGCACATATTTAACAAATCCAACTAACTTATAAGTTTGGTCCAAGGAACCACGTATCGGGATACTCAAGATCCCCAAGACACAACTAAATCAGAAATAGCATATAGGCTTACCAAATCATACTATGAGGTCTACCCCGGACCTCTACTCGAAATTAAACCAAAGACTACCATGTTGGTCGAATAATAACCACAAATCAAGACTCAATATTTAGTCTCCACAAAAACACACGGGATCGACATCCCCAAAAGCACTCTCAAGAATATCAAGACTACCCCGTAGTCATAACCTCGCAAGTGCTTTCATGTGTACGCGACCAAATTCCCCAAAAGAGAACGCATTCAAATAATCATTTCTTAAAAATATTAGAGATCATAAGTTGGTCTCTAATGCTCCGCGCTCTAACGAGCACGCTCTAAATAAATCCCCAATAAGCCTCTATAACGTGGGTGTCACAATTGGACACAATTCGGGATGCTCGGGTACACACAATCATAACCAACCAAACTCGAACATCGTAGGATTTCAACCCAAGGCTCAATAACATATTATTGAGCTTGTAACGACTCAGTTGAGTCTTAATACTACATTTCATTATTTACATATTTCATAAATTCCCAAAGTAACACATCATTCAAATTTATAACAAATTCCCCAAAACATTCGGGTTTGATTCCCAAGCCTTAAAATCCATAAAAACTTAACATAGTCCTATACCCATTTTATAAATCACATAATCTCAATTAAATGACCCTACTCATGATATCTAGTAAGTTCACACATCCAAAGCCCCAAACATAGGCATACTTCCACCATAAACCCAAATAACATGTAGACATGATTTCTAGCATGCTCACAATCCTAGAAACACAAGATGAAGAGTAACAACTTACTTCAACAATCATAGAAGTCATCCTACATATGCTTCTAACAATTTCTTGTAACTAAAATCCAAGTTATAGGCATACAAAGCAAGTATGTGTACTCATTGTCCTCAAATAGCATAGAGTTTGTTTTCCTTAGGATCAATGAGTACAAAATCAAAGAGAGGAGAAGTAACTTACCTTCAAACTCCAAACAAGAAAGAAAAACGGGAAGGCAATCGGTTGGAAGTAATCTACTCGTCAAGCTCTTCGATTCTATAGTTAGGGCTTGAGCAATGGAGAAGAGGGACCATGGATGACCAAGAAGAACCTCCAAGAACTTAAAGGGAAGCCATGAGAGAAGCTCTCCACGTTTTCGGAAGTGGAGCTCAGCAAATGAGGCCCCAAAGGGCTGATTTGTGGTGTATTTGGGGTCAAACAAGTAGTGGGACAAGTGTCAAACCCAAGTGGTAAGTTACAATCAGATTTTTGTGGCTAATCACTCCAAATACACCCACTTAAATACACTTAAAAACTAATTAACCAAGTTAGGTTAGGCTTAGCACTAATTAGGAAGGTTTAGGAAGGGTTTAGAATAGGTTTAGGTGAGGTTAGAATAGGCAAATAGGCTTAAGAATCAAAACAGCCGAAGCTGTAACAGAGGACCATACATCCGCATGGTCCTAATCCATGCGCATGCCCTCCAGAACCATACCAATGAAATTTCTGTCGACCTTGCGGGGCAAGGTCCTTCCCCTTTGCGGCCGCAAGCATCCTATAGCCAAAATTGTATATAATTCAACCCTAAAAGACCCAAAACACTTAACCAAACTAAACAAGGTTCAAACCCCATTCAAAGTAGGTCTAGAACTCCCATAGAACACTCACAAACAACCCCCGAAACCACTCGAAACGAAACCGAAATAAGGTGCAACAACGCACAACCGAAACGACGAATGAACTAGCAATTGAACGGGCAATGAAAGGAGACTTAAAGCAAGTATAAAGGCTAATGAATAGGCTTAAATAATTCTAAGAAGTTAAACAACAACAAGGAGAATAAGGGCTCCCGAAGAAGAGACGATTACTCGACTCAGTCCCCGAACTACGCGATAGAAACGAATGTTATCTCCAAAGCTTCCAAATCATCAATAGACTTAAGGAACACATCCAACTTGAAGTCTAATTACATCTAATCATGTTAATCGATTTTCATGCAAGGGTCTAGGACCAAACCGAGGTCACGAACGTAAAACGCAGGCAAACTCTCAATCGCGTCGCATTCGACTATCGTCGAGTTATGACTTGTGACTTTAGCAAGTCAACAACTATAGGGCATCTCTTAATAGTGTTTTGGTCTTAGTGTCATCTCTTAAACGCATCTAGAAAATCTCACAAACCATTAATATAAACAACAAAGGAAGAAATGCAAGCATGTCACGCCAACCGGGCTAACCAAGGAGCGAGGTGTTACAGGTAAATTTGATGAAAAAGTTGATGAATGTATTTTTGTTGGTTATGCTAAACACAGTAGAGCATATAGAGTGTATAATAGAAAAACTCAAATAATTGTTGAATTTATGCATGTTACATTTGATGAATTCAATTTACTTGAGTCTCCTGAAACTCTTGATGTTACTAACAATTTTGAGATTTTTGAGACAAGAAACAACATAAGTTTAACTCAAAATAATCCTTCATCCTCAAATTCTCCAGATGATATCTCAGTTATTCAAAATGAACTTCAGCAAACTGACAATATTCAGCCAGGTGATAATCCAAATCATTTGTCAGATCCCATCATAGCTGACCAGTCAGCTGACATATTTTCTACTGAAACTCTTTAGTCAGCTGACACTTTCTCTTCTTCACTTTTGCCAACTGAACCTCTTCCAGGCCTTCTCAGAGAAATTAGAAAAGCTAAACACCATCCAGTTTCAAACATTATTGGTAACCCCTTTGCTGGTCTAAGAACAAGAAGCAGTTCTATAAATGAAACTCTTGATTCACGTGATTTTGTCTCCTTCATTGAACCCAAAAAGATTGATGAATCTATGGAGGATCCCCAATGGATTGAGGCCATGCAAGAAGAACTAAATCAGTTTGAAATATGTCAAGTTTGGCAACTTGTTCCAAGACCATCAGATCAACAAGTAATTGGAACTAAATAGGTGTTTAGGAACAAGTTGGATGAAGATGGAAATGTCACGAGGAACAATGCAAGATTGGTAGCCCAAGGCTATAGACAGGAGGAGGGCATTGACTATGATCAAACATTTGCTCCTGTTGCCAGACTAGAAGCTATCAAATTATTCCTTGCCTATGCAACTTTCAAGGATTTCAAGGTCTATCAAATGGATGTAAAAAATGCATTTCTAAATGGTGATCTACATGAACAAGTTTTTGTTGAACAACCTCCTAGATTTCTTGATATAAAAAGGAAGGACCATGTGTACAAGCTAAGAAAGGCTCTTCACGGTCTCAAACAAGTCCCAAGAGCATGGTATGAAACTCTATCAAAATTCCTCATGGAAAAAGGGTTTCAAAGAGGTAAAATTGATACCACTCTCTTCTCTCTTAAGCACAAAGGTAATATTTTACTAGTTCAAATTTATGTTGATGATATTATTTTTGGCTCTACTAATGATGTTTTATGTAAAAGATTTGAGAATCTTATGAAAGGAAAATTTGAGATGAGCATGATGGGAGAACTCACTTACTTTCTAGGTTTGCAAATTAAGCAAACTGAAGAAAGAATTTTTATTCATCAATCAAAATATACAAGAGAGCTGATCAAGAAATATAACTTACCAGAAGCAAATTCAGCAAGCACTCCAATGGGAGTTGAATGTCATTTAGTCACTGATGAAAAAGGTAAACCAGTTAATACAATTGAGTATAGAGGTATAGTTGGATCTCTCCTATATTTAACAGCTAGTAGACTAGACATTATGTTTCTGTGTGTATATGTGCTCAATTTCAAGCTAATCCAAAGGAATCTCACATGATTGTTGCAAAGAGAATTATTAGATACTTGATTGATACTGAAAAATTTGGTATTTGGTATCCTATAGACTCTTCTTTTAACTTAATTGGATATTCAGATGCTGACCTAGCAGCTTGTAGAGTTAACAAAAAAACACCAGTGGAGCATGTCAGTTTCTTGGTAACAGACTGATATCTTGGGCATGCAAAAAGCAGACATTAGTCTCCACCTCAACTACAGAAGCTGAATACATTGTTGCTGGCAGCTCACAAATCCTTTGGATGAAACAACAACTATTGGACTATGAGATGCAAATGGAATCATGTCCTATTTATTGTGATAATACTTCTGCTATTTTTGTTTCTAAAAATCATGGTATGCATTCTAAAACCAAGCATATAGATATAAGATATCACTTCCTAAAAGATCATGTTGAAAAAGGTAATGTTCAGCTATAATATGTTTCTACAGAATTTCAATTAGCTGACATATTTACAAAAGCTCTAAAATCTGATACATTTGAATTTCTAAGAGGTGAATTGGGAATGCTTATAATGTCATAGATAAATATTTTTGTATTTCTAAATCTTTTCAGGATATCTAGAACAGCTGACAAAGAAGATCAGTGTTGACTTTGTCAGCTAGGTCTCATCTAGCTGACAAATGTTATCAGCCATTAGCTGACAACCATTGACTCATATATATGTTTGGAACTAAGCTACTGAATAAATCCTCAAGTCATCAGCTGACATCTTTCAGCTGACACTCTTCAGCCAACAACTGACATCTCTCAGCTGACGAAAGTCAAAAAGCTGACATTTTTTTATCTCTTAACTGACAACTCAATGATTGACCTTATAGTCGCTGTTCATGTAGCTTCTAATCCCTAATCAAATCTGATCGTATCTCAGCTAAAATTCATATTAAATCCAGATATTTATAAATTCCTTTATTTATTTCCCACCTTTTTATTCCTTCTTGAAACTCGTGAAACTTCCTTGAGAAGTTAAAACGACTTCCCACTATCCCACCAACACTGGCGGTTAAAGTGACGTGATTACATAAAAACAACTCTTAATAATGATGATTGTCACCTGTCATAAATCACCTTTTTATCTCAAAAACCAAAATTATGTGTACTTTTTCACTACACACCATATCTTCACTTTTAAAACCCACTCACTCAACTTTTATAAGCATCCGTACTTATAAAATCTCTCATATAAATATTCACTCTTTGTAACCTGCTCCTACACTTCACTCTTTTCTTCCAAAAAATTTTCTTCCTCAAACTCTCTCTCTTCCTCAAACCCTAACTCTCAATATTCTGGTACTCATTTTCCCTGTTTTTTCTCTCTCTCTCTCTCTCTCTTTGTTTCTTTTATAATTTAAGCTTGTTGTTATGTTGTGTTTGTTTCAGGAAATGGCAACCAATACGGCATTAGGATGTCTTTTGGACGTGGTGTCTTTTAACACCGAACCCTTAGGGTTTGAGCTTATCCACCGCTTAACGACTTTTGGGTTGATTGTTCTTGTCTCCTTCAACATCAGAACGTACAGTTGCCAGTTGACTGAAGAATTCTTCATGTCCATGGAAGAAAATCCTGCTGACCCCTTCTCGCTTACTAGAACAATCAGAGGAGTCCCCATTGTCTTCGACTCAGAAACCATTACAACTGCTTTTCCCGTCTTGTCAGATGATGGTTCAACTATCTACACCATCCCAGAAGAGACTCAATAGGCTGGGTGGATTTCCATGCGAGGAAAAGTCCCCGTAGAGCTTGCCTTTGATAGGCACAAGAACAGATTTGCTCCTCTCCACTACGCCCTAGCTACTGTACTAGACAAATGCATCATTATCAAATCAGGAGGGCACGACAAGATCATTGAATCCCATTTGTTTCTCATGGAGGCTATTCTTGAAAATTTTGAAATAAACTGGGGTGTAGTCCTAGTTGAATGTGTAAAGACTAAAGACCAACATAGCCAAATACAAGGAGAATATGGCTACTAACAATCCCAGGCTTACCCATCATCTTATCATCAACCAATTCCTTCAATCTCTTCCAGATCTTCAGAATCGTCTCATTACTATTGGAGACTTGGAGCCAGTAAGAATAAAAAAATACATGGGTGCAGACATCAAGCGAGCTAATGTATCCAGCCGCTTTGGTCAGGAAATCTCCACAGCTCAAACAGGTCGTAGACCTCGAAGGACTAGGACCCAGGCTCTTACTGCAACTTCTACCAGTCAGCCAGCTATTAGTCAGCCAGCTGATATTAATCAGCCAACTGATGTTGGTCAACCAACTAGAGTCGGTCAGCCAGCTGGAATTAGTCAGCAAGCTGAAGGTGGTCAGCCAGCTGACATTGGTCAGTCAGATGAATTGCAACCAACTTACATCTTTCCTATTCATGTGACCAGAAGATCCAGAAGAAGAAGATTGATAACAACTGATGAAGATGAGCCTACTCAGCCTGCACCTTCTCCCTCAGTGCCACCTCTATCCAAGAAACAAAGAAGAAATCATGATCTCTATCCAGGTAACTTTGTTCCTTTCTCTCTAACCCCAGACATTCCTGTCACTAATCCTGCATCAAATTCTCCTCCCTCAAATTCTCGATCCCCAAACACTGCTCCTATCAAAATTTTCCCACCCATTAGAAATCCTACATTTCATCCCCGACATTCCTACTATCAAGCCAATCCTGTCCCCATTCCTCCAAACTAGGTTTTTCCATTAGATCACTTACCATATTTTGTCTAATTCCTTTTCTCTTTTCATGAAGAAAAGAAAAATGAAAAACCCCCAGCCAATCCCATAAAATACATTGACCACAATCTGAAAAGAAGACCCTATGTTCTGTATCTAGCCACTCCAAGCTTAGCCCAATAAGGTCTTGTGGCCAATTATAACAAGTACTATGATCCCCTTCCTCTTCTCTGGAATAGATTTTATCTCTCAAATGACCGTTTTGTTCAGGATGAGCTTATCTTTCTGGCTTGGACCATATACAACAAGGTGCGTCAACTTCCTGCCCTACCTTATGATGACCCTATCTAGTTGGGAGGGCTGCAGTGCTGGAAGATGATCAGATGCATCAAGACTGGGAACAACCTTCAGTTGACCTAACAAACCTGGAAATAATTCAAAGAGCTGCAAATAAGTATGTACAAGATACTGTTAATACAGCCAACCAGGCCTACATTGAACTCCACATACAGATGACCTCCATTCAAGAAGGAGCTTCTATAACCATAACTTTTCCTGATGCTTTTACCAGTGAACATGCTCCTCTCATATCTGAACCTATTCCCCATGCTCCCTGTCTTAGTATCCCCCCTACTATCCCTTATGCTGTTTCTTTAACCTTTTTACCCTCTTCTACCCCAGCTAAACCTCTACCCACCTTCACTTCTACCATGCAATCTATTCCAGTACCCATTTTTGTATCAACAGTTGCAGCCTCATCTTCCATCCTTCCAATATGTACTCCCATTCTTGCACCAACTCCTGTGTCAACCACTGCTGTGCCAGCCACCCCTATTATTCCAGCTGATGCTATGCTTTCAACCATCCCAGATGAAATTGTGGTTCCTTCTCTTGAACTTCAACCTACTCTAGCTGATACACCTGCTCCTCCATCTACTATTCCTCCTCAGTTTATTCTGTCTGACTTATCTCTACATTCCACACTTCCCTTGTCAATTAGCCACATAAATGCCCAAAGAACTGCCCTGGCTGATGACTCTTTGATGATTCTGATCATCAGTCAGCTGAAGCAACAGTTAAAGAATCTTCCATGACCTCCTCTTCTGACTCCTCCAAATCCACATCTGTTGATGAGTCTCTTCTTACTCCTTCTTAATTGGCCTCCAGAAAGGTTAAAAAGCAACGTGCCATCATTTCTCAAGCCCTTCAGCAGCCTACTGGGAAGAAGACTGTTTTCCTTGATGTCTCTCCTGAGTCAGACCCAGAGCCTACTTCTCTTTCTCTGCATATCCCATGTCTACATTCTTCCCACCTGACCCTGAAGATGAAGGCATTCAGAACTTTCAGCTCTTCATGAATGCCCCAAGCTCTTCTCAAACACCAGCTCCTAAGTTTCATGACCCTTCTCCACCTGACACACTCTCTGTTTCAGCCAAGTTGGATTTGCTCTATGTACATCATCTCCAAATGAAAGCATCTTTCACACATCATACCAATCAGCTTGCCACCCTCCAACAATAGGTTGCATCTCTACTTCCTAATCTTATGTAGATAATCACAACTGATGTACAAGCAGCCATTACTGCTGGTGCACCTAGGGAAACTAATATGGATGATTGGAGATCCATTCTGCTTTATCAAAAGGAGTGGGCAAATATAACCTTTAATACTGAAGCTGCTATGCTTCAAACCATTTAGGAGGAGAAGAAACAAAGAGCAAGAGCTGATGCATTCCTGACTAAGAACAAGATTCTCAGACAAATACTTGGTCTTAAGCCATCTCAGTCAGTGACTGAACCTAAAGCTAAAAGGAACCGGAAGCTGATGTTGGTCCATCAACTGATGCTCAAGCTGACAAACCCACTGAAGGATCCACACGAACAACCGAATAAAATGAACTAAACTCTCTCTTAAACCTTTAAACTTCTTAGAACATCAGTTTTACTTGTAGCAGACACTTAATTCCTTTCTGGTTTTTAATTTCTTGCAACTTTAAAGTTATCTCTTATCTGCTTGGCTTACTAACATTGTTTTGTAGGAATATAAGTTCTTTATAAAATGCTCTTTGCTTTAAGTGAATGGTTTTAAGCAAATAGGAGGAGATTGTTGAATCTTGCCTTGTTTTTAATTTGCTTAAAATCATTCTACTTTTGGTCAACCTAAGAACTTATAGGTTATTATATATTTTGGTCAGCCTATGGCATAATTCTTTGTCAGTCACTTTGATCAACTGACCATTGGTTTTTTTTTTTTAAATGTGAGCTTCTTTACCTCTTTTACTTGAACATTTCCTAGTACTGGCACCTTCTTAGTTTGTGTTTTGTTAGATATTTTGTACGTTATCTTTCTAACATGATCCCTGTTATCTTGTAAGAAGATACATCTGTATTTTTTAACACATTTCAAATTCAAATATGTTCCTAACGGGCTGCACTTTAAGATCATCTATAAATACCCTCAGGAATCTTTTGAAGAAATATACAAGAAATCTGAAGCATTCATACTCTCAAAGAAATTATCTCTGTGCCTCAGCTCTTATAAGTTTTAGTTAAATATTCTTCACTGATACTTTTCTTTCTAGTTACTGTTTAGACAAACACTGAGTGACTTACTTCATATTCTTTAGAAATCAGTTAATTTGTCTCACGAGTTTGATTGTTATTCAATCATACTCCATAAACACCGGTCTTTTGTTGTACACTGATCCATTAGAAATCACTTAGATTTTTAATAAAATTAGTGTACTTCAAAAATCCAAGTTTGACCAACTTGGTAGTGGACGTAGCAGTTTTACTGTGAACCACTTCAATTCCTTAGTCAGTTATCTCTTCAGATCTTACAAACTGATCTAACACTTAAAAAGTCTTGATCTACTTAAGTGTCAGGCAATTACTTACATAAATTGTTTACTTATTTGTTTTGATAAATTGTTCTACAGTTCCTTCTTTATATTTAGTGATCTATTTTCAAAAAGGAAATTAAGTGTGTCAGCCAGCTGACCATTTTCTATCAGTGTCAGCTTCTTTGTTCAGCTAGCTGACCATATCAGCTGACTGACAAAGTTACATTTTTCGCTGCAAACTTTTAAAGTTTTCAAGGCTACATTCAAAGCTTTTAAAAAGCTATTCACCCCCCTCTAGCCTTGTCAGTTGCCAACTGGACTTACATCATTTTTAATACAAACATCAATTTCTAACCAATGTTTGATACATCTCTTCTATTGATAATAATAGTAGAATATTTTGTAACCATGTGAGATAAATATCTTGTAAAAGTGAAAGTCTTTAGTCTAAAGACTTTAAAATCTAGCATTTTGTTTTTAAATAATGTATTATACATCTATTTTATTGGTAATAATATAAAATAATTTAAACTCAACATCATTTTCTAACCGATGTGAGATATACATCTTCTATTGGTAATAATGGTAAAAGTCTTTTATCAAGTGACTTTGAAAATCAACATCACTTTTCAACCAATGTATGATGCATTACTTCTATTGGTACTTAATAATAGTATTTTTAAAACCAACATCAATTTCTAACCAATGTAGGATATATCTCTTCTATTGTTGAAAAATTAGTATTTTTAGTGAAAGAAATTGTGCAACTTGAAGCATAAATTTCTTTACGTGTCATTTATTTGTTGGCGAAGGTAATTGCGCAAATATGTTCTACTCAGTGAGAGCATCACAATGATATATTTATTTGGCCAAATCGAGTTTTGGATGAATAAGATATCAAGACTTAAAGTATAATACTTATTAAAAAATTAGTATTTTTAGTGAAAGAAATTGTGCAACTTGAGGCACAATTTTTTTTACGTGTCATTTGTTTGTTGACAAAAATAATTATGTAAATGTGTTATACTCAGCAAGAACATCGAAATGATATATTTATTTGTTCAAATCAAGTTTTTGATGAATAAGATATCAAAGTTTAAAGTATGATGTTAAAAGTGAGTCATTAGAAGTAATATCTCATATTGAAGAGTTTTATCTCACATTGGTTAGAAGTAATGTTAGTTGTAAAAGTTTTTAAATATAAATCGTCTACTATTGACGATATAATAAGTTATATATACTAATACTAATACCACTTATCGTATTGATTATTATTATTATGTATTATTATTAGCTAATGGCTAGAAAACCAAAAGTTTTTAAAGTTTCCACATGGATGCTTTAAAATGAAGATTTATCCAAAGGTGGTGGGGTGGCACAACCATAGTGCTCCTCACCAACTTATATATATATATATATATATATATATATTTGTGAGCAATTATTAATAATTTTCTTCTCAAACACCTTTCAAAATCTTCAATAACCTTCAATGGTGTGAAAAAAAAATCAAGCATGAAGCAAAACCAAACACTTCTAATCATTTTTTGCTTAAAATTGTATAAACCAAAGTTTTTTTTTCTTTCAAAAAAATGAATTATTCGTTGTGAAATGTTTGGTCACCTTCAAAGAAACATTGCTCAAATGTTCGATCGGCGCCAACCGAACATTACTCAAATGTTCGGTTGTCATTGTTAATGCTATTGTTCGACTAGAACCGATTGAACACGTGCAATTCGACTAGAATCGATAGAACAAATGTAAGATGTGTTCGACCAGAGTCGATGGAACAATTGCTGACTGTTCGATCCTGGTCGAACACCGTACATTTGCTCCATGGACCAGTGCTGAAAATCTAACAAAATTCACATCGGTTTTTCAATGTTTTGGCTTTAAAACTACTTACAATAAAAAAAATTCATATCCTAATTTTTAATTTAACTCCAAACACTTCACATACAAATTACATTGTAACAAAACACCAAACACTATGTTTTCCATTTTGCCAAAAAAAATGAAGATGATGAGGTGAGTTTGTTTCTATTATCTGTCTCTACCTCATACTCAAGTTTTTTATTTTATTTTTGGTGAACTGGTGTCAAAAAAGAGAATGAGAGAGGGGTATGTTGTTTGGTTTCGCGTAAGGGGGAAGGGTGCCAGGTTTCCTGGATTCAAGGCATAGGTGTAATAATTTTAGTTTCAAAATAGGAAAACAAGGGTGTATATTCAGTGTTTTGGGCTGTTTTAAACTCAGGTGGGGACATACTTAGAAAATGGGTCCATTTACACAATTAAGGTATATATAGCGTCATCCAATAAAAAATTCAAAAAACACATAAAATTGAGTATCATTTTTATTTTTAATCCAAAAATTATCAAAATAACCATCGTACTATTCGTAGGTAATCGATTTGACCAACACATTATAATATCCCAAATGTGACCAATATACTCAATAATTTGGTGTGATGTGGTCCTTGTTATCAACGCTCCATCCAATTTTGTATGAATGTGTTGACGTAAATTAACAAAGGGATTGTATGAAAGATATTTCTGTCTTTCAATTGCACCCCTTTCTTTCCATAACATTTTTTTTTCAATTCCACCTTTTTGGGAAGAAATGAGTGCAATTCAAAAACAAAAAGACCCTTCGTGCAGTCGCTCCATTAATGCACGTCAACCGGTTATTTACAAAATTGGATAGGGCGTTCGCATCCGATTACCGAGTATATTTTTGAGATATTGTAATGTGATTGGTCTAGTCAGTTACTTACACATAGTTGAATGGTTATTTGAATAATTTTTTCAATTAAAATCCATGTCCCGTCCAGGCGGCCGTCTATAATTAGCGGGTGCAGAATCTGATAAAAACTCCGCGGGCAGCAGATCCTTAATATAGTCAAAAGCGAAGGGAGAAGGTGACTTGTTCCCAAAGCCGAGATCGTTCGTCTTCGGTATCAGTACCCTCCCTCACTAGTCTCTCCATACCTTAAACAGCAAGAAGGGTTTAAGTCTCTCAAACGGATCAAAACTCAAACCCATCCAATAATCTCATCAAATTCCACATCTATGGCTAGGTACGATCGAGCCATTACAGTCTTCTCGCCGGACGGTCATCTCTTCCAGGTCGAGTACGCTCTGGAAGCTGTCCGGAAGGGCAACGCAGCCGTCGGTGTCCGTGGTACCGACACCATCGTCCTCGGGGTCGAGAAGAAGTCCACCGTCAAACTCCAAGACTCCAGGTCCTCCCTCCCTCTCTCTCTATCGCGCGCGCACTCACAATTAAAACGATTGGGACTGGGCTGAGAATTAGAATTAGGGTTTCATTAATTTTGAGCTTTCATTTAGTATTTTGGGAAGCATAATTACTGCTATACCTGTTCATGGTGTTTGTAGAATGAATCTGGTAGACATGTGAGGATATGATCTAGGTTTGGATATTACTTTTCGTGAAATGTCTTGTCTTTTTTTCAATTACTTTTGTTGCTTATCATGCCTAATGAGAGGCGTACTGAACTTTACTGAAAATCTAGTTTTCTTCCCATGATTTGATAAGTACCATCTGTGTGGATAAGTTTGGGTATGTATTTTGATGATAGAACCATTGCCTAGAGCAGTTATAAAAGCTGGGGGTTGACATTTATGAGTTTATGGTTTGGGATTGGGGCAATGGTCAATGGTAACTTATGTCTTTGTCTGAATAAAATCTTAAAATCAGAAGCATGACAATGGCCATAGGTTCATGACCTTTCATCATCGATAAAACCCTTTTGAAAGGGACAAGTGGTGTTTGAAAGATCGAATGAGTAGTGCTGGGAATTTATCGCCAAAATTGGATAACATAAACTGATTACTGTTTGTAGTTGGTTTCTTCTCAAGTCCTTCAATATCTGCTGGCTACGGTCCATCTTGATGTGTGTCACTGTCAGTTTTCTTTGTGGGGAAAAGAATGTTGAACTTGCCTTTGATTGGGTTGAAGAGTGCTGATTTATGTTGTGAGAGATGGCAAGGGCGCTCAGGCAAAGACCTTAAGGTCCTTGGTTCCAATCCCCATACCAACAATCACACTTACCTATCAAAAAAAAAGTGCTCTTTCTGCTGCAACACTGCTGGACTATCCATTTTGGAAATGATTGGACATTAAGTAATCTGTGGACTAGGCTATTGTATCATTCTAGCATTTTATAGTTTGGATTTACTTGGATTTTGAATGATTAGTGAAATATTATGTACTTATAATATTTTATAATTTTTTGCTGTTGGATGCACTTACAATCATTTGAAACATAGATAGAAATCATCTGTGCAATATGCATTTGCTTACAAAATATTAGAAGAGGAAGAATGTGGGAATCATTTGTCACTGTACAGAACACATCTTATGAAATAGTACGGACATCTTCTACCTAGTACAGAATCAGCAATCACATCATTTTAAGAAAAGAAACTATTTGCAAAGGCGGTAGTAATGTGTTTGTCGTAGTGCCTTTTCTGGACTGGTCCTTCCCCCCTAGTTCTATCTTACAATTGAATGATTTCTGACACTTTTGCTGCCTCTGTTTGCAGATCGGTTCGGAAAATTGTAAATCTTGATGACCACATTGCATTGGCTTGCGCTGGCCTAAAAGCAGATGCTCGGGTCCTTATAAACAGGGCACGGATTGAATGCCAGAGCCACAAGCTTACCGTTGAAGATCCAGTTACTGTGGAGTATATCACACGCTACATTGCAGGTCTTCAGCAAAAGTATACTCAAAGTGGTGGTGTCAGGCCTTTTGGCCTTTCAACGTTGATCGTAGGCTTTGACCCCCATACTAGTGTGCCAGCACTATATCAGACTGATCCTTCAGGCACATTTTCTGCTTGGAAAGCAAATGCCACTGGTAGAAACTCCAATTCCATGAGGGAGTTTCTTGAGAAGAATTACAAAGAAACCTCTGGACAAGAAACTATAAAACTTGCCATACGTGCACTGCTTGAAGTAAGTATTTCTAGCTCATTTGTGATTCATTTCATCCTTTTTACTTCAGCATCTCATTCACGATTTCTCATTACGACATGTCATGTGAAGGTAATAATGATTTTGTGTGGTGTATCCGTTCACCTGGTTGATTTTTTTTGGGGTTATTATATGAGAACCATTCCCCATCTGTAGTTGCTAATAATCTTTCTTCTGCCCTAATAATGAGGGTTTTTTTTTAAAGGATGGGGCTTCTTGGAAATGTGTACATTGGGTATTTAGGACAATGTTCCTTGTAGTAAAAAGAATAAGAGAAGTTTGAGGATAACCACCATGATAGATAGTTCGGAGAATTTATGAAACCAGTTTCATCTATGGCTTGTCCAATAAAGAATGTGTATAATGAATTGAAATCCCCAAGTATATTATGAATTTCAAAGGAATTGGTAATCAACATGAAATCTTTTTGATGACTCAATGTATTGAAAATGAAACACATTGAACAACAAATACGAAAGCACGATAATGTCACCAAATGATCGACTAGTGAGAGCTCAGAGCAGGTAGGTCGGTCAGTCAGGATGCCAATATGAACCATCTTTCTATGTCTGTTAAAATTAACTGAACATTCATACGCCATTCTTGTTTTTGTATATAAAATAGGAATAATTCTATGTGCACCAAAAATGTGCCCTAAGTTATGTTCACAAAGTTGATTGCCAACTGATGATTATTTGTGAAGCATGGAGGCCCTGCCTCTAAGTGATAGATCCTATGATCTCTCACCGGTCAGCAGTTGACAACAGGTTTTGTGAACAAAGTTTATACCCATTTTTAATGCACGTAGCATTACTCATAAAATAGAAATGTTTATGAATAACAGGTAGCATGTGGAAAATGATTTACCTGTATGGAGTATGGTAATTACACATTCCATGTGTAGTCTTGAGAATGGAGTGATAAAAAAAGATTCATTAGTTCAGCTGCGAAGCTGAACAATTTGGGGCAAATGTTGAGTTGTACGTCTTGTTTTGAGAATGGAATTTGTTACTTGGAGTCTTGGATAACTCTAATGCCATTGCAAAATGAAGAGAGAGTCTGGTAACCTTTATTTAGTGTAAGCACTAAATAATAGAAGCACTAAATAATAGAGGTGCTCAGTTCAACTTGTTAGGTGATTTTCTTAATTCTATGCCTCTTATGATTCGAGACTGATTTGGTCAATTGCAGGATCTATAACCATTTTGCCTGTAATTCAGTGCCCTGTCTGACTCCCTCATTCAGCTAAACTATAAAAGATACCATATCATTCAACATGAATCACAAGCTCAAAGATTCCAGTAACTGTGGATTTATTTTCCATGCGACTGCTTTCTTGATAGCTTAGATTACGTATACTGTACATAGGTGAATATTTGGTTATTTTTACTTCCAGATTTAGGAGATTTTGACCAACCAAGCTGTAATGTACTTAGCCTCCAATGAATGAAATCACTTAACCTCCAATAACAACAGTTTATTATGTCGTCGCTTACTTTTCAGTGACCTCCCTTTTCCCCTCCGCTCCCCCCCTCTCTTCTCCCAAATCCCAAGTGAGGGGGCCTTCTTTCTTGGATGTGGCATACATTTACGAGTAATGCTCTACAAGTCTAAGAAATTTCTCAAGCATGTAAAAGACAATGTTTCAAACCGAAATCCCCAGCAGTTTTGTTGTGGATAGCTTAAATTGACAGGCATGACCTCACAGCTCAGCCACCATAATGAGTAGTGATCTCGGTTAGGGTAGAAGTGGTCATGATTTTAATTTTTAAATGAAATATGCAAGTGTGGGGATTTTTGATGCCATGGACTGAACCTAATGGTGGAAGAGGGTCCATGCAACCAACCCAAGTGATTTGGATTGGGACAAAAGCTGAGTTGCATGAAGGGAAAGGATTGTGTGTACAGTGTGTAGACTGCAGTCTGTCCTGGTATCTTGTGTGGCACATGGGTATAATATATTTGGTCATAATATTCTAGCATTAGGATATATTATCAAAGCTGGTTTATTCTTAACAGTACAAGTGGTTTTATTAGATCGCACTTGTTTTGCAAACAGCTGACAAAGTCAGCAGAACCCTACCAATTGAAATCCGGGTGGTACTTGTTTAAGGAAAGTTCCTATTATAATGTGATCATATTATGTGGTTCTGTGTTGTACTTGCCAAACTTTATTTAGCAAATTTCCTGCAGCACATGCCTGCTCCTTGGTTCCTTGCACCGGTGTCTTCATACCTGAAGGGAGGGAGTATGGCAGCCTGTATCTTTTCTTTAGAACCTTGGCTTGGCCCACGTGAGCAGCTTACTTGTTACAGTAATGGTTTGTGTAGTGTTTGAAATAATACCAGTTACCAAGTGTTCGTCTGTCTCTATTTCCTTTCCCCAAAAGAATAAAGCAAACGGAAGAATGTTATGGCAGTAAACTACTGAAGAAGCCTTCTTTTAAATCTCCGCCTACCAGTATGAAACAAACTGATGAGAGGCTGATCAGTTGGTTGGCCCATGTAAATGAGTCTCATGGTTATGTACCTCCTCTCTTTGAATTGCATCTTGTGGAGTAAAGTTACTTAAGGTTTAATCATGTATGCTGTTTGCAGGCAATTAATCGATGCCTTTACTTCATTATGCAGTTTATGCATGTCTTCATTTTTTGTTATCAATGTTATTTATGAATGTTGGTTTATTTTATGTTTAGGTTGTTGAGAGTGGAGGAAAGAATATAGAAGTAGCTGTCATGACGAAGGAGGGACTCAGGCAACTTGAGGAAGCTGAAATCGATGCGATTGTGGCCTGAGATTGAAGCAGAAAAAGCAGCTGCGGAGGCAGCGAAGAAGGGCCCTTCTAAGGAAACATAAAACTCTTCTTCTCCCCCATTGGCGTTCCTCACTTTTTTTTATCTTTTTGGTACTTAAATTCTTCAGCTGGACTTAATTTAAGACATTTGTGTATTAAATTTTCTTTTGATGCGTGGTCTAAACTGTTGGATTGGTGCTAGTTTATCAACAAACCTTACAGAAGTTATCAGTTGTAGAGGAATGGTAATGTTTGAGAAAAGCTATTATGAGCAGGGCTCTGACAATCATTTAACATATAAGCCTCTGGATCATGGTCACCCGATGATTAGAGATTAAATTCACTAATTTGAAAGGGTAGACTATAATATACAATGAGCTCATGGTGCTAGTCATTCACAGCCTTGTTCCTTGCAATGCTTACTTGGCTGGGCTAACAGAATGAAAAAGAAAACTAAAACTTTAAGGCACGACATGATAAGGGGATGGTTTTGTTTTTTGGTTGCTACTAACAAAGCATCAATGTCAGAAAATTTAACAAGAGCTCACAGTCTATCTTACAAGTTTTGAACTCAATTGTCTAGCTATCTAAGGCTAACCCAACCTAAAAGACCAAGGTCAAATGACGAAGAAACTGATATCAAAATCTGCCAATGAAGAAACTTATGATCATAAATCTAACATACTTGATCCATTTGATTGCTGAGACATGTTATAATTGAAAGCGAACATGCTACAAATTTCATAGACAAAAAAGTAAAAAGGAAAAACCAGCGTATGGTTTACTTGTTACTAAAGAAGGTTTCTTCTTGTTTTTGATGACGAAATGGTAACTGGAGAGGAATAGTATCTAATTCGTAACTCTACAATGTGAATGTGGTGGATTAACTCTCTCCCCATCTCTCTAGCAACACGTCGCTAATCCTTTCAATTCAAATGTCATTTGTCTATTCTAACATTCAACATAAAACGTGTTACCATATGCTAAAGATAGTTCATTCGGGCAAATCTATTTTTGTGGGCAATAAGGTGCAATTTTCATGCTCTACCTATCTATGTATTTGGTGAAATGTGTTCCTGCTGCTATAACATGTAATGAATTTTGGAACCAAAATAGTATTCCAGTCTGAAAATGAACTCTTTGGTTCACATCTAAATAGTTGGAACCAAAATATTTTTGGGTTGAAATGGATCCAGTCGGGTCTGAAAACGTTTTTGTGTTATAAATTTATGTTTTTATTTTTGGGTTGAGATCTTTGGTTCACATCTAAATAGTCCACCCATATAATGATTAAAAATGAGTAGAGAAAAGAAAAAAATATAATGATTAAAAAGTAGAGAAAAGGCAAAAAAAAAAAAAACACAAATGGCCCATGCAGGTCTCGAACCTGCGACCTTCGCGTTATTAGCACGACGCTCTAACCAACTGAGCTAATAGGCCATGTTTCTTTCAATAAGTTAAATTTATATAAAACACAAAATATCTAAAGATGAATCTTAATAGACTCGGCAGCCGGCAGGTGAGCAAGTTTGTTGATTGGTTGGTTTGATTGATCCAAGTTGGAAAGGAAAGAGAGAGGGCAGACAGTCAAGAGAAGGTTTCGCAGTTGCATATAAATCACAACCATGAACGACGATTACGAGGTGTTTTCCCCTTCTATATGTTTATTTATTTATTTTCTTGGCTTCATCCCAATCTGCAAACCCTAGATTGTTCTTCCCAGCTTTGTACTTCTTACTTAGGGTTAGGGTGGCAAAATGGGTGATGGATAAAATGGGTGTTAGTATAACACCCATTTTGGCACCCCTATTCTTACTGTTAGTTAAATCTCCTTTAGTACTTCGAATCTCATTCCAATTCGTATTTGAATAACTGAATCGTTGTTTTTTATACCTTTTAATTATTTTTTTCTTCTTTTCACCTTCTAAATAAATATAACTATGAGTTCCATACATAACAATGAAAGACATAACCTTTACATTAGAATTACCTGAGGAATTCCAATGCACCCTTTTTCGGTTTTGCCTTATTTCATTATGAATCAATTTAGAACAAAAAAAAAGCACTCAGATAGTTCAGATTCACACTCTTTTACACATGGGGGTAGTAGCACTATTTTATTTCATAAATTTCTTTTGTAAAAGGAAAATTGTTGTTTGATAAAATTTGAAAGAAAGAAAACAAAAGCTACAAGTAGAGAGGTGTATTTGGTGAGAGCACTCAAACAAAGACGTTGAGATCATTGGTTCCAATCCCCATACGAATAAGGGGTCACACTTACCTATCAAAAAAATTTAAGTAGAAAGGTATATTTGGTCACTTGTTGAAAGATATAACTGCCTGAAGCTGTTATTAACTTGTCCTAGTAGTGACATTTTTTCTATTTTTACATGTTTTATCATGAAGCTCCCTCTTTTCATACTCTATCCTCTAAAGTGCTAAATTCATGTGTTATTCTGCAATGTTTTTAATCTCTCTTTAATTCTTTAATGTATTTTATGTTGATCAGGTAATTATTTCTTCTTCTCATCCTTGGCTAGTATTCCCCGTCCTTTCATAAACTATGGATGTAGTCTTATTAATCTTTCCTTGAAATGTATAGGGTTGACGCAGTCACTCATTTCAATCCAGTGGCTTTGTTAGTGGACTCCCATTCATTGTTATGAGGAACAATGTATCCATTTCATTGAGCGAGTTTTGTCGGTCAAAATAAGAAGCTTTTTTACTTAAACACGCCAAAATGCTCCTGTTTCTCATGACTATTTTACATAATTGTTCTTCTTTTCTATCGTTCTTTTCTTGTGTGTGTGTGTGAATGGGGGGAGGGGGTGCTCCTCTGCTTTTTATTTATTTATTTTATTTTTTGATACGTAAGTGTGACCCCTTGTTGGTATGAGGATTGGAACCAAGGACCTCAAGGTCATTGCTTGAGTGCCCTTGCCATCTCACCCTACCCCTTGGGGTCACACTTAGATGATGATTATCTGAATTCCTTATTCTTTGGGGCATTCATTATTTCCTAATCTGTAGATTGTATTGAACTACAATGCAGGCTGAAGAAAAGAAGCAAAGTGCTAGAGATGTTATGTTTCAGTATTCAAACTTTGTCATGGCATGTATAGGGCTTCAAGTTCGGCCTTGTGACTTAAGGTTGCATTTAATGAAGGTAATTTGGATATGCTTGCTCTATTTCTTTGCGAAAACAGCATTTGCGTTTATTCCTTACTTTTAGCCAGTTCAGTATGCATAATTGATTTTACTTGTAAGCAAGATCTAACTTGGCTTGCCGTAGATGGAAGCTGCAACGTTCTGTCACTGAACGGATGCCAATTGTTTCAGTAAATTTAGCCTAACAACCTGTCTTTGAGAATTGTAGGAGTATAAGAAAATGGCGGTTTGACAGCAGATCCTATTCTATGGGGTTTGACCTGTGTGATTCGAGCCATCTATGGTTTCACCTTCTAAAGGACCTTGGACCCTGGAGGAGCTTGACTTCTTGGAAAAGACAATTCATATTGATTGTTAAATGTTTAGCTAGGTCTTATGTGCAGCAATTAGCCCGTCAATATGAAACTCTACCCCCATTACCTATTGGGAAAAACTATATACTAGTAATAAATTGTTCTCTTGGGAGGAACTAACTCTGCCCTTACTTGATGTGGTTTTTAAATCCATTAAACCTGTCTTCTCATCATGTATTTTCGTTGAAGTTAACCCGTGTGAGATGGGTTGTGTTTCTATTGTCTTTTTTAGCTTCTGCATTGAGTATTTTGCTGGGGTTTTGCTCACAAATATCTGTAGTGATAGGCGAACATTTTTTGCTTTTTAATCCACTCTCATCTCCCTCCCAACTTTCTTGTTAAATAGACATATTTGCCAACCTGCATATTCCTTTCTTTATCTCAATCAAATTAATCTTTTTCGATGAAAACATTTATTTGCTCTAAAATTCTCCTTTGACAACAATCTTCAGGAGATTTCGGGGATGCCTACTTCCCTAAAGAGGGAGACATCTCAGCAGACAGCTGCTTCTCCGGATGCAATGGGGGAGTCATCAAGCTCCGGCACTGCCCGACTTGATAAAGTAGAAAGTTTTCGAGCACTCTAATTTTGAGACATGATTTCAGAAAGTACTTCTACAGGTTATAGTTGACCTATATTTGTTGGATCTATCACTAGCTCGCTCTTTTTGGTTTTGAATCTCCCTGTGCTGTATACCTATCATCATGCAGATCAAGCACTTTTTGATGACGAAGCTTGTAAGATACCACAGATGTAAATAGGTGAATTGCTGTGTGCATTGTCCTCCTCTACTAATATTAGGGAATTAGTGAGGAAGGAACGTCCTTGCATTTCCTTCTATCTGATACAATTGCTTAATTCTGATGTATATGATTGGTGAACTTTTTCTGGTACAATCGAGAGGCTATATACTCGAGGTTAATTACACGTCAAAATTGACTAGAGTGGTGATATATGCGCAGCAACACATTAGTTATCAATTCTCCATGATATACACACCATTCATCAATGCATGTTTTCCAGACATTAAAACTAGATGTCCTACACTTATCAAGTTGGGTCAAGCTCCTCTAGATCAACCTCTAGTACTCGATCCGCAATCGAATAACAACGCCGCCCACCCCAACTTTCACCAGATGGGCAGCCAACGCAGGGCGGGCAAGCGCGGTAAGGAGACAACTTTTCTTTACCTCGCTCGCATTATACCATTATGTGCTCAGATCAATGATCAGCGAGAAAATATCTCATCTCGAGTCTCAAAATAAGTGCTCATTTTCCTCCATGTCAGCATTCACTGGTCTGGTAGCAATTAAGGTGGTGTACAAGACAATCATGGAACTCATCAACATTCTTCGTTTAGAGTTCTACAGAACGATCAATCATTATTGTAGTTGAATTATGTACCAGTCTTGCTAACATGTTCTGTGACCTTCTTAAGATTTCTCAATATAAAAATGGAAACCACCCACCAATGCAGTCTAAGTGACTTCAAGTCCACCTATTTCCACCAAGGCAAATCTGTTTAACACTCACAAAGCACGAAGCCAAAGTGAGCAAAATACGAAGAGATGGGATGGATCCATGTGATCGAAGCTATCCCCAATAATATTCAAACAACAGCGACGTCATTGGTTAAAGTTAATGAGGACTTGAAAAGATTTAGCGTGGTGTTTGAGGAGGTGCACCAGAGATTAGATTTAGGTTTCCATATCGTGATGGAGAGAAAAAGAGGCGATGCCTTACTGGGTTGAAGGCAAAAGGCCTTTGATCATTCGAATTGTTTGAACGAGGGCCGAGGGTAACTTACGAATAATTTAATGACAGCGTCTTTTTTGAGTTATAAAATATATAAGAGAATAAAATTATCATAATTACAAAGTCAAACCAAGGATGCGATTTAAAAGGTGTTTTCTACTTTTCTCGTCTCCATGGGTGATATTTATTGAAAAATTCTTGCCAGTTTTTACTATGAATAATTGTGGGATGGTATATTTTGGAGATATTATAAGAAATAATTACAGGTCGGTATAATTTTATAAAATTATAAGTGCTCTATTTTCCTATTTTTTTATTCAACAGGTGAAGTGTTTTTTTAAAATTTTCTTCCAAAAATGCCCTTAGTTTGTTTCGTTCTATTTTCGTCTCTTTTCACTCTATTCTCTGACTTTCTCTGTCTTCCTCGTCCTATCTCATTGTGCACGAAACGAGTCATTACTCTACATTGATGCACCATGACAATCTCACTCATATTACATGGACCATCACACCATCAAAGAGGAGATCCAATTGGAGGCTAGGAATGAAAAACTTGCTTCCTCATCCCGAAGAAGTAACTGCTCCACCAAGGGATCGGAATATCTATACTTTCTCGGAATGAGAAGTGTTTTTATTCCCCTTAGCTCCACAGTCAATTTCTTGTCAACTTCCCTCACTACCTCACTCATTTCAGGCCTGTGAAGAAATCGAAGACTCCGATTTGGGCGTCTAAGACTCCAATGTGGGTGTCAAAGACTCCGATTGGGCATCGAAGACTCTTATTTGAGCATCGAAAACTGTTATGAAAGAGACTTCGATTTGGGCGAAGACTGTTATGAAAGGGACTCCGATTTTGCTCATCACTTGAGTTCTTGATATGGTATTTTCTAAGATTAATATACTCCGATTAATATCTTTCTAAGATTAATATGCTCTTGCTCACTCGTTGTTCAAGACTTGGTAAAGTTTTAGTTGTTGTATAATGTTGGGCATCGATCACTCACTTACAATGGTGTCTGTAAAATCATTCATCATACCATACTACATTTGCGATGTAGAAAACAACAAGGTAACAAATTCCAATTTTTAAATTACAATTATGATTATGAAAAATATAAATAAATGTATAAAAAACACAGAATCTGTCAAGATTAATAACAATATAAAGAATTACTACACCATCAAAAACTCATCCAGATAAGATAATAGTTGCCAAGTGAAATTCAAAATTAATGATCGATGCCTAAATTTGTAATGCGATTCCCAAATTTTTGCAAACGATGCCCAAATTCATTACAATGCCCAAATTTTGCATTGCGAAGCCTAACTTTTAACAAGGTAACAAATTCCAATTTTTAAATTACAATTATGATTATGAAAAATATAAATAAATGTATAAAAAACACAAAATCTGTCAAGATTAATAACAGTATAAAGAATTACTACACCATCAAAAACCCATATTATAACATCTCCAGTCCACTTTCTTTTTATTCAACCGATAAAGTGTTTTCTTAAAAAATTTCCAAAAGTGCTGTGACCCTCAAATACTTCGCTTTCTTCACTATGTCATACACTCTCTATCTTCTTCTTCCTCTTCTTTCTGTCACACTCTCTTTCTCTTCGTCCTCCAGCTTCGTCTCCATCTCTCTTTTCTCCATTGCCGACCTCTTTTCATCTTCTCCGATCATTTTCTTAATAACTTTTGATCACTGATGAACTACATGACCCACCACATATCAAATCGAAGTTCTCGACGACATCTACAAAACTCATCGAGTTTATCATGTGATGTCTTTGTTTTAAGGTCAAAAAACATTGTTTAAGTACTGTTTTGGACCTCGAAAGTTTTGCAACCTTTGTTGATATTTTTGGTGGCAGTGTTTTCATTTCGATGTCCAATGTTTTCATTTTGATGCCCAAATTGGGCAGTGACTTTTTGAATTTTGATGTTCAAATTTTGTCAGATTTCAATTGTGCATTTCGATGCTCAATGTTTTCATTCAGATGCCCAAATTGGGCAGTTGCTTTTTGAATTTCGATGCCCAAATTTCGACACATTTCAATTGTATATTTCGATGTCCAATGTTTTCATTCTAATGACGAAATTGGGCAGTGATTTTTTGAATTTTGTTGCCCAAATTTTGACAGATTTCAATTGTGCATTGTGATGCCCAATGTTTTTATTTTGATGCCTAAATTTGGGCAGTGACTTTGTGTGCGCGCGTTTGTTGTTCATTAAGGCTATCTTCGTCATTTTATCACAAAAAATGCCCTTTAGCAGTTGAAAACATATATAAGAGACTTTTCCGATTATAATATCATCACATGAGATCAACCTAGTTATCATCCATTTAACTATAGTATCCTTCCTTAAGTGATTGTCCATTTTGCAAAAGTTTACTAATTTCACCTTCAATACATATCATGTCCAAAAGTGGACTCCTAATGTTATATGTGGACATTAAAGGCATTAACGTACACATGCTATTAAAATGTCTAACAAGTCAACTTTTTAAATTTTAGTGAAAAATAAAAATAGAGACTCATTTAGGAACGAATGGAATGCTTTTTTTTTTTTTCTTATCTTAATTTATGAAATACTCCCTCCATTCTGAGCGAATAGTTCCCGTTTGAAAGTCAAACTTTTTAAGGAAATGTTATTTTTAACAACTCATTAATAATAAAATGACATTTTTATACCTTAATTTTTGAAAGTAGACTTTTCAAGTGTAACATTTTGAAATGAAACATTAGACACTTTGTCCGGAACGAAGGGAGTAACAATTATTATATTTTATGATAAAATATCAGTTACTTAATTTGAAAAACCAACTTGTATTATTTGAATAAGTGGCAAGTTCAGTGGATACGTGAATATTTGGCTTATAAATGCTATTGGAGACTTTCTTCCTTGTTATAAATGTTTATTATTTCAAAATAGTTTGTCTACAGAGTTAGTTATGTTAGAACATAACGTGTCTACAAACGTCATTATGTTAAAAACTTTTATTTAGATGAAAACTTAGTTTTCTTTTCATTTATGATTATGATGATAAAAATTATTTTTATCAGTATTATATTATTATTATTATAGTAGTAATATTATTATCATTATCTTCATCAACATCATTAATATTAAATACCAATTTTCTTTTAATAATAATTAAAATTAAAATTATTATTATTATTATTTATAGGAATAATATTAATAAAAAAATAGTAGCAATAAGTTTGATGCTATTGTTATTATTAATCGTATAGTTATTTTTGTGATTGTTGTTCTAGTTATTATTATTATTATTTATTTTAGTTAATAATATATATTACTATGCTAGCCGGAATATTGAAACATTTACATCATTGTAGTTCAAAATAAGTTTCACCGACAATAAAACTTCTTACCCTAACGACGTTAATGAAAACAGTAAGTTTTAGACTTTTTTGTAATAAAAGCTTAACTTTGAGATTTATTAGATAAAAGAATTATTTTTAAAACTTTTTGAATATGATAATTTTTTAGTGAGACTTTTTAGTATTTTTCCCAAAAGTTTTATTATTAGAGAAGAAAGTAATAAAGGCATTTTTTTCCAAACTGACAAGTTTGAAAAAAGATTTAACATTGGGGAAGCATAAATGATATAGATTAAACTATAGGGTCGTAACGTAAATAACCATAATCCTCCATCGTTAAAATAAGTAATCGACTGCAATGAGATTATGAGACACAACGGCTAGTGAGTAAACGGTAACCTGGCAACGGTCGATTAATTCAAATAGTTTCTCCATCAACACCTCCTCCCTAAATTACACCCTTTCTTCTCCCCTTTTTCTACTCTCTCTTACTCTCTCTTCCTCCCTCTGCTTTTCCTTTGTCTATTCTCTCTGTAAATTCCACATATCTTCATCATCAACACACTTGTCCATTCAAAGAAACACTAGAATTTGAAGATGTTGCAGGATATGTGGAATGCTCCACCTGGGTTCAGACCCACAAAATCGGCACCTTCTTCACCCGCCAAGCCTCTTGGCGGAGTACTAAGAACTCGCTCCGAGTCATTCCATATCACTCACAAAGTGCCTATTGGTGACACTCCTTATGTCAGAGCCAAGAATGTTCAAGTAAGCCTCTCATTTTTATTGAATTTCGTCTTCTTTCATTTAAAAATTTCAAATTTTGGGATTATTTAGTTGTTTAGTGAGATGGGTGTTTCTGTTTTCTCTTAGTTTTGATAGATTGTCCTGAATTTTCGCAATGGGTACTGCTGTTCTTGTCTTTTTGACAGTCTATTGATGATACTGGACCACTGGTCATGGATTTTGCCAAGTTGTTTAATTGGGTTTATCTAATCTGTGGTTTTTTCTTTATTTCTCTTTCGATTAGTTGGTGGAAAAGGACCCAGAAAAGGCGATACCTTTGTTTTGGGCAGCCATTAATGCAGGAGATAGAGTTGATAGTGCGTTGAAAGATATGGCGATTGTCATGAAGCAACAGAATCGTGCTGAAGAAGCCATAGAAGCCATCAAGTCATTGCGAAGTAGATGTTCAGATCAAGCTCAAGAGTCACTTGATAACATCCTGTTGGATCTTTACAAGGTTAGCTAGAATACATAAACTCCATCTATTCCTTACACCCTTTGATTTAGAAGCAAAAAGTCTTGATTTTTTAATTTATAAATCTAAATTGGGTTTGGATTGGTGCAGAGATGTGGGAGATTGGATGACCAAATAGGATTATTGAGGCACAAGTTGTTTTTGATTCAGCAAGGCATGGCTTTCAATGGCAAGCGTACCAAGACAGCCCGATCCCAGGGCAAGAAGTTTCAGGTTTCCGTGGAGCAAGAGGCGACACGACTACTGGTAAGAACTATTACTATTACTAGCAATGCCTTAAATTACATGAGAAATCCTAAAATTAGATATTCTTTAAAAATGTAGGGAAATTTGGGATGGGCACTTATGCAACAGAATAACTACGTTGAAGCTGAAGATGCTTATAGAAGGGCACTAGTGATAGCACCAGATAATAACAAGATGTGCAATTTGGGCATCTGTTTGATGAAACAAGGTAGAATTAGTGAGGCTAAAGAGACTCTTAGGCGGGTCAAACCAGCTGTCTTGGATGGTCCGAGGGGAGTAGATTCGCATCTCAAGGCTTATGAGAGAGCTCAACAGATGCTAAGGGACCTCGAGTCGGAAATGATGAATGGTGGTGGAGATAGAGTTGAGCAAAGTAAATTGTTTGATGCTTTCTTGGGCTCGTCTGCAATTTGGCAGCCACAGCCTTGCAAGGAGCATACTGTATTTTCCTCCACAAATGCAGCAGTCAAAGCCCAGGATGAATTTGCTGATGAGAATATCAATTCAAGCAACATATTGAATTCAGTTCAATTTCCGGCGCAAAAGAATCTCAAACCGATTTCTCTATTTGGGAATTCTCTCAATATCGATGCTCCACCTTTCTATGTAGCAAATTTGGTTAAGGGTCCAATCGGTAGTAATCAAATTCCGGAGGGACTCAAGAGAACGAGGTCTGGAAATGCTGCTAACTCAAGTAGATCAAAAGAAATGGGGAAGCAGCCCTTGATGGAGACAGTAAATAATATGCCACCAAAGAAACCAGTTTCACCAAAGTGGGCAGACTTTTTACCGGATAGCAAGGACTTTGAAGATGCCATTATCGCTGCAGTTTTGGGTTCGAATACAAACAACGACGCCGGAAATGATCTGAGAAAGATCGACAAGCGGCTCAAGGTTTTCCGTGATATTACACCAGCTCTTAGTCCAAGGGCTTGAAATGGCAATTTTATAACTAATATTTATTAAGCATAATTTTTAACTAGGAGCCTAGGAAGGAGATGAACTTGTTCTCCTCGTAGTCTCCATGCCATAAGAGGTTGGAGTTAAGCGTATGTATGGTGGTAGTTCTAGTGGTGGCTGTCGGTGGTGTTTGTACACTCTGACAGATGATTATTCTCTCTATTTTTTCATTTTTGCCTTCCACAGAGGCTAGTTGCAATAAAATTGTCCGAGTCTTTTTTCTCATCAACCACCAAAATGAAGATGGTTTTTTATTGGCTACGTTTTTTTCTCTCGGCGAAGACATTAGATATGCCTGAGTACTTATTATTTATTACAGTTTCTTTCTATAATTTTGATATATTTGTGAAATGTCATGTTTAAGTGACTTTTCTCTGAACTTCGTACAAGTAACTCAGCATGACCACAGCTGCAGCAACAACAACTCCAACAGTTACCCTGAGACAAGATGATGATGATGAGGTGAACCCCAGCTCTGATAGCTTTTTATGCGATGCGGCGTAATCTTTGAAAAATGCCTCCTCATCCTGCCGCATAAATGTTTTATGAGATGTCAAAAAGTACATATAACATAACAGACCCCTCCTCTTGTAAGAGAGAGCAAAAAATAAAAATAAAAATTATTTCCAAAATTTGATTCGGCATACTTTGGAAGTTTGGAACTATAGCTGGGCTCAAATTGACGTACAAATAAATAAGTGTCCATTATTTAATTAGATGGACATATATGAACGGACATTAAATGTGCATGGACGCTATTTTACTCATTAACATGCAATTATCAAATATAACTACAAAAATTACAATTAACCATACATATAAAAAAAATTAGGCTTTAAACATTATCTTAAATAAAAACAATATATATATATATATAAAGCTGCAAATATCCATAATTCAAACAACACATTTTTAAAAATGATCCTAGAGGCTAGAGTGGAGAGGTAGAAAAGGCATGGAGGGCTTTCACAACTCAAACATATCCATGAAGCCTTCCATTGGCCTGTAGTACTTGTCGGGCGTGTAAATCTTTCCACTTACAATTTGAAGCAAAACAGAGCCCAAACTAATCTACAAGAAGATGCAACAAGTAATGCAATCCTTCTCTTTTCTGTTTAATTTCTTACTTGATGAGCAAAGCAAGAATATTTTAGCATGGGTGCCAAATTGGACGCCCATTTAGCACATTATAATTTATGGTCTCAAATGGGCATATCATTTGTACCCATTTGAATTTTTTAGTGTGCTCATGCACATATTTTAGTGGGCGGGTAAATGGGTATGGGCAAAAATTGTCAGCTCTACAAAATACTAATACTAGTTGCAGAAAATCAGCAATGATACAAATTTATTAATAGAGTTACGAACAATTTTGCGTGATATAGGATATTTTTTCGGCCTTTAGATTGTGGGTGACTTGGTTCTCTAGATAAGCAGATGACTCAATGAAACCACCTGAAGCTCAAGTATGTTTAACTTTGAGCTTTGTGTACAAAAATCCATTTCACACAAGTTAGAGCACAGTAATCACATGTGATTAATAGCTCTTGCCGTGTAATTTCCTTATGGTTGATTCCCTCTGTGATTGATTGATTTAATTGATTGTTGTTGCCTTTCTTAGTAGCCTTGGTAATCAATCAGGTATTGACTTTGTTAATTGATTGATTTAAATATGGTATGATTTATGTCTAACAACTAATCTTGCCATGTTTAGTTCTAGCCTAGTACTGTGTAGGTTCCAATGCAGTATATAAGGAGTGCTCGAGCTCAGAAGAAGGTTACGCATTAAGAGAGAACTTAGAGAGAGATTGTGCTTCAAAACATATGCTCGAGAAACGCACTACGAAATGCAGCCACATTGACTGTTACATTAGTCTGCTGCTTCCTAGAATAGTTGTTTTACCCAGTGTTCTAAAACTCCCCGCCTAGTTCCGCTTAGACCCCGTCTAGGCGCTAGACTCCTCTCTGCCGCCGCGACTTTCTTAGTCGCCGCCTAATCGACCAAGTCGGCGTCTATGCCAAACCTCGTCGACCTTAATTGATTTTTGTAGCTTTGATTTTGTGGCATGCGATGACCGGATAAGGAAGGGGGGCGAACTGGAGAAGGAAGGGGGAGTGGTAATGGTGAGGCAGAGAGGGAGGTAATGGGGGGCGAATTGGAGTAATATCTTTTTTGTTTTTAGTTCTAAACTTGGCTGGTTTATTGTTTTGGGGTTGTTGAGAATTGAGATTAATGGTAGGTTTATATATTTTTGTTCATTTTACAAATATAGACAAGTGTTTGATAAAATGACAAACATAAAAAAATTAAATTTGTATTCAATGTGTTTGAACTTTGATGTAAATTATCAAAAAAAATGGTAATTATACCTTAATTCTAGGCCCCGACTAGTCCCCTAGGTGCTAGGCGCTAGTGTGCCACCTAGCGGCCGCCTAACGATTTTTAGAACCTTGGTTTTACCCACTGTTCTGTTTTCATCTCTTGGTTTTTGTGGGTGTATTGTGTTAGATTGTTAACATATACTCATCTAGGAGTTTTGGTGTGATTTCGACATAGTAGTTAGTTTTTAGGGTTAAGTGTACCATTAGTTCCTAAACTTTGGCCAAATCCATCATCAGTCCCCCAACTTCAAAAAGTTTCATCACTGACCAAAGTAGGCCTTTTTTGCTCATCGGAGGTCCCTAGCCCTAACGTCGTTTGTGTATTTTCCAATCAGCTTCATCCCGTCTCCACCTAGCTTCATCCTTCTTCTCTTTCTCCAGTATTTTGACCAACGAGCCCCACGCAATGCCACCACTTTCTCTCCATCTTCCTCCACAACATCTACACCCATCCCCAAATCCTTCACCATATACTCTGCAAATCCACCTGCCCTAAAATCCCTCCTAATCATCCTTTCTTCAAACAGCTCCATCACCATTGACCCCACAGCCCCACCCTTAACCGCCTCCAACCAACCCCCTAAATCCAACCCAGTTGCCTTAGCAAACACAAACCCTTCACTCAACCCAACCAAATTCCCACCCACGGTAATTTGATTATCAATCTTGCAACTCATTCCACACCCAGGCCCGCATCCCCGCCTACCAAAATAGTCAACTTCCCCTCCCTTGCGCCAATATCCCCACCAAAGACAGGAGCATCAACGGCCCAACATTTCTTTTCCCGGGCAGTTGCGAATATTTGTTTAGCGAGTTCTGGGTGGCTGCTGGTGTGATCGACTATGACGGCTACGGGGGGTTTAGGGAGGAGAGAATTGAGGTGGAGTCGGATAAGACAATTTGTCGAACATCGGATCCAGCATGCTAAAGATGACATCGCTGACCCTGGCAACGTCGGCAGGGGATAGGGCGAGGTGGGTACCTTGGGATTGGAGGGAGAAGGTTTTGGAAGGGTTACAGGCTTAGATGGTGAGAGAGTAACCAGCGGAGAGGAGGCGGGATGCCATGGATGCGCCCATGACTCCTGTGCCAATCCAGCCGATGCAGGTTTGGGTTAGGGTTATGGGAGCTGGGTAGGGTTTGTTCATTTTTTGGCAACTTTGATTGAATTTGGGGAATTTGATGGGGGATCAAAATTAGCCAATTAGGAACTGAAGTGTTTATATGTGACCACAATCACAAGTAGATCGAACACATGGCCCCCTTATTTTGATGATGTTATACATGGCCCCCTTATTTTGTGCATGTGAATGGCACATGCTCACTTAACGGAAATACACAAATGACGTTAGGGTTAGGGACCTCCGATGAGCAAAAAGGCGTACTTTGGTCAGTGGTGAAACTTTTTTAAGTTGGGGGACTGATGATGGGTTTGGCCAAAATTCAGGGACTAATGGTATACTTAACCCTAGTTTTTATTATTGTAAGCTTTATAATAGTATTTCTATAGTGGAAGTTTTTGACTATATCCCGAACCAACTCGTGTCATTCAGATCTTTTTATCTTTATTTCCGCTGCTGTTTGTTTAACGCGTTGGTGAATGTAGCAACATTCTGTGATACATTCACAATCTTTTTTTCAAGTTTTACTTCGAATTCCTAGCTACAATTCTGTTAGACTATTTTGTATCAATAGATATTTTCTTCTTTGAACTTAAACATCTTAACATTATACAACTTCTAGCTGAGAAATTGGGTCTCACGAACCATAGTCAGTAAAGAGAAAGTGTCAGAAAGCAAATAACTTAGGAGTTAGGAATGCTTGACCTTCTATAGCTACATTTTATATCCAATGAGTTAGGAAAATTATGTGTATCCTGGTTTTCATGATGATAACATTCAAACAATAAAAGAATATCAATGCTCCCAAATAAGCTCAAAATACCTTGGCATAAAGTTCAACATAGCGGCGGAACACAGGGTCCTCCATTAAAGCTTTATCAGTGGGAAGTTTCAACAGTCCCTCTGAATCTCCTTTCAGAAGCTCCCTAGTTTATCAAATAATTTATGTAGTACTGATAATTTAAATAAACCTTCACAATAAATAACTTTATATTGAAGATAGATAGAACACAAGCTGATTAAGATTCTAATCATGCTCTTACACGAAGTATGAGTTGTCAAACTTCAAAGGATCTCTTGTCCAAGGTTTTCCCTCAAAGCCTGATCTCTCAGGATGTGCCTTTCCCTACAACCAAGCGTAGGCATAAAAAATATGCAACTTTTTTACAGTTGAGAACTTTATGGGCTCGTGGAAAACTACCAGAGTGTGCCCTCCAGAAAGTGCCACAATATCATTGTCAGATAGACCCATCCGGTAAAAGATGACCCTTAGATGTGATGCACCTACAAGATAATCGGTTAAAAAAGAAAATAAAGGTTGTCCATCTTTCCAACACACATTCGAACTATATACATGCATAGGTGAGAGTATGATCAGCACTTTCCCGAGAAGTTAACTGAAGATCCAAAGCTGTTAAGGCAGAAGTAGTGCAAGAAAATTCATTAGAGTTTTATGCTACTGTTAAGGACAAGTTTTCTATACAATAAGAAATGCTAGCCATCAATGGAGCTTTCATTTTCATCGTTTTAGTGATTATATGAGAGTGTCATTTGAGAGATCAACAACCACAACAAAACCGACTCATAAATGGGCTTTCATTTTAGAAGTGCTGTCTACAAGGATGAGCAGAGTTAGTGACCTGCTTTTAGAGAATGAGGTTGTACGATGTATGAGGCTTTTGGTCTCAGTTAGTTTGTTGAGAATAAGCCTATCGCTAATCCTGTAGGAAGCTTCTATTTATTAGGTTCATATTGAAAAAGAAACCTCGAACCAAAAAAAAAAAAAACTTGAAACCTGTGAGGACTCAGCCATCAAGAGCACAGTTCGATCAGTAATCACAGCATATAGTTATTTCCATGCCAGCAACAATTTGATGGTCCATATGTATGAGTCAAGTAAATTTACAATAGTTTTTGCACACAATTGGACCAATTATTTAATAATGCTACTAGTCTATCTACCTTTTGTCGAATCTAGAAGATCACAACTTCCATCAAGAGACCTTATAATTTAACATGTAGTCCATCCATTATTTTAAAGTTTCCTTGCTATACAGAAGTTACTTGTTTACCTTCTGTGAAGATTTTCAAGCTCTATGATTCTCTAAGTTACTGTCTTACAGAGCTTTATGCTATCTTACTGAAATCAGTGAAATTAAGCCAACTTCTTCAATGACTGACCTTGCTTGGCATCAGGAAGGCGTCCTTCTTTAGGAGAATCCATTGAATCCTGATTCATAGAAGTTGATTTACAATCAAAGCAAACTACAGAAGTAATTAAGACTTTCACACTAAAGTTACCTTCCTTCCAGGTACAAAATCAATTGTGGGGCCTCCTGTCACCTCAACTGCAACCACGCCCGCAAGCTGAAATTCAAACCATAATACTGAAATGAGCAAGTCCCTATGGTCAAATCTACATAGCTCCACCTCTTGTTCATACATAGAGTGACCACTGACATTTCTATAGCATCAACAGTTATTAGACTAATCCTGTTTCCTACCTGCTATCTTCTTCTCTTGTACAACTACTATGGGAGTATATATGTGTGTGTGTGTACAACAGTTATTAGACTAATCCTGTTTCCTACCATGCTTGTGATCTGGCTGCTGAGTATATGCAATTCTAAATCTAGTTTGCATTGTTTGATTTGCTCCTGCATATATGTTGTTTCTGTACAAGTTAAATATCTCATCAAGAGGTCAAGAGTGAAGAAACCGCTCATAGATCATAAGAAAATCAATAAATTTTCAAGAAATATCTGTTTTTCCCTATGATTACTTGTAAGAAATAGTTCCCCTATGATTTCTGATAACTATGAACATGAATCACGTATTTGCTCCATCTTCATTTAGGTTTCCATGTGCTTGTTATGAGTAGAAATAAGTCCCAAGGTAAGTTTCAGTGACAACCAAAACATAATTTCTGAGATTAGAATCACCTGGTAGAGGTCAGCATATGTAATTCTTGGATGTTTAGCCTTTACTACCTCTGATATCAAACAAAAAGAAAATTTCTTAGTGAAACGTGATCCTCAATTTTCAGAAAGTTTTGATATAGATATTATCAACATCCTGTAAAATGAGGTATAATGCTGAGAGGTCAGTGTATTTGACTTGAAATGAGATAATTACAAAGACTGGGAAATGATTGTCGTTGTAAAAATCAAAAAATCAAAACATGACCTCATCAGAACTCGATATATCAGATTCTTAATAAAGGATGAAAATGCTTCAAATTTTTCCATATATTTCAAATTTTACTAAGAGATATAAGGATCCTACATTGTTCGCGGATTCCAAATGCAATCAGCAAAAGCAGGGTAACTGTCCAACCTATACCATGTGCATAGGAGTAATTACTCACCACAATGATCGATTGCAATTTTCAAACCATTATTTGCTCCATGCTTGTACTCTTCCTCATTCCTGATTGAGCCGTTAGGGCCCCCGCTCTTTGTTTTCGCATCATAAGTGCCTGCATCATGCCACCTGCAAATCATTCAGCTCTTAGATAACAGAATAGCCCCTCTCATCCAACAAAGAAGCTGGCTAAACCAGTGCCAATAGAAATTAACATGGTTTGCATACAAAAGAGTGTTGATGATCGAATTTATCCATTGTCTAAGTTAATTTGTCCTAAATTTGGTTTGAACTCGGATTAACAATGAAGCCCTTAAATTAGAATTAAAGATAACCGTTTATAGAAAATAAAGATGCCTACTCCAGAGTTGTATCATGTTTTCATCATATACAGGACTAAAACTTAAAGATATTCATAGATAGGTTGAAGGAGGAAATAATACGCTAAGCGAAGCATGAGAGGAGCGCAGTTGTTGGTGGAGATGAGTGCACGAAGATCCCGACGAGCCTTTTCGATTTCCTTGAGGTACTCTGCGTCAGTTGGCGCCATTGTTAATTTTCTAAAATGGATCAAATCTCAGCTCTGCGCAGTAAGTAACCCAATCCCAAACAACTGATTCTTCAATTCACAGAACCAATTGAAAATACTTCACGATTATCAATATGTCAGATATATACTCCTATGTAGAGAGAGAGAGAGAGAGAATAAAGTAGGGAGAGAGACAAGGAAAGGATCGAATATCGTATTGGAATTGGAATTGGATTGAACAAAAACAAACCAACGGTTGCTTGCTGATTGAGGAGGGAAAAACAGGTGACTAGGTGAGGCCGCGAGGGAGTGACGAAAGTTTGATATTACAAGTTAACGACTTTAAAGCGCGTGTATGCTACGTACGAATCATAGAATGGTCAGTGTGGATCCCATTAAAAATTTAAAATGGGGGTTTTTGGCTTGTGGGCTTTGGTTTGCTCAATCCAATATTTATCTTTCATTGGGCTGCGGTCCTAGTTTTCAAGAGAAATTGTGGATCGGTTTACTTTTTAGAGTTTTCAATCGTTCTAGTTTTGACTTTTTTTCAAACTAAAAATATATATATTTAGGGGTAAAAAGACTACAATATTTTTTATGAGCATGAGGCACGTTATGAAAATGAATCGCGGTGCATTGATTATTGAATCGTAATATATCAATGGTTAGAGTAGAATGTCCGGTGTTTTAATTAGATTGAATTTTTATTCTACTTGTAAAACAATTTTATTGGAATTTATATTTAAATGAAGGCATTTATTTATCTTATATTTATATTATTAATTGTTTATAAATATATGATAAATTCCTTAGACCAATTTTAGCTATGGGGCATGGTTGTGCATTTGATGATAATCATGAAATATGCTTCTAGGGTTTTGGTCTTAAATTGGTTCTAAGTCGGTTGGCTTTTTAAGATAAGAACAATGAATAGCCTTGTGAGACTTATGCGTATGATGTATGCTCGTATGACGAGGATGTTGCCTTTCATTAGCATCATCGTTGTGATGCAAGTACATATATTGCAGGTGTTTGTTAGAGAACAAGTTCATTGAACATGACCCGTTGAGAATTCTTAAATGGAAGTTTAATTGTCAAATTGAGAATTTTTCACGTTGTGATAATACATGATTAGTCATCGGACTTGAGGCGCGATAGTAAGCTTGTGTGCATCACGTAACACTTTGATTTACTTTCTGATTGCTTGACAATTGCAAAGAGGTATTTTGGGTATTGCACTAGTGTACATGGAGGTTAATCAGTGGCTAACATAGAATTCGACACTTGTCAGGTGATAAAAGAATTTCATGTGTTTTTCATAGTTCATGATTCGAAAACCTTGGTCAAGGCATGGTGAATTTGATTCATAAAAGAATCATTCGTACTTGAAATATAATCACAATTATTAAATCAATTGGATTTTGACTTATAATTCATATCTTAGATTTAATCGGGAAATTAGATGTCGAAAGGACCGTACATGTATGCACTCGTAATTGAAATATGTTTACTCGTTTTTTTATCTATTGATAGGTATTCGTGCTACTTGCTAGGTGTTCTCACGATTTGTAGGTTTTTGAAATTAATGGGTTAATTTCAAGTATATTAACTGATTGGATTATTTAATGGAATAAATTGTTATTTGTAAATTACAAAATTGTTGTAAGCCTACAACTAGCATTAGTTGTGAATCTAAAGGGTCACACACTAAGAATGAAATGATTTATTTGTTCAATAAAAAAAATAGTTCAAATGTTGGATACATATAATTAGTAGAGATTAATTGATAGATGTAATTGATTTGATCAATTTAATTAAATTTGGGCTCGGTCAATTAATTCAGATTAATTGATGAGATTTGATTTAAAGTTTAACCCAATATTTAATTAGGTTCGTTAGTAGAGTCAGTCTAGTTAATTTGAAAGAAATGAGAAGAAGGAGGGGTAGTGTTGCAAATATTAGATAAATGTTATTATAATAAGACAATATATGGTATTAATTGTATTACCATATTTTTTTCACTAATGAATCTATACACAATTGTGTATATATTAAATGTAGTACACATTAGGGTATTGATTTGTTGGAGAGTTAATATAATATGTTATTAGAAAACATATTAATTTTTCTTTGAGAAAGAAAACATCCACCACTATTAACTCTCATGTGAGTTATCTTTTTCAAATGAATGAGCATCTAAGACTCTTCAATTTTTGGAAGATAAGAATGGCCACGCCCCCTCCTATTGTGAACTTGAGTTTTCCATTTTCTTATTTTTAAGCTAAAGAAAGAAAGCATTCATTTTCCTAATCTTCACTAAAAGTCAAGAATACAAATCTTGATTTATAAGATTGAACGAAACGAGTTAAAGTTGCTAGCGAAATTTTGACTCGGTGATTGCATCTATTCGAGGGACTAACTTTGGAGGAGGGACGTGTGGACCTCAACGAGTAGATTGGTAAACGAGCCTTAACCGACGTCTTCCCAAGATCTGAGTTTGGTGTCTTCCTCGACGTCTTAACCGACGATTTCCTGATCTGGGTTTCGAGTTTGTTCATCCGACTTTTTCTCCGACAATGACGAGGAGGGAAATTTATAGATTTGGGTTTTGATACAAAACAGGTAGAGGGTGTGATCTTTTGATTTTGCGTTTTGATTTCCCAATATCTGGGGTTGATTTTGATTTCCCAAGATCTGGGCTTGGTTTTGATTTCCCAAGATCTGGGTTTGGTGTCTTCCTCGATGTCTTCACCGACGATTTCCTGATCTGGGTTTCGAGTTGTTCATCCGGCTTCTTTTCCGACAACAACGAGGAGGGAAATTTATAGATTTGGGTTTTGTACACACTGCAATGGCACTGCATCAGTTTGTTCATCCTGTTTTGTACATACTACAATATGTAATACTCACCGAAAATTCTCTCTCATATTGAGCACACCCATTTATTGTGATTCTATAATTGAGTCTTTGATTTCTTCAATCTCTTCATCTCAAACATTATCACAAAGGCTCCAACTGAAGAAATTGCTCCATCAGATTTTAGGGATTGGAAAAGACAAAATTGTCGATCACGTGTGTGACCACGTGCATCTTAACGGGACTTTGTGAACGGCAAGTAACGGGAGGGTGGTAAATGGGACGATTGGAAAGATTGGGTATAAATTTGGGACAATTTTAACATTGAGGGGTATTATGGGATTGAGTGGTTACTTGGGGCGTTTTTCATATTTTGGCCTATATAATTTGACCCCTCTAATCTCATCCAATATATCAAACTTTAACAGTATCCAACTTATGGACCATCCAGGTGCAAAAACGACCAACTTTAATTTTTTTTTTTAATTATTTTTTTTTCCTAAGGGGAGCATGGGAAGGGATCGAACCTAAGATCTCACACTTTGTGAAGCCCCATGTCTACCACTGGGCCACCCCCTTAAGGGGACCAACTTTAATTATTAGTGTGCATTTGCATCGTACAAAAACTAAGTTCAATTTTTTTAATAGTGCATGATTCACTACTGCACTTAACCCTAGATACAATTTTCAACTTTATTTAGATTGTTTAGTTTGAAATCATAAATTATAGTGATCTAATTGGTAATATAATAAAAATATTTAAAAGATAAATTTTAAGACAGTTCATTACTAAAAGCCCCATGCCTTTTGTAACCATAACTTATGAAAAGTTAAAAAAAAAAAAAAAAATCAAAGTTGACATTTGACTGAGAAAGTAAATCTTACGGATGTTTTTATAAGATAGATCCCTTTTAATAGATTCATCATATGTTGATGAGATAAGTTATGAGATAATGAGATCCAATTTTACAAATAAAGATTCGTAAGACATTATTATAGAAAACCTACTTTTTAAATAGTATTACATCTGTCTAAAAACTAGTACTCATTGTATTTTTTTATATAGAAAAGTCAACAAAAGATAATATTTAATTATTACTTAAAATATATTCATTATGAATAAATTTTCAATTACTGTCCATAATAGAAAGTCAACATAAGATAATATGAAATATTATATACATTTAGTAATTTATCACTCCATACTTTAATAAAAAATATTCATATTTTCTTTATAGATTGTTCAAAAAAAGAGTAAACACGTTCTAATCTTTCTTTCTTTCTTTTTTTTTTTTTTGAAAGTTACTTTTTCTCTTTTAATCATTGATTTGATTCTCACTTTAGTTGATAGACATTACCCTTACACGATCTATAACTAAAACAAAAACTACAATGTCCATGTGACATCTTCTTGTAAAGAAAATTCAGCCCGAGTCATATATCTTTTTAACCCTGTTATGGAGAAAAAAATCTTTTGACTACACTTTTTCTTACAAATATATTACTCCCTCCGTCCCTAAATTATCGTATTCCTTTCCTTTTTTGTCCGTTCTAAAATAATTATCCACTTTAAAACTTACATTTTTAGAACATCATTTTTACTATTTTACCCTTACTTTTTCACTCTACTTTATTTATGGCCCACATACACATAGACAATAAAGGAAATTACACATTAAACCAATATAAATAATCAAGTCAATTGTTTTTCTTAAACTGTGCGATGGATCAACTAAGACGATTATTTAGGGACGGAGGGAGTATAACAACGCTTTTTCCAACAAGTTTTCTAACATAATTATTTTCAAGCATTTTTTACTACCCTTTTACATATGAGTAGGTTTTTTGTAAGACTCTTACGGATCTTAATCCATAAGACGGACATATTCTTGTTAAATATGTTAAAATTCAGTAATCACAGTGCAATCCCTCGATTTTTGAAAATTATAACGTCACCTCTCACGTGTATAAATGAAGCGTGTCACTTTTTAGTATTAAAAGCATCACTTTTCAGTATAAAATGTGTCACTTTGCGTTTTTAATAAAAAAATGTCACGTTTTCCTTTTAAAAGATGTTATTTTTTAGATTTAAATGTGTAACTTTTTAGTTTTAAATATGCTAATTTTGCTTTAGAAAGTGCTACTTTGCATTATAAATGTATAAATTAAAATTCTCATTGTTAATTTTAAAGTGTCACTTTTTAGTATTAAAAGTGTTACTTTGTAATTTAATGAAATTATATATATATTTTCACATAAAAAGAGTCACTTTTGACATTAAAATGTGATATTTTTGCTTTTTAAATGTGTCTCTTATCATTTCGTCAAATTCCATTAGGGTCCAATAAGGTTAATGGCTAACTAAGCTAATAGAGGACGAAATTGCAAGATTTGGGAAGAATAAAATTTTCGGCAACAAACTTTAAAAACACAGGGGCACCAAAGCAAAATGAGAAAGATCTCATTAATGTGATGGCACCCCTGCCGAGCGGACACGTGGCGATGCTCCCCTTGAGCGACCCGCGTGTTGTATTAGTGAATCCGGGCTGATCAGCAGGTTTCAGCCCTATTTGTCCAATTTTGAGTTCATTTTCTCTCATATTTTGATTCGATTTTTTACTGAATAACCCTTCGTCTTTGTTGGTGAGTTACCCTTTCCATCAACCTTTTTTTATAGTCATTTTTTGAGTTTCGTTTTACAAATTTAAATCCTATACAAATTTTTACCACTACATATTAACGTCTCTCTATCATTAGCTCTATGACTATGTCTATGTCTCTCTCTACTTATTAACGTCTCTCTATCCCTATATCTATGACTCCATGCCTCTCTAGATCCCTTTCCATTATGATTCCACTATTTTGTCTCTACTAATCTTTTCTATCTCTTCTCTCTCTATTCCACCGGAAAACCTTTACCCATTTTGATCATTTTTCTCATTGAAATTTTTTCCCAATAATCATTCTCTCTTCTTTACCTTTTTTTTCCTCCATCATTTTTTTGTTGCGCTTTTCTTTACTAAAAAAAGAAAAAACTTTGAAACTTACTGTAATTAATATGGTCAAAATTCATCTGTTTTAAGTCAAACGAGACACTCTTTAATAAACAGTGGGACTATGGCTAAGATAATAAAGTTTCAACCATTGAGACACTATTGGAATACTATCAATAATTTTCAGAATTTTGAGAGGGTAAGTATATCTTCAGAAATATCTGGTCAAAGTTTATTAAGTTGACGAAATAAAAATCACAGTAAGAAAATCATTTAATTTCTTTGTGACAAATGAAGTACTCCCCTAGCTCCTAAAAAAAATCATTTTTTTTTTATTTTTTATCTGTTCCAAAAAAAAATCCAATTTCTAAATTTTCTTTTTCTAAATATCACTTTACTACTTTTATTTTATTCTTACATTAAGTGATAAGTGTTTTATTGAAAAAAAATTAATCAACATTTCGAACATAAACACCTTACATTTTATAAAATTCTAACTCTATCACTGGACTATCCCTTTAAGTTTTTTATAAACTTTACTTATTGAGCTATTTTAACATTAAAATATGTTACAGTTAATCATATTACACCACGTAACCTTGTCACGAGCTTCCCTTCATGACCACTAAATATTTCTCCTATCCTTACCTAAATTTATTTCTTTAAGTAGGTGCATTACACTAACGTTGGAATTGGGCAATTATCAGACTGGACTACCCCTTTAAGTTTTTATAAACTTTACTTATTGAGCTATTTTAACATTAAAATATGTCGCAGTTAATCATGTTACACCACGTAAACTTGTCACGAGCTTCCCTTCATGACCACTAAATATTTCTCCTATCCTTACCTAAATTTATTTCTTTAAGTAGGTGCATTACACTAACGTTGGAATTGGGCAGCTATCAGATAGTATCAATCAATCAATCTCTAGCATATGAGTCAATTGAAAATCTATAAAATATTAAAACAAAATATAATGATGTCTATGTCACAACTTTATATTACTATTTTTTAAGACATATTGATGAATTTTGAAGATGATATATATTGATTAATAATTAATTACTTATTGATAATTAATAAAAGCGTCAACCTTAATAACACAATATTATTTTGAACAAATTCGTTCTCACCTTGAAATATAAACAATTGTATTAGTTATTACAAATTTACATGAATACATTGAATATATAAACTGTGCTCTAAACTAAAAAAATTGAATTTCGCATCTTACAATGATTATTGGAATTTGAGAATTGCAATCAATATAAGCCCACAATCGGAATTCCAAAGTACTCTTTGCGTTGTATTAATGTAATACTCTATAATTTAACTTTTTTTAATCATTACACTATAATTATTTATTTCAATGATTATCATTACTTTTTTGATACATTTGCAATCACAAAAAAAATAATACTCCCTCCGTCCCTAAATTATCGTCATCCTTTCCTTTTTCGTCCGTCCCAAAATAATTGTCCACTTTGAAACTTACATTTTTAGAACATCATTTTTACCACTTTATCCTTACTTTTTCACCTTACTTTAATTATGAGTCACATACACATGAGTTTTAAAGCAAAACTACACATTAAACCAATATAAATAATTAAGTCAATTGTTTTTTCTTAATCTGTGTGCCGGGTCAACCAGGACAATAATTTAGAGACGAAGGGAGTAGTTTTTTTAAAAAAGATTTCGTATAGCGCAGGGGTGGATTATTATTTATTAGTGAGTAAATAAAACAAGTGTGTGAATCATTTTGCTTGAAAACTAAAATTAAAAAAAAAATCCAAATGTTGGAACTCCTACTTTGATATATTTATTTAAAGTAGGTCTCTTTGTATATCTTTTTACTTGCTTTAATTGTAGCAACTCACCTCTTATGCTCAATCCATCAATACACGATGGATCAGATAAATAAAGATTTGTTTTATAAAAAATATCCGTAAGACCGTCTTACACAAATTTTTACTATTTATTTATAAGAAAAAAAACCAGTGCCAATAAAAGCTCTTAAGAGAAACTTCACCCGGTCAAAATGCATTTTGCCTGCCTTCCGTTTTGCCTCTGTAACTGATTTACCTTCACAAACATGATAAACATTTGCCAAAAATCTACCCTTTTCATTTAAAACATTTCCATATTAGTCCAGTCCTGTCCGTTGAAATATATAGTTACCAAAATACCCTCCTCATAATCTGACCATTTCTCCGGCAGTATTGACCTAACAATTAACAAATGCCCGTCTGCATTCTGCATGTGGAAGGTCCATATCGTTAATCGCAGACATTTTGAGGGGCATATTTGTCAAGAATTCCCAGATAAATATTATGGCACTCTGCCCAACAACACACTTGCCTACCCAGCTGCTGCTGTACATCTCAAAAGCTCTTATCTTCCTCCCTCCATCCCCCATCCCCTCACTGCATTAGAGAGTGAGAGAGAGAGCTAGATTTTCTTTCTTTTGTATGCGTGTGTTTGTGTGTGTTACTTTCAAGTGGCAAGAAAAATTGGTGTGCTAGCTCTTGTAAAAGAAGTAAACGCTTTGCAGGTGAGATTGTGACTTTACATAATGTTTGACTGTACCAGTTTCCTCCATTGATGAAAGCTCTCTGTTGTTAAAGGAAACGCTTCTTTTATCGAAGCAAGAAAGATAACACAGTGGTTTTTGTTTTTTGTTTTTTTTTCAAAAATATTAAAACCCCGAAAAACCCAGATGGGAATTGGCTGATTGTTGTAGATAGAGAGAGTTTGGTGTTTTTCTATCTACAGAGAGAAGATGGGTTGCTGTTATTCAAGAATAGAGAGAGAAGAAATGGTTTCGAGATGTAAAGCTCGAAAGAGATACATGAAACAGTTTGTCAAGGCTAGACAAGCTTTTTCCGCTTCACACGGTATGTATTTGCGGTCACTAAGGAGTACGGGGGCGGCGCTTCTTCAATTCGCCACCGCGGAAACCACCCTCCATCACCAACAACTACAACAGCACCACCTGCCGCCAATTCTCCCTTCGCCGCCGCCTCAACAGCCGACTCCGCTACCGCCTCCGCCGCCACCGATGAGTTCGACGTCCGAGACGTGGACTACTTCAACCACCTCCTCCGCCCGACCGCCGCCTCCGCCTCCGCCCCCGCCTCCACCGCCCTCTTCCACCTGGGATTTTTGGGACCCGTTCATGCCGTCGTCATCTAGGTCGGTGACGGAGGAGGAGTGGGAGGACACCACCATTGCTTCTGAAGTGGCTGTTACGACGACAGTTGGGGCGGCGAACGTGGCGGCGCCGCCCTCTGCCATCAGCGGTTTTTCAAAAGTCACCACGTCTACGGCAACTACTAGTGAGCTCGCGGTGGTGGTTTCGACGAAGAGTAAAGATCTAGTGGAGATAATCAAAGAGCTTGATGAGTACTTTTTGCAAGCGGCTGATTCCGGTGGCAAACTGTCGTCGCTGCTGGAAATTCCCACCTGTACCTTTTCCGATCAAAGATCATCAGGTAAACCAATCTAAAAAAGAAATTAAATTACTATACAATTATACGTATAGATATACAAATAATATATGTATCTACTAGTGTACATGTTATTGCACGTGTGTCTTGTATTTGACAACAAATAGACTATATTTGTCCACATGGGAGTACAGGTGGGCTTTGATCTTGAAATGACAGAATAATCAAATGAATTTTGATTGATTACACTGGTCAAATTCATCTGAGATGATTAATTTTTGCAGTTCCAATTGACGGGGATGGCCGATATTTAAATTTGAAAATTGTCATTAATGGCCGATAAATATTTATGTTCTATGTAATCGGGACCTCTATTGCCTGTTTGGGGTTTGGGACCCTCCACCCGTCGCTTCTTTTAGAATCCCTCAGTTCATGTTGTGGTAATAAGAAAAGCATCTAGCAGTGCAATGATGGACTCGAGGAATCTAGGAATGGAAAATAACCGAATCAGATTTTGGGGATGTAAATTTATGGTTGGTGTGTGATAATATTTTACCGTTATAGCTATAGCGTATTTTTATTTGGACAAGACGACAAGGGTTGTATCAGCCCGCAAATGCTTATAAAGTCATTTTCCTTGGTGTGATTTTCAATTGATTTTTAGAGATATTACAATTGGCTTAATTTCCTAGAGCTATTATGCACCCAAAATTTTTAAAATTTTACGAATCAAAATGAACTTATAAAGCTCATGTGGTCTGCAACCTATGCAATGCATCGATATTTGACAGGACCATTCTTGCCAACTTATTTTCTTTTGGGTGAATCTTTATTTTTTTAATGTTTGGGGACAGGTAAGGTCCATGGATACGGGAAGAGTTTGAACCCATTGTTTTGCTCGTGGAGTTCAAGTCCGAAGTGGAATGGGTTTGGAAAGTTGGGCGAAAAGGTAGGTGGGGGTAGCATTGTTGGTGGTGTTGGAGTTGTCTCCGGCAGTCACTGTTCTACCGTGGAGAGGTTGTATGCTTGGGAGAAAAAACTTTACCTGGAGGTTAAGGTAACTTTGACTAAACTTTTTTACAGTTTCTATATCAGAATTACTTTTACCAATATTAATAATTTCAGTTTCTTGGTCAATTCTTGTCAACCTCACTTTTCTGTCTTGGAATTTGGCCACCCTAGGTTGAACCCATCTTTCAATAAGTTGCAAGCACAGGACAAAATTACTGTCCTTTATTTAGTAATAAAGTTGAAGAATGGAGCACCATTATTGTTCATGTTTCATTTTTTCACTCGCACCTAGATTTCCCATACTTCTTTTTTACTATGTGGGGGCCCATCAAGGATATTGAAATTTTCACTTTTCTAAAGATAGGGGGAATAGAAATCTGAAGGAAAGTGCATCAATGTTTGTAACTTTTTTGTTATTTTAAGTAGAGGTTAATGGCAAAATTAACTATCAAACTTTGCTTTAGGAGCCTACTATATAATTTAACTGTCAAAATGACCAAAAAAAACAATCACATTATTCATAAGGTGATGCCACATCAGTTGCCTGTTAAAAAAATTAACGAAAGTGCTCACGTGGATATGCAAATAGGCAACGTGACTAAGTAGTTTGTCCTATTAATCAAACTCAAGAAGTACAAGCCTTAATAAGATTAGACCTCACCTTTGCATACCTTGCTAATTTTTACCTCGCACAGTCAGCACTTTTGTTAATTTTTTATTGGAGAACTGATGGTTATTATTTATTTATTTTTCCACCGTATGAATTGTTTGATTGTTTTTCTGGTCACAGTTAGGTCCTTAACCAAAGTTTTATGGTTAGTTTTGCCACGAACCCTTTTTAAGTAGCGCTAACTAACGTAACCACCTCTTTTTCTAATTTTGGCTTGGTTTAAGAATGCTGAGACGTTGAAGATTGAACATGAGAAGAGAGCAGATGATCTGAGGAGGCTAGAGTTGAAAAGGGCAGATTACATAAAGACAGAGAAAGCCAAAAAGGAGGTCGAGAAGTTAGAATCAAGGATGATGGTTGCTTCCCAGGCCATCGAGACCACTTCTGCCGAGATAATCAAATTGAGGGAGTCAGAGCTCTATCCGCAACTTGTTGAGATTGTCAAAGGGTTAGCTTCTCTTTTTTACGTCTCATAGTAAAAGAAAGTTGTTTCATTAACAGAAAATTGGACTAAAACCAGCCACAAAATTATGGTACTGCAGTAGTATATGTTATACTCAAATAGGAATACAGTACTGCACTGATAATTGCTTTTGACTTTTTTTTTCTGTTAGCTGGTGCTTTGTATGTCTAATGTCTTTAGTGTACTTATCAAACTGTACAATCTTTAATATTGCATTAAGACATGTGTCCTTCAATGAGGAGGTTCTGCATCATGATCCCATTGGGTCCCACTCCCCTTGTAACACCTGATTCTGACTCTCCAGTCAAGAATCCTACCATGTAGAATCCTTTCTTTGTGAGGCAGACCACAAGTTGGTTGTGTATGTGCAAAAGGTGCAGAATGCTAAGTACAATGATGCAGGCATTTGGTACAACCCTGCAAAAATTGTACCTGAATTGGCAAAATACAAATCATAGGTACTTAATACAGCACCTATAAAATACTTAATACAGTACTTTTTGTTGTAAAAATACTATATTACCCTTGACAAATTAAAAATAAATAAAAATTGAACACCGGACCAACACCGCCCACCGAACCACCCCCCCCACGCCCACCGCCCACCAGACCACCCCCACCGCCCATCGTACCACCGCCTGCCCCAACCCCCAGCCCTCCCACACCACCTGGGCCAAGCCCAGTCCCTCCCCCCAGCCCCCAGCCTTCCCACTCCGCCTGGTCCAAGCCCAATCCCTCCCCTAGCCCCAGCCCACCCGCATGCTCTTGACCCAGTCCCTCCCCTTCCCCTCCCACACGGACTGGGCCTCCCCCTGCACGCCTAGCCTCCACCACCTCCTGCCCAACCTCCGCCACTTCCTGCCCAACCTCCGCCACCTCCCGCCCAGCCTCCGCCACCATCTCCACAAAAAAAAAAGTTTTTTTTTTCCATTTAATTAAAAACCAACTCCCGCCCACCCCACCTCCACCACCACCCACCAACCTCCACCACCAATCTTCTTTTTTTTTTTCCATTTAATTATAATTTTCAATTTAATTTTGAAATTGAACAAAGGGCAAATTGGTAAACTTACAACAAAAGTGCTCTATTAAGTATTTTATAGGTGTTGTATTAAGTATACCCAACTAATACAAATTTGCTTTGACAACAGTCATATCTTCCTTGCCTTTAGTACAAATATGCAGGCGTTTGGTCCAATCCTGCACATTTCTACCGGCATGTACTCATCTATGTCTTTACATGCATGATGGGTTGGTCATTCATCTTTTCTTGGTTTACAGGTTAATGTCTATGTGGAGAAGTCTGTATGAATGCCACCAAGTTCAAATGCACATAGTTCAGCAACTCAAGTACCTCAACACTATTCCATCTACTGACCCCACATCTGAGATTCATCGCCAGTCAACTCTCCAGCTAGAAGTTGAAGTTCAACAATGGCACTTCTCCTTCTGCAACCTAATAAAAGCTCAACGAGACTACATTCAATCACTCACCGGATGGCTCCGCCTCAGCCTCTTCCAGTTCAGCAAAAACCAGTTATCGAAAACCAAACAGGACTCTGCAATTTACTCGCTTTGCGAAGAGTGGCATCTAGCAATTGATAATGCTCCAGACAAAGTTGCCTCGGAAGGTATCAAAACGTTTTTAACGGTAATTCATGCGATTGTAGTGCAGCAAGCGGAAGAGCAAAAGCAAAAGAGAAGATCTGAGTCGGCATTTAAAGAGCTGGAGAAGAAGGTGGTTGAGCTTAGAGCGTTAGAGTGCAAGTACGGTCCTTTTTCGATGGCAGAATCATCTAGAAGGAAGGATCCAGTTGGAGAGAAGAGAGCTAAGGTGGAAGTTGTAAGAAGAAAGGCAGAGGATGAGAGGGCCAAGTATGAGAAAGCGGTGAGTGTGACCAGGGCGATGACGCTGAATAATTTTCAGATGGGATTGCCGCATGTGTTTCAGGCAGTGACGGGTTTTGCTAACGTGTGGACGCATGCATTTGAGACGGTGTACAACCAAGCTAAAAACCATGTTGAGGTCCACGATGTGAAGAGGTTAATGCTTTAGGTAAGGTTTGCTTGTTAGTGTTGTTAGTCTTGGGTGGGGGTATTTCTATGTATAGAGATAAGAGAGTAGAGTAGCACAAATTAGCAGATCTGCAGATTTTGAATGGAGCGTAAAAGCAAGAAATGGATCATTTGGCAAGGACGCCGTAGGTCTGGTTCTGGTTGATGCGGTTAATACGGTTAATACATTTATGCTAGCTGTTTAGAATAGGGGTTATACCTTCTTTTTTTTTCTTTTCTTTTTTTGGGGTGTCGAATGTCGAAAACACAAATGTTTTTCTATATATACAGTTTGGCTTTTTGATGTCTTTGATGGTTTTTCTATATATATAGTTTGGCTTTTTGATGATTGGATTTCATGGGGATGCCTTTCCGAATGAAACTTCTGTCAAACATTTTCCAATGGTCCTTAACTCTCCATTATTTTTAAACTACCCCATACGCTAAACTCTAAGCCCTTGGCTTGGTCTTAAAATAAAAAAATTAAAAAAAAAAAGTTGAGGTGGGGGTAGGGCTGTAATGATCCGAGCTTTAGCTTGTTTGCCTAATGTTCTTTTATTTTTAACCGAGCTCGAGCTTAGGTAAAATTGTAAAAGGTTTGTTTGTGTTTGTTAGTTCATTGAAATTATTGATCGTTTGAATTTGTTTGTGAACATGTTCATATTTGAGTGTGTTCAATGCGATCATGAACAATCAATAATTTTAATTAATTATATAAGTTTGTGTTCGCAAATGATCAATAATTTTGTTCACAAAAAATAAATAAACAAACAATTTAAATAGGAGAAATTGCGATCTGGTCCCCTTTCCCAAATATTTAACCCCTCCAATCCAGTGTTATTTTTCATCAACTGTTGAAGTCCCTTCTTAAAAAATTATTTCTAAAATGCCCAGATTATCTTCTTTCACAGCTTCGGTGAGTTCGAAAATCACGATTGTGCGTAATGAAATGGAGATTTGGTTGTAGGGGTTCGATGGCAACGACCCAGAAAGGTAAACGGTTTTTTTGATTCATAAAATACGAAACTATAATGGATATGTATTAGATTGAAGGATTTTTTTAATAGGGACGGAGGCGGAAGAAGAAAAAGAAGGCTTACGACGAAGGAGATGAAAGAAGAAAGTGGAGGAAATAATCTAGTTCATTACGTTTTTGTATCGCGATGTAAAAAAATCGGATTAAATTGCGGTGCAATTTGATTAGGAAATTAAACTATTTAATGGGGGTGCAAAAATTAATGCAATAAAATTGATGAATCATGGTACAAACATTGATGTATCGCGGTGCAATTAGACTAGACAATTATACTAATAAACCGCAGTGCAAAAATGAGTGTAATAAAATTAATGAAACGTGATGCAATTAGAATAGACAATTAAACTATTGAACCACAGTGCAAAAATTTAATGCATAAAAATTGATGAATCGCGGTTCACTGAGTAAGTGATATCCGAGCGCTCCTTCAGTTCATTAAGGGTATCATCGTTATTTTGCCCCCAAAAATAACGTTTTTCGGTTGAAAAAAAAAACTAAACTAAAAGGGTTATAAATTTCAAAAAGTGACCAACCTGAATTTCACTCAATTAATATGTTTGTAAGCGGTGAACAAACATTTTAAAAAAAAAACACCATATCTCATACATTAGTTTACTAACAAATACTATTCTCTCCGTTCAAAATATATATTGTTTTGGAGCTTTTCATACAGAATAAGGAAACACATTGCAAAGACTAAATTGTCTTTATTTACTTTACTTCAAACATTAATGAGGTGTCTTTTGATTTCGATCCCTTCCCATGCCCCCCTTAGGAGGAAAAAAAAAAGTTTTTTTAAAAAAAAAGAGGTGTCTTTTGATACTCAAAGAGTAAATATGAGAATAAAAAAAGAAAAAAAATCGTTGAAAATTACATAGTAATATCAAAACGACATATATTATGGAATAGAGGGAGTAGTCAAATACCCAACAAGGTTTAATTCCAACAAAAGTCAACAAAATAGAAGAGTGACGCTATATAAACCCCTCAATCCTATGAGCAGATCCCCCAAAAATGCTAACTTTCTATTTTATCCTCCCTTCTATAAGCATACCCCCTCCTCTTTCCTTCCCCTTTATGCGATAACAATTGAGAGAAGTTCATGCACCCCAGATCTCCCCATCTCCAACGATTCTTCCAGCGCCATCTCCTCTCTCTTCTCCTTTCTTCTTCACTCAATAGCGTTGGCACACACCCTCCTGTTCCATCTCCAGCCTCCACCCACAATTACCCCTGCTCCAGCCCAGATCTACCTCCGATCAAACACCCTCTCATCTCTGTCGATTCCTTTCGCTGTCTTCCTCTCGACGAGCCTCCACCAGCCACCATCTCAATTGTCGGCTCCTGCTCCAGCTTCAACACCCTCCTTTTCCATTGTCAACTTCCCCCTCACCTCCAATCGTCGAAATCCAGCCATCTCCTTCAAATCCGACGGCCTAAAAAAAATATCTCTCCTCCGCTCGAACAGATCTCTCAAACCAACCCACAACCACCATCGATCTTCATCTATCTCAAAGCGAGCATCTCTCTTTCTCTAGCTTTGATCTCTATTCTGCCCGACATATGGAAGAAGAAGGGGAAGGGGTAATGTTATCGCATAGAGAGGGGGAAGGAAGGAGAAGGGGGTATACTTATAGAATGGAGGATAAAATAGGAAATTAGCATTTTGGGAGGGGGGGGGGTCTGCTCATAGGATTGGATGGTTTATATAGCGCCACTCAAATATAAATCATATGTTACTTTACTTATAAAGATGTATCAAAAATATTACAAACGCACCCCCTAAAGTATTTTAAATTTTGAAAAAAAATTGATAGGAGATTGTTCACAAACATTTTATAAAGAAACATTAAAAGAACGTTTTCTGAACAGACATTAAACAAATTTGTTGATTGTTCACGAACATTTTATAAACGACCACTAGCCAAGCTTGTTCACGAACATTTTATAACGAACACTAAACGAGCTTGTTCACAAGCTATTAATGAAGGAGTATATCATTGTTCAAGTCTAAAAAGTTGTTCATTTATGTTCGTTTAGCCAAATAAACTAACGTTATCTGAGCTTGTTCACGAGTAGTTTGTCTTCATTTACAGCCCTAGGTGGAGGTGGCTAAATTTATTCAAAAAATCTCGAGTCGTGTCGAACTTAAACGAACCAAGCTAAATGATACACGCTCGCAAGCTGGCTTGACCTACTGAAGCTTGAACTCGCTCACACAAAGAAGTCTGCCCATAAGCTCGAGTTCCCACATCTGGTAACCGTAGATTGAAAGCAAAAACTTAGAAAAAACGGTCTTATGGGTATTTTATATAAGACGAATCTCCTTCATCCAATTTACTGTGTATTGGTGGATTGAATTGTGAGAGAGTATGACTCCGTCTTACCAACTAAGATCCGTAAGACAGTCATACATGAAACTTGCACCATTGATTATAGATTTCCGCTGATTTTCATTTAGAATGCAACCTTATATGTTCTGATTGAGCTACCGAGGAGTTCAGTCTACCAATCCTTGAACTTGAGTAATCTGTACTACTGCCTCCTTGGGACAAAAGGAGCTTTCATAATTCTCTAAACATCATCTGACGTACAATGTTTAAAAGAGAAAAAACATCACATTCGTGAATTATTAAATTTTAAAGAAGCAAACAATTCCTATCAAATTAGTATCATTTAAACATAATTAAGATTAGTGTTTTTGCGACCAAGGGCGTGGTACTCACATCACATCACAAGCATTGTATAAAAAGATTCGATTTGCGACGTACTCTTTTAGAACCAAGAGAGCATTGTATCAGAATCATGTATTAAACATGGCGCGGCGTGCCCTTTTAGAATCAAGTGTATAATACTAACAGTAAAACTTAAAACCCCAAGGCATATACAGAAGAAGAAGAATTTTAAAACCAGGTTAAAAGGGGGACAAACAAGGCAACAAAGAGAAGATTCTCAAATCCTTTCAGCATGAAAAGTTGGTACGGTACACTTATCTTTTTTGCAAGATATCTTTCTAAACCAAAGGGTGCTGCCCAGATTCTCTAGCCACCACTAAGGTCCACTAACTTGACCAATTCATATGGGACTCAAATGGTAAGAGATTCAGGATACGATCCCTAGGATTAATTTAATTGCAAAGAAAATGCATTATTGATAAGAGTTAAAATCAGTGCTGATCTAACAGAGAGGCATAAAGAATTCACGTTATATAAATATATTTATATATACTACATACAGTGTTGCATATAAGAATGTAGTGGAAGAGCATGTGAGAACATGGGAGGGGAACGAGAAAGAGCGTGCGGGCACATTGCTATTTGTGTACTAACTGTTTCCGTGTCTACAAGTTGTGAATAATCCAAGCGAAGTTACTTTTTGCGTGCCCAAGGACCACATACACGACAACTCAATATGGACACGTAATGCTTTTTAAAGTAAGGAGGAGGATATTATTATTAAGATTAGGCTTTAAAAATGTACAAGTTACTTTTGATATCAGGCTAAACAATGTACAGTTTACCTTGACTAGAGTTACCCATCTGAGATGTATAAGCAATCAGATGTAAAGAGAGCTCCACTGGCCTATGGAAGAGAGAGAAGTGAACACTTGCTCTGCAACCAAGTCAACCGCTTGTCAACTTTGAGAGACAAAAATGTCTCCCTAGCATTTCGACTATTGAAGAGGTCCAGGGCAGCAAAGTAATCTTGTTCGTCAACACCTTGCAACTCATCCAGTGCTCTTACACAATCAGTAATAGAATATTTCTCGTTGCACTTCTTAATAGCCTCTGCCCTCAGTTTCGAAGCAGCAGCCATCTCTGATAAAGCATTTGCAATAACATCGTCAACCCCTCGACGCCCTCTCTTGCAACCCCTATTTCTAGAATCTTTTGTAGACTGAATTTTGTCTTGCTCATCGGCAATGTCAGCTGTAGCTTCTGAGTCCTGAGAAGATTCCTCCTCGTGAAACATGCTCAAAGGTTGTGGACAAGGAATGCAACCAGGAGTTCCTTCGTCCTGTTCAGCTGAGCCATTCTCTTTCCCATTTATTCCTGGCTCTGAAAATATTATGCATAGCTGCTTGTAAATTGGGCAGCCAGTACTTCTTACAGTCTCAGCATCAGGATGTTCCTGATCAGAATACCACATAGATAAGAATAGTCCAATCCTGCCTAGAGTAAAGTCCTTAACACGAAAACAAGATAGCATTTGGATAGCAGGATTTGAAAGTTATCCTTAGGAAGTATAGTCCAGCTTACAATTTGAACACAATCAATAAAAATACTTGTTGACCTAACAAGCTACGAGTTATAAACACGTAGATTCATGTAATATTTCCAACTAAGGCAGCAGTTAATTGCTTATAATCCTAAATTTACCGGTTATGGCAGTATCTTACCTTTATGCAAGCATTCCAAGCTTCATTACTAGCTATAATAACACCTGTGGGCTCATCCCATTTGAAATCATCCTCATCGAGTATAGACTTTATCACAACATATTGTTTCTTTAGGGCAGAATAACGGTTCTTCAGTTGATCCCTGTCCCATTTAAGACCTGTTCTCTTGTGAAACTCATCACACAGATACTTCCATGCTTTCTTATTAAAAGAAGTCTTCTGCTTGTTCCCCTTGTGAACCTGGTCAACCATCAAATCTGCAAGCACTCTAGTTAGGGTTGTTGTCCACTTAGCCCTTGTCTGTGGATCGAGCTGATGCTTAGGGGGAGGTTTCCTTAACTCTGGTTCTAGCTGATGCTTGGGTGGAGGTCTCCTTGCACGAGTAGGCCGGCTAGCCATCTACAAGATCAATCTATATGATGGCAAAATGAAATAAAATAAGTATTAAGAAATCATCATAGGAAAGAAAATTCCTAAGATCTCGTTCATATAACAAGTACGCACATAAACCCAAAAAAGGTAGAAGAAATAAAGAAAGAAAAGAGAGGATTTATAAAAATTCCAAAGGGTTCCAGCCTTCTAGGCCTGTGTTACATGTGACAATCTAGAACCAGAATGCAATCATTACGCGAGCAGATTTAAATAATAGATGTGTAGTCATTGACTTTGAGATAACCATTAAACAATGTCTACCTAACTAATTTTGAACAAAAGAAGCAAGAGTTCCAATGGGGATCTCCACTTGCATAACTATCCTGCAAAATGTATCCTGCGGCCTGCCTCTCTCTGTTCTATCTTCCCCATCCCCAGGGTCAAGCAATCCACCACTGATATGAACTCCACTAACATGTCAAACTCTTTCATGTCGAATCCGAGCACTTAAGTGAATGGAGCTTCATGCATTTAATGAGTGATTCAACATTCGACTTTATGAATAAACTAGATTCACCAAACCTTCACATGACAATCCTCTTTCCCCCTTTCAGCCCAAAACTTATTGTCAATTTTCAAATGTTGACTGCCAGCCCATGTAACTTTTGTTTTCTTTGAGAAAAAGCCTATATAACTTGGTTTAAACATAAATACCTTATTTTTATTTAAAAAACAAAAAACATAGTAGTCTTTTCTCCATGACTGTCAGAGGGGCATGCTATATATTCAATCAACCCATCAAACCTAACCTCCAGGCTCTCAACTTTCTCAGTCTACTCCACTCCATAAACCCTTGCAAAACCCAAACCCCATCTAATATTTTTAGTTTTTTTACAGAAT
>CM028379.1:84903857-85097443 GCA_013146195.2 Codonopsis lanceolata
CTGGTTTTCTTTCTCATCTTATCAAGGACTTACAAATGGAGGATGGAAGGGTTGGACCATTATTTCGCATCAACAAAAGGAATATATCATGTCTTTTATATTATATAACATGTGTTAAATTTTGTTTAATTTTTTAAAATTTGTGATTTGAACATGGACTTCATATCTATGTCGAGATGCCGGTGTGAACATAGGGCATGTGCTAGGCATGTGCATGCTAATTGGGCAAAACAATTCGGAGGCGAGAATACAAGGGTTTTGGGCAATTGCGAGGTCCACTAACATGGACATGTATAACAATAATTGTCGAGATTAAAGGAGTTAGATGAAGAAGCATATAATGATCGATGAAAATAAATCCAAATAAGTGGTCTAAGGCTTCTTTTTGAAACATTTAGTTTTTGTGATAGTTGTGAAAATAATATGTATGAGGGGTTTAATGGGAGCTATGGATGCTAGGAATAACCTGATGAACATTTAGAATGACCGACCAAAGAAGAGAATGGATTTCAATCATTGGGATGTCATATGTCCTAGGATTAGAAAGAGAATAGAAGCAAACAACTTGCTGAATGTAGATTGTGGTGCAACCTATAATGGAGATAACAAGTTTCGGGTTGACACATGAAATGGGGATACATAGTTGACATAGCCAAAGAACATGCAGTATGGGAATGGGATTTGAGTGGAATTCCATGTTGCCATGCCATTCTTTGGGCTGCTTAGTATTGGGAAGAATGTAGATGAGTATGTTCCTTGTTATATAGAAGGAGGAATTTTTGAAGACATATGCTTGGAGTATTCGACCTATCTCGGGGTGAAAACAATTGGGCAAAGTCTACAAATGACCCTTTGAAGCCTCCTATGTCCAAAGCAATGCCGGAGACCTAAGAAAAAAAGAGTGAAGGGACGGATGAAGAACAACCTAAGCAAGCCGGGGTTACAGAAGCCAGAGGGCAAGGACAAGATATTTCATGTAGTGTTTGCAATCAACTTGGTCATAATAAGAAAGGATGCAAGGTACTACTTTACTTTTAAAGTTAGTATTTTTTAACATTTAAAGGTAGTACTTCTTGTTGCATAACATCTTTCTATCAATTGGTTTAAGGTTGTACTACTTGATTAAAAGCGGATGCAATCGATAAAAATACCGGATGCGCTTCTAACTAAGGTAGTATTTATGTGTACAACCGATACAAATACTTTACTTTTCTTTTAGGTTGGTGCTACATCAAGGAAAAAAGGACACCCAAGGAAAAGAGGAAGACTCCTGTTGTTGAGAGAGTTTATACTAAGCAAATAAATGATGGTAGGAAGAAAACTCAAGTACGAAGGTGAGAAAGAAAGAGAGGAAGGCCAGGAAGGTGCATCTTGTCTTGAACCAACCCATGCATTTTGTGGAATTTATGTCACACGGTGGAGATACATTTTATAAGGTATGTTGGTTACTTTGGTTATCTAAATTGGTCCCCATGCTTAAATAATGTACACATGACTTATTTTTGTTTCTTGTGTTTATTTGTAGTCACAGGGCATCGAAAGCGTGAATTTGGACACTTATGTTCCACGGGACCAAGACAAGAGCCTCCGGTTCAAGGACCAAGCCAAGCCCTCGGTTCAGGACCAAGACAACCAAGTAGTCCACCAACTCAATTCACTACCTCATATGGATATGAAGCGGGCCCAGCTACATCAACTAGCCAATTTACCGAATATGTATCTTGTAGGGTCACCAAGGAGTAGTGATACACCTTTTGTTTGCAGGGGAAGACATGTACTGACAAAATCTGACACTGGAAAAAAGTGATAGGTTGTTAAGTGATGTAATTTTGGACAAAGATAGAACATGCATGCTTTGAACATGTAAACTTGTGCTTTTGAACATGTTGGGTAAATTGTGTTCTGAATTGTGTTTTGATTTGGGAATGTAAATGTTCTGAAACCTCTTACCATTGTGTTATGATTTGTGTTATGATTTTGGACATGTTGGGCAAATTGAGCATGTAAACTTGTGCTTTTGGGCATGTAACTTAATTGTGTTATGATTTTGGACATGTTGGGTAAATTGTGCTAGGACTTGTGTTATGAATATGTTTATTTGCAACATACCAATTTGCAACAAAACTTGTTAATTTGCGACAACCAACCAATCAACCTCTTTATAGGTGTGATGTAAGAGAACATTTACTGTAACAAAACAATTGCTCAAATTCATCAACAACCAACCAATTGCTCAAATTCAACAACCATGTAACAAAACATTTTCAGAACATTTGTGTAACAAAACATTTACAGAACACTAACAAACCAATTGCTCAAATTCATCAACAACCAACCAATTGCTCAAATTCAACAACCATGTAACAAACATTTTCAGAACATTTGTGTAACAAAACATTTACAGAATACTAACAAACCAATTGCAAAAAATTCATCAACAACCAACCAATTGCTCAAATTCAACAACCATGTAACAAAAATTTTCGAAACATTTGTATAACAAAACATTTGAAACACTAACAAACCAAGCAAAACATCAACAACCAACCAATTGCTCAAATTCAACAACCATAACAAAACATTCTGAGAACACCTCAACGACCAACCAATTGCTCAAATTCATCAACAAATATAACATTTACAAGAACATAACAAACCAATTGCAAAATTCATCAACAACCAACCAATGGTTTGCTCAAATTCAACAAAGTAACAAAACATTTTGGAACACCTCAACGGCCAACCAACCTCTTTATAGGCAAATAAACAAATATAAGAACTATGATTTACAAGCGATACCATACCACCATACATACCACTATGGTTTGATCAAAGTTTACCTCTTTATAGGCAACATAAACATACAATCAAACAAAAAAAATTGAGCCAAAAATGTGATATACAATCAAACAAAAAAAATTACAATAACCCTTCCTCACATTCAACCTTATAACTTGAGACTTAAACATGCCAATTTCCATGTCTTTCTTTACCGTTCTAGTTCTAGCCTTCAAGCCTCCTTCCTTTTTAAGTGTCATTTTCTTCTCTTTTAGCTTAAGCAATTGCATTTCAGCTTTTGCCCACTTCTCTTTCATTTTAGTGCAATTTTCACACATTATACTTGTATCATTTGCCCATTCAAAAAAGCCACAACCTTTGCATGTTTTCTGCAAAACAAATACAAAAACAAAATGACCATAATCACATAGAAACTATTTATTGATTCATTTTTGCATAAAAATTGGTGATAAATTGAGAACATACACTGGAATTTGCACAACCATAGAAGAGCTTTCCGGGATTACTATCAGTTCGTGAAATTTTCAATAGTGGAATATTGCAATCACACCACTTTAACGAAATGCCGACTCAGCCCGTGATTGGCTGTGAAGCCTTGAAGTCATGACCCCTTTTCGAATTACATAGATCGATTGAACTAAATTTGTAGATGAAAGGGAAGAATGTTTAGGTTATCGAAACTAAACAAACAATTAAAATCGAAATAACTCAACCCTAGGCGAAATTTCTCTGATTTTAGGGCTTAGATAGTGTAGTGAGAAGTGTTGTGAGATGATAAAATGGATTAAATGAAGAAAATGGAAGACAGTCTCTGGTTTGTATACGCCCAGCTCGCTAAAACGTAAGGGTATATTTGGGTTTTCAAAAAAAGTCTAACGGCAAAAGTGACGGTAACCCCATCAGGGGGTAATCTCTTAACAAAACCCTAATTTAAGGACCAAATAAATTACAAAAAAAGTACAGGGACCAAACGCATATAATTGGTATAATCAAGTCAATTGTTTTTTCTTAATTTGTACGCCGGGTCAACTAGGACGATAATTTAGGGACATAGGGAGTATTATTTTTTTTATAAGTAAGTATTGCATTGAACTATAGCACCAAAAAGGAGGCGCAACCTTTGTACACTAAAAGTATACACCTTAATCGAAAGAAAGGCTATATTATTAACAAAATCTACAAAAGAATATCTAGTAGATAGAGTTTCTGTTGGCTCGGAACACCAAAGGAATAGAGTGCGAAGCAGGGTGTCTTTTAGTTACAGGATGGAAGCTTCCTCATTCTCAAGCAGGGTGTCTTTTAGATGCAGGATGGAACCTTCCTCATTCTCAAGCAGGGTGTCTTTTAGCTGCAGGATGGAACCTTCCTCATTCTCAAATGCCCTTTTGTTTCTTTTCCCCCAAAGGATCCAAACAACAGAAACAGAACGGTCTCCTAAAAAATATTTCTCTTTCTTCTTTTATAAAAAGACCAACTCAGCAGCACCTCTCTAAAAGATCCAGGCATCACTAGGGGTGTAAGTGGTTCAGTTTGGTTTGGTTTATGCCAAAACCACAAACCGAACCGCCTCCTAGTGGTTCCAAAAATATCAAACCGAACCGAACCGAGCAAGACTTGGAACCGAACCGAACCACTCGGTTTGGTTTGGTTTTATGGTTTATATAAATTATTTTTAATGAAATTAACCACCATTAAAAATAACAATAAAAATAAGATTTTAATTTGGAACTAACATCAAAATTAGGAAATAACCTACTAACAACAAATTATCATAAATAAAACAATACAAATTCTAAAATAAACACAAACAATGGAAGAAATAATAGTTCTCTAACAATCAAGATTTTGTTTGGTTTAGTATCCGTCTATACATATATATATATATATATATATATATATATATATATATATATATATATATATATATATATATATATATATATATATATATATATTATGAATAAATCAAAAGTTCAAAATAGTTAATAAATGTAATATAATCTATATTATATAATAAATAAATAAAAACATATAAGGTGGTTTGATTCGGTTCGATACCAAAAACCGTGAACCGAACTGAAACGTGCGGTTTTCCAATTTTTGAAACCGAAACCGAACCGTCTTCGACCAAAACCAAACCAAACCGGCTGGTTTGGTTTAGTTCGGTTCCGTTTCGTGGTTCGGTGGTTCCGATTTACACCCCTAGGCATCACCCATGACATTTTAAACATCCCCAAAATAAAATTCCACAATTCTCTAGCCACTGGACAATGAATCAGCAAATGGTTTACACTTTGTACATCGTCTTTGCACATGAAGCATATGTTAAAATAGATCTTGTTTCTACGCCGCATATTATCCCCTGTAAGTGTAGTTTCATTACCTGCCTCCCAAGCAAAGAAGACGACTCGACTTGGAGCGGAGTCTTCCAAATAGACTTCCAGGGAAAAGAAATGTAATTAAACCGAAGCAGTTTAACGTAGAAGGACTTGACAGTAAACTTTCCACTCCTTAAACCATCCTATCTCACCTAGTCCTCTCGGCTTCCCCCTACATGAATAGCATGGATCTTTTCCCAGTTTTGAAAGTTACGTCTAAAAATTGGATTCCACACCAGTCTATCCTCTTCCATCTGTAGCACTGAACTGACCAAACAATCTTACTCCCTTGACAAGATGAATAGATCAGGAAAATCCCTCCAAAGTTCCATCTCTCCACACCATTTATCTGTCCAAAAACGCACCGAGGAACCATCACCAATCTCAAAAGAGATATTCCTCACAAAAGCATTCCAACCTCTGCAAATACTTTTCCATACACCCACTCCATATGGACTGTACTTATTAAGCACCACTTTCCTCCAAAAACCATTCTTCTCAAATAGGAACGAACCTCCATAACCATTTACCTAGAATGGCCGAATTAAATACCTTTAATCTCTTAATACCTAACCCACCCTCCATCAAGCTGGAACAAAACCTTATTGGCCTAAGCAGGTGATACGTACGCTCCTCCACAATACCTTCCCTAAGGAAATATCTTTCCAATCTTTCAAAACGGTTACGAATAGAGGACGTCATCACGAAAAGATACATGAAATAAGTAGGCATGCTCGACAAAGTGTTTTTAATAAGAGTCAAACGTCCCCCTTTTGACAACAGTTGCTTCTTCCAACCTGATAACCGTTGCTCAAATCTCTCAATCACCGGCTTCCACAAAACTTTACTCTTAGAAGGAGCTCCTAAGGGCAAACCAAGATATGACGAAGGAAGACTAGCAACTTTGCAACCAAAGAAAGAAGCTAGAGGAATCACATCAACTACCTCTCCAACCGGTAGGATTTCACTTTTGGCAATGTTGATCGGATGATCCGACACCATCTCGAAAAAAAGAAGTACTAACCGAAGATATCCTAACTGCGAATAACACAGAGGACCAAAGTATCATCTGCGAACAAAAGATGTGACACTAACAATTCTGCGCCATTCGCACGACCCATCTTGAACCCACCGATAAAACCACCTACAACAACTCTATCCATGAGCCTACTCAACGCCTCCATAATGATGATAAAACGAAAAGGAGAAAAATGATCTCCTTGTCTCAAACCCCTCAAGCTATCAAAAAATCCAGCAGACTCACCATTCACCAAAACTGAAAAACGAAAGAAGTCCCAATTTACATGATCGTACGCTTTTTCGATATCCAACTTGCGCAATAATCATGGAATTTTATTGCGCAATCTAGCATCCACCGATTTTTTTTCAAAAAACTTATGACGTAATTTTATTTTAAGAAGGTGCAACATTTTCAAGATCACTCTTTCTTTTATTTATTTATTAAATCACTACTTTTTTCGAAAAGGGAAAAATGGGAAGAGAAATTAAAAGAAGGGAAAATTAAAACGAAATCGGAATACAACAACATTGAGATTGCAAACTTCTCATTTCTCTTTGGGTCATAAAAAATGTTTAAAACCCTCTCAACATCATAGAAATCTGATCATAATGTTAGAAACCCTCCCAGAATTACGATTTCTCTTCCCCTCCTCTCTCTCTCTCCTCTCTCCTCTCTCATCTCTTCTCTCTCTCTCTCTCCTCTCTCTCCTCTCTCTCTTCTCTATCCACTTCTTAATGTTCACAATACTGCTTAAAGGTATGGTCATTAATTTTGTATTTCTCCTTTTTTGTTCAATTTGAAAACTACATTGGTCTTTTCTTACGGGATTACTTTTCTTACATTTTGAAAATTGTTTATTTTTCAAGACAACATTGCTAATGACATAGTGTCAGTACTCGAAACAGTCATTGCCTTAAATTTGAGTGAAGCCTTTAGCAACAAGCCTTGCTTTATATTTGTCAATGCTCCCATCTGGATTGTACTTTATTCTGAAGATCCAATTTGATCCAACTTTATGTCTCTTCTTAGGAAGATATTCAACAGACCAGGTACTGTTGTTTTCCAAGGCTCTTAGCTCATCATTCATTGCCTTACACCACAAAGGATCCTTAGAAGCTTGCGCAAAGGATTGGGGTTCACATACAGATGCAATTTTGCAAGAATAAACCTTGTAGTTGGTGGAAACTTGATTGTAATTACAGAATTTTTGAAATAGATGAGGAGAAGTACCTTTGATGTTACAGACATTGTGAGATTGCAAATGAGTAGGTAAACATGCAAAGTCTTTAAACTTAGCAGGTATAGTTTTATTCCTAACAAGCCTGGGATTTATGGGAACATTAATATTGGATTCAGAGGGACAATTGATAGGTTCAGTAATAGTGTTAGAAGGTCCAGAAGGAGCAATTTCTTCAACACTGGGAGTATTTAGGTCATCAATATCAATGGTAATGGGAATGTCAATAATGGGGAATAACCTATGATTGGTAGGTTTAGTTTGATTATTGAGTTTGAAAGGGAAAACATTTTCACAAAAGGCAACATCTCTACTGAAGAAAGTTCTGTGAGTTATGAGGTTGTAACACTTATAGGCTCTTTTAGTGACAACATAGCCAAGAAAGATGCATTTTTGTGATATGGGTTGGAATTTATCTCTGTTAACAGCAAGGTAGAGGCATAACACAAGCAGCCAAGAGTTTTGAGATGATTGTAATTAGGAGGGATGCCATGCAAGGCTTCAAAAGGAGTTTTAAATTTTTGAAACAAAATTAGGGAGCCTATTGATAAGGTAAGTGGCAGTGAGAAGGCAATCTCCCAAAAACTGCATAGGGAGATTGGCTTGGAATTTGAGTGCTCTGGAAAGTTCCAACAGGTGTCTATGCTTTCTCTCAGCTCTGCCATTTTGCTGAGGAGTTTCGGTGCAAGAACTTTGATGGATAATGCCTAAAGTGTCAAGAAGAGTATTCATGCAAGAGTTAAAGAACTCAGTACCATTGTCAGTTTTTATTTCTTCGACAATTTTATTAAACTGAGTGTTGATCATGGCAAGGAAATATTTCATGACCTGACAGACATTAGCTTTAGTTTTAATGAGAAAAGTCCAAGTAGCCCTAGTGTAACGCCCCAAAATTTCTAACCAATTTATAATCCCAAAATCTTGGGTGCGTCACTATTACAAATATTAAATCACAATAATTCTAAAATCATCTCTTAAGGATTAGTAATAAAAGAAAGTCATAGAGTACTTATTACATTTCGAAAGTATAATTAAATAAGGCAAAACACACAAATGGGCCACCCAACTTTGGACCATATTGCAATTCGGCCACCGAAACTTTGGTTCATCTATTTTGGCCACCCTACTTTAGTTCTGATGCAAGCCGCCCCATTTTTTGGATGTCCGTTAGATTTCGTCGTTAAATCATGTTAAATGTCTATTTTACCCCTGTAAATATCAATAAAAGAACAATTATATTTAAAACAGGGTCAAACTGTAAATAATATAATTTGGGGGGTTAAAGATCTATTCATCTTCATCTCTTACACACAAACACTACCAAGGGATCCAAAGCTCCGAGCAAGGTTCAACTTCAACAACCGGATTTGACAAGAGTCAACGACTAGTCCCCTCTCTCTCTTCTTCACTGCGTGCGGAAAATCAAAACCCCCAAACGAATGTCCCATTTCTCGATAACGTATCCGACACACTCAACGTGTCGTGAACCTTTACCTCTCTAGCTCCGCGCACTCGGAATCGCCATGGAAAATGATAATCGAGCTCGAAGCTCTTCAAGTAAAATATTCGAGAACGTATGATGAAGAAATGGACGCCGAAGAAGAATTTGACGATGATGATGGACGGCGTCGATGATGATGATGGTGACGAGCGGAAACAACCTAGTGATTTAGAGTATGCGCCTACGACAATTGCGAAAAGAGTTGAAAATTTCTCAAACCGAAACCTACTGCTGCCTTCCTCGTTACCTACGCTACCGGTGAGTTAGGGTTTTTCACGTTAATTTTGTTACTTTCTTTATTAATCATGATTATCTGGTTTGAATAATTTGTGTGAGTTTGATTGAACAGAGGTGCCGGAGGAGTTTAAACTGCAACGGCATGAATCGGCGGACCTGAAGGTTGGTTGTTGTCTCTGTTCACTCATTTTGAGTTTCTGAATTGGGGAATTTGTATTGCCGACTGGAGTTGAGAGAGATATGGGAGATGATGATTTTCGCCTTTTTCTTTTGGGGTGGGATTGAGGTCCCGCTTGACATGGCGGGTGTCGAAGCTTTGTTGGTGATCGCCAGATCTGCAATTGAGAAAGGGAGACGGCGGCTGATAGATGGCCGCAGCAGAAGAATACTCTCCGGCGAGTAGATCTGGGGCTAGATGTGAACTTGAAATAGGGGCGATGGAGATTGCGGCTGGGAGATGTTGATGGGCCGGAGAAGGTGAAGGGACCGATTGTGGATTGTTGGGATTTGCAGACATGAGCCGGAGAGATGAAGATGTTACAGATCTGTGTGTGTGAGAGAGAAAGAGAGAGATGAAGATGAACTGTTTAACATTGTTTTTTCCCATTTTACCCCTAAAGTTAACGCCCCGGGGTAATCTGCGTTAGAAAATGGGCTCGCTTGCAATGTAATGAAAGTAGGGTGGCCAAAATAGATGAACCAAAGTTTCGGTGGCCGGAATTGCAATATGGTCCAAAGTTGGGTGGCCCGTTTGTGTGTTTTGCCATTAAATAATTATGTAGTCCCAAAACGGCTAAACCAAATTCTTGTCCAAAAATATTAAACGAACTAATTCGAAATAAAAAGAGAATCTCCAGGTCGTCCTGATGGTATCCAACTTACTTAAAACCTAGAAGGAAAAAGATTTGGAAGGAATGAGCGGACAATGCCCAGTAAGATCATATACAGCTCCTCCGAAATCTAGGGAAGGGTTTATTAACAATAAAGCATTCAAAAAGGGATTAATATTCAAATGGTTCATAATCGGGAATAGCACAATGAGATGATAAATTTCATATTTCATAATGTCATAAAGAATTCGATGTAAAAGATAGAGATACAAAGGCAATTGCGAGAGATCTAATCGTCGCCAACTGTCCCATACCAGTTGGAGATGACGACCAACCCGTGGATACCATGATCACATAAGCGGTCACAAGACCTCTTTTAAACAAGGATTCACAATGTACTAATAGTAACGCTCATAATGGTATATCCTGATAACCAGCCACGTGTGGCAAAATTCATAATCAAATATCAAATTCAAAATGCTACTTTATCCCAGTAGCCGGGTTGTTCAACTTAGTGATCATAGTAAGATTTCAAAAATAATATTCCAACGAAAACTTGGTTTCACAAAAATATCTCAATGAAATTTAAATATTAGTGAGATATATGTAATGAGATTTACAATTTAGAATGACAAAAGAACGGGTACGACGGAATTCAAATTCAAATTCCAACTCAAAGTTGGTACATATTTCAAAGAACGGTAAATGTCAAAAATTTAGCGGAAGCCTATCAATTTGGAATAACGAATTCAAATAGCTAAAAGATGTATAATCTCTTACCTCAAAATGTTCAGCAAAACTAATTCACCACACGTACAATTGCTCTAAGTTCTATTGCCCAAATCTAAATTCAAAAACAAATAATAATTACTAAGTCATAATTTGTAGCCTATCAAATAAACCACTTAAACATTTTTAAAATAGAGCATACCTACCCACACACACGGTTTTATTATTCAGTACTCATAATATATTGTATAACTTAAATTACCTATTGCATATAATATCTAAATAAATCAGTTTGTAACCTTATCCTATCCTATCAATCCCTATGAGCTTCCAGCCACAACCACAGCACCAACCCCTCCATTTACTTACCCTTTTTATTATTATTATTATTTCATTTCCATTCTCTTGTTGACTTCCCATCACCCATGACATTTCTCTCCCCCTTTTTTTTTGTTTTTCTACCTATCTCTTTCTTCCTCATAGGCATACTAACTCATCTCCCTGCATCTTCATTTCTTTCCCCAGAACACATACACACAAAATTTAAGCAAGCCCAAATGTTTAGAAAATAAAGTCTAACTAAATAATAACAAAATTTTATTTTAGGAATTTGGGTATATTACACCTAGTGTTGTCATCTACAATAGTAAGAAAGGAATTACATCCATCAATAGTGAGATGCCTATAAGGCCCACAGACATCACAATGAAGGAGGTCAAAAGGGGCAGAACTATGGGAGTTACTTAGATAGAAAGGTTGTCTAGTTTGTCTAGATAAATGGTAGATATCACAGTTAAATTTTTTATAATCTTTGAAGTTTAGAAAACATAAAGAATCAATATGTTTCATAGATTGCAATGGTAAATGCCCAAGTCTTTTATGCCATAGGAACACATAATCAACAACAGAAGGACTAGAATAGCATTCATTATTTACATATTGAGGAGAAACAATATTAGGAATGCAGTAAGGGGAATGAGTAGTATTGATATAGTTCTTGTTAATCTTTACATGAGAGTGACAAGGCTCAAGTTTATATAGACCTTCGGCAAGTTTACCAATCACCTTGGTGGCTTTCTTGGCAGGGTCCTGAACATAGCAAAGATTGGAAGAAAAAGTGAGGTTACATTTATTATCATATGTGAACTTACTTCCAGATAGGAGGTTAAATTTAAATTCTGGAACATAAAATACATTGTATAAGATGATGTCATTGGATAATTTTACAGTTCCTTCGTGAGTGATTTTAGAGCACTTCCCATTGGGTAATTGAATAAAAGATTGAATGGCAATAGGATTAAAGAGAATGTTGAGAGAGTTATTTATGTGATGAGAAGCACCGGTATCTATAATCCAGTCATTGACATTGGTTTTAAAATTAGCCAAGCAAGAAGGATTGGTGGATTTATATGTAGTAGAGAGATTACCTGTCATCTGAGCATCACTATTACCAAGAGGTGAATCAGTTTCAATACAGCTTGCCTTAGGTGTGATCATAGAAAGGATTTGAGCAAATTGTTCATTGGTGAACTGACCACTGTGGTTGTTGAAGTTGTCTCTTGAGGGCACACAATTGCTGGAGGCAGTAGTTTTGCCTTTCCCTTTGTTATTTGGCATGCGAGAGAGATCAGGTTTGTTGCCATGTTGGGGTTGCCATTCAGGATAGCCAATGAAGAAACACTTTTCTTTAGGATGAGAGTCTCCATGGTAGAAGCCACAAAAAAAATTTACCTCTGGAAACATTGCCATTGTACTGGGCATTCTTGCCAGTTTTATTGAATATATTCCCCCGGCAAAACACACTTTCGGGCCACTGTACTTTTCCAAAAGTTGCAATTAGGCCACTGAGACGTCAAAATTTTCTGAGTGGCCACTGTACCAAAGTTATCTTGCAATTTAACCCAATTTTTGGGTGGACGTTAACTTAGATTAAATACCTATTTTGCCCTCGTCTTCATCATCCTCATCATCAGCTTCAACGGTTGTCAGCCTCATCATCATCAAATCCAAAATAAGAGAATTACATATGGACAATGGCAAACCCAGATGGACATTTAGTAAACATACAAGAACATTAACAAAAAAAATTCATGAATTGGTGGGTTTGAGTTCCAGATTTGGTGGACTTTCAAAGCAAATTCATCTCAATGAGCAAAAGCCATGTTCACAATGATCTAAAGTTGAAGACAGGTGGAGCAGACAAAATTTCCCATTCTCCAGATCTGAGCCCTTGGTCACGATGATGGAAGAAGTCGCGATGGAGCAGCCAGTTCTGAGCTTACCCCGAAACTCCTACACATGTCTTGAACTTGAATAGACCGAAATCTTTCATCCTCATTAGCCAATCACCGCACACGCGTCTTTCACTCACTGAGATTTGTCTTTTGTTATCCCCCAGGAATCTGACTGATTGTTTTAATGGTGGAAAAAGGCAAGAGAAGAGATCTCAGAAAGAGGTGAGACAAGAGATCTCAGAGCCCTACTTGAGATTGCTTTCGTGGTCCTTGAGATTGCTTCTATGAATTATGGACGTCGTGTCTGATACACTGAACAACACGGTATCTTTATCTTCTTCAACTTTCTCTCAATAGATTCTTCCAATCGATGAACTGAACAGACCTTGCAGAATCCATGACCGCTGGGGTATGTCTTGTTTCTGGTTAAAATCTTCTCACAACAGCCAAACTGAAACTTTTGGGGATTTGGGATTTGGAATTTATGGCCTTATGGGTATGGATTTCATTGTTTTGTAATTGATTTCTATATATGTTCTTCAATTTTCATACAAGAATCAAGTTTTTGGGATTAATTTGTGGGTATTAATTTGGGATTTGGAATCTATTGGTATTAATTTGGGATTTTTTTTAATTGATCATAGAAGATGAGGATGATGAAGACGAGGGCAAAATAGATATTTAACCTAAGTTAACGTCCAAACTTAACGTCCATCCAAAAATTGGGTTAAATTGCAAGATAATTGTGGTACAGTGGCCACTCCGAAAATTTTGACGTCTCAGTGGCCTAATTGCAACTTTTGGAAAAGTACAGTGGCCCAAAGGTGTTTTGCCATATTCCCCCTATTATAATTGTTGTTTCCAGTTTTGCCAAGCAAGGCTGTTGACAGGTTTGGTTGACTTGGAGAGGTACCACACTGTCTTTGGCCCTCTTCTTGAATGAGCATAGACACTGTTTTGGATAAGGAGGGTAGGGGAACCATCCTTAATATTTGGCCTCTCACATTAGTGTAAGATTCAGAGAAGCCCATAAGAAATTATGTAATCTTGTAAGCATGGTCATATTCCTCACGAAGCTTAGAAGCACTACAAAAACAATCACAGATACAGTTAGGAAGAAGAAGAAGATTCTGTAATTCATCCCATAGGGCACGAAATTTGGTAAAGTAGGCATTAACAGATAGAGTTTCTTGAGTACAAAGAACAATGGTCTTCCTAATTTGATAGAGTTTTGGTATATCATTTTGGGAATACCTGGTAATCAGATCTTCCCACATTTCATAGGAGGTGGGAAAGTAAACTATACTTTGACGAATTTCAGGAATAACATAATTAAGAATCCAAGAAATAACCATGGAGTTGCATCTGTCCCATGCATTGGTGTATTTGGATTCAGATTCAGGTTTCTTGAAGGAACCATTGATCATGCCAAGTTTGTTCTTGGCAGATATGGAAATGGTGATTGCAATCATCCATTGGGTGAAGTTGCAATCAGTAAGGGGATCAGAGACAAGGTTCATCCTTGGGTGATCATGGGGGTGAAGAAAGAGAGGGTGACTGGAGGGTAATTGAAAGTTTGAATCAGTGAAATCATAGAAATCAGAAGTAGAGGTTTGAGTGGTGGTTTTGGTAGATTTAGAAGGGGAAGTTTCAGACATGATAAAAGAACAGAGAAAGAACAAGAAGGAGAAAGAAACCTCTCACCGGACTGCGTAGAGTCGAGGGGATTCAGAAGATCAATGGAAAGCCTGAAGAACTATTGGCAGGGATGATGCAGATCAATGGAGGACCAGGAATGCAGGCAATTTGCTGGCTCTGATACCATGATAAAACTACAATAGGAGCACAGAGAGAAGAAATAATCTTTTCTTATTGATTTCATGATTTGAAGGAAATTTTCTTAATAACAAAACAAGAGAGGGAAACCTATATAAAGGAAAGTGATAAATGTGCATATTGTCTATATTTTTGGTTACTTTGAGCTTATTTTCCTAGTCAATATTGCATTTATCATTGCTAATTTAATTTTTTTGGCTCCCTTACCTTTATTTATCTTAATTGGACAGTTTTGCAACATTGTGCATTAAAGTCAAGCTTTATTGGTGAATTAAAGACAAACTTTAATGATGAAGTAAAGGGAAAAAAAGAGTTAAATTCCAGCATTTTTCGTGGGCAGATTGTGGTTATTTTCGTGGGAGGAAAGCTGATGTCAAGTATTAAATTGAAGATTTCCAGCAACAATCGCACCCTAGGTGCGAAATATTTCTCAGCCTTCAATCTGGGCAGCTCGAGAGTCACTTCCAACATTTTCCAGTTTGGACCTTTTTTTATGCATCTAGACTAGATGACATCTAAAGAGGGAATGGAGAGCTTTTAGTCTCTCATTTATCTCTCATTCATTTCCCCTTTATTCTCATTTACTTCTCATTTACCTCATATTTACTCCAATTTATTTTGGTTGTCTCTTGGCTTAGTTTTTCCCATATATATATATATATATATATATATATAGAATTTTACTTTCATAGTCTCCTCTCAAATAGTTAGATAAACATTTTAAAGTAGTTTTATATTTGAAGACTCTCGTTCGTGAATCCATTCAAAAGTATTTTGTTATTACAAGTTCTTCTTCTTCCCTTCTCTTTACTTTTATTGTTATTTTCATGATTAGTTCTAACATGTTTATTCTAGTTACTTTAATTATGTGTGAGTAGTTTTCTAATTCTAGGATTAGGTGTAGCCCATAATGGATTTATAAATAAAGTTTTTATCTTTTCATTTATTTGAATGTCACCCGTTTTGATTAGATTTTAGCTTTGTTCATAATTGTATAAAATTGTAGTGACGAGGGACCAAAAGGTGAAACTATTACGTTTTTGCAATAATCTTAGTTACTAAAGTGAATGACTGAAAGGTGAAGCGCAAGTAACAGAACTCTAAAATCGAACTATAAATTTATGAGAACGACAGTTGATTAAATTTCTAGAGGCTTATAGAATTGTATAATGAGTTTAATTTAATTCATTGAGCGAGACATCAGATTTGAACTAATTAATCTAGGCACGGTTGAGAGTAGTTCGAAAGAATGCAATTAACTATTTTTACACAATTCGCTTCAAAATTTGACATTCATCATGAACGGAAAGATTGTTACGAAACTTATAAATTCATTGTTGTAGTGAACCGAAATCCTAGAAGCTTTTTAATTATTGTTTTTAATCAAAAATATAATCTTGCATTTTAATTTAGTTAATTTAGTCTTGCTAATTTAATTTACGTATCACAACCAAAATCTTGAAATCAATCAGTCTAGATAATTTTAATTGTGAGTTCTTCGGTACTTGATTCAAAGTCCCTGTGGGATCGACATCCTAAATACTACACGAATAGCCGTGCGCTTACGATAGGATTTAGTGATCAATTGAAAGTCACTCAACAGAAAGAAAAAAAAATTTGTCTAACCAAGAAATAACAGCTAACATATTAAACAAAAAGAAATTATAGGATTGCCATTAATGAAACCAACTACTCCAAACTAAAGGAACTTAACACTCGACACCCCAATAGTTAGAGAAACAAAGGTTTGAAGAAAGAACTCATTAACCCTTGCAGTTTCCTTTGTCTTGGTGATTCTTCTTGTCTTTAACAAACTCATACGGTCATACATTCTTCTGTGGTTGCTCATGCTTCCAAGAGTAAAAACAGAAGGAAGAAAATGTCCCTTAAGTTTATAGAAAGTATCACTTGCAGTTCTGGCCCCTTTTTTCTCCATTACGCGCTTTGTTTTCTAGAGTAACTCAAAGTCAGAGATAAGTTTGACCTATATGTATGCTTGCAGTCAAAACTTTACTTAACTTTAATGTGTGATTCATTAAAGTAATACAAGTAAAAATCCAATTATCTCCTTAACTTATCATTAGTGAGATGCTTCTACACTCATCAGGCACTTTATATTCTATTAAAAATTTACTATTAAGACATGCCGACATCTCTTAAGCTCTTTCGAGTCTTAGTAGATTGTCGTTGGCCTAAGATCTTTGGATTTTCATCTTCTTTATTGATGTCACTTCTTTGCCTAAGGTTCTTATACTCATTTACAGCTAGGTAAGATTCTCATATATTTCTTCAAACAACTTCCCAAACCATCTTTTACTAATTTTGTCATCTTTTGCACCATCAAAACTCTTAATACACTAAACATGGGTAAAATCTTAGATCTTTCATTTGCCTAAATTAGCAATTCGTAAAATAGTATTTTCCCTCTCCATGTAGCATGTTGTAAATCATGTTTTGAACACAGCTTCAATTAACAAACAGAAATAATTACACTTATAATTAAGGGATTATAAATCAACCTGACAGGAGGGGATTGGATCCACTATCACCAACCAAGCTTAAATTAGTTGGAATAACATAATGAAAATTTAAAAAAGCAATAGATCTTTTTCTAGATAGATTTGACCAATAGCATAAATCCAGATTGATGCAAATGCCCAGATCATCTTCTTCAATCAAGCCAGATTATCTTTTTTCTCTCCAGTGTTTTTTTAATCACTAAAGTCAATTTTCAAATTATTTTTCTAAAATGTCCAGATCATCTTCTTCCACAACTCTGATCAACGCTATGAGTTCGAAAATCACGATTACGCAACGGAAGGGTGAACGACCTGCCCAGTCGGGTCGAGGGGGCATCGCCCCTTTGTGGGGGCTTGGGGGAAACGTCCTCAAAAGGTAAACGGTTTTTTTGATTCATTAAATACGAAATTGTAATGGATATGCGATGGGTTGAAAGATTTTTCAATAGGGACGAAGCAAATGAGGATGAAGAAGAAGGCTAATGACAGAGAAGATTGGAGAAGAATGCGAATGATATTGTTTGGCTCATTATTATTTTGTATTGCGATGTAAAATTGGATGATAGATTTAAATTAATACATCATGGTGCAAAAATTGATATATCGTGATAAAAAAATAGATTAATTAGAGATTTAAAACGATACACCATAATGCAAAAATTAATGTAACACGATGTATTTAAGTGAATGTTCCGTAATACACCTCAACCTCATTGAGGATAACATAGTATTTTTATTCCAAAAAAATAACTTTTTTCAATTAAAGAAAAGAATGTAACATTTAAAGGGAACGATAATTTTAAAAAGTAAACCGACACAAATTTACCCCCATATTTTAGAATTGGGCTAGGGCCCAAAGTAAGGGATAATGCTCGAAGTTTCTAGTAAATAGTGGAACACCTGATGACGTCAGCGTCAGTATACTAGGCAAAATCTAAGAGCAAACGGTGTACAAAAAGTATTTGCGGCTATAGACGGCTTCTGTACTAACTAGTAACTCCAACTGATAGTCATATGCAAAGTAATTTCGTGGAATGTGGGCTTTAGCCTGTGTCTCTGATCTTTGCGACTCAGCTCGCGCTCGCCGGACAAGTCATAGGAAGCTCAAGAAACGCAACCAACTTCAGGTGTGTTCCCTCTTATTACCATTAACATTCGTTTAAAATAACAAAAACTTAGGACATATGGATCTACCCAACTCGATTCTGAGTGAAGTGGTGGATTGAACGGTGCGAAACTGTGGTTCTGTCTTAAAGATTTAGATTCGATGGTCTTACATAATGCTGCTCGCTTAAAAAGAAAAAAAAAAAAAAAAAGAAACTAACGTGCAGATTATTAATTAATGCTTGATCAGACGGTGGAGATAAAGGTGAGGATGGACTGTGAAGGGTGCGAAAGAAGGGTGAGAAAATCGGTGGAAGGGATGAAAGGGGTGACAGAAGTGGAAGTAGATCCGAAACAGCACAAGCTGACTGTGATTGGATACGTTGACCCTGACAAAGTGCTGCACCGGGTGAGACATCGTAGTGGAAAGAGAGCCGAGTTCTGGCCGTACTTGCCTTACGACGTCGTGGATCACCCGTACGCCCCTGGGGTGTATGACAAGAAGGCTCCGGCTGGGTACGTCCGGAATCCGCTCGATGAACCACAGAGATTGAGCTTGGCACGTGCCAGCTCCACCGAAGTCAACTATACCACTGCCTTTAGTGATGAGAATCCCACTGCTTGTACAGTTATGTGATTATAGCTACGAGTATTGATTTTATTTATGTACAAAAGCAATCTAGATTTTCACGTTACAATTCTCTTCCCACTCCGGATGATTTATTTATAAATATGTTTTTCAACACTTTTTTGGTAAGCCAACTTTGATATCGGCCGTTGAGATACTAGTAGCAAATTGGTGCGTTTTAAAAGGGGTTTATTTTTAAAATATTACATTTTAAAACGTTGGAATAAAATATTTTTAAAGAGAAAATATTATATTTTTTGTCAGTATTTTGAGCAAAATATTCCACTAAATAAGCACTAATTCTACTATTACATAATAAAACTCGAACCCTTAAAACTAGTAATTTTAGACAAAATAGCATTCGAATAACCTTGATTAAAACAAGTTTTTTCAATATATGTCTTGTAAAATACAAAGATTGATCTTGGCTTTTATCTTTTACTATTTGTTATACCAATTCATTAGGGGTGGCAAATCGATCGTGCTGGGCTGTTATCGGGTCGGCACGATAACAACACGACACGATAAACACGAACACACGACACGATAAGTTTTATCGTGCTTAATATTAAAACCCGAATACGACACGATAAAAACACGAAAAGCACGACACGACACGATAGGTACGATAAGCAAAAAAACACGATTTGTTTATTCAGGCCCGTTAAGTCCAATAAACATTATAAAATATAAAATTTTGATTTTTTAATATATATTTTGAAAATTTATCAATATAAATAGTCAAGTAGTTTAAAAATCATAAATTTTCAAATGATAAAACTATGAAATAATCATGAAAATAGTTCGAAAGAAGTGAATAACCCATAGTAAATTTTTAAAAATATATTTTTTAAACATATATATTTTAGTTAAGGTGTCTTATCGTGCCTTACCGTACTTATCAAGCCAGCCTGATAACAACCCATTTTTTATCGTGCCTTATCGTGTTGGTCCTGTAACGGCTTAAACCCGATAAGCCCCAGCCCAAACCCTATAATTTCGTGTCGTGTTCGTGTCGATCAATCATGTTGTGCCTCAAATTGTCATCTCTACAATTCATCACTTGGGGTTGTAATTGATGTAAATCAGGGCAGATTATGTTTTCGAATAATCTGTAGTGATATCTTTACTGTAAATAAAAATGTTTATTATTTGAAAATATATTCAAATAAATATAAATAAATGGAAATTTGTTTTATTACTAAAAATATGATACCACTTATAATACTCCATCTGTTTTAAAATTATTCTTGTTTGATTTTTTTTGGGACAATACTTTCACAATTTTACTCTTATTTTTTCATCATATTTTAATTATGAATCACATACATTTGAACTTTAAAAGAAAATACATATCAAATTAAATCAATATTAATAATCAAGTTAATTATTTTTTTTAATCCTTATATCGGTCAAATATGACAATAATTTTAAAACGGAGGGAGTATCAAACAAATGGAGATTTGTTCTTGGAAACTTTATGAAACCTATAACACTACACTATTGAAAACCGACATTTTCCGTAAATAATCATATCAATTAAACCATTTAAAGACAAAAACCTCATATCAGCCTAACATGTGGTAAAAGGAGGGGGACATAAGATGCTGGAGACATGCAGCGTGGGTTCGATACTTGGTGGAAGCACTTTGCTTTCTTCTGAGGTTGGACCATGTGTTATCGGGCTTGTTCTCAAACCTCATCATTTCGGCACATCTCGCGATTTTCTGGTAGTAGCAATGAGGGACCGGAACTACTACCCCAGGATTCAACCTGGTTAAAAAATAAAAATAAAAAAATGTTGTTTTACCGGGCCAATTATTTAGAATAATAAAAATTAGAGAAAATTGCAGGTCGATTCCTTTTCATAAGTTTCTAACCGCTTAAGGCTCACATATTTTTTTAAAAGAAAAAAAAAACACTTTTTGGGGAAGAAAATACAACTTTGACATTAATGAATTGGACACGTGCTAAAAATCAATTCGTGTATTACGATGCACCAATTTCTCCATCGCAATACATCAATTCGTGCATATTTACGAAAATCTATCAATTTAAATTTAATACTTAATTTTTACCTTAATTACAAAATCAAATAAAATAAGGAACCTTTTACTACATATTTACCAAAAGAGTAATGCTAGAGTCACTTAATGAGCACTCAAATTTGTACACCAAATATTGTGGTTTCTAATGGGTCATCTTATTTAACATTTTATGGGCTCCACTATCAGTTAAAAAGTTATGTTAACAATATGACACATAAGATGTCACATCATTTGGTACATAAATTTGAGTACTCATTGAGTATCTCTAACATTACTCGATATTTACCAAAATCAATCAATTAATCTATCTTCAATCTATTTAATTCCCACGTAGCGGGCCTGACTTTCGGGCTCGGGGCGTTACAAAGGCAGCACACAATTATTTTAGGGAAAAATTATAATCTCTCTCTTATAAGAAAACCTCAATGACACACATATTTATAGTACCTAACAAGGTTAAAACTAAGACATAAATAAATAAATCATTTATTTAGTGTTAGTGTCATTAGATCAAATCTTCTGAGATCTCTACACCGTTGATTAATTATATTTTTTTTAAGTAATGACATGAACATTTCAAATCATCACCAGCTTAATCATCTAACGATTCTAACACTAAAACTCGTAATAATATCACAAGCTCTAGCTTGTAATATTATTTGTCCTATCGCTTTACCCTTACTTTTTCATCTCACTTTAATTATGAGTTACATACACATGAGTTTTAAAGTAAACTACATATCAAACTAATATTAATAATAAAGTCAATTATTTTTTCTTAATTCATGTATCATGTCAAACAAATCAATAATTTTGGGACAAAGGGAATAAATAAAATTAACTACGTACAAATTGGTTCATCACAACAAATCATATCAAACTACCCCCAAATCAACACACCAAACGATTGGGTTGACAAATAATATATTTTAATCATTTAACACGGAGTCGTCATGTCATCACATCACAAATTAATGCCTTATCCATTTCAGGTATAAAGTTAACTATTTCATTTAGGAATATTTCATTTAAAGATTTCACTTTAAAAAATTAAGGCATAATAGAGTCATTTTATTACTAATGGACTACTAAAAATATCATTTTCTTAAACAATTTGACTTTCAAACAAGGATTATTTACCCGAAACGGAGGGAGTAACAATTTTAACCAAACAATGGTGTGGAGTGTGGACATAGTACATTGTACATATATATTTCAAATCATATACAACCATCTAACCATCTCGTTTTCTGTTTTATTTACACTTTTTCAACACTCTAAAAAAGAATTTACTTCAAAAATTATCCTCCATAAACCCACCATTGGCAGGAAATTTGGGTATTTCACCCTCCATAGCTCACTACAAAACACCAAAAAGAGCGCAATAATAAATACCAATAATTTATTTTTCTCTTCATAGCTTAATTTATACCGTGCATAAGGCCCATAAGTAAGGGTTAAACTTAGGATTAATTTTGGGTCAGTACACTTTCTTGAAATTGTAACCACTCCACTATCCTTTCTTTTTTTAAAACCGCTTAAGTCAACTTTTATAATTTTTTTCCAATATTGCCCATCTTTTTCACATCCGGCTCACCGTCTTCCTCTTCAATGAATCCCAAATAATTTAGGATAGGCGCACATCCTAAATATGTTCGAAAACTGCTCGATCAATGGCTCTGAAGAGGTAGTGCTTAGCTTTGTGATCTTTCATCCTTGCATTCTCCAACAGCTCCTGTTGTGTGGTTGTTTACCTTGTTCATGCCTTAGGCTCCTCAAAGTCATTCTCGCTCCACAGCCCCTTTGCTTAAAGTAGATTATCTATTAACCCAGTCCAATAGTCAATTGAAAAACAAGAAAAATCTTTGTTGAACAAATTGCTTGCATTACCAATGTTGTTTTGATACTGTTATTGAATAAATTGGTGGGAGCAATACAGATCTGATTTGTGAGGTTAGTGCGTTTTGTTTGTGTGTCATTTTCTTCTCTCTTTTTCTAGCATCGTATCTTTCAAAATTTAGGCATTGTTCAAAAAAAATTGGGTGTCGTTTAAAATTTTAGGCAATGGCTTTTGCATTGCGACACCCAAAATTTTGAACGACGCCCAATTTTGAATGACGACCAAAATTTTGAACGACACCCAAAATTTTGAATGACGCCAAAAAATTTGAACGATGCCCAATTTTTTTCCTTGCGATGTCCAAATTTGGGCAGTAAGCATTTGCATTGCGACACCCAAAATTTTGAGTGATGCCCAAATTTGGATAGTAGCTTTGTCCGCGCGCCTTTCCTACATTAATGGTATCTTCATCATTTCTCACAACAAAAGTGTACTATAGCGATTTAAAAAAATTATCGTGAACTTTTGAGGTTATATTTTGTGTAAAATTCTGACCGGTCCACTTTTTGAAATTTGTAACCTCTCCAGTCCACCTTTTTTTTAAACCGCAAAAGGTCATTTTTATAATAAACGTTCCTATAATACCTAACAAAACTTTGAAGAAGAACGTGAGCTTCTCCCCGATACTCGTAAGAATGTGCCTGAGATCCATGCCCATGCGCTACTGTCGACTCAATAAACTACTGAAAATACACAAAGGCGAGTGGAGGGAAAGAGGTCACTATGAGCCCACTACTGGCCTGCAGTGTGTGTGCATGAGCTATGTGCGTATTTGCTACTTTTGTTGATGGAAAGTTTTTTCTCTGACTGTTGGAAGATTTTTGCTGATGGCTTCTGTCCGATCAAATCTATGTGAAATACTAAAGCTATTCTAGCACCGGTTATTCCTTCTTTGCCACAGTTCCAAGCTCTCTCCTATTTCTCTTTCCTTAGTTCTGTCTCTTAGAGGTTCAAAAAGACTTGATTTCAGACACACATTATCGAATTGAAAACACCCTAGTGGATATCCAATGGATTTGGACAATGTAGTCCACCTGAAACCCATGAAATTGGGAAAATTTTGAATCCTGATAACCTCGATGTCGGCTCTTCGTCACTTGGGGTCTTGGTCCATGGAGTCCGAAGAAGGTATGCTCCCTAGACCACTACCTTAGTTTAGTCCAGGGTAAGATCCCCATTTGATTAAGTAAGGGAAACTCAATTGCGGATTTACTTATTTTTTCCTAGGCATGCATTTTCAAAAAAAACTTGAATCGCGGTGTATTTTCAAAAAAAAATTAAAGATAAATTAATTAAAGACAATGATGATTGAGAATTGTGGAGATGGGTGGAATGCTTATAGAGATTAAGAATTCAAGGGGTAAGACAGTAAAGTTTTGGACTTTCTCCCAAAGTTATATGCTAATGCTGAAACAAAGAAGAATTGAAATCTTATATCAAAACACTATGTATGGATGGTATGAACTGGCTACAGGCTGTTCCATTATTTAGTTTTCCCACTTACTTTGATTTTTTATTATTTTTTGTTCTTGCATTTATGTGTGAACAAGACAACGAGAGACAACATTTTAGTTTTTATTCTTTCGTTTTCTTGCATTTATGTGCGAACAAGATAATGAGAGACAACCTGACAACCCAAGGATCTGAACTTAACATTTTGAATCGTGGTACATTAATTTTTGAATCGTGGTGTATTTTCAAAAATATTTGAATTGCAATACATCATTTTTCTGAATCGCGGTGCATAGATTTTTGAATCACGTGCATTTTTATAACGCATCTCAGGCTCATAAAAGATATCGCAGTCATTTCGCGCCCCAAAATCAAAAGTGTCATTTTTCGGTTGAAAAAAAAAACACAATACTAAAACGAATTAAATTTTTAAAAAATTGACCGGCCCATAATTTTTTAGTATATTTTCTCCACAGGGATCGGCTCGATTATCTCCTTTAAACTTAATCGAGTCTAACTGAACACTTAAATGTTCATGCTTTTTAAATAATTATAGCGAGCTTGATTTGATTAGTTCTTGAACAAATCTCAAACAAATTTTATATTGAAGTCGAGCTCGAGTTGCCTGATAATTTCAAAAGAAAAAAAATGAGTTGCACGTTTATTGAGTTGAGCTTAATTATTCGTCCAACGAGATTCATATTGTTTAGATCGGTTTTGATTATCTCACAAACCAATCTAAAGCGAGTTTTTTGTTTTTGTTTTTTGTAAGAATATGATCCAAACTGGAGTAGGCTGGTGAGTTATTTAAGATTTTTATGGAGTCCACGGCTTTCATGATATTCTATTTTTCATGTACTGGTAGTTCTCGAGTTAGTATTATTTTTTCTCACCAACAATTTCTCAATATTGTAGAGAATATCCTTTGCCCTCAACTAATCTCTCTATCTCATCTTTCTCTCTTCTCTCTACATATATCTCTCTACATATAAAAGTCAAAGATATAAAAGTCAAAGTTGTTTCTTACAAAATAATAGATTGACTAAAATAACTCTTCACTAAATAAACCCCCCACCATTTAATTAAGGACAAAATAAGTAAATTTACCATGACAAAGATAATGTTTGGACAAAAATAGCCTCAAATATAATAAATCACTCACCATTAATTAAGGTCAAACAAGTAAATTTGTCATAGACTAATTAATTATATTAATAATCAAATAATAATTTGATCCCTTGACTTGTACCTATTTTAAAGTTAGGTCCTACAGTTTAGAATTATATTTATTTCGTCTTGTATTTTTATTTTCTTATCATTTTCCCCCTCCGACTATTATCGTTAAAAATGCATCCAATATTTTCTAAAATGACAAAAATACCCTAACTCAGTTGAGAGACTAAAACTTTATTTGAAACTAAAAAAATAATATAGTTTTAATTTCTTAAATATGTTCAGTAAAGATATTATAGATGTATAAGAAAAATTGTTACTATAATAATATATTTGTTGGTGAGTATCGAGATACTGAGAAAATATGTAGTGTGTTTAATTATTACCGTTGAATAAGCTAAGAGAAATGAGTTAAGAAAATGTGTCATAATATCAATAAGATGAAGAAAATGAAGAACCAATTGATGAATGTGTGTGTTTTGTTACAAAAGAAAGCTAAAATCTACAATTTACTTATTTTAATTTTTAGACTACTACAAGCAGCCTTAAAAACTATCATATTGGTCCTAACTTATAGATATTACAAACAAAACCAAAGTTAGTACTCACAAATAACTTAGTTCAAAATATTTTACTCCTTTCCATAACTGGGTTCCAAACCTTTAACTTTTTTTTGTTTTAACTTGTTTGCTCTTCTTCATACAACCCGAGGTACTTACGTGTGAGAATCTCTCTATTCCCCTTCCATGGCTATCGACTTTCTTCTACCGTAACTCTCCTTTAATTGAAAGAGACGGTCACCAATCGACATTCTTTCAAGTAGTCCCATCATAAATTAGATTTTCTCCTTACTTAGTATTTTGACACCGAAAGTGGATAGGAACTAAAAAATGAGAGACGTTCGATGAAAGAAGTCTGATTAATCAGAGGCTAAAGAGATTCTCTGTCTCCATTTGAGCAATGCGAGATGAATGCGTTTCTTGGTGATGGTGATGGCGGTGCTGACAACCGCATGAATGGTGGTGTTAGGTGCGGTGGTGACAATGATTGTAGGGATGACAATAGTGGTTTAGATAAAATGCATCGTTGTGAGATTTCTAAATCATCAAATTTTCAAATATTCATATGGGTTTCAGTTTCAATTTAAAATTTTGAAAATTCAAAAAAATTGAATTTGAGTTTGTAAAAAGTGAAATTTAAGGTTGTGGTGGTGGTGTGTATAATTGATGAGTTTTTCAAATGGGTTACTTCGAAGGAAGGAGTCAGGAATTAGAAAAAGAAATAAAATAAAATCAAAAATAAACTTTTGGACTAATGGTGAAATTTGAAGTGGTAGTGGTGGTGGTGGTGAGTATATGAATGATGGGGTTGATGAAAGAAAGTGAAAGATATAAAATTAATTAAATAAAATTTAAATATCATTTTTTGGACTAATGCATTTTTAAACTTTTAATTTAAATATAAGACAAAATATAACTAATTTTGGATTATTGACATAATTAATTTTTTTAATTTGAAAAAAAAATTTATATACCAAATGACAAACTAAATGATGAAATTATAACCAAATCTCACTTTGTACCACAATCATAATGACCAAAATAATCCTCATATACATGATTTTCCATCACTATTTTTAACGCTCATGGACGAGAGAGGACAAAGTGAGACAACTAGAAAAATCGTGTATGAAAGTGAGACATCATAGGTTGGGAAAGACATTATTAGAGGTATATGCAAAATTGTAATTATAGATATTAAACAAATCTGTAGCGTGTTGAGTAATTACGTGTGATAGGCTAAAAGAAATGTGCTAATAAAAATGTGTTATAATTGTCAAGAAGATAAAAAAAAATATATAGAGAACTTAGTTGATGAATCTGTGTGTTTTGTTAGTGTAGAAATTAAGCTAGAATCTATAGGAGAGGCGTTTGAAGAAAGTAGTTTGACTTAACGGAAGCTAAAAATATTTTATTTTTCCATTTTAGCAAGACAAGGTGAATGCGTTTCTTTGTGACGGTGATAGATGTGGCAGCGATTGCAAGGATGCTGGTGGTGGTAGTTAAGGGTGGTGATGTGGCCATTGTAAGCATGATAGTGGTGATCATTTAGGTGGAATAGGACATTGAACAAAAGAGTAAGGAATTAGACAAAGAAATAAGATAAAATCAAAATTTGATTCTTGGGCTAATGGTGTTATTTGAGGTGGTAGTGGTGGTAATGGTGGTGGGTCTATGAATGATGGGGTTGATAGAAAAAAGTGAGGGATAACAAAATAAATTAAATATATTCTAAATTTAATTATGAGACAAATCATAATAACAACATTGCTAGCCTTACAATTAATTCTTCACGGGCAAAAATGTCTTTGTATAAAACAACTTTGCGCTTCTTCAAAGTTTAGTTGTAATGAAAGTAGTATAATTAGTTGTAAGGATATCATTTCCTTAACATTTCTCTTCATTCAAGTCCGTCTCTCTTTCTGATGAATTCATCGATAAGGGTTATGAGTTTTCTGTTAATCACATATTTTTACAAGGATTTTTAGTAAGTATAGACTATAGCCTCATATTTCTACTTTAGGCGCAACTTTTGCAAGGGAAAGAATAAGGATGATTGGAGATGGAGTTTGGCTAGAATCGAAGGAAGACAGCACCAAAGATGTGATAGGCGGCGTGACCGAAGTAGGAAGGGTTTGTGCTGGAGATGACAATTATTATGGTGGAGCAAGAGATGAGAACTTGCACCGAGAGGAGAGGGAAGGAGAGGGTGTGAGATTAGAGTTTTTACTTTTAATACATTACCCCTTAACCAGATAAAAGAAATGACATTTTTGCCCCACACGTGGAAGACCACGTGCTATTTAACGTGAATATTCTAACGTCCATCACGGGTAGGGTGGAAAATGAGAAAAAAATGTAACGTCTGATGTCATTATGGTACAATCCTTAGGTTGGGGTGCATTATACGATTTGGTGAATACTTTGAGGGGAAATTGTAATTGGCCATATAATTATTTTTGGATAGTTGAAACAATTATTTATTATTTTTATTTAAAAACATATTTTAAATACTAAATGGTTAATTATATAATGAAGTTATAATAATCAAATCTCATTTGTACCCCAAGCAAAATGATAAAAATAATCTTTACGTGACATGCACATACCATTTTCCGTATGTTACTATTTTTAACGCCCATAGACGGGAGGGACAAAGTGGGATAAATAGAAAAATAAGGTATGAAAGTGAGACACTTCGTAAGTTGAGATGCAATGTGAGATTTAGTATGTAATTTTGGAAGCTTATCATATTTTGGACTCATCAAAATTAGTCCAAAATACACATTGCCCCCTAAGGTATCCACCAAATCCACTTTGACCCTCAATGTAATTTTGTAGCATTTTCATATTCCATATCAAATTTGGTGATTGAGATGTCACATATGATAATCGTAGTGATAGAAATGGTAGCGAATAATGTTTAAGATCGATAATTTTCTCTAATCAAACTATAAACCGTATCAACGGTGCCAAGGAGAAATTTGTTGGAGTTTAAGCTAGGGACAATGAAGAGTGATTGAGCCATGACGTGCCTCATCATTGTCGACTTGTCGTATACATCTGTGATGGATTCAAATATGGATTTTGAAATTCAAGGTGTATGCTTATGCATTGTGTCGTACAAGAGAGAAAGAGATAAATGAATTATGGTTTGGTCATTTAATATTAGCACCTGTGACATGTTTAATTTTTTTGTGGGTTCTTATTCATGGTGGCCTTGACACTTGAGTGTGATTATCTGATCTTGAGTTCTATCTCTCTAATCTCTAATATGATTTTGCACTATTATTTATTTATTTTTCTATATAAAAATTTGAATAAAAGATTTATACACTCTTAAGTTTTATCTTATTTAAAATTTAAATAAGAGATCATTGTTGGAAAAGAAGCAGAGAAAGAGTTGTCAGAGAATAGGAAAATGAAGTTTCTCTTTAGATAATAAAAACAGACAAAGCGTTGCCAAAAAATGACCAAAATGCTTTACCCGTGAAATACCATGTACACTTTAACGTCAGATTGGTAACATTCATAGTAGCTAGGGGGCAAACTAGAAAAAAAGTTATAAAATGAGATATGAAAATGATACAAAACTTAGGTTAGGTGGTAAAGTGAGACTTTATAGATACTTTGGGGGAATTTTGTATTTTAGAGTTCAAGTATATACTTTGGGGTTGTGAGTTTGATTTCTATAACACAATTTATTATTTTCTAAAGAGAGCAATACATTCCAGAAATGATATAAAGAAAGTCTTTAACAACAATGTGTTTATCTTAGATAGTAAGTTTGAATTGTTTTCAATTTAGACACCGATAAAAGGGAATGAATTCATGTTTCAATTAAAAAAAGAGATTTAAAAATAACAAATAAGAAATACAAATGTGTAGGTGTAGACACCCTCAATTTCGTACCCCTGGTATGTGACATGACAAAAAATATCGACCTGTTAAAACATTAACAAATGTCAAGTTACAGGGTCAAAAGTGCAAAAGGACAAAGCAGGATGCGCAAAAGGACGAATTGCAGGGACTAAAGTGTTCAAAAAAGCCAAACTTTGAATAGTGGGCGTGGCTCCCATAATGTTTGGGCATGGCACCCAATTTTCCTCCTCTGCCACTGTTCATCAAGTTTGCTGCCGTAATTCACAAGATTTTCAGCGCAGTGTACCACTATTTGATGCGTAGAGAAGGAATTTTAATTCCTCCTATGTCCCTGATTCAGCCTATAAATACTGAAGGCCGGCTCCTCATTTCACAACAGAAAACTTGCGTAAAGCTTCTCCGCGTTAACGTTACGCTGGAGAATTAGAGAGCGATGTGAGATAGTGAGTGATCACCTCAAAAGCCTCGAAACCCTGCCAAACTTCCTCCAAACACAAAACCAACCGATAGAAGTGTACCTTAGCCCCCCAGCTAGGTATCCACCTTTTTTTCCGGTCCAAAAATCGTGGAAAGAGCAGTTGCTCTACTCGATTTAAAAGGCCAAATCGCCAGAAATAAGCCGTTATTCTGTCCAATTTCAGCCTACCTCAAGCCAACAAACAACCAAACACAAACATTTACCCTGCCCAAAACCATAGGCCGAAAGTAACTTTCTAGAGCAGTCACGCTGCCCAAATTCACACAACACACAACAACAACAACAACAAAAAAGACTCCCTCTCCCTGAAGGACAAAGCGAGCACACCCTAGACTGTCTGTAAGTTTTATTTTAAAGTCTTTCATTTTGTCAAAGTATTATTTCCAATCCGGCCCAATGTAAATATATAAGCAGTTATGCTGCCCGGATTTAGTTAGGAAATAATACTAAATGTAGTCGTTATTATGGCCAAATATTTTCAAGTATATTTGTGATTATTTGTAAAAGAGACGGTTGCAAGTCTGTAAATAATATAGATGTAATGGATGTATTTGTAGGCAGTTAATGCTTTATTTATCTGTTAAATAAATATAACAAAAAGCATACTTTAGCCAAAAATCGTTTTGAGACCGAAATGGCGAGTTGGGTGCCTAGCACCTTCCCAACTCGTAACTTAGCCTCCGAACCCGTTTTCATTATCTCTGGTTTTCTTTTTTTGGTTTTGCTTTATTTATTCCTTAAAATAAAGATGACGACTCTAAAAACATTTTGGATCCAGTGGGGCCTCGCAACATCTTTCTTTGCACTTTCACGTTCTCCCCTAAAAAAGGGAGAATGGGAATGGAAAGGTGACGTATTCCTATGTCCTGGTATCCCCTAAACAAGGGATAACTTGACGTAGAAAACCCAAAGCACCCAGGCCATAAGGCTATTTTCATAAATCCATAGTGGAGGCGCTGCAACATTCCTTCCTTGCACTTTCACATTTTTCCCTAAAAAAGGGAGAATGAGAATAGAAGGGTGATACATTCCTATATCCTGGTATCCCCTAAACAAGGGATAACTTGACATAGAAAACTCAAAGCTCCCATATTAGATCAAAATCCACTAAAGGCAACCGAGACACATTCCTATTCGACGCTATTCCTCCCGCACTTTTGATTTCGTCCTCCCTAGACAAGGGAGGGTGGAGCGGGAGCGTGGATGTCACCGCATCCGCACGCACGCCGCACCCCTATCCAAGGGCGGCGGGCGCGGAGCACGCATCCCGGGAACCCACAGTGGCGACTCTGCTGGGGAGATCGTTTTTATTTTAATAAATAAAAATGGAGGGCTAGACTCAATAACCAAAACTTTTTTTTCTTTTGTTTCTGGCTAAAGTATGCTTGTTATATTAATTTAAAACAGTCTAATATTGCGTTCCTTTAACATTTGTGTCTATATTTGTGGATATGATCCTCCATCTTGCAGCCGTTTCATTTCAAACACTATTACGGATATACTTGAAAATATTCGTATTTTTCAAAAAAAAATATATATATATATATATATATATATATATATATATATATATATATATATATATATATATATGATATATATGTAGTTTTTCTTTTTATTTCGGGCAGCACAACAAAAGGGCCGGGGCTTTATTTTTAAAATCTTTTCATTTTCGGCCTTATATTATGTTATTCTGCTTTATTTTCATTCTGCAAAATATACATATGTACATATATACATGCATTCATTCTGTCATTTTATTTTGGGGATTAGGACCCATTTTCTAAAAATAGATAAATTCCCCGCTTTTCTTTCTATTTCTTGATGATATGCTTGCTTGCTCGCGCTTAAAATAAAAAGCTGAGAAAATCCATATATAGCAGCAAGACATGCCATATATGTTTTATTTTCTACTTTCTATATCTGAAAAAAAAAACTTTTTTTGCTTTTTAGATACCGCACACACGCGCACATGCATATAACTATATTCCGAACTGCTATCCTACACCATGGCCAGCCTACCCTCTTCATGAGCCAACGTTAGACTACATATAGATTTTCAGGACACTTCAAAGACCGACCGGTTTTTGCATTTTAAATTGTGGGTCAGCCCCAGTCAAAAAAAATGTGCCAAGTCAAAAAAAATGCGTGCAAGTCAAAAAAAAATATGCGCAAGTCAAAAAAAAAAAATGCACAAGTCAAAAAATATATATATACATGGGGCTGATTTATTATTTTCTAATGCTCGACCTAGACCATTTCGAATGGTGGATCCCGGAAAGAGTATAGGCCCTTCGCCTGGGATCAGTCCGATCTCGGGGAGTCGAAAGGCAGGTGGAATACGTTGGTCCTATACTCTGGAGAAAGAATCAACTGTTCCAGGTAAGTCCTGAGACTGTTAAAATAAAGCAAGTGCTTATCCGGTCAATTGTAGGGAACAATTAAATAATAATAAAATATACTAATAAAGGCACGCTGTACTCCAAGCCCAGAAAGCCTTCAGACAGCCTTCTGATACATCCAAAACCCCATTTTCCTCAGAAATCTGGCCCGAATCTGGAAAGGCAGAGATAGTACTGGCCGGTTGATACGAGAAATAAGTGCGAAATCGAACGAGGGTATCAAGATCGATCAAACAAGGGCGTAATCAGTACATAAAATACGATCCGAGCAAGTATGGCAATGATGAACAGTTCGACATGGGTGCATTCGGGGGCTCCGTGATACGCCCGACTCGGCAATGCAGGAATGGTTATACCAAAAGTTGGGTGCAGCGATGAGCCAAATAGCTAGCCTGGTGCAAAGTTTGAAATCTAGTGGTGAGGTAATCTCTTCCCCTACGGTCCCCCAGGAAGCATCCACATCTCATGTGCCTCCAAACCCAACTCCTCAGCCAAACACTAACCCACCAAATATGACCACTACCCCAAATCCCAATCCTCCACCAAGTCCCTACTACCCAAATATCAACCCTTACCCGTCCTATCCTTCATATCCTTCCCCAAGCACCAAAGTTCCCCAAAACCCAAATGACCTCCCTGTTCCCATAACCAACCCACTCCAGAACAACTCACATATGGACCCACCAAATTATAACCCGCCAGGCCAACTTACCACTTATTTGCCTTATAATGATCCTGGCCGCCCAGCCGAAACAACCCAAAATCCAGCTACCCAAAATCCGTATCCAGCCCAAAACCCGTATCCAGCCCAATATCCATATCCAGCCCAAAATCCTTACCAGACACCGCAGCCAGAAATTAACCCAGCCTTCCCTAATTCAGCCAGTATATACCAAAAGCCAACTCCTCCAGCCACCAAAGTAGAGGCCGACGTGGAAAATATAAAGGCCATGGTACTCAAACTTCTCAACAAAGGGGAATTTTCTACGCGGGCACTGACATTACAACCTGCAGCAGTATTGTCTCTCAAATTCAAAATGCCCGACATAGAAAAATTTGATGGGACTGGATGCCCTATATCCCACTTAAAATCTTATTCCACTGGCATGCGGTCAAGGGGAGCTAGCTTTGAGGCTATGGCTTCCAATTTTCACCTCACCTCTAATAGGGCCGCCAAACAATGACTAATGTTGTCGATAGCGATAGCACCATGAATACGTGGGACCAGATAGCTGAAGCGTTCCTGGAAAGGTACAAAGACAACACCAGTCCTGAAAATAGAAGAGACCTTGAGTCGTGCACCCAAAGGGAAAAAGAAACATGTGCTGAATTTGCAGTCAGATGGAAAAGAAAGTTGGCCCAGACCTTTGACAGACCCGATCCAGCCGAGTCATGCCGAATCTTCATCAAAAACCTCCAGCCCATTTACCTGGAACACATGCGGTATCTCCCTTACACCAATTTTAAAGAAATAGTTGAGATAGGAGCTCGTATAGATGATGATATACGAACGGGCAATTACAAGTCAATACGTCTCCTAGCTCTTTCCGTTACTCTAAAGGGAAGACAAGCAGCCCACACCCGCACCAACCGTCAATATGGTAGGGAATGCATCAGCCACTTTTCCTACCCAAAGTTATGGCACTGTTCCATGGTCTTATGGAGCGGACAGGTCTGTCAACACAGTTGGAGGGAATAATGGCCCGAATGTAAATTTCAAATCGAACCGTCATTATGATGAACCGCAAGCCTCCCGCCTCAGAATCTGCGCAGAGGCTAATGGCACAAGGAGTGTTAAAGCCTATGGAAAATTATAAGCCACTGCCCCGCCAGACCTGGAATCATGCCCGATCTTGTGAATATCATCATTGCCGCAGTGGCCACCTCACTGATAAATGTTATCTGCTCAAAAATGCTATTCAGGATCTTATAGATGACAGGGTTATTGAAAAGCCTACTCCCAGACCAAATGTAGTCAATAACCCTCTACATCAAATCAACATGATTGAGGTTGATGACAGCTTCCTGGGCATGATAGGCAGAGGTACTGATTACGAGAAGCTCCCTGCTGAGTTCGAGCCTATTTCTAATAAGCCTCTGCAGAACTAGTATACTACAACCGGCCCGCTTTTGGACGACCGCAGATCTGGTGGACCGCTTCAGATATATTATCCTTATTCCTTTCCCTAGCCTTACGGATTGGTCATCTACCGATCCGCTCCCTAAAGTTGAGGATCTCAAACCCCAGGTCCTCAATAATGTAATAAACCCTGTACGGTTTGCTTTTAATAATAATGTAAATGTCTTTGTTTATTTCTTAGTTGCACCTATATTAAAAGACGCATTAAATCATTATAATAATGAGTCATTTAATAGGACCCGAACAAAAAAAAGAATTATTTGCTTGAGCTTGTAAAGTTAGTCGAGCACCAGGGACAACATCATTCATCATCAGCAACTGAAGACTTACCCACTCTCAATCTGGGGGCTGGACAATGAAATCAAAGAAGACAAAATCGGCAACTCCCTGCAAGGTTCTGAAAAGGATAACACTCATGGATCTCCTCAAAGAGTTCGTGGACATGTTTACCTAGTCCTATGAAGATGTGTCAGGGGTAGACCCAGCCATAGTCAAACACCGGATCCCCACATGTCCGGATGCTCAGCCAATCAGACAAAAGCTCCGTCGCATCAAGCCGAAATGGTCACTACAAGTTAAAAAAAGAGAAAGCATGAAACAGCCGCACGTCAACTTCATTCGGGTAAAAAAAAATGGAGTAAAATAAAAAGTGAAAAAAAAAAGTAAAAAAGAGAAGGAAAATACCCGATCTGGCTGTCCAATGTAGTGACAATTCCCAAAGCCAACAAGTTTTTTTTATCAACAGCATGCTGGGCCATAGTCAAATCAAAGGCAGTAGGAGACCAAGAAAGGACCTCATTCACCACCCCTTGCGAGACCTACTGCTATCATGTCATGTCACCTAGACCAAAAAATGCTGGGGCTACTCATCAAAAGGCTGCTACCACTCTCTTCCACGATGTGCCATATATTGTCAAAGAGATCCAGTTAGGAAGTGCCGTACTCCTCACAAGCCAGGAAAAAGAAGACATTGTTCAGCCCTCCAATCTCAACGAGCTTCAAAGGTATTATGCTTGAGACACCCTATCCGACAAGTGCTTCCCTCTCCAGCCCGCTAGGCTGAAAACCCGAAAGGGCGACCTAGGCAAAAGTTAGGGCATATAAAAAAACAAATAAAAAATAAATAAAAAGGAGAAATAAGGGTTCGCTAGGCTGAAAACCCGAAAGGGCGGCCTAGAAAAAAATTAGAGCAAGCAAAAAAAATACAAAAAAATATAAATGCTCGCTAGGTTGAAAACCCGAAAGGGCGGCCTAGGCAAAAGTTAGAGCCAAATAAAATATATGACAGGAGAATAAAGGAGAGGGAAGGCACTCTTTGAAACCTCGGCATTCTACCTCCAGTCTTCGGCATGCAAGGGGCTCGACTGACAGAAGAAAAAGAAAAACCACGACAAGAAGCTCGCGATAAAACACCAAAATATCAAATTTTCAGGTCCTAAGGTGCAACTTAGGAATAATTGCTAAAGAAATTTAGGTTATGCATTAATTGTCTGTACATATCTATTATTGCCTCTACCCCCTTTGTTTCCCCCAAAACTATCCTTCATTTGCGCCTTAAGCCCTGAGCAGCCCATCAAGCATGCGTCATACCATATGTTTCTTCTCGCAAGGCACGTAAAAGGCTCGCCTCATCGAATGAGAAACACCGTGTGTCCTCGCCCTATTCATCACCGACCGCCATTGTCCTGAAACAGCCAAACGACTTGGATTCCGAGCATTCAATTGCTGCCCTGTCTGATTGCGAAGAAAATGCAGGGGCTATGAAAATCGCCTTATGCCAAGAGTAGCCCTGCAACAATCATATGGCCAAGAACAAGAGAGAGGTATCTGCTTTTTCTTTCCCCGCATATCAAAAAAAAAACAAAAACAAAAACAAAAAAAAGGGAAGCCTGTTCAAACCCGAAGGTATATTCCTTTAAAATCCATTTTGGAGAAACAGCGTGCCATTACCCATTAGACATCGGTATAGCTTTGCTTTGTGCGTGCGTTTTGAGTCTGCATGTGTTTTTTAATTTATTTTGCATCATATAAAATTAGATTGCATTGTAAATATTTGTACAGGTTTTCAAAAAAAAAAAAAAAAAACAAACAGAAAATGAAAAAAAAACAAAAAACAAAAAACAAAAAATCGGGAGAAGGGAAGATGCATCTACAAGAAGAAAATTTTCAGGTACATGCAACAAGAACAAATGCGGCGGCAAAAGAAGAAATTTTCGGCTGAAGCTAGAGAATGGAGCGAAAAGAAAACAACAGCAAAGAAAAGATGATATCAGCTGATACCAAAAGATGCTACAGCAAGAAAAAGGAAGCTTCTGACCAAGGTTAGAAGGAGCAAGAAAGAAAATGCAACAAAGATCAAGAAAAATTTTCCCCTAAAGCCGAAAACATAGCGAATCTGGGAAAAGATTTTCCAAATAAGGCCGGAAGTTGATAAAAAAATCCCCAAAGAAAGTGCAACAACGAACAGAAAGCAAAGCGAAAGCAAAAAGCAACATAAGCAAAGAATTTGTCGCATGGACACGACAAAGGTAAAGGAAAGGAAGGTATTTTCCTTTTTAACAGTGCATTTGTATGATGTTTGGAAACTTTCCTTTGGGGTACACACCCTGATTGATAGGGAAAAGTCTTGTTCTCCGTGAAGGCCGAAGTTCCTCGAGGAGGCAATGCATTCCATGCATTTTGGTTATGTGGGAAACTTTCCTTTAAGGGGTACACAGCCCCGGATTTATAGGGAAAGGTCTTGTTCTCCAGTAGAGGCTGAGTTCCTAGGAAACAATTCACTCCGCATAGCCACAAGGCGAGCTACGATTGGTCTAATTCCTTGGCTAAGGATACGTGGCGCCTATCTCAGATGCGACCAAACACAACACATTATTTACCTCAAAGACTCATTTGATAAAGCTTTGCATGCACTTGCTCATTTAGCATTGCCACACTTGCACCGCAGCATTTGGTCCCCTGGCCGAACTACGTTTGGTCTGATTCCTTTTATTAAGGGATACGTAGGCAGCCTACATTAGTAGGTCCGACCATCAGAGCATTTAATTTGCATATCTGCTTAAAAACTGCAATAACCTGCTATAACTGACTAAAATGTCTAGATATGGAGGTTTGATAAATTGTTGCATTATAACCGCTACTGTGCATCTTTCTCCCTCGTTTCGTAATTGAACGAAATTGGAGAGTCTATTCTTATCAACGATGTTCGCCTACTCAAGGCGCGTGTTACCCATAGACTCCATCGCAGGGGCTCAGACACCCCAATTTTGTACCCTCGGTATGTGACATGACAAAAATATCAAGACATGTTAAAACATTAACAAATGTCAAGTTACGGGTCAAAAGTGCAAAAGGACAAAGCAGATGCGCAAAAGGGACGTGGACTAAAGTGTTCAAAAAAGCCAAACTTTGAATGGTGGGCGTGGCTCCCATAATGTTTGGGCATGGCGCCCAAAATGGATGGGCATGGCGCCCAATTTTCCTCCTCTGCCACTGTTCATCAAGTTTGATGTCGTAATTCACAAGATTTTAGTTGTACCCTTATTTGATCAGAGAAGGAATTTTAATTCCTCTGATATCCCTGATTCAGCCTATAAATACTGAAGGCTGGCTCCTCATTTCACAACAGAAAACTTGCGTAAAGCTTCTACGCTGGAGAATTAGAGAGCGATGTGAGATAGTGAGTGATCACCTCAAAAGCCTCGAAACCCTGCCAAACTTCATCCAAACACAAAACCAACCGATAGAAGTGTACCTTAGCCCCCCAGCTAGGTATCCACCTTTTTTTTCCGATCCAAAAATCGTGGAAAGAGCAGTTGCTCTGCCCGATTTAAAAGGCCAAATTGCCAGAAATAAGTCGTTATTCTGCCCGATTTCAGCCTACCTCAAGCCAACAAACAACCAAACACAAACAGTTACCCTGCCCAAAACCATAGGCCGAAAGTAACTTTCCGAGGCGACGCCGCCCAAATTCACACAACACACAACACACAACAACAACAACAACAAAAAAGACTCCCTCTCGACGAGCGAGCACACCCTAGGCGTCGTAAGTTTTATTTTAAAGTCTTTCATTTTGTCAAAGTATTATTTCCAATCCGGCCCAATGTAAATATATAAGCAGTTATGCTGCCCGGATTTAGTTAGGAAATAATACTAAATGTAGCCGTTATTATGGCCAAATATTTTCAAGTATATTTGTGATTATTTGTAAAAGAGACGGTTGCAAGTCTGTAAATAATATAGATGTAATGGATGTATTTGTAGGCGCTAATGCTTTATTTATCTGTTAAATAAATATAACAAAAAGCATACTTTAGCCAAAAACCGTTTTGGGACCGAAAGGGCGAGTTGGGTGCCTAGCACCTTCCCAACTCGTAACTTAGCCTCCGAACCCGTTTTCATTATCTCTGGTTTTCTTTTTTTGGTTTTGCTTTATTTATTCCTTAAAATAAAGATGGCGACTCTAAAAACATTTTGGATCCAGTGGGGCCTCGCAACATCTTTCTTTGCACTTTCACGTTCTCCCCTAAAAAAGGGAGAATGGGAATGGAAAGGTGATGTATTCCTATGTCCTGGTATCCCCTAAACAAGGGATAACTTGACGTAGAAAACCCAAAGCACCCATAGTGATCCGAGATAGGCCATAAGGCTATTTTCATAAAATCCATAGTGGGGGCGCTGCAACATTCCTTCCTTGCACTTTCACGTTTTTCCCTAAAAAAGGGAGAATGGGAATAGAAGGGTGATGCATTCCTATATCCTGGTATCCCCTAAACAAGGGATAACTTGACATAGAAAACCCAAAGCTCCCATATTGGATCAAAATCCACTAAAGGCAACCGAGGCGCATTCCAACGCGTTATTCCGACAGCACTCCTCCCGCACTTTTGATTTCGTCCTCCCCTAGACAAGGGAGGGTGGAACGGGAGCAGTGGATGTCACCGCATCCGCACGTCGCACGCGCCCCTATCCAAGGGCGCGCGGGGCGCGGGAGCACGCATCCCGGGAACCCACAGTAGGATAAGTTTTTATATAATAACTAAAAGCATACATTATAAATGACTGAAAAATAAAGTATCGAAAAATCACACAACAACACAATTTATAAGTCTAAAAAACTATTAAGATTAAAACAAAAAAAATCTAATAATTAAAAGTAAGCAGAAATGTGAAGGGATTAGCAAATCACTTTAAAAAATCATTAACATCACGTGCGTTCACCACGTGCAATGCACGTGAACCTTACTAGTTAATAAAATATCGAATACTTCTTTCGTTCCAGACAAACAGTCCACTATACTATTTAATTTGGTAAAAACTTAAGAAACACCATTTTATGAGCATTTTTTTGTAGGATATTAGATGCAATCCTTCCATTCAAGATTTGTTATGAGATACCCCCCTTAAGGCGTTATCGTTAATAATACCGTCTAAAAAAATTGAAATGGGAAAACCACTCTTCCCTCTTATATAGGTTACAAGGGTCAACCGGTCAAGGCCCAAGGGTAGCGGCATGACAAAATGTCTGAACAGTCTCTCTTTAAAACGAAAAAATCATGCCCCCTATTTCCCACCCTTGTTAATTTTTAATCAAAATTATTTGATTATTAATTAAACAAAAAAAAGACAATAATTCCACTAGTACACTTACGAGTTAACCGGTTCCCTCTCCATTCTCCATGTTTACGACACTGTTTTCCGTGGCTTCTCCACTTCCCTCACTCCATCTCAAACTGCTACTATTCTAAACAATCCTTCCGTCCTGGCTACATTCGAGGACCGCCGGAGACAAGCGCATACAACTCGTTCCCCTCAATTTCTAGGGCTCCGCAACCAGCGAGGTCTCTAGTATGAGTCCGATTATGGTTATAATGTTATAGTTGGTATTTTTTATACCGAAATTTGGCCTGAAATAAGGAGATTCTCCAATTTCAGAATTGGAAATATTAGAACAACTTACTTGAATCTGCGCAGTGGGAGATTCCAATTTCAAGTTCTAGGTTTGAATCAGTTGATTCTGTGACGAATTAGTGAACATCGGACATGATGAAATGTTGAGTGTTGAGCTGGAATTATTAATGTCGGAGGTGATGTCGGATCTGTAGATGGCGTCGCTGGGAGATTGAGCTCGGAGGTGGGTCTAGCGGAGATTGAAGGATGTTTGCAATTGTTATTGTTGTTGTTTTGTATCGCCATTATGACTTTACTTCTTGTTGGAGCTTGTTTAGCTCGTTTGTTCAAGGGGGCCATTGTGCTTACCAGGCGTCTGTCCATTGTTTAGTTGGTTTATCGGCACGACCTCGGGATTTCGTGTTGGAATTCAGGTTGGGTCGTCACAGTGCACCAAGTTCACATGATAGTGGCGATGCCATTATGAATGATGAAAATTTAGACAACGATGAAAATGATAAAATAGTTCAGTTAAAGAGGAGTAACAGACAGGGAATTGAAAAAAAAAACTTCGGTCCTGACATGTTTACATACATGGTAGAAGAGGATCCTAAGACTTTTCAAGATCCTATGTCTATGTCTGATTCAGATTTGTGGAAAAGAGCCATGGATGATGAAATTAAGTGTATAGCTGATAATCAAACATGGACTCTAGTCAATCCTCCTCCTAATACTAAACCTATTGATTGTAAGTGGGTTTTGAAAAAGATACTCAAAACTAATGGTACTATTAATAAGTATGAGGCAAGATTAGTAGCCAAAGGTTATAGTCAAAAGGAAAATATTGACTATCTATTTTGAAACATTTTCTCCAGTCACAAAATTCACATCAATTAGAATTATGTTTGCTATAACATCTGTTTATGGATTAAAAGTTCACATAATGGATGTTAAAACAATGTTCTTAAATAGAGATTTAGAGGAAGAAATTTACATACAACAACTTGAGGGTTATGTTGCTAAAGGAGAAGAACATAACGTATGTAAACTGACAAAATCTCTATTTGGATGTAAACAAGTACCAATACAATGGTACAAGAAGTTTAAGCAAGAAATTCATAAATTTGGTTTTAAGAGTAGTAAAGTAAAAAATTGTGTTTTTACTAAAGTTACTCTTAATTATAAAGTGGTTATAACTTTCTATGTTGATACTTGCTTATATTTGGTTATGATATAAATTATATAAACGAGGCTAAAAACTATTTAAAGTAAGCTTTTTACAAAGGACTTGGGTCCAGTAGATGTCATTTTAGGGGTTAAAGTGATTAAAAAGAATGACAGTTACATATTAACTCAATCTCATTACATTAAGGAAAATATTAAAGAAGTTCAATTATTTTTATTGCAAAATAAGTAAGAGTCCTATTAACCCACAAATGAAGTTAAATCCAAATGAAGTAGATGCCATAAATCAAGAAGAATATGCCAAGATAATTGGTAGTATAATGTACGTGGTAAACCATACAAGATCTGATCTTGCATGTTCAGTTGGCATATTAAGTAAATTTACAAGCCATCCAAGTGAAAAGATGTTGATTCTTATGTTAGATTTATATCTGTTCAGTTCATTACATTAGTTTTATACTTCAGTGGCTAATTGGGATGTGTATCGATTAGCGTGGCAACTGTGTATAGAACTTTGCCTAGTATAGTTTTATATGACTTTACAGGTTCAGCGGAAGACCTCTTCAAGCTTCACCGGAAGACCTGCTCAAAACCTACAAACGGCAGACCTTGTGTCCACCTGGTCTCCCATGACGTGTCCTATCCAGCAATGACTCATTGGTTTAATTCAAACTTATCCTAATCATTGTTTGAATTAATCCAAGACATTCCCTGACATATCAAGCCGCCGAAAGCAACTTTCCGAAAAGCAGGAAGACTTTTCGTCTGAGCGATGAAAGCAAAAAGCGGTGCCTCCTACTGCGCAACAACTCTCGAATCGACACCTAAATCGCCCACTTTTTGAAGATCTCATAAATCATTCCCTGCTCTAGATATCTGTGAAGACGAAAATCCTTGACTGACAGCCCCATGCATTTAATGCATTTATAAAAGAGCTGTTGAAGTATTCGTCTTCTCCAACGAATCTTTTGAAGTGCACCTGTTATAAATACTGCCATTAAAGACTGGAGAAAGAGACAACGTTACAGAATCGATCGAACACTTAAAGGATTGCTTTGAAACTCCATAACTCCAAGTCTTATAGCTCAGTGCAATCAAGAGATCCTCAACAGATCTAGAAGTCCTCGTCAACAACAAGAAGCTGTTCATCAACACTTATTGTTTTAACTTCTTGTTGTTTACATTCATTAACTATACTTCTGCACGAATTAAATATCTTGTATTTACAGATATTTAATTCCCTAGACCCCAAACACAAGTCAATATTTTGTACACGATCCATTAGGGATATTATTTGTAATTGATCTAGTGGAAAACATAGTGCACTATTTAAATCCAAGGTTGACTGCCTTGGTGGTGGACGTAGCACTCTTTATAGTGTGAACCATCCCAAAATACTTGTGTTATTTCTTACTGTTTGTCTGCTATTTGAACTATTTAATACTTTGATTATCTTTATCCGTTTACAGCAGAACTTAAGTAACTTGTATAAGGTCTACCGGTAGTCCTTATCGGCAGACCTGGAAAACCTACCTTGAAGGTCTTCCGCTACTTCTATCTTTTCAATAGATTGCAAGTACCCTTCAAAGTATTTACTTAAAAAGTTTTAAGTGTTTAATAAGTTATTCACCCCCCCTTCTAGCTTATTATTGTGCCCATTGGGACCCACAAAAGCATTGAATAATACTAAAAAGAGTACTAAGGTACTTAATATATACAGTAAACTATGACTTGCATTAGAAGTGTAATTCCTCTATACTTGAATGTTATAGTGATGCAAATTAGGCATCATATGTAACCAACTCCAAATTTACAAGCGGCTGGTTATTTACCATTAGAGGAGCCATAGTTGTTAGGTCTTCAAAAAGACAAACATAAGTTTCTTTATCATCAATGAAATCTTAGTACATAGCCATGTCAATGGCTATCAAATATTTAATATAGTTTAGAAGATTCCTAAGAACAATACCTTTTATAGATCCAAAAAAAGGAGTTACAACTTTGTATTGTGATAATCAAGCTGCCATATTTAATACAAAGAATGAGAAAATATCAAATCATAGTAAACCCATTGCTATGAGATATAATCATATTAGAGATATGGTTAAAAAGGAAAAGATAGCACTCGAGTATCTTCCTACAAATTAAATGTTAGTTGATCCACTAAGATTACAAAGGTCATGAGAGATATTAGACTGTTACCGATCGAAACAATGTTTTAATTGAAACCAACTCTATCTTAAGGTACAAGTCATGGATTTGTCACCTTATGTTTTAGAGTTAAAAGGCAATTCAATATTAGACATTGGTGAAATGGAAACTTGGATACATTTCGAGTGCATAACTTAAAAAATAGTGGGGGTGTCATTATTTGAAAGTTTCATATCTAACCTATGCACTTTCATTACTACAACAAGATTAGGATGAATTCAAAATCTTTAATAGACTTATAGCTCTCGTATAATACGTTGTGGACATTCTTGATAAGTTTATATATACAAGTAGAGAAGTGAGAGGCCGCTTCTTATGGATTACTTAGGTAAAATTGCTAGAGTACTTGTGAAAACCAGGACTAAGCACAAAGTCCAACTATAAGGTGCTGCCAAAGGTCAAAAAGAACAAAAAGTCATACATGATGAGGATATGTCTCCCTTCGAGTTTCACATTCATCAATGAAGTTAAAGGCTCGTCCACTTGATGGCTATTCATTATGTAAACAAGCTATGATTGTTTTATTATTATATGTAAATACGTGGGGAAGTGTTATATGTTTGTATTCACATATAATAATACTCTTCTCCCACATTGAGTTTGTGTATCAACTTTCTCCATTTCTTGAATAAAATCTTGTTGTCTTCTTTTTCATCTCTTCCTTGTGTGTCTTTTATCCCACATGAGATTGTTAGTAAAACTTTTGGAGCTAAAACCTGTTATATCCTTATACAAGTTTGAAGAGTTCATCAAGCTCACTTGGGCTTTCCTTTACTATGGAAAAATATAAAGCATGACTTAAATTTTTGAGTCTTGAATATATATATATATATATATATATATATATATATATATATATATATATATATATATATATATATATATATATATATATATATAAGAAAGAGAGAAAGAAAATAATTCATTAATATTCTAATTAGTTAGTTTACTGTAAAACCGTTCGAATTTTTGGATTGTGTCTCTTCATAATGGTTGACACTTTTTTGGCTCAAGTTGTGTCTTTTCAAGGCAGCAACTCGAACCTATAAATTGTGTTCTCTTCATTTGAAGTGAGGTACTGAAAATCCTTACATATGTGTGTGTGTGTGTGTGTGTGTGTGTGTATATATATATATATATATTAAGAAAGAAAGTAAGAAAATAATTCATTAATATTCTAATTAGTTAGTTTACGGTAAAACCGTTCGAATTTTTGGATTGTGTCTCTTCACAATGGTTGACACTTTTTTGGCTCAAGTTGTGTCTTTTCAAGGCAGCAACTCGAACCTATAAATTGTGTTCTCTTCATTTGAACTTCATTTGAAGTGAGGTACTGAAAATCCTTCTTCCGGAGTTTTTCTTTTCAATAATATGTTCTTCGAGTTATACAATCACAATTTTGATTATTGTTCCATAAATTTTAGAAGGAGTGTAACCTTTGAATTAAGTGCATATGTTTGGTATCATGGATCGTTGAGACCATTACACCATTAAAGTGGGACGAATTAAATACCTTAAAAATAATATCTTATTGTGTGCCTAACCTACCATTCCATACCAACTAAATCGAGTATTCTACAACATCAAGATCATGCCTCTCAAGAGGGTATTAATGATATAACAAGTAAAACGATTGCGCCCCAATGGTAAGCTGCAACATCATCATCGCCCACATAGACAAGAGAGGATCAAGATCCTCGTCGAGGTCCCCCCCCAACCATCCCTTAAATAGAAGGGCTAGAGATAAGTGGCCATCTAGCAGTACATGAATGAATAATTAAATAGGAAGCTTCATCGAGTGGACTCCCACAGTAATATTAGCAGTGTTAGATCCTAAATATGCATGGAGGCACAAGTGACGGCCTATGTGCCTTGGTATATGATCTTCTTTCCTGTGATTTATATAATACAAGGGTGGATCAAAGCCTCGTCATTGGCTTTAGGGTCCAGCAGCAATGACAGAGTCAAAGGGAGCAAGCCCGTAGAGCAATGTTTAGAAGGAATGTTGACACATGTCTTTAGAGAAAGGTCGCCTCTTAAGCGTGAACAAGCTCATCCAAATGATGATTCCTATTTAGGTCGATATACCTAAGGGGATCATGCTAGGATGTGCGAGGGTGCTCCAACCTCTTAAATAAGTGTAAAATTCTTAAACCTGAAATGAAGTAATTATCTTTCAACTTTATCAAGAAAGCACCTTCCCCTTACCCTTTTGGTTTCTAAATTGTTCTCTCCTTTGAGAATTTACCAGGATTATGATTTTTTTTTTTGAATTTATAAGTATATAATATTATTATTTTTTGTTTCTTTTAGAACTCCATTAGTTTTTTCAAATCATTGTCCTCTTTGACCCGATACATTATTTAAGAAAAAGTAATTGACTGTATCATAAATATTGGTAAAATGTGTGGTTTCATTTAATACCTTTCAACATATGGTCATAATTAAAACATGTATAAAAAATAAGGCTAAAGTGGTAAAAATGTTTTCCTAAAAGGAAAAGTTTTGAAAAAGAATAATTATTTTAGAACAGACGAAAAATGAAAAGATGACGATAATTTGAAAACAGAGGAAGTAGTATTTTGCATAATCTCGATTAAAATCCTAGATTTGTTATCTAATGTTGCCGCTCACACATTAATTGTTTGTGCTTTTTGGTAGACTAAATAAGTATGGCTATAATCTTTATGGTCATAGTTTACTATGGAATGCAAGAGTTTTTTATTTTATTTAATATGATGATAGATTATACAATGCCAATGGTAATAGCTTCCCAGGTAGGTCTCTTATAAGACGATCTTACGAATCTTAATTCATAAGACGAACCATCACCCTCCTGCAGCTCAACCCACCAACAAATGGTGGATCGGGTAAAGATTAAAGAGGATATATTTTACAAAATATATTCGTAAGACAATCCAAATTTTTGCCTAGCTTCCCCTCCATACACACTACCTCTTACCATGAGATTCAAGCTTGCAATTATATGTAGTTGGACTGAATCGTATCAACTAAACCAATTGTTGATCTCAAGTATTATCGTGTTTTTTAAGTAACCAATTAACTATTTGTCTTTATACAATTGTTGTTGTGTGTTGCATGTCTAGTTGGGCATTGCAACTTTGCACGATTAGAGCACACCTACGTGCATCCGTTGAGAAAGTCTTTCGTAACGAAGCCCGTAAGGTTGTAACACTCTACATGCACCACTAGCATTACTCAATTTAGAATTAGATGCTAGTCACCTCACCTCAAAAATATAGTTTCATTTTTCTCTTTTAACTTGTCCCCAAAATTATAAATCATTTTTTTATATTATTGTTATATTTAACTCGACATACGACTTAAAAAAATTTAAAAAATATGAGTAAAATAACAAAAGTATTTTCTTAAAAATAAAATTTGATAAATATGAAATTTTCTAGAAACAGACGAAAAAAAAATATGACAATAATTTAAAAACAAAGGTAACAAGTAACAAGTAATATTTCTTGAAGACATTTTTCAACGGACGAACGAATTATAAAAAATAAATAAAAATAATTTAGTAACCGATGGAAACGAAGTAAAACACAGATTCTAAATAGTTTCACATGTCGAATATAAGAGCATCCACAATGGATGCTTTTATCAACACTCTTAAATCATTTTTAGAGTTTTTTACCCACCCTTGATCCCACAATGGACTCCCAATCACACCCTCTTCCTCTAAAACCAACTAAACATTCCTCTAAATTTAGAGGGAGGCATGGAAGGAATAGTAACTTTTTTTTTTGTCTCCAACCCTCTCATGTGTATGATACTCATATTTGTTGTTTACATATTTTTTTGTAATGGAGAGATTTAATTGAGATTATAGTAAAATAATTAGTTTTGTAAATATATATATATTTTTAGATAAAATTAATTGAATTTCTTAAAACATAAAATTATTTCAATAGAAGATAAAATGTAAAAAATACTTCCTCCATTCCGGGAAAAATTATTATTAATTTAATATGTTTTATTTGGTGCTAAAAAAATATTTTCTCTTCTTCGGTAGGAGTTATGTTTAGATGATAATAATAAAACTGTATTTTAAGCATAAAATTCCCTTTAGATTGATATATATTTTGAGATAAAAGTAATTTTAAAACTTATTAAAACATATACTTCCTCAATTTTCAAAAAATTATTCTCTTTGACATGTCACGCTTTAAAAAAGTAAATTGTAAAAAGTAAAATAAATATTAGTAGTATAATGTGTGGTTTCCTTTAATTATACTAACTTTGTCATTTAAAATTTTCCTCTAGTTGCAAATACTTGATATACATATTTTTTACATTATTATCGTAAACTTGTTCTATTGATCAAATTGAAATATGTCTATTTTTTAATGAAATTTGTGTATTAATTGTTAATTATTTTCAACCAAAGGAAATCATTTGTCTCGTGTTCTTAATATATGAGAGGATAATAATAATAATAATAATAATAATAATAATAATAATAATGTATTATAAACATAAATTGACCATTAAAATGACGTATATTTTTAGATGAAAGTAATCAAAATAATTAAAAGATACAATATTTTTTTCATAGAATATATAATATAAAATATAAATACAATAATGTTGGGAAAATAGAAATAAAAAATGAAAAATATTGGTAGTTAAGTTTGTTAGTTGTGATGAAAGAGATTTGAGGTTTAAAGTTGTATAGAGGGTGATTCTTGGAGTGGAAACTTTTTAGAGTGTTGAAAAAGTGTAAAAGACAACGAGGTAGGCTAGAGGGAGGTATAGAGTTTCACATGTGGAATGTAACTATTTTTATGGAATTAAGCTAAAGTCCCCAAGCCAAAAACACTAACCTACCCGATCTATCTCAAGTCTAACAAACAGAAAGAGTGAAAGACTGACAGCTCACACCGGCATTGAAAGAAGAAGAAACCAAAGCAAAACCAGAGTCAAAACGCTACCCCTGCTTCCTTCCCAACCGTAAAACATCACGATTCAGAGAGAGAAAGGAAACAATCGAACACAGATGATTTCGGACGGCGTCGAAGATGAAGATAAATGGCTGACCGCCGGGATCACCGGCCTTCAACAGAACGCCTTTTACATGCATCGCGCTTTGGTATTAAATTCATCAGTATACAATTTTTTGTTTATATGTGATCTCAAAACCCCTAATTTGGCTGATAGTTTGCATCGAATTACTTTAGGATTCGAATAATGTTCGGGATGCTTTGAAATATTCGCTCAGATGCTATCGGAGCTACGGACGTCGAGGCTTTCACCTCACAAATACTACGAACTATGTATGGCGCTTCTTCCCGATCTGATGTTCTCTAGTTGCATTGGAATTTGTGAATTGTTCAAATAAATGTATCGAATTTTTGGTTTGTTTGAATTGGTTAGATATGAGGGCATTTGATGAGTTGAGGAAGTTGGAGATGTTCTTTCGGGAGGAGAGCAAGCGTAATTGCTCCGTGATTGAGCTCTATGAGCTTGTGCAGCACGCGGGTAACATATTGCCTAGACTGTAAGTTGGAATTTTGCAGTGAAGGCATTTCTTTTTTACTTTTGTATTGCTCTTGATTCCTGTTTAGCTACTGAATTGGCTGGGTAAGAATATTTATCTTGCGATGTACTACCTCTTCTTGTCCCATAAAGCTATCTTTTAAATAGATGAAAATGACGAAGTGATCACCAAAATGAAAAGAAATTGGCAAGTAAACGTAAACAATGGTTCAATCATGTGTCATATCGAATTGGGTTAGGAAGCGCTTCCATGCTGTGTACTAGTGCTGTTGTGGTAAGAAGGGATCATTTACACTTTTACAGAAGATTAGGTCTCCTGTGAGATTGTGTTATGGTGCCCCACTCTCTTACGGCTCATCTCACCAACACACGGTGGGTCGGGTTAGAGAAATCCATATTACATAAAAATACCCGTAAAACGGTCTTTCCTTAGTTTTTGCTTTTACAGAATATAATCATAAATGGTCCCCTAAGCCTATTTCTAGGTCTCATGGAGCGGGGGTCTGGAAAGGCATAAGTAAAGGTTGGAATTCTTTCATGAGGCACATTTCTTTTGAGATAGGCAATGGCTCCTTAGTGAGATTTTGGAGAGATAGATGGTGTGGAGAAGTGGAATTGTGGAGATTATTTCCTAGTCTGTACAACTTAGCTAGGAACAAGGATTGTTTGGTTAGTTCGGTGCTTCATTTGGAAGAAGGTGGTGCTGTTTGGACTCCATCTTTTCAGAGGAATTTCCAAGACTGGGAAATGGAGTCTCTCATGCTGCTTTTAGAAAAGATTCAGGCTGTGCAGGTGGGTAGTCATACGCAAGACAAGGTGAGGTGGGAAGGGGCTAAAGATGGTCAGTTCTCTTCTAAATCGTACTACTGCTTGCTGTCGCACAATAACTGCTTTGTATTTCCTTGGAAATCTGTGTGGAAATCTAGAGCCCCTAGCAGAGTAGCTTTCTTTTCTTGGGAAGCTTGCAACGAAGCAGTTCTCACTGGTGAAAATTTGCAGAAAAGGAAGAAAATTTACGTGAACTGGTGCTTTATGTGTAAAGGCAGTGAAGAAAACGTCAATCATGTTTTTATTCACTGTCCTGTAGCTAAGGATTTATGGAATTTGATTTTTGGTATGTTCAAGCTCTCATGGGTAATGCCTTATTCAGTTAAGGAGCTGTTTCTTAGTTGATCGTTGCACAAGTGAAGGAGAAGAAGCTGTATTTGGGAGGCCATTCCTTTGGCTGTTTGCTGGACCATTTAGGAGAGGGAGAGAAATAGGAGGGTCTTTGAGAATAAGGAAGGGTGCTTGGTTCAGGGAATGAACAATTCTCCTAGCTACTCTTTTGTAGAATTTGTTAATAGTTTCTCCATCGATCAGTAGTTTTTTAATGAGTATGCATCTGTGTACAAAGGACGCGTCTCCTGGTTTGACGCTTTTCGTATATAATTTTATCTTTTATTTAGCAAAAAAAAAAAAGAATGATGTAATGTATTAATGGAGAGAGAAATGAGAGAGCATAATTTTTTCCTTAAGCCAAGAGGCACGAGACTTCTGCCGTAGAAGTTCCGTCCGTTGTGCTTGTTTTCTCAGTACTGTGCTTTGGGACGAACTCATTGATCTTGGTAAGTCTGAGACTCCATGGCTTGTTGGTGGAGACTTTCATATCATTCTTTTGTTGGATGAAAAGCATGGAGGAAATGGTTGGGATCGTAATATCGCTCTTGATTTCAATGCATGTATTACTGCAGCTGCTTTGATATAACATATAAGTATCTGCTACTTAATGAACCTGATACAATCCTTCTAGTATATGCCCATTTGCATCACTTAGTGGCCTGCTGTCAGCTATAGGTTTAATATACCAGTTCACACATGTTTGGAGGTTTTGTATGGTTACATTGCAGCCTCTATATGACAGTTTGATTGAAACATTTTGTTAGAGCTATGTGGTTCAATTTAAAGAGAATATCTTTTCCATTTGCGGTAGGATTTGAGCATCTAATCATTGGGCTCCCTTTCTATGTCTTGCCAAAAATAGCTGTTATTCTTTGGCAAGATCTGAAGAGAATTTGAGATTAAACTTGTCTTGTTCTGATCATTTTGAGCAAACATGCAGCTGTATGATAGCTATAACATCCACGTTATTTCCAGGTGAGTGTAGCCATGCATGTTAATGTGTTGAAAGCCATCCCTTAGCGCACATAGTTCAGCCAAGATGTTTGTGGTGTGAGGATTTTTAAGAGCAAACCCCCATCATCTAATTGTCATTGTGATCCCTGATTAGAGCCCATGTTGCCATTGTGATAGGTTATGAGACCCCTCGCTCCACGTGGACCCGGCTTCCATAGTTTGAACCATCAGTTTTAAGTTTACTATCCTGAAGGAAGGGGGTAGGGGTGGGAGGTTTTCCATTAACGGTTGTTTTGGTTAGAAGATGGCAACTTTGACAGTAGGTTTTTTATTCATCCAAAGGATGTATTCTGCAATGTTACTTATTGCAAACAAATAATAAAGAAAAACAAGAGGTCATGGACGTGGTTGTTTTTAATGGATACAACTTATCGCTCTTCTTTTTATCCTTTTTTTTTGTTGTTGATGTGAATTATGCATTCATTGGAGCCTCAATCTGAGAAGTGTCTTGACTATTGTGGGACTTTTGATATACCAGCTAGACAGCCTTATCCTATTTGGCGTTCTATTGCCATTAAGAATTGCTATATAGAGTTAGCATAAGGTGAAGTTATATCATGAATAGCAGAGTAGTGATCAGCAGATCCCTTCATTTGTATTTCTGAACTTTCCTCTATTAGGTAATTCAAGGGTCCAACAATGTGTAGGGTTTATTAATATTTGTATTTCTGCATTTCAACTGCTCGGTTTTCTGTCCTTGTAAACGGAGAACCTGCTGGATTTTTTGGGAGTTCGAGGGGTTTGCGTCAAGGAGAGATCCCCTTTCTCCTTTTCTCTTCATCATAGTTATGGAGGCTTTGAGCAACTTGGTGGATAAAGCAATGCTGGGACGCCTGGGAGGTTATTTTGACGGATTCAGGGTGGATAGGGCAGGTGGTCCGGCAATTAAGGTGTCTCATCTCTTGTTTGCAGACAACACCTTGGTTTTCTGTGGGGCGGATAAATCCCAACTTGGATTTCTTCGCTTGGTGCTTTTATTCTTTCAGGTGGCTTCGGGTCTTAAGATAAATATTTCTAAGAGCGAAATAATTCCGGTTGGAGACGTTGAGAACGTGGGGGATTTGGCTTCTTTTTTTGGGTGTAAGGTGTAAGGTAATGATACTCCATGCATCTTATCTCGGATTACCCATTGGGGCTCCTTTTAAAAGCAAGGTAGTGTGGAATGAGGTGGTTGAAAGGTTCGAACATTGGCTAGCGGGTTGGAAGAGACAATACTTATCCAAAGGGGGAAGGCTTGTTCTAGTAAAAAATACTTTGTCCAGCATGCCTACTTATTATCTGTCGCTGCTTGTGATTCTGGTTTCAGTTAGGAACCGTTTAGAAAAGTTGGAAAGGGATTTCCTGTGGGAAGGGGGGTTGGAGGGGGAAAAATTCCATTTGATTAAATGGTCAACAGTTTGTAGGAGTCTTAAGGCAGGAGGGCCTGGGGTTAAAAAGCTAAAGCTGTTCAATGAAGCCCTTCTTGGGAAATGGTTGTGGAGGTATCTTACGGAGAGGGAAGCATTGTGGCGTAAGGTGGTGGAGTGTAAATATGGTAAGGAAAATCACTCTTGGTTTCTCGCGCCATTAATGAATCCTTTGAGGTGGGTTTTTGGAAAGGTATAAGAAGAAGATGGGATAATTTCGCTAGACACATCTATTTAGTAATTGGTGATGGCTCTTCAGTGAGGTTTTGGAAGGACAAATGGTGCGCTGGACTGGAGGGGAGTTATGCAGATTATTCCCCAATCTGTATGCTCTGGCTAGAGATAAGGAGTGGTACATAAATTCCGTGCTTTATTTGGAGGAGGGCAGGTCTATATAGAATCTTTCTTTTCGCAGAAACTTTCAAGACTGGGAGATTGAGACAGTCGCGAGATTGTTTGAGTTCTTATACGCCCAGAAAGTTGGCCTTCCAGCAGATAAAGTTTTATGGGACGATGACAAAAGTAGAGTGTTTTCGGTGAAAGGGTTTTACTCTAAACTGGACAGCAGCAACAGAATTCTGTTCCCGTGGAGATCGATATGGAAAACTGGGGTTCAAAGTAGAGTGGCTTTTTTGGCGTGGGAGGTAGCAAACGAAGCCATCTAAACAGGTGACAATTCAAGGAAAAGAGGCCTTCTGTACACTAATCGTGCTATCTCTGTAAGGGGGATGAAGAGAGTGTTAACCATTTGATGCTCCACTGCCCGGTGGTGGGGACTCTATGGTCTGCGATTTTTGGCTTGTTTAACATTTCGTGGGTGCTCCCAAACTCTACCAAGGTTTTTTTTTTGGAATTGGTCTTATTTTGGGAGGAAAAAGAGCAGGAATAGCCTTTGGGATGTTGCCCCATTAAGCGTAGCTTGGACGATTTGGAAAGAAAGACATCGAAGAGCGTTTGATAATGAAAAGGGTTCTATGAATGCTTTGAGGAAATCGCTTCTCTCCAACATGCTTGAATGGAGTGTAGGGGCTGATCATACCTTGAATCTTATTGATAACACAAGTGTAGATGCTGTGAATATTTTCCATATTGGCTAGTGGGTATATTTTTTGTGTAGTGTATACTTTTATGACAAGGGCGCGTCACCTGTTTTGACGCTCTTCATATATATATATATATATATTTGAGGAAACTTTTGAGGTTCTATCTTGCTTGCGTTTTTGCTGGGTATATTCTTATATTTTTGGTTGATGGTTCATTAAAGAATCATGAGCCTTCGCAAATCTCAATTTGACATGATATGGTTATCTCTGCTGATTTATTATTCCTTCTTTACATTCCTCAGGTATCTCCTTTGTACAGTAGGATCCGTGTACATTAGATCTAAGGAGGCTCCTGCAAAGGATGTTCTCAAAGATCTTGTTGAAATGTGCCGTGGTATTCAACATCCTGTCCGTGGGCTCTTCCTGAGGAGTTACCTTTCGCAAGTCAGTAGGGATAAATTACCTGATATTGGCTCCGAGTATGAAGGGTAAGTAACTTGATTTTAATCACGATATTAGGGGAATCTGTGGGTTGAAATGGTTGAATTTTAGTGGTTTGAGAATTGGCTTCCACAGCTATGTTCAGATAATGCGGCTTTGCCCACTAGTCCCCACCATCACTTGATCGTGGGCAAATCATATTTGCTTTTTCTCCACATGGATGGAATTAATCACAGAACCTGCAGTCCTGCCTTGTATATATACTAATGATTTTTTTTTTTAAAAATAGGCTATCAATATATTTTTTTGTGAAAAGATGCCAGCAAAGTAAAAAAGCAGATTCATTTGACGATGATTCAGTATATGTTTTCCTACTTCAGTTGTTCCTCATATCTCGTTTTTCTCTGTTTCTTCTCTTCAACAGCCTTTTTTCCAATCACTTGGGTCGATACATGAATCATTTTCCACCATTCAATTTGGTTCAAAGAAAAGGTCATCACACAAATCACACTCATTCATATATTTCTTTATTACAAAGGTCCATGTTAGTTTTGGTCATTCCTTTCCCCTATTTGTAGTTTGGTTGATGTTGATACACTCACATTTCTTAACGGGTGCACTAATTGGTTTACGTTGTATGTTCCCATACCATCTTATGATCTTAGGCGATTTTCTCTCATTTTATGAATTTGCTCATTATGAATTTTGTCTTTTCTATATTTGTATTTCAGCTACACTCATTTTGTTAGCATGTTCTTTCTTAGTTACCAACATTTTGTTTCTTTTGTTGGTGATAAAATATACTCCTTCCTTCCCAAAATAAGTGTCCTTATTTATTATTTATTATTTTTCGGCAAAATTTAACTAAGTTGATTTATAGGTCATTTTAGTACTCCCTTTGTTCCTAAATAATTGTCTTGTTGGACTGGGCATACCGATAAAAAAAATTTAATCGACTATATTATAAATATTGGTATAACATGTAGTTTTTTAAAGCCCATATGCATGTCGCCCATATTTAAAGTAGGAAGAAAAAAGTAAGGGTAAAGTAGTGAAAGTGCTTTCCTAAAAAGGAAAGTTGGAAACAAGTCAATTTTTTGGGAATAGACGAAAAAGGAAAGCATGACAATTATGTACAAACAGGGGGAGTAGTAAATATGCATGAATCCCCCTTTGTGACGTTTGGTTCATAGAAATGAATTAGATGGAATGGAATGGTTAATGAGATTTCATTACCATGGGATATGAAAATGGGAATGAAAGCGGTTAACACACATGTTTGATTCGCCAAAATGAAATGGGATGAAATGTTGATTTCATGTTTCATACGTGGAAATATCGAAGGTAATGGAATGAAAATATCTAACAAAGTCCAAATGGCACTTCATACTTTTTCAATAATAATAACTCCCTTCGTTCCACTCAACAAGACCACGTTTAAAAAGTCTAAAAATTAAGGGATATATAAGTAGTATTGGAGTTGATTATAATTACAAAAATAGTTAAGCACAACCAATATGCCTACAATACAAGTGGAGGGAAATGATGAAAGGTTATGGAAATTGTAAGCATAATTTTTTAAAGTGGACTCTTTATGTGAATCATCTCAAAATACTATAGTATTGTGGACTCTTTTCCTGGAATAGAGGGAGTAATATGTAATTATTATAATCTGAAAAGGATAGATGAATGATGATATTAATTTGTGTCACAGCTTCCAAACCATAAGAAATGAAATCTCCATCATCTTTACTATCTTCTTACCGTCATGTTCAATGACCCGTAGTATAGGAGTGAAAGTGCTGCCAATCAATCATGGAGAATTATTCAGGGAAGATGAGTCTGCTTTGCCCACCATTGCCTTTCCCCTCCTTCCATAAAAAAATATTCACTGTCAACAAGCATCTCTCTCTCCCCCCCCCCACAGTTTGCAATTTATTTTTGTTCTCTCGCCAGAGTTTGCATGTGATTTTAATTTACTCATCAAGGTTTGGGAGATATCTTCAAGAGATTGAATTGAAGGGTGTGTTAGCATTGGCTTTAAAGGTGGAGGTTGATGAAAAATCCAATGTTGAATCTGCCCTATTACCATTCAATCTCGGATTTGGCTTTTGGCTTATTTTTATTTCTAATTGGGTTGATAGAAAACTTAGATCTAGAAGTTTGTGATTCAAATTTATAGTAATGGCTGATTCCTTGAGTTCTCATTGGAGTAATTTGAGTTTTCATTTTTCATTTTTAACTTTTCCTTCTTTAAAGTAGCAGCAACGGTCGTCATGGTAATGGAAGTAGATTGGCAGCGGTGTGGGTGGCAATGGCAATATTGGTGGTGAACTAATAGTGTTTGTGATGGGAGGAAGGAGGGAGAAGGAAGGTACAAGGGCAGCTTAGGGTTAATCCAAAATGTGTGAGGGTATTTTGTGTCCATAAATACACAGAATGATTTTTGTGGGATTTTGAAATCCCACCTCCCCCAATTGGCCATTCCATTCCGGCCAAACCAAACGCCACCTTAATTTCCACTCTACACTATTTAAGTGGAGACTAGACTATCTAGCAAAGGTGAATTTAGTAACTACATAGAAAAAAGGGACACTCATTTTGGGTGAAGGGTAACATATTTTAGGTTTCTGTTTTATGTAGCTGAATTAAGCTCAAAGTCTGTCATCATAAATGATTGTGTCTGCGCATATGGAATTTCAGGGAGTACTTATTTGTATGCATGGGGGTTTCCTTATTGTAGCTCAAATGCCCCCTAAAGGAAAGCATAAAATAAAAAATAAATAAAGTTACACGTGTTATGATCTCAGCCTGTAATGTGTTCAATGGAGGTGGACCTGATCCCGTGAGTTCCTTGCTTTCTGTAGGGATGAAAACACTGTCATGGATGCTGTAGAGTTTGTACTTCAAAACTTCACAGAGATGAACAAACTCTGGGTTCGAATGCAACATCAGGTTGGTTGAAAATCTGCAAAATGTCTTACCTGCTCTCATGCTCATACATGCATGGTGCCACAATGCTTGCATGTCATGAAGGTAAAAATGTATCATGAGGGCATGATTTGTGGTCATGCAGGTGTTATAGTGCTTGTGAATCATTCATACTCTTTGCTGATCTGAGTTGAGGCTTGCAATCGGGCTTTCTGGTCTGCAGGGACCTGCTCGGGAGAAGGAGAAACGGGAAAAAGAAAGGAGCGAGCTTCGTGATCTTGTAAATATCTGTGACCTGAAATTGTTTACATAAATGAAGTTAAGTTTATCACAGCGCCCGGGTTACTCTTACAACGGTACTCTTCTGTCACCAATATTTTGCTAGGTTGGGAAGAATCTGCACGTTCTCAGCCAGATTGAAGGTGTTGACCTTGAGCTGTACAGAGACACTGTGCTTCCGAGAGTATTGGAGCAGGTGTGTCTATATGTGTTTGTGTTTGTTCATCTGTTTTGAAGAGATGCACTAGTTTCTTGAGTTGATATCTTCTATTGAACTCACATCTAATTGGCCTTTTTCAGGTTGTGAATTGTAAAGATGAGCTTGCCCAATACTATTTAATGGATTGCATAATTCAAGTATTTCCTGATGAATATCACTTACAGACGCTTGAAACATTGTTGGGTGCTTGCCCCCAGCTTCAGGTGAGTTGCACTATACCTTTCCTAATTTAGTTCAAGAAAAAGGAAGATTTACGCATTTGCTATATACATTTGTTATTACTTATAATAAAAAAAGGGGGAGTAAGATTCTGGTGCTGTCTTCAAAAAGATGAGAAGAGCAATAATAGGAATGGGAATGACCTTCACACTCAACAACTGTTATGAAATCCAACATAATTAAGAAGCCACGTAATCCCCGCCATTCAAATTATGGTGGCAAACATTCTGTAGTAAAATATATGATTATCACCCTGGTTGACTTGGAACCCAAAACTATTTAATGGATTGCATAATTCAAGTCTTTCCTGATGAATATCACTTACAGACGCTTGAAACATTGTTGGGTGCTTGCCCCAGCTTCAGGTGAGTTGCACTATACCTTTCCTAATTTAGTTCAAGAAAAAGGAAGATTTACGCATTTGCTATATACATTTGTTATTACTTATAATAAAAAAAAGGGGGGAGTAAGATTCTGGTGCTGTCTTCAGAAAGATGAGGAGCAGTAACAGGAATGGGAATGACCTTCACACACAACAACTGTTACGAAATCCAACATAGTTAAGAAGCCACGTAATCCCGCCATTCAAATTATGGTGGCAAACATTCTGTAGTAAAATATATGATTTTCACCCTGGTTGACTTGGAACCCAGGCAGCATAGTTGGCCAAGGACCTCCTAAGATCAATTGCAGTTGTTGCTGGCAGATGCTCTTTCATGGATGAAAAAAAAGCCCCAGTTAAGAGGATCTATAGTAGCATACCCTTCACCAGTTACGAGGGTGGATGCATGTGTCTGAAAAGGGGGCACTTGCCTTCTTTAAATTATGTAATTTAGTCATAATTTTGCATCTTTTAGAAAAGTAGTGGTCCACAAAAGAAAATAATTTCTACCTTTGCCATCTTTTGCTATTATTTGAACAAAAAATGTGCACATTATTCATTATCCTCTTCGGCAGTAGTCCTTAATCCAGCTTTTGCTATGTTACGGAAATTATTGTTGCCATGTATTGTTAGTGCTCTTGCAATTGATTTTTGTTAATGCTGCTGTTGCGATCATTTTTTAAGACATGTTCATTCTTTCCTTGTGTTCACAGCCATCTGTTGACATCAAGACAGTGCTTTCTCGTTTAATGGAAAGGCTCTCAAATTATGCGGCTTCAAGCGTAGAGGTAAGTAAACTAACACTATTTGCCCGGTATTAAATTCTGCAATTACTAATAAATTTTTGCTGCAGGTTTTACCCGAGTTCTTCCAAGTAGAAGCTTTTGCAAAACTAAACAATGCCATAGGGCAGGTAAATATGAAATAATTATATTGAAGAATTTAACTATAAATTTTATCTTTGTAACGCTTAGCTGCTCATGCAAAATGACTTTCTATAGTTTCTTCACTTGGTTATTGTTGGAGTTCATATGGTGACGGAAAATGTTGCCCTGATTCACCTGCATTTGTGAGTTAAAGGGCACACAAACAGAAAAATACTCCCCATTTGACCAATCAAACTTTTTAAGCTTTACTTGTTTGTTCCAATCCCCATATCAGCAAGGGGCCACACGCCCACACTTACCTATCATTAAAAAATAAAATGAGACTTTTTTTGGGACAACCAAAGAGAAAAGTGGGACTTTTTTTTTGGGGGGGGGTATTTATTTTTTTATGAAAAATATGATTTTATAAATTACCATTTGCAATCAAACATCTTGTAAATGCCTTTGCGTGCAACTAAATTTGTCATCATATATTTGCCAACTGAATTGGCATGAATGACAGAGCCTGACACCCCATCATGTACTCCCTCTGTCCCAAAATAAGAGTCCCCTATTGAATACATGGGCTTTTAGAATGTGTTTGAATTTATGTAATTTTTTTTATAGTTCCCTCCAATTTATCACTAGTGATGCCAAACCAATGGGGTCCACTCAACCATTGATGAGTAACCGTTGCCAGACCTGTAATTTTTTCTGCTTGTTGTTTTTATTTTTATCACTTAAGGATCCCGAATTAAATTATACAACTCTTTATCACCATAGGGCGCTCTATCAAATCACATAACTCAGACCCCATTTATTCAATTTTAGAAAGTAACCTGGCACTTCGGTACATGAGCACTGCAGAAAATTATCATCATTCTTCTCTTTCTCTTTACCACGCTCCTCCCAATTTCTTTTAGCTGTCCTGGTCCATCCCGCATGTTCTTCCCTATTTCTGATTTTTTTTTCCTTGTTAGCATCATCTATCATAAATCCACTTCTTTGTCATGATTACTTTCTTTTTGATACTTGTGTCACTGTAATTCATTCATCATTTGTTGCTACAAGTCTTAATGTAATTTTTGTACTCAAAAAATTAATTCCAATAATTGAAGCTTGTATCAGCCCTAAGTTTTACTCCTCGCCTGATAATCATTGATATACCGATCTCTTTTCATCCTATTTATACAAAAGGGTTGTCTCGATCTCTCTTCACACTAATTTTAAGTGCAATTCTTATCTCTGATGCAGGTGATTGAAGCACAAGTTGACATGCCCATTGTTGGGGCTGTAACTTTATATTCATCTCTTCTGACATTCACACTTCATGTCCACCCTGATCGACTGGACTATGTGGATCAAATTTTGGTATGTTCATTTTCTGATTGTAATAGTTATTGATGATCAGTTTTGGTTTCCCGCGTTTAGTTATTATCGAAAATTTCATTGTATGGTTATCAGGCATTTAGCTGCTGACCGAGCCTTGGTTTTCTCTTCAGAGAAGAGAAAATCATGGCCAACAGACCTGTCTTCTCAAGTGCATGAGAATGGCTTTTACAGCTATTGATGATATCTTTAAATGCTCTACTATATGGATTAGCTCAAGAAAACTATGAAATATTCAAAAAACTTCTATCATTCCTCAATGCAAGTTTATCTATCATTCTATTGTTCTACTGATACACTTCCTCATAATTTGTGGTGGGACATAATAACAGCTCAATGGCGGAAATGAGCTGAGCGTGGACCCTTATCCTGAATGAAACTTACCAAGCAATATGGAGAACCATATTGTTGAATAATTTGTGGTCCCCAACTTGATGCCTTTTTGAAGTTTAGAGAATATTACACTTTTCCAGACAGAAATTTTAAAGAAGAAATATTTCTGTAGAGATTGTCTGTTGTTCACTCATCTTCATGTTTTAGACTCAATTATAGATAATTATTTACAAAATATTTGGGTACCAATACTTGTGCATTGACTTGTGAACATCATCTTCAAGCTGCGCAATTTTTAAGCACAAGTTCTAGCATGTTGGTTGCGATCTAGTTGTAGATGTTGCTGAGGCTGATTTCTTTTGAAGTTTGAACATCAAAGGAAAACAGCTAAGGCCTAGATTTTAAGGCTAAAAGGGCAATGAAAGCAATAGGGGGTTAAAGATCAAAAGTGGCAATGCAAGGACATACAGGGCTGGATAGGATTTTAGTTCAAGATGATGCGTTTAGTTTCCATGAACAGTGAAGCACACTGAGCCTATTTAACGGCCAGGTTAATGGTTTTTGGGGCATGATGATGGTGTTGCAGAAAGTTAATGGGCTCCATAAACATTTTTTCGTGGACATGACATATGATGGATATTGTAAGCTTTCAAGTTTTTAATTTTAAATGCTAAAAAGAAGATCCTAGTGTTGAAAGGTGCAGCAATAGTACCGAGCTTCTTAGGCATCAACTCACCAACCAGGCCTAAGCGCTTTCTTGTTACTAGTTGGAAAAGAGTCGTGTGTAGTTGAGGTGCATATGGGATAGTAGCTGGTTGGTTCCTCAAACATATGGTGGGAAGCAATTATAAAATTTCAAGAAGTCGATTGGTGGAAATTGAGTCCAAGTTTATCAGGCTCTTTTCTGTATAGACACATATTCTTGGTTACTTGCTGACAAGAACTGTTAGCCCTGGCTAGCACATTTGTTTCTGTTTGTTTCAAACTTGTGTGGGTTTGATATTTCTTGGACACTGAAACTGACTAAGCTTCACTATACTCCCATTTTTTGTTCCATCAGGGTGCATGTGTTAGTAAAATTGCTGTCAAAGGAAAGCTTGAAGACAGCAAAGCAACAAAACAAATTGTCACACTTTTAAGTGCTCCATTGGAGAAATATAATGATATAGATACTGCACTAAAGCTTTCTAACTATCCCCGTGTCTTGGAGTGCCTTGATGATGGAACCAACAAAGTGATGGCAAATGTAATAATTCAAAGTATAATGAAAAACAAGACTCACATCTCTACTGCTGACAAGGTATGTGCATTTTCCTTTGTTACTCTTGCAAAACAAGATTTTGCTCCTTATGAAATGTTCTTGCGGTTGCTTTAGGTTGAAGCGTTATTTGAACTGATAAAAGGGCTTATCAAAGATTTGGATGCGGATCTTCAAGATGAGGTGTGTTTTTTAAAAAAAATAAAGTTGTAAGGGCACTTAGGGTGCTACTCATCTAATATACTGTTACTTCCTTTTTGAAGCTTTTTTAATTTATTTTTATATCACGCCTTTTCTGCATTTTTTTTAAAGCTATAAAAGGCTTGATGGCTTATAGTAACTACAAGGATTTTCTTCTCTTTCTAGTTTGATGAGGAGGACTTCAATGAAGAACAGAATTCTGTTGCCCGGCTTATTCAAATGCTTTATAATGATGATCCAGAAGAGATGTTAAAGGTAATGTTCTACTGATCCCAGGCTCCAGTAGTTTGAGAGTCTGAGACTTCCTGTGATGTGTCTAATATGGAGTAATGTGTTAATTTATAATATGGATATGTGTCTAAGTAATGTGTTGACCCCATCAGTCCAAAGAAAACGAAGCATTGCTCTCCCATTTAAATTCACTCTTGCCATTCAATTCCTGTGAAACTAAACATGAATCAAAGTACTTATTTGAAAAACAAAGGAGGTGGCTCATTGTTCATAATCTCTCTTTCTCTCTCTCTTGCACGCACACACACACACAAACACTCACCGACTTTGTTTGCTTGCCTTTATTCCCTAACAGTGATTTACATACTCCCTCCGTTCTTAAATAATTGTCTTCCTTTCCTTTTTTGTCTCTTCCAAAATAATTGTCATCTTTCAAAACGATCCTTTTTAGGAAAATACTTTTACCACTTTACCCTTTTTCTACCTACTTTAATTATGGCCACATGCGCAAGGGTATTAAAGGAAACCGCACATTATATCAATATTTATAATAAAGTCAATTACTTTTTCCTTGTGCCGAATCATAGTGGACGTTATTTAGGAACGGAGGGAGTACTATTTAATTATCGTACTTCAGCTCATAAAAAGTTCATAAAAGTCGGAGCGCTGAGGTGAGAGATGGAGAATTATAAGCGTAAATCATGTGCTTGATGAACTGGGAGAAATATATAGGAAAGCTGTGAGCTTGTTGTGAAACCAATCCAATTATTTCAAGAATTCCCCTTTGTTTTCCATTTTTTCAATTATGATAATGCAAACATATGCGACTTGGGTGGAGTTTCTGATTTTTTCAAGAATTCCCCTTTGTTTTCAAAGATAGGTTTCTGATTTCTTCAGATTGGGTGGAGTTTTTCAGCGACTCTACTTAGACTTGTCTCCCTAGAGTAGTGTCAGATCATGTTCCGTTATTTCTTAGGGATTTCGAGGGGCAAAACTCCGTTCAGATTTGAGAATGTGGCTGAAGTATCCAGGATTTTTGGAATGGGTGAGAGATAAGTGGAGTTTCTACATTCTAAAAGGGAATCCTTGTGTCAAAATGGCAAAGAAGCTGAAACTTCTCAAAGGTGATATGAAAGTCTGGAACAGGGAGGATTTTGGTAGAGTAGATGTGAATATTAAAATAGCTATGGAGGAATTGAGGAGTTTAGATGAGAAAGCTGGGGGTGTGGGTTTAAACGTAGATGAAGAGGAGTGTCGTTCTAATCTGAGAAGAAAGCTAGAGCATCTTCTTCTTAATGAGGAAATCTGCTGGAAACAGAAATCGAGGGTTCAATGGCTTAAAGAAGGTGACAAAAACACAAAATTCTTTCATAGAATGGCGAATGCTCATAAAGCTGCGAACCAGATCAGGAGTATTATAGTTGATGGTGTCTTAGTGGAAGACAAGGAGGATATAAAAAATAGTATTGTGGGGTTTTATGAGAGGCTGTATTCAAATGATGGTGAGTAGGGGTGGCAAAATGGGTGTTATGGATAAATGGGTAATAGGCTATTATCCATGGTTATCCATGGATAATAGCCTAACACCCATTTTGCCACCCCTAATGGTGAGTGGTGCCCTAAAGGGGATGATCTGGGTTTTAAGTCTGTGGATGCTGGGGAGTCGGCTGATCTGGAACAAGAGTTCTCAGAAGAAGAAGTTTCTGCAGCGCTGCAAAGTATGAGTGGTGACAAAGCTCTGGGCCCAGATGGATTCTCAATGGCTTTTTTTCAATATTGCTGGGAGGTGATAAAGAGTGATGTGATGAAAGTCTTCCAATTCTTTCATAATAATATGAGTTTTGAGAAGAGTTTTAATGCCACCTTCATAGCTTTAATTCCTAAGAAGAAAGGCGCATGTGATTTGAGAGAGTACATACCTATAAGCTTGGATGGAGGTATTTACAAGCTTATATCAAAAGTGCTATCCAGAAGGCTGAAACAAGTGATTGGTCCGGTTGTCTCGGATTCTCAACATGATTTCGTGGGTGATAGGCAGATTATTGATGCGTCTCTTTTAGCAAATGAAGCTGTGGACTGCAGATTACGGAGTGGGGTTCTAGGTTTGTTATGTAAGCTGGATATGGAAAAGGCGTAAGACCACGTCAACTGTGAGTTCTTGATTTTTTGTTGGACAGATTGGGATTTGGGCTAAAATGGAGAAAATGGATTCTTTTGTGCATATCTACAGTCCGTTTCTCATTGTTGGTAAATGGGGAACCTTCGGGGTTTTTTGGCAGCTCTAGAGGTTTAAGACCGGGAGATCCCCTTTCCCCTTTCCTGTTCATTATTGTCATGGAGACTCTCAGTAGATTATTGGCTAAGTCTATGGCGGGAGGTTTTATTCGTGGTTTTAATGTAAGCCAGCATAGAGATTTGGAGGTTTCCTTGTCTCATCATCTTTTTGCGGATGATACGCTTATCTTTTGCGATGCAGATTTTTCTCAACTAGGTTACCTGCGCCTAGTTTTGTTGTGCTTTCAGATGGTCTCGGGTCTTCGGATCAATATTGCAAAAAGTGAGATTCTGCCATTAGGAGGGGTTGATGATGTTGAGGTTATGGCTTTCTTCGGGTGTAAGGTAGGCAAGTTTCCTTCCTCTTATCTTGGGTTACCCATTAGAGCTCAGTTTAAAAACAAGGCGATGTGGAATCCCATCATAGAGAGATTCGAACGTAGATTGGCCGGGTGGAAAAAACAACTCATGTCAAAAAGGGGGCGTCTCACACTTGTTAAGAGCACTTTATCGAGTTTGCCCACCTACTTCATGTCCTTATTTGTGCTCCCTCAATCTATCGCAATATTTTGGAGAGACTGGAGAGGGATTTCCTTTGGGAAGGCAATAGTGTGAGCCATAAATATCATTTGGTGAAATGGGAGGTCTCCTATAGTTTGAGAGAAGGAGGCCTAGGTGTTAAAGACTTGAACGCTTTTAATAAGGAGTTGTTGGGCAAATGGCTTTGGAGATTTTTGGTGGATTGAGATGGTTTGTGGAGGAAGGTGGTGGTGAGTAAATATGGGGAAGGGTTGGGCAGTGGTCCCCAAATGAGGTTTCTCTTTCTTACGGAGTTGGTGTTTGGAAAGGGATTAGGAGAGGGTGGGACTCTTTCAAGCAATTTCTTCGTTTTGAGATTGGTGATGGCTCGTCGGTGAAATTTTGGAAAGATAAATGGTGCGGGGACATAGAGTTGAGGATATTATTTCCAGATTTGTTTAGCATAGCCACTTTGTCAATGCAGTGCGATAACAAGGTGGTTTGGAGTCCTTCATTTTGTAGGAATTTCCATGACTTGGAAATGGAATTATGTGTCTTTTTTCGATTTTCTCTATTCCCTGAGGCAATTGGAGGATAAGGTGTGGTGGCAGGGCCCTAAAGACAAAAGATTTTATGTCAAATCTTATTTTGAGTCTTTGTCACCCAAAGATGATTATTTATTTCCTTGGATATCAGTCTCAAAATCTAAAGCTCCCAATCGGGTAGCGGTTTTTGCTTGGGAGGCTTGCTATGAAGCCATTCTCACCGGTGATAATTTGAGAAGAAGGCATAATACTTATGTGAATTGGTGTTATATGTGCAAGGGCAATGAAGAAAATGTTAACCATTTGCTCATCCATTGTTCTGTATCTAAGGATCTTTGGAACCTTATCCTCGGGCTCTTCACTATTTTGTGGGTTATGCCTAGATCAACGAAGGAGCTGTTTCTAAGCCGGGCTTTTTACAAACGAATGAGATGGAATTTATCTTGGCAAACTGTTTTTTTGTGTGTGTTGGACCATTTGGCTTGAAAGGAATAGAAGGGTGTTTGATAATAAGGAAAGGCCCCTGTCGCAGTTGAAGGACACAGTGTTGCAAACCCTCCAGTCTTGGTGTTCAGTTGATGCTAATACTTCCATTTCTCACCCTTATTCCTTTGTAGATTTTTTTAATAGTCTCTCCTTAGTTTAGTTTACTGAGTACTCCTAGTATACAAGGACGCATCACCTTTTTTGACACTTCTAATCTATAATACTCTTATCAAAAAAAACATATGCGACTTCATTTCAACAGAACAAAGTTTACTTATATTTAATATTATATGGTTCTCATTTTTATCTGTATGTGTACGCCCAACTAGGCTTGTCAATGGATCGGATTATCTCTCCAATAATAAAGCTCGATCCATATCCTAAATTTTATCAACCTCACTAAAGCACCGAGTAAAAATAATATCAAGATATCTTTTACTCATTCAAAAGTCGAACAAACATGAAAAATCATGTACCCAGAGCTTGCGCAAACATGAATGACAATGTTACTAAGATATTATGGTGCGCAAAAGAATTTATATTTAGTAGACATATAATGATTAATGATTAAAAGCTCAACATAAGTAACTTTTGTATGTATAGTATCACTACATTTTTATATTATATCATATCTTAATCCGAATCCAGTTTGTTAGGCTATCAGGTTATCGGACTCAGATCACAATCGGGTAATCGGATTGAAAAACTCAATTCACATCCTAAAGTTAACATTGGATTCGGATCAAAATCCAATCCATTGACATGCTTATGCCCAACTGGACATAAACATTTCTAATGTAAAAACTGTATTGGATTATGTAGCTCTATGGTAGGTTTTGGCCTCCCCTGGAAAAAGGGGTCCTAATGAGTTGACACCACTAGAGGATATCTTTGGGGTATTAGAGAAAAATCACCTGAAGTCAACTAGTTTCTTAAAGCCCGTCTAATGTCAATAGGGGAGATTATTTTCGGACGGAGGGAGTAACATTCTTTCTCACTGCTAAGTTTGAGCTTAATCGGAGGTGCACAGGTCTGGTTGTTGTTGCATTCTGTTATCAATGTCGTTTAGCTGTGGTGGTAACATTTTTTATCTTGATTAGCACCGATTTTGTTATTTTCCTGAATTATTTATTTGTCATAAAGAATGTTGGCACCTGTTCGTATACTCATGGATGTTGACTGGCAGATAATATGTACGGTGAGGAAGCATATCTTGACTGGAGGACCAAAGCGACTTCCTTTTACTGTCCCTCCACTTATTTTCAATTCTCTCAAGGTTTGGCTCTGCCTTTGACCTGGTGTGATAATCAGTTATGCATCCTTGAACTTGAACTAAATAATGGCTATTTAACATATAGCAAGCTGTATACATTAACCAAAGAATATGTGGAAGAATCAGTCATCGTGAAAAATGTGGAGACATGACAGATGTTCTTATATCATTTGCTGCGAAGTAGAGCTAGCAATGTGGTCCAAAATGTCTTCCTGTCAGGACATATTAACATAAACGCTTGGAACTCGTCCACTTCTTTGCAGTCCCGTGTATTGTATCAGTATCAGTTTACATTTCCCTTTTTAAATAACTTTTTCAAACTAATTCCTCAAAATTTATCTATTAAAGAAAATCTGCTCAGGGCTACATGGATGTGATGAGTTGCTAAACTTCTGAATTACATGCTTTCTTGACCTTTTCAATCTAAGGATAACTGAAATAGAGTTGTTACTAGAATTTATGTAAATCATATTGGTTAGCTGGGGGTCTGCTAGTGAGTATTAGTGCTAGCTAAATCTTAAATATATTAAAGGCTTTTTTTTACTCAAACTTTGTCTTCCAGGATTCTATTAAGATGTGTTTGAAGATCCTGCAAGTATAAAAGTACTATTTCCTCAAACTTGTTTTCTCCTGGGCATATTTTCTCTTGCGCCTCAAATCTAGTTTTGCTCATGATCTGGAAAAAGAAATTAAGCTCCGTTGATTTGTGAGACGGAAATGTGGAAACACTTAAGATTGAGGACAAAAAAGTCCTACCTCTTGACACAACAAAAATTTTAGTCTACTATGTATTCAAACTAATATAAAATAAAATCTTTTTTCTCAGAATAGAAACTAATGTACCACATACCCCATGGCATGGGAGAAAAGGCAAGGGCACTCGAGTCAAAGACCTTGAGGTCCTTAATTCCAAACCGCATATTAAGGGGTCATACATACCTACAAAAAAAAAACTAATATACCATGGAAGCTATTCCCTCCGTTCTATCAAAGAGTTCACTATTTCATTTTGGGATGTTTCACTTAAAGAGTCCACTTTTAAAAATTAAGGCATAAAAGTGTGATTTTATTACTAATGTGCTGTTAAAAGTATCATTTTTTTAAAAAGTTTGAATTTCAAACGGGAACTCTTTACCCGGAATAGAGGGAGTAGCTTTTAATTCAAGTTTGCCTTCTACCCGTGAGTCATGCTAACATAGATCCATTTGAAGTTGCAGTTAAGCTATTTTTGTAGGATTAGTCTTATTTCACACATTGTTAAACTTATATGATGTTGTAGTTGGTGAGACGACTACAAGGCCAGGAAGAAAATGGTACTGAAGAAGAGGCATCGGCAACACCAAAGAAAATTTTCCAGATATTGAATCAGGTAATTGTAACCGTGTGTTGACTATCATGCAAGATATATCACTAATAAGTTGATCAAGTTGACTGCTATAACATCAGTCAAGCTTGCAGATGATGTCTTTAACAGGACTTAAATGGCATCACAACAATCGTTGTTGTCAAAAATAAAAATAAAAAAAATACTCCCTCCATTTTCAAATAATTGTCCTCTTTCAAATAATTATTTTGGAATGGACAAAAAAAATACTCCCTCCATTTTGGAATGGACAAAAAAAAAAGTTTTGAAAGAGGACATTTCCTTTTTTGTCCATTCCAAAATAATTGTCCTCTTTCAAAACTTTTTTTTAGGAAAACACTTTTAACACTTTACTCTTACTTTTTCTACCTACTTTAATTATGGTCACATGTTCAAGGGCATTAAAGGAAACCACACATTACACCAATATTTATAATACAGTCAATTACTTTTTCTTAAACGGTATGCCAGGTCAAAGAGGACGATTATTTGAAAACGGAGGGAGTAATAAATAAATCTTTCTCTGTGCTATCTCTTCTATAAATATAATTTTCCTTCCATCCTGCATTGATTGTTTTTTCTTGCCCCTGCATGCAATGTTCATGCTGAGGGCCTCCCTAGCTTTTATTTTATCCTGCATCAGTATCTTGTTTTATCATTCATTTTTTTGTATTAGACAATTGAGGCTCTGTCAGTAGTTCCTGTACCAGAACTGGCACTGAAGTTATACTTGCAATGTGCTGAGGTATGTATTTCTTCTCTTTTGGACTTCTTCCCAGATGATAAATGACAAGTTGTTTCATTCTGACCTCCAATTGCCTTTTCTCGGGTTATTTCAGGCTGCCAATGACTGTGATCTAGAACCTGTAGCCTATGAGTTTTTCACACAAGCATATATACTATATGAAGAAGAAATTTCTGTAAGTTGTGAAGGATTTTTTCTCCACTGGGTTCCAGTTAGGCCCCCTTCAAATTCTTGACGAATCTACTATAAGATGTCAACCATGATAACTTTTCCCCATTTAATGTGAATGACAGGATTCTAAAGCACAGGTGACTGCAATACACCTTATAATAGGAACCCTTCAGAGGATGCATGCCTTTGGTGTTGAGAATAGGGATACGTTAACCCACAAGGCCACAGGGGTAAAATCTGTAGCTTATCATCTGTTTTTTAGTCAAAAATAGCCCAAGTCTGGCAGACCCCAGTATAACACTCTTACCTTGTTCTTTTTTTCATCTGTTAGTATTCCGCAAAGCTCTTGAAGAAGCCAGATCAATGCCGAGCTGTTTATGCTTGCTCACATCTTTTCTGGGTTGATGATCAGGATAGCATCAAGGATGGAGAGAGGTGCATCATCTTACTCTTGAATTAATGAAAGAATACAGATTGTTTTCATCTGTTCATTACTTTGCTTTACCACCTCCATGTCAAGTGGATATAGTAACTATTACAAAAAAAAATTACTTTTTCATGATTCTATTTTTTGGTTGGGAATTGTCTAGGAGTTCATTTATTTACTTCTGGCAGTTTTCTAAAAGAAGTTGTATTATTATCAGCCTGATCTTAAATCTTAATCATTCTGAATTAGGCTGGAGTGCAAGAAGAGATGGTTGTTTTTGCTCCCCTTTATTTTTGGGTTCTTATTTGTTTCTCCTTGATATAGGGTCTTGCTCTGTTTGAAGCGTGCCTTGAGAATCGCAAATGCCGCTCAGCAAATGGCTAATGCTACACGAGGTAGCAGTGGATCAGTCATACTCTTTATTGAAATACTGAACAAGTAAATACTTCCAGCCTTTGTACTTGGTTGTTCTCTATCATCCCATTTCACCTTTTATCCAAATGTAGATAAGCTTACTGCCATTCAATTGCAGGTATCTTTATTTCTTTGAGAAGGGCAACACACAAATCACAATAGCTTCAATCCAGGGACTAATTGAATTGATAAAAACTGAAATGCAAAGTGACACTACGACATCAGACCCAGCTGCAGATGCTTTCTTTGCCAGTACGTTGCGGTACATCCAGTTCCAGAAGGACAAAGGAGCAATAGGGGAGAAATATGAGGCCATTAAGGTTTGACTTTTTTCTAGATGACTGGCACTGCACCCATGGAGGTGCATCCCTGGTGTAACAACAGGCGCCCAGTTTTGAGGTATAAAAAAGAACTGACACGTGTGAAATTATGTCGATGCATTTTCCTACTGAAAGAGGCTCGAGTCTCATACTGTAGTTCATGCTATGCACACTTTAGGTAGCGCTCTTACTTTGGTGGAAAGTTTGTTATAGTGAAATCTTTGATTTATGAAAGCAAGTTGATTTATCATTTAACGAATTGAACTTTATAGTTACAGGTGGAACATGTGATGTTCTGCTGTAAGGTTTATGGAGTTAATAGATCTAGTAGCAGTATGTGGTGGTGGCAATCTTGGGAAGTGGGAGAGGTGCACTTTGGTGTAGTCTACCATCCTGAGTATCAAATAAATATTCTAAAGAAAAAGATTTGGCATTAGTTTCACCAAAGTAGCTCTTGTTGGAAGCATAATGGCTGCTGCTCAATTGTGACTTGTGAGCAGTCAGCATTCTCTTTTAGGAAATGATTACTAATGAAGTGGTGCCGATTTCTCAGGTGTCATCTAATAATTACATAACAGGTTATATAAGTATCCTTAAAATTGATCACAATCAGACAAGTGCGTGAGCATGTCTAGTATGGTTATTACATGTGGAGTGTAAATTTGAAAGCTTATGGGGGAGGTAGACATGACTTCAAAAGTGAATCCTTTTTCCACATGCATAAGAGTTGACATCTTACCTACTACTAGGTTAATTCGGTTCGGTTCGGTTCAACCACCTGTGCAGGAGCTGACATCTTACCTACCTGCTACTACGTTAACTTTAGTCTCACTCAGTTCTTTCTAGTGTTCATGAACTGAGTCAACTATTTCATTTTGAGATATTTCACTTAAAGAGTCAACTTTTAAAAATTAAAACATTTTTTTTTAATAAAATTTGACTCAAACGGGGACTTTTTATCCGAAACGGATAAAATGCCCAATGATGTGAGTTTATTTGGTTTAAATTTATGAGTTAGAATACCGAGACTTGCTAGTGCTAGGCTGCTAGTAGTATCACTAAAGTAGACAAGGAAAAAATAAAACCAAAGTCTTGATTCATTAACACTAGTTTATTACATCTCAATTGTCATAGAGGGTATGAGGAGTTCCCGCAGTTGATTGGTCGCAGGATGAAGAAATCTTTTTCATTCTTTACTAGTAGTATTACAAGCCGTAGTTTTTTGTTTAGAAACTACAAATTTAAACCATTTTTTTTATTCTAGTTTTTAGGGGAGTAAAGGGGGGCAGTATTACATTGTCAAGCGTGAACAGAGGAAATTGTCAGAACATGGCATACTTCTGAGTCCAACTACGAGCCATTGCTTCGTACTTGACTTTGTCTGACTTGTACATGTGTGCTATTTCTGGAACCAGCGGGTCATCCGGATTAGGGTCCGTAAGCAGTGAACATATTGAAAGTAAAACCTGTATTAAAGGCAAATCAAAAATATTTTTTAAAAAAAAAGAATAATAGAAGTGATTTTGGGATATGAGTAAATAAATATGAATGAACCTTGGAGATGGTGAGAGCAGGACTCCATTGATCCTTGAGTATGTCCAAACAGATGTTACCATTGTTGTTTATGTTGGGATGGAAAACTTTGGTCCTGAAGGCAACCTGTATTGTAAGGATCATCAAATCATGAGCAAAATCGCATCTTTTATAAAAATGATTTTGCAGTTTGTGCAATAAAATGCTTACTTTGGGGGGTTTGAAAGGATAATCTGGTGGGAAGTGGATGGTGACTTGGAAACACACCACCTGAATAAGGGCTATCATTTGGACCCATAATTGTTGCTTGCCAATGGAACATATCTTGAGCCACTGGTCCTGAAATATTTTAAAATTTTTTTCATACCCATTAATTATTTTTATCCTCGATCACTACTTCAAATGAAAATTAAAGAATATATATATATATACTAGCCAAGAGGCCCATCGAGGGCCACCACCGGAGCAAAGCTTGCTTGGGTTCAGAACTCGTAGCTGACAACGTTTAGAGTAGAGGTACGTACCTGCACTGCAAGAAGCTGGAGGGTCTCTTTGCAGATCCTTTAGCTCCTTGAGGATTCTTCTAGAGGCCATTGAAGCAACTTGAATAACCAGATATTCTCTATTGGGAATTGATGGTGAAGAGGAGAGGTTTGTATATGTTTAGATGAAAGAAGAGAGATATTATGGGTTGCCTCCTACTAGGAGATATTTATACCAGATAGAGAGAGAGAGAGGTGTGGGTGGGTGACTTTTAAAAGGTAGAAGTGGTGGGGTGGGGAGAGTATAGATTCTAGAAAAGAAAAAAATGGATTGAAGGACCATATATTAATTTTCTTTGCAGGATGTGGATTGTTATTCATGCAGGAGCCTCATATATTCTTTCCCCACCACCGCCCAGCTGTGAAGATAACACTTTATTAAAAAAAAATAATCTAAAAGAGAAGTTGATAAGTGAAATGATCTAATACTTGAATCAATGTTGGTTTTTGGAAGATGGTCACTTATCAAACCTAGTCTCGAGTCTCGACTTTGGTACGAGAGAGAGTTTAGAAAATGCAACTGAGTTTCTTGAGGGGGACAAATCAGGCCGGCCAATTGGGGAGCCTAAGGCCGGTTAAAGTCTGGTCCACTTTGGTGGATTTTTAACCGCATAACTATTTTTTTTTTTTAAATTATAGCATAAGTCTATTTTCGTTAAAGTCTTTCTTAAACACCCCAATGAGTTTCTTCCTATCATTGAACTGGTAAAAAACAGGAGGTAGTAGTTCATTGCAAATCAAGAGACAATGATCTTGGATTACCTCATCTTTGTTACAATGAAGAGTTTAATTTAGGACTCTCGTGAGAACTTTCTTGGTACGACTCTTTACTTCTACACCTTTTCAGTGCAACCAAAATATCATCAATTTGATGTTTTTAATCCAAAACTTATGGATCAATGTGAGAGAAAAGGTTTCAAAGCTAGCCACGTGACTACAATTGGAATGTGACCGTTGATGATGAATCGTTTGGTCTGGAATCGAGGCATAATTTTAGATTTACGATGCATAATTTGGAATTAGAATAAATAAGTAAATTTCGATGCACCTTTTGAATTTGCGATGCAGAAATTGGATTCTCTAAGAAAACTCTAATGCACATTTTTGGATTTGCGGTGCACAATTTGTATTTATAATACAAAAGTAAATCTTATGCACCATTTTCATTTGCGATGAACAAATTGGAATTGCGATGTATTGAATTGAAATTGCAATGTAGCGCGTGCGTAATCTTATTTCATTAAGGGTATACTCGTTCTTTCGCTTCAAACGTGCTTTTTAACGGTTAAATAAAACTATGAAAGAATTTAGTGGTTGAAAATTGGATGAAGGGGACCGACTCGATTATCACTCTTATGTCAGACGTAGCCTTCATTTGTAGCATATTTTTTTTCTATTTTTTAAAAATTAAAAAAAACATGCATAAAATTCAAGTTTCATTATCACTCAATAATTGTCAATTTCCATATCAAAGCTTTGGTACAACTAAGAAAAAGAATTCAAGCTCCATTATCATTATTAAAAAAATTGTGTGGACGTCAAATGTTTGACTTATTTTGTTGACTAATAGCACTAATAATTTTCCCGTTAAAAAATTAAAAATGAAAATGATGATTTGGGCTGATACTAGCGTGTCTAGATATAACATTAAAATCGATAGAATACACTGTACGTGGACGTGGGTCCCATATAAAGGTAAAATTTTGGAAAACAGTTATAAAGATATTTTCTGTAAAATGAATTCGACACCTCGTGTATTGGTTGGAGCTGAACTGTAAAAAGTGAGGTTCTGTCTTATGAATTAGAATCAATAAAATGATCTCACAAAAAACACTATAAAAGACAAAAACTTAGAAAGAATGTCTTACGAAAATTATGCAAAACGAATCTCTTTAAGTCAATACAACATATGTTGATGTGTTGAATTTTGGAAATGTCGATCGGAGGACACCTCGTCCCATATGAATATGATAAAAGAAAATGACCTTTTTACCTTTATTACATAAATCAAGGGCATAAGTAAGTCTCGCAATCTTGACCCATTTTTGTTTACCAATGTTTCTGGTTAAGCTTTGTTTGGGTATGTTTTAAAAAAAGTGAATAATACAAAAAAGTTGATGATGGGATCTTAACATTGACCCATTTAATATTTGGGTCCAATTGGGTTTCAATCTTAACCCACGACCCAACCCAATTGATGGTACAAAATGAATTTTTTTTTATTGTAGACAAAATGGATTAAGCAAATAGTGTTATATTACTCTCACAGGCATTGTTTGAAATCGAATATACATCTTAATGTATGTTAATATTTATATAAAATCAAGATTAAATTTTTAAGAAGAAAGAGGGTAGTTGATTATTAGTGTAAACATTGACACCGGTGATAGACATTGCTCCACTGGGAAAGGAATACATCAAGATTTAGATACCCATTTACCAGTAATTATTAATGAATTGTACAAGTCAAATGATAAATAGTACAGAATATCAAGAGCGGGCAGGTCAACGTCTAAGCTGGCATTCTCAGCCTCAGCCTCACAAAAGGGATTCCTATTTCCTAGAGATACCTTCTCATCCCTTGCCATTCTTTCTAATGTTCTACTTTATTCCCTTCTGCCTGCCTTCCACCCATACTCAATTAACACTGTCGACATGACATTCGTCAACTAATTGTCCATTTATTAACACGACAAAATACTAGTAACAGGGAAATAAATTCTCAAATCAAAACCATACAAAAATGTAACTTGCACAAGATGATCATTGATTAGAGCAGTAGAGAAACAGATTCTTGGCCAACTACACAAATTAGAAGGGAACATTAAGAACATCTCCAAGTGTTAATAGAATGAAAAATACAAATTAACGAATATTATGAAAAATGAATCCCAAGGCAAGTTTTGTTTTTCCTAACTGGATCACCGGTCAAATTAATACATAAAAGAACAAATCAAAAACCGGGTGGAGAATTATGGGAGGCGTCCTACAATGTAGTGTGACTGAAGGAGTAGATATCACAAACGATGACGGACACACACAATAAGCCCAACTGATGATGATGATGATAACTTCACAGAGATCACGAGAACCCTCCAACTTCCTTCCAGAGAAGGGAAGGAAGAGGACAGAAAGGGGAAAGAAATGAAGACCTATTTGTTTGATCACAATATGGAGCAGGCCTTTTGAGCCTTTCCCTTCTTTTTCTTTGTCTTAGGTGGCTGCAGCACAACTTTAATCGCAGCATCAAAAACTGCCTTCACATTCTGAAAAAAATTAACAAATAGATAAAACCAACAACAGCTCTTAGCAATATGATTAACCTTATCACAGATGAACAAGAGGCAGAGGATCTAGCAAGTTCATCTATACCTGCTGTGTTTTTGAACTACATTCAATGTAAGCGGGTGCTCCAATCAACTTCCTTAGTTCCTCTCCCTAGTAGTCAAGATATTTACACGCTTGAAAATTAAGAATAAAATAACAGCATACTCCTCCCTAGTAATATGTGGGTATGCAGTAAGCATATCTTACCTGGGCTGAAGTAATGGGCACTGCACCAGGATGGTCTATGAAGAACTGCTTATCGTCCCGAAGATCTAAATTTATCAACAGTCAAAACTTGTAAAAACTGATAAAAAGTACATTTCTGGAGAACAATCAAACTGAGAGAAGAATGATGGTAAGAGAACCCCCATTATATAAATATATATATATATATATAAAATCTAAGTCCTCCACAATAAGAGATATTCAAATTGTAAACTAGACGGCAAACAGAAAGGGCAACAATGATTTACGCATCAAGAAAAGCCATGTAGAAAAGACATCAGCGATGATGCATGGATGATTCAATACCATCTTTTTTATATCTTAAACACTTTCCAACACCTTACAAAGCAACAAAGTTTCTAATTGTTCAACAAGTAAAAATAAATAAAAATTGTAAGATGGGAAAAATTTAAGAATCCTGTCTTTAAAGAGAAAATATGTATATTCACTATCGACTATCGAGCAGAAATAAATACCACCAAGCACGAGGAACTCTACCAAACATTATGAAATAAAACCATACAGCTATATGTCAAACTTACAGTTACAGGCTTAGGATTAATATCTGTAACTGGTTATTTGTCATATCTGAACAACCAACCAGTCAGCCACTATATACACTGCTACGTGATTAAGATATTACTCAAACAAAGAAACAGGACAAATCAAGTTTCATAACAATCAATTAAAATTCTAACACAGGTTCTTTTTTCTATTATATTTTTTCCCCTTGAACAGGTAAACTTTCACCAAGATTCATCATGATCCACAACCTTGAAATTGTTCCGTTAAGGTCATTCCACCAAACCCACTTTGGACTGGTGTCTCAGTTTAATATCCTTTTCCTGACATACATTCTATAGAGTAGATATGTACGTTTCACAGTTGTGCTAATAAAAATAACACTAATAACATCCACGGTCAAGGGTCCTCAAATACTGCAACTCAAGTTATCAGCAATGCAAAAGGATTCTCAAAACTTTTCATCTAAAAGAAAATTAGTATGTAGCTAAGTTGATTTTAGAAAGGCGCTACATTAAAGAGATGACTGACAAACAGCCACTTTATGGCTTATGCCATCTATTGTAGTTTTATTCTCTTTTTTGGATAGATTATGCCATCAATTGTAGTAAATAAAAGGATATACTCCATAAACATTGCCAATTAAAAGCTCCTGGACATGTATTGCTCTGGAAAGCTCCCCAATTCCTTGCATATGACAATGAGATTTTCCTCAAGAAAATAGAGGTAATAAAGGGACTTCCATTTCTGAATAACCTGACTAAACAAAATCTTTCAGGTGATTTCCGGATAACTATAAAAGCAATTCTAGAGGTCAAAAATAGCTCACTAAAAATATAATTATGATCTTCACCATCAGTGTTAATAGTGTAATTAAGCTAGAATTTGTTTTTTTACTACAAATCATTGGCCCATTCTTTTAGCACGCATCTAAAGATGCCACAGCTAGTCCACTTTGAAGAAGTACCAATAGATAGGATGAACCAAAGAGAACAGCCAAAATATACAATATGATAACCACTAAGATATTGTATTATTTAATATTTGAATAAAAGATATGGCTTCCATTCATGGACAAAAAATCATGAAGCAGCAATTCATTAACATATAAGATATAAAGATTTTAACTTTCTCCCCACCCATGTACCTAAATATGCTTGCATCAATATCATGAAGCCCTATTATAAACACGAGTTCATGATGTATTTATTATTTAAGCAGGAATTAAATGAGGAAGCAAAAAAGGGAAAACTTACCAAGCTTGGTTCCAACAAGAACTATTGGAACACCAGGAGCATAATGCTTCAACTCTGGAATCCACTGAGATGCAAACAAAACAAAGTAGCCTCGTCAGCAAAAGAAACGACGGCCATTGAGACATGACAAACCCAGCTCCGCAAAATGCAAACGAGAAAAGGAATAGAAATTATGGATAACCATCTCTATCCTCACCTTTTTGGAAACATTTTCATAGCTGGCCTTGCTAATGAGAGAAAATGCCAAAATGAAGACATCAGCGCCACGATAGCTCAATGGTCTTAATCTATTATAATCCTCCTGTCCTGTTTCACAAAATAATAATTTCAAGCCACTGGAGTATATTAATATAAGTCTAAACCACACAACTCAGGAAGTTCAAGAATACATGAAAGATAGATGACATTGCAAAAGGTTACCAGCAGTGTCCCACAAGCCTAGATTGACAGTGCTCCCATTGACAACCACGTTTGCACTGAAATTATCGAATACAGTTGGCACATAGTCCTGTTTTAAATACATTGAAAAAGGCAAAGAAATTACAAAAAAAATCTCATATGTGGAGAAAAAGCATTTCACAATGCATTAACTAACAACATAAATTAGACCTCTGATTGAAAAAAAAAAGATAATACAACAAAAGTTTCTCGCAAGTGGGAAGAGTATCTCCCATAAGCCTTTTACAATGTATTAAGCAACGATTTTAAATTAGATCTCTGATGGTCCCACTCATAAATATCAATATGATTACTTCAAAAGAAAAAACAAATTACTGAAAGCCTGTATTACGTTCCTTAAACTGCAATCAATCATTAAAAATGCATCTCCAAAAGACCATATCTACATATGCTCACAATCACATGCATACCGGAGGAGAGCGTGGATCTTTAGACCCTGCAATGGAATACTACACAAAAAACTAATACTAGCAAAGGTGCGTACAATTGTTAAAATGCAAATCTTCTATAGACATAGGTGAATAAATCATATAATCACATTAAACCACGTGTCTTTGGAAACAAAAGTTATACTTAAAGTGATACAGATAACATTTCTATTTCTATCCAAACAAAAAGGGACATGGCTTGCCCGTTAGATTTTCTGTAACCATAACCTTTTTTTCTAGTAACTACATCATCAACAAAACCTAGAAGGAATATTTTTTTATATAGTATTCCTTTTTTATTCTTTTACCACAACATACCTGCAATCATGAACAAAATACCAATAGATTATAGTATAAATAATAGTCAGAAAAAGAATAAGGGTGTATCAGGAAAGCAGTTTCTTTTAGATGACTAACCGAAAGTTAACACAAAAAAAAAGAGATTTCAAACAGCAAAAGACTAGCAGTTGATCATATTTTCCATTTTCTACTCTGATCAGCATGTTGAATAATTAGGAACCAAAAATGGGATACCAGAGAAGGGCATTCTTTTCCGAACAAGAAACAATAAAAAATTGTTAAATGAATATAATACAATTTCGCAAAATGTAAAGACAAAAGCTCAAACATATAAAAATTATGTATAATGAAAGATTACCGTGGGGAAGGTGTTGCTGGTGTAAGAAATCAAGAGACAGGTCTTGCCGACGGCCCCGTCACCAACCGTAACACACTTAATGAACCTTGATGCACTCATTTTTTACAGGAGAGCCCCTCAACTCAGATCTTCTCTCGCTAGAAAAGACCTGATCACCTTCTTCTAACCCCCACCGTTTCTTCTTCTTCGTCTTCTTCTTCTTCTTCTTCAAATTCTTCTTCTTAGTCTTTTTCCTTCACCCCCTACCCCCTCCAAATTCGTTCAATAACACTCCCTAAGAAGAAGAACAAAACGCTAGAATATCAAGAATCAAAAACCAAATTAGGAAACCCTAACCCTAGTGAGGACGCACGGAATGTGAATTGAATGAGAAGAAGAGAGAATTTGGGGGAAATGGGGATGGAGAAACATGAAATGTGTGAGATTGAAACCCTAAAAGAGAAAGAGAGAAAGAAGGGAGGAAATCAGTTGGGGGATCGGGATCTAGAGAGAGAAAGAAGGGGGAGGGATTAAGAAGAGAGTACCTGTTTTAGCCGGGAAACAATGCCGTTGAAGCGTTCTTTCGTTGAGTTTTGGTTGAGGGGGTTGTGGTGGGGAGGACGAGGACCGAACTACTCACCTTCTCTTTCTCTCTCTTTAAAACTTGTTCTTCTCCTAACCAAACCCTTTGTTTATGGCTTTCCTTTTCCCTCCTACCGCTTTTCTCGCTCTCTTATTGCTGGGCTCCACCCCAATTTTTAGTTTCCGTTCCTATTTTCCTATTTTCCAATTTTCCAATATACATTTAAAACTTACCTCTCTCATCTATTATCGTACTTAACTATTATCAAAACAAAAACTTAGATAACATGCTTTTACATAAATATTTTATAAGAAGGATCTCGATTCTTTTTATCTAATTTATTATGTATTTGTAGGTTGAGTTGTGAGAGAGTGAAGCTCTATCTTATGAATTAAGATTCATAAAATCGTCTTACAGAAAAGTTATTCAATTAAAATTACTGCCTTTGTTTTCAAAATATTGTCCTATTTGATTCGACACGTTGTTTAAGAAAAACTAATTGACTCGAACATAAATATTTATATTTTTCTTACTATCCAATTATACCCTTAAGATTATACTCCTAGCACTTTTTTTTTGAAATTCCCTCCATTAGTCCAATTGAACTTGAAATTTTTCAAATTGCTATGATTAAGGTTGTAAATTGGTAAGTGGTGGGTCCCACTATTCATAAGGATAAAATGGTAAAAATTATTTTTCTTGAAAAAAAAGATAATTCTTTTATAACAGACGAAAAAGAAAATAAGAAGAATAATTTGAAATCAAAGGAAGCATATGTTATGGTTAATGATGAGAATTTTGTTTTAATTAACATAAAGAACGCGTCTTTTTACCAAGTTTTAACATGGGTGTTTAACTTGAGATCTACGGTTAAACAAGAACAATGGCTAATCTACACCGGTGTTGATACTAATGTTAATTGCTAATGTTACTTTACTTACTTTTCCACCATTACACTCGAGATAATGCTTTATTTATGTTTTTTTTGTATTATAAAATGAAAATGACTTAAATTGAAAAAGTGAGTGTTAACACAGATTGTTAGTTCAATTATTAAGAGTGTTCAAGAAAAAACTTTTGAGTTTTGACATTTCCAATTCAAGTTTGATTAGGGCCAATCCAAAAAGAATTTATACCTTGGACACGTATGGATATTCTGCTTTAACCGCCCCGACCTTTATTAACACCCTAAAACCCTTTTTGGGTTTTTTAACTTTGGACACCCTATCAATCACTCTATCCCTAAAAGCTAAGTCTCCCAATTTATTGGGTGAGTGGTCTTCTTGCTAGTTTGATGATGGTATGCTTTCCCATTTTTTTCATTTTCTTTTTCAATTAATTTAGTGTATTTTTTGCAGTATCATTTCCTTTTTTTATTATTTATAACTTAAAATTATGAGTATATTGATAATATTAAAAAGTGTGACAAAACTTTATTTAAATAAAAATAATTGATATAATCAAAACATATAATATAATTTTCATAAAATATAAAATTTAAATGTATAAATATTTTATTTCAATCGCGGTAAGAAAATAAAAAAATTAAAAAAAGAAATATATTGGTAGTTAGGTTTGTTAGTTAAGATGTCAACAATTCAAAGGATTTTATAGAGGGTGCTCATTGGAGTTGAAACATTTTTAAAGGGCCTCTAAAAAGGTTTAGGGGGTTATATAAAGGGTGTTTTAGGGTGCAACCATTGTGGATGCTCTAAGCTCACTGGAACCACCATCTTACCGTTAAACAAAGAGGTATGATATTACAAGCTAGAGCTTATGGTATTATTATAAGTTTTAGTGTTAGTACCGTTTGATCAAATCTATTTAGATCTCTATATTGTTAAATCAAATATACTTTTTTTAAGTAATGATACGAACTTTCCAAATCATTACCAACTTAATCATCTAACGACTCTAACTCTAAAGCTTATAATAAAATTACAAGCTCTAGCTCGTAATATCATTTGTCCTAAACAAATACTCGTAATTTCTAAAAAAGGGAAAGAAAGAAAATAAAGGGGGGGTGTTTAGTCATTTACTTGATCCTTTTGGACTTTATCTGAAAAAATCTAAGGTTTAATTCTTAATTTGGTCACTCTATTTTTGCGAAAAGTTCACTAAGCTCACCTTATTACTATTTTTTATAGTTTGACCACCCTATTTTACAAAAGATATCAATATGGTTTATACAATAGAGGTCGTTAACAGAATAATATGAAAAAACATATATGTCCTTAACTGTAACATGTGTTGTGCACTTAACCCTGAGACTCGTCATTTTCATTTGCAAGACCACGAGAGTTGCTTTCGACTTTGCCTTCTCGAACAAATCCATAACCCTAGAAGCTCTCACACCCACAAACAATTCCTCAAATTCAGATGCTGCACAAGAAAATAACGCCACACCAGCCTCACCGGCAACCGCCCTGGCTAGAAGGGTCTTTCCAGTCCCAGGTGGCCCCACCAGAAGACACCCTTTTGGAATCTGGTATCTTTAGCTCCTGATGCAGTATACTTATCTGGGTTTTTCAAGAAATCAACAACTTCCTGTAATTCCAACTTCGCCTGGTCAGCCCCGTTGACGTCAGCAAATACTGGAGGACCCCACCATCTTTACTAAACCTCACCCTCTCAGCCTTCCCCTTCTTCACAGCATTCAAGAACTCGCTCTAACGCCTCTGACTGCCCTCCAGAAGGTCAGACGTTGACTGAGGTTGCGAAATTGAAGGATTTTCATTTGAAGGGGAGGGGTTTGGGGAGGAAGGTTGCATCAATTGCAAAAGCTTTGGGAGTAATTGAAGATAAAAGAAGGGCAGCTAGAGTGGCTTGTATTGGGAAATTCTTTTCGAGGGATTGGGATTTAGGGTTTTTGTTGTGAATTGATTGTGAGATTACAAATCTTTTTCTGGGATCAACTTTTGATGAAACAGAACCTCCTCTTGGCAATTTCATCTTCATCTACGTCTCAAGTTGTTAGGTTGTTCTTTTAGCCAAAAATAATTCAATCGGTTTACCCCCAATTGAACAATCTTCATCGCAGTTGATGACTTCTCCTTTGATTTCTTTGATTATTCAGACACCGGGTACAGAGGACTGGGTTGTTGTGTGTTATACAAGTATACATGGAATTCGAAGGACGTTTGAAGATTGTTATTCGGTTAGAATGATTCTTAAAAGGTTTAGGGTATTTGTCGATGAAGGAGACATTTCAATGGAATTTGCTCATAAGAAAGAATTACAGAGTGTAGAGTGTATTGGGTGGGGAGAAAATTAAAATTATCGAAAATAATTATCCACTTTGAAACTTACCTTTTAGTGTAGATGTTTGGACATTAATGTAAATAATGGGAATATATTTTCTTGGGGAGAAAATTATGAGTTTTCCACAAACGATTTCCTTGGAATTCTAAATCAGCATTTTAGGAAATGAAAATTGAAAACCCTATCTAAATCATTTTGGGTTTTGATTCAGTTATTTATATAAGTTCTTCATGATATCGATTATTTATTCTAGTTTGATGCTATGGCGAGAGCAGGCATATGGTGTTTTTGGTGGGGGGGGTAGTGTTTATTAGTGACTGTGCCTATGGTATCATAATGGCGGGATATGTGAGAAAGAAAACGTGTTTTGTAGAGAGTGAGGGTTAGACAAAAGCGAAGTAAGGGTATTTTTGGGTTATTATAAAAATTTTAGACGGTTCATTATAAAAATTAAACGAAGTGACTAACGTGATATTTTTTATAAAATAAGATGATCAAACTGTAAAAAATGATAATAAAATGAATTTAGTGGAATTTTTGCAAAAGTAGAGTAATAACTTAATTAAGAATTAAGCCAAAATCCAACGGATAAATGTTTGATATGGAAAAGGACATAGAAGAAACTCCACACATTACGCCTGTAATGGTTTAGCAAAATTCTAATGCTCCCTAAACAATTTAGCCCCACAAAGACACAGACACAGCACTGCTTCCGTGGGTTAAATAAACCATTGATTTGGGTGCATGAACTGCCTCGACTATCCAAAAGACTATTAAGCCCTTGTACTACCAGAACAACCTTATCGTTAGGGGTGACAATGATTGACACGACACGATAGCACGAACCAGCACGACACGATTATAAAACACGATTATAGAGACAAATGACACGATAAGACCAGCACAACACGACATGACATGAAACACGACACAAAAAACACGAAATTATTAATATATTCAAAATACTCCCTCCGTCCCTAAATTATCGTCCTCCTTTCCTTTTTCGTCCGTCCCAAAATAATTGTCCACTTTGAAACTTACCTTTTTAAACACCACTTTACCCTTACTTTTTCACTCTACTTTAATTATGGGCCACATATACATGGACATTAAAGGAAACTACACATTAAACCAATATAAATAATCAAGTCAATTACTTTTTCTTAAACTGTGCGTCGGGTCAAGCAGGACGATTATTTAGGGACGGAGGGAGTAATAGTTATTGTTATATTTATGATCAAATTAGATATATAACATGAAAGCACGATAATGAGGCAGAAACACGACTGGATAGCACGAATTACCACCCTTACGTTATCGTCATTCATTAGTTCGTTGAACCTTTGATAAAAAAGAAATTTCAGTTTCCTACGCTCACTCACAAGTACCGGTGATAATTTGGTGTTGTCAGTTAAGTTTGGATAAATTTTTTGGTGTTATTGGTTAAATTTGGATAAAACTATTATGTTAATAGATAGTTTTGAATATTATTTAATAACACTCATTAAGCTTAATAGGTGTTATTAAATAATAATCAATCTTATTCATTAATAAATAAATATTATCCAGATAGCCTCCAATAAACAACATAATATTTTGTTTACAAACACAAACACATACACTCACACACATTACACACACTGTACACATTCAAACACACACACATCCACACAATACACATACATATGCAAGCTTTTGAGAATCTTCCAAATTAGCATTGATTTTCAAGTTTTTCCTACCATTGGTTCTCCTAAAGAGGGGAAAACTAAACACACACACATACACAAACACACATAAAAGTAAGTTAATAGCTTAACGTTAACAATATTTCATCAATTTTTCATCGTTAATAAAATTTCATGAGTCCCACTTTCAACAACGACCGAAGTAATTTCCTAATTTTAAATTTTAACTTTTTCTTTCCTTTTTTTAACTTCTCAAATAAAAAGTGATATTTATAATAGTATGACCTTTGTCATACTATTTTTATCACCTAATATATATTAATTGAAGCCATGATTAGTTTTTTACCTCTTTTTTTTACTTTTAAAAAAATATTTATAAAGTCTTTTAAGTCAAAGTTCTAAAACGGTCTTCATAAAAATATATGCACTTATTGATTTTGACACTAATAAATGATTTTTGCAAAAGTAATAAAAAAGTCAAATACTTTATTAAAACAAAATACAAAAAAAATATAATAAAGCAGAAAATGAAGAGTGTACGATACAATAGGTTGATGTAATTTCGATTCAATTCTTTACAAATTACAAAAACAAAATTAAAAATTTATATTCATTATAATTATAAATAACAATCAAATATTTCTTAATCGAAAACAAAATAATAAATACGTTCATCATAATCAACATTTTTTATGATTACTTGTATATATTTATATTAAGCTTTCAAATAAATTTCAACAAGTGATCTAGCCTAGTGATAGCAAGTTTTGTATAAAGCAACTTGATCGAAGTTCAAATATTGCTAATAATAAGTTCTATATCTATTTATATGGTGGTGGTAACATTAATGGATAAAACGGGTTATATTAATGGATAAACTAAATGAATATCCAGTTTATATCCATAATTATCCATTTATAAAATTTTGTCACCCATACTCACAAGTCACAACAATCCAAATAAATACTGACAAGTCACAACAATCCAAATAAATCTAAATGATCAAATATCCTACATTTTTCTCCAGCTATAATATCTTTGGCCTCTATTTTTATTTTTTATACAGCCTCACAGACCACAGTCACAGACTCACAGGTTGAAGCTAAGCTCACAACTACTTGGGGACATATATATATATATATATATATATATATATATATATATATATATATAATCCCCCTTTCTCTCTCTCTCTCAGACTCACGTACACACCAGACACGACACACAAACGCTAATTACTTTCCCTCTTTCGAGTAGTTCATCATCTGCGAATCTCAACATTCAACATTCAATTTACGCTCATTTAAATATAGGTAAAATTAAACTTAGAAAATATACGTCTCATGGGTATATTATATAAAACTGATCTCCTTGATCTGACTTACCGTTTATTTGTGGATTGAGTTATGAGAGAATGTACTATAATATATAATTCCACTGGTTAAGACGTTCATTAGAGAAATTGGATGGATCGGAGAATCCGGGTTTGATTAATAGAGGGCTGATCAACCTTTTTAAAATTTTTGGTATGTGAATTTACTTCTCAAGATAACTTTGAGATTATAGGTTTAATTCCTATTCTAGACATTGAACTTTTTTTGCTTTATTTTGGATCCTAGTATGTTGTTTTTGATGCAAAATCATTTAAATAATACTCCGTTCGTTTTAATATAATTGTCATCTTTGATCAGATACATTGTTTAAGAAACAAATAATTGACTGAAATATAAATGTTGATGTCATGTGATTTTCTATAATGTCCTTAAACATATGGTCATAACTATAATTTAAATAAATAGAAAAGAAAGGGTAAAATTGTAAAAACAATTTTTATAAAAAAGAAAGGTTTATTTGATAGTCCGTACTAGTTATTTTTCTTACAAAAGTTAACTGAATGGTTGAGTGAATGACCACTGACCAGGCCAAAATCGTAGCTGAGGGCATTGGGGGTGTTGTTGGGAATGGCAAATGGCAAATGGCAAATGGCAAATGGCAAATGAGCCAATTCTCTCAACTTTTTGGGGAATAAAACTGATTTGGTGTAAACTGATAATGATGGTAGTTGAAGTGGGAGTTGGAACTTGGAAGGAGACACGTCTACTTCATGTAACGGTTTACCCACTCCTCTTAATCTTACTCTCGTCCCATTATCTCATTTTAGTGCTTTCCCTTAAACAAATTCATTTAAAACATTTACAAAGAATCTAAAGATGATTTCTAGGCAATTTGGTCAAGTCCATGGCCCATGGGTGACAAAAACGACGTCAGCTTTGATAGGTCCACATAGTATTTTTGTCTCAGGTTTTCATTGTCGAGCAAAAAATTATCCGCCCGTTCCACCCAAAGTGTTAATGTTTGTGAAGTTCAAATGTTGTCAATTGTGGATATAATTTTTTTAAGTGGATTTCTTGAGGTAAATATCTCAAAATAAAATAGCAATTTTTTTGCCCGAAAGGGATTTAGTAATTTTTTTTTTAAGTATATGGACCATTTTTTTCTAAATGTACTTAACGTGAATATAAGTTGCATCATATGGGACACAACACAAGGAAAGATAAAATTATCTGAGACAGTTTATTGACTGTTAATAGGATGTTATTCAAATGGTAATATGGTAAAAAAAAAATTATCGTAATATGGCAAAAAAAATTACATATATGTAGGAAAGCCCACACCAAAAGCGTTCTAGAATACATGGATGGATCAATTTGCGACCATATAGTCATATACATACTTGACAAGACACTAGAGAAGGATTATCTTCCATGACTGAATCAGGACTTGCAAAATGCATGTAGTGTTTCATTTAGAGCCTTTCTATCATAGTCTCCGGTGAAAACACAATTTCCAAGCGGACCTTTCAAAAGGATGAGCCTTAGTAACCCATCAGCCACCTTCTTATCAACCTGCCACCCGAGCCAAATATAAGAGCATTACTATTGACAAAACTTGAAGACACTGCTAGAATAGAGTCACAGTTGTTGATTATATATCTCTTACCGCCATCACAGACTTGAACATGTCCACAGTCATCATTTCCGGAGGAGCAATGGGTAGCTTGGCCTGTTGTAAGATCTTGTAAACTCGTTTTACTAGTGACTCATCAATCCAACCAAGGCGGTATGACATGTCAACAGCCATAACCTGGAATTTGCAAACAAACACCTTAGAGCAAAAACATGTGTGTGGTATCAGACTGTAGATCTCAACCTCTCTTCTCTCTCTCATTTTTTATCCCTCTTACTTTGTTTTCAATTTTTTAGTTTAAGGAAAGTTTTATTCTTTTGGCTGGGAGTGTTGAAATAGAAAATAGCTGGTTCAGTACCGTGCCAGCTGCAACTGCTTCACCATGTAGCCACTGCCCGTAGCCATAACTTGTTTCTATTGCCTAAAAAAGACGAGTATGATGAGACTCCAACATGGAAGAATGCATAAACAGTACATGATAAGCAAGCAACGCTTCCGGTGAGATGAGCATGGTCAGAAGTCAGAACTCATCTCAGCCTTTTTCCCAATTACTTGAGACCAATAAGTTGGACATGTTAGAGACATGAGCTTTCAGGTGTAAACTGACAGGTCACCTAGCCAGCTACTAAATTACCAGTATATTTGCAGAAGAGTAAACTATAAGACTCTAATGAGCCAAACTCCAACTAGATACTTGACAGGTCCTACTTTGAACGTCAAACTTTTAATAATTTATAATTTTGCACTTGTTTAAATTACAGTAATGTTACATCCTCTTTTCTTATCTTTTTTATTTGTAGGAAACGTAAGAGCAACATTTCTGGGAGGAATGAAGAGAGCAGATAAAGAGAGGATAGAACACTTTCTCAAATCGTAGAGAAGGGAATAGAGACAGAGGAGAACCAATGTGCAAAAGGCTAGCTTAAGGACTCCACATCATGGAAACATCATTGCAAGGTAAACCATCAAACTACTACACCTGATTTTGGTTAAAGTATACAAAAGATGGTGAAATTATATCACCCAATAAGAGCTGTAAAAAGTATCCACCATCCATACCTGCAAATATATAAAACGTATAGAACTTTTTCATCGCTGACTTCCAGTTAGTTGGTTATGCAAATACAACTTTAAAGAAAATATGCTCATAAACGATGATTTTGCAAATTTAAAACAAGTTAGACTTTCAAGCACACAAGCGACAAACTGGTTTATAGCTAATAGAGAGAATAGTACTTGGCTCGAAAAGTCAAAACTTACATGGCCAAACGTATGACCTAGGTTCAGCGTTGCCCTTACTCCACTTTCCTTCTCATCTAAGGCTACAACAACAGCCTTGTTTTCACATGAACGCTTGATAGCATAAGCAAGTGCTTTGGGGTCCCTGCAAGAAAGCTACTGATCATTGTCATGGGTGATATTCTTTTTTCTTTTTTTGATAAGTACGGGATATTCTTTTAAACCACCAATTACCAAAGTACCCTTGGATTACCCATGGGTGATATATGTGCAACACTTGTTACATAAATTTACTGATTAGACATTTATTATATGCTACAAGGCATGAATTTTTAAAGAAGTTTCCTGTCTGGCACGTCTCGCTGTATATTTCACCCTATTTCACGCATTTAATGATGAAGCAAAGACGATTATGCAAGGAGCAACTTGTGACTATTTCAGAATCTTAAAAGTCAGCAGCTGGATGTTTCTTTAAGAAGATATTGCTGCTATAACAAAAACAAGTTTACCTTGCCAATAGTGCCTCCATGTTCTTCTCTTGCCACTCAAAAAATTCAGCATCTCTAATAAGTCCATACTTTACAACCTCAGCAAGCCCTGATGCTAATTCTCGATCAGGTAACGTTTTCAATGTATTGGTGTCTATGAGGACACATTGCGGTTGGTAGAATGCACCGATTAAATTTTTCCCCAGGGAGTGGTTGATTCCAGTTTTGCCCCCAACAGAAGAATCCACCTGACACAAAAAGAAAAAATTGATTATCTTTATATGCAATGGTACAGTCAGAAGTAAGAACTATGGGATGATGACTAAGAACTTTGAATAAAGAAGCTGAGCGAATATGCAAACGCTGGCAGACCTGTGCCATAACAGTTGTAGGAATCTGAATAAAATTTACTCCACGGAGGAAGGAAGCAGCAGCATATCCACACATGTCCCCAATGACACCTCCACCAAGGGCAACAAACGTACAACGGCGGTCTAACCGTGACTCAATTGCCTTATCAAATACTTTCATGAGAGTTTCCTATCAAATCGCAAACAAGGAGGAACATCACTTCAACAACAATTGATCCAAAAATTCTAGAACAAAATGCTATATATAAGCAAAGAGATGCTTACCATGTTCTTATATTGCTCCCCATCTGGAAGAATCACACTTTCGACTGTAACATTAGGATTGGCACCTGTTAATGCACTTGTGACTCTATCCAGATATAATGGTGCAACTGTGGTATTGGTGACCACGAGAACTCTTTTCCCATGAATATGCCTGAAGTATTGCAATAAGATAATAAGATTCATAAAATACAAGACAACAAGGTCAAGATGTTCAATTCCCATGAAGTGTCTTCTTTGATTGTGCACAAAATTTTGTACAAGAGACACATGTACTCAAAAGAAATAGCGATCAAGAACATATACATGAAAGTACATAATGTAACTTCACTTTCGATTGAAGCAATTAAGGAACATAATGCTTGCAATGCACGGAGAGAGTTTTGAATTCTCTAAAATCTTTATGTGATTAGCATATCTAGAAAATCCAAACTCCAAATCTTACTTTTGAGGCGGCCGGCAGGGTACATATACGATTAAGAGTATTCTTTTAAAGGTTCTTGCTACTAATAATGTTATTTATAAAGATTATAGTTTGTCTCTATAGCTAAATGAATACTCCCTCCATTCCAAACAAAAAAAACAACCCCGTTTTAAAAAGCTTTGAGTAGTAAAATGTGACTTTTTTTGTGGGGACAGAGGGAATACATGTACAAAATCGATTCTGCAAGTAGTCAATTTGACTTTAAAAAGGTGAAATGAACACTCTGCAGCCATCCTCAACATGGAAATCCAAGTACACGGTTAAGAAAGAAAGAAACAATCCAAGATTGAGCAAATTCAGCTGACTAAGCTAACACATAGAATAGGTACAAGTGTAAAGGCAGCAACATTGCAAATTGAAAGAACGAAATCAAGCACACCCGCGAAGAAGATCAGGTTGATCGAGGAGTCCGGCTCCAATGTAGATCGGGTAGCTCCGGTCACCCAAATCAACCTCCACGATCTCATTTGTTTCCTTCTCCAACACCGGGGCCGCTGAACTCGCCGAAACCCTAAACTCCATACGAGTGGTCGACTCGACGGGGCGGGATAAAGAGAGAGGCTGAATTTGAATGGAGTTGCCGAATAATACTAAGTGACGGTGGATGGATTTGAAGAGGAAGTGGTTGTTGCTGTGGCGGCGATTGGACGAAGAGAGGTGGTGTTGTGGACAGATAGAGGAGGAGTAGGCCGCCATAGCGAGAGGGCCGGGGCAGGGGGGTATTGGTGCGTCGTGGTGGTGGGATTAAAATATCCAGTTATGAACTAACTACTCACTATTGAAGACAAGAGTTGTTGGCTGTGATGTGGTAGGTAAGCCCACCGACGGCGGGGACTATTATCGCCACCTGCTAATCCGATACCCCTTTAAACCAATTTTTTTATTTTTTTATTTTTATTTTTTAGTTTAAACTGCTCGGTTCCAAAATTATTGCTATGTTTTTTTTTCCTTCTTAACAAAATAATCTTTATTTATAACTTTTTTAAATAATATTTTTATCATTTTATCCTTATTTTTTTTTCTTACTTTAATTATGTTTCACATGCACATATATTTTTAAAGAAACTAAACATATTAATAATCAGATCAATTGTTTTTTTTTAATCCGTGTACCCATAAAACAATAATTTTGAAACTGATAGACTATTTCATATCTCGTCCGTCCCAAAAGATTGTTATATTTAACAATTTAGATATAGATATATCATACAAGAAAAAATGTCATGTGGATGCAAATAATAGGAATATAAAAATAATAAAGTACTGATCACACCACGAGAGGGGGTGCTGAAAATCTCGTCGCACGTGACTGATCCGTGATGTTATCGGTTGGATATCTAGCTGTTTAGTCTGCAAAGAGAGAGCACCGTTAGGGAGCTGGAAGGTTATCCCAGCTAAAGCCCTCCGGTGTGAGTCAATAACAAGGATAATATGTGCCGAAGCTCAGGTGTTCCCTCGAGCTACCGGTGAAATAATGTATTGAGCGTGTGCAAGAGAAAGAGAGAGTTTGAGGAGTCCACCCCCCTATAATGAGGGAAGACCCCTCTATATATAGTATTTCATGGGTCTTTACTTACTTTGGGCTTAGGTCCTTCCTTTGTTATGGACCTTTTGGCAAATACTTTAGGGGGTATATTTTCAGTACACATCAATAGCCCCCTATTTCTTATAACCTCAAGGGTAAGGAGTACTATTTGCTTGTGATTCTGTCTTGTCCTGCTAAGAGTTAGCAATTTCAGCTTTCGAGACCAGAGAAGGCTTCTTAACTTGAACGTTCGAACACGACATGAGATTCTTTACGCAGGTGCTTGAGTTGACCGAGGTATGATAATTAGTGTTAAGGCCTCGATTAGCTGGTCTTCGGTTAAGTGAAGATCTTTAAAGAGAGTAATAGTTAGTCCTCACGTACCGAGGATCTTCAAGAGAATAAAAATTGGTCATCGCGTACCGAGGGTCTTCAAAAAAAAAAAAATTGGTCCTCACGTACCGAGGGTCTTCAAGAAAACCAGGCCACAAGGCCATAATAAGAGAGGGCCTTCAAGAAAATACTAATTGGTCCTCGCGTACCGATGGTCTTCAAGAAAACCAGCCCATAAGGCCATAATAAGTGAGGGTCTTCAAGAAAATAATAATTGGTCCTCGCGTACCGAGGGTCTTCAAGAAAATAATAATTGATCCTCGCGTGACGAGTGTCTTCAAGAAAAAACCAGGCCATAAGGTCATAATAAGAGAGGGTCATCAAGAAAATAATAATTGGTCCTCGCGTACCGAGGGTCTTCAAGAAAACCAGGCCTTGATCTCCACCTCGCGTACCGAGGATGGTATTGAGTGTTGACGCTCTTGTTTATTGCGATCTTCCCCGTGTACCGAGGATAAGGCCCTTGATCTCCACCTCGCGTACCGAGGATGGTATTGAGCGTTGAAGCTCTTGTTTATTGCGACCTTCCCCGTGTACCGAGGATAAGACCCTTGATCTCCACCCCGCGTACCGAGGATGGTATTGAACGTTAACGCTCTTATTTATTGCGACCTTCCCCGTGTACCGAGGATAAGGCCCTTGATCCCACCTCCGTGCGAGGATGAACATGAGCACTTTAAGCTCATTATACATTGCAACCTTCCTCGCGTTCCGAAGATGAAGCCGTTGACCCCACCACGCGTACCGAGGATGGAGTGGTTTCCATAATGGTTCATATCCAAGGTAAGAAGGACCATTTGCTCATAATTATTTCTTGTAATGCTAGAAATGTTGCTTTGAATTCCAAGAGAGTTTATGTAGTTGACTTTTGAACCTTGGCAAGGAACCTGTATGTATAACTGACCCTTTGATATGATTCCTCCTCAACTTTGTGATGGTTTCTGAGATAATAATAAGTGTTCTTTGGTTGACGAGATCTTCCAGAAAAGTGGCCCAAAAGGCCATGATAAGACTCGTCCTTGGTGTGGCGAGGACTTTCAACAAAAACCGAGCTATACGATGCTATGTGATATGAAACTCAATAGGAGTGTGATGTATCGATCCTCAATAATAATATAAAGCTCGGGCATTGACGCGAGCGTGGTGTGCTCGGGCACGAAAATAATATGAAGCTCGGGCATTGGCGTGAACGTGGAGCTGGCGTGAGCTCATATGCACATGTATGAAATATAATTTGCAGCTCAGGCATAGGTGCAAGCACAACGTGCTCGGGCACGAGAAATGATAATATGAAGCTCGGGCACTGGCGCAAGCGTAGCGTGCACGGGCACAAAAATAATATAAAGCTCGGGCATTGGCTCGAGCGTGGCGTGCACGGGCACGAAAATAATATGAAGCTCGGGCATTGGCGCGAGCGTAGCGTGCTCGGGCACGAGAAATGATAATATGAAGCTCGGGCAGCACGGCGTAACGTCTGCACGGCACAAAAATAATATAAAGCTCGGGCATTGGCGCGAGCGTGGCGTGCACGGGCACGAAAATAATATGAAGCTCAGGCATTGGCGCGAGCATAGCGTGCTCGGGCACGAGAAATGATAATATGAAGCTTGGGCACTGGCGCGAGCGTAGCGTGCATGGGCACAAAAATAATATAAAGCTCGGGCATTGGCGCGAGCGTGGCGTGCACGGGCACAAAAATAATATGAAGCTCGGGCATTGGGGCGAGCGTTGCGTGCACGTGCACAAGAAATGATATGAGGCTTAGCCGCAAGTTAGATGAGCTCGGGCATTGGCCTAGATATGGCTAGCGGGGATTTTTCAAATAGTAGTCTCTATCATCGTCGATGATCTGATATGGATGAAGCTGTCATGTAAATAACTATTGTGGCCGTCGTGGGGCTTTGTCATATAAGAGTGTTGTAGGATCTCATCAGCCATGGTAGTAGTAACCCCCCACTTCTTGAGCGTAGGAGCATCCCCGTAGATCGAGAAGTAGTAAAGATTTCTATTTGTTTCAGGTCTCAATAGCAGCCCCCTAGTTAACTTATTGTTTTTTTTAGGCTATGTCAGTTTGTATTTTAAAATTTCGGAAGCATCATTTGCGAATCAAGCATGTTCCATGTTTAACTGGAATGTGTATTATGAATTTGTCCTTGCGTAAATAAGAAAGTAATCATATTAGTATTTAATCCAAATAGCAGCAAATAACTGTAGCTATTGTACAAGTAAAGGATCATGTTTCATCACAAATATTTTAGTTTTGCAGTATTTGTAATAATCCGGGTATATTGATCATATAAGACAAGATCATGCAAATATGTTCATATTGTGCGAGAATAAATCATGGTGACGACACGTCACTTTATAATTTGTTGTTATTTGAATGCATGAAATTAAGGGATCATGCGAGCATATCATACTAACATAATATAACTAAATTAGGCGTGCATGTCGAGCAAATAACATAAAACAGTCAGTTCACGAGTTTCACGTAGACAATTTTTCGACTTATTGATATGAATATGCGAGTGTATAACTTGGCATAAATTAATTTCAAATTTGACGAGGCTAACGAGCTTCGTGCGCGTTTAATCAAAATAATGTTTGTCAAATTTGTAAGAAAATATTTATGCTCGCTACGAGGAACATGTCATCACATATAGTTGTCAAATAGTTGCGTACAATGAATCGAACTCGTCATGGTAATTTATATTGTGTCCTATGTATTTAAGTCATATTGTTGTTCGTCACGTAATTAGGAAAAAAAAATATAAGCATGTGGGTACGATGTCGAATACGTGATCAATTACTCTAAAATGATTAATGATTTTCAAAAGAATTAGTATCTCAAAATATCATAATATAATCATGTCGTTGATTAATTATGGGCGAGAATATGCAACTTTCAAGCGTCTCATATTAAGAAATGTTTGAATAATGCTCAGTAAATAATGCTCAATAAATTAATTATGTAATAATAATATGAAACCCAACCAATGAATTATTAATAACTAATGTCTTATCAGAATGTACAAACTAGTGACAATAATCAAATTACCGTCGATATGTGCAAAATGATATAGATGTTCTGTGATAAAATTATGTGTGAGCATGATGTCATCATTGTCATGATTAGGACTAGTATTTGTGTGTTGTACAAGTTGATGTGATTATGACTATTGTGTCAAGTTTGCTTAGTAAACTTGCTGAGGAAAATTTTAGAAGAATACACCTGGCAAATGATGCTTGCCAATGCATGCAAGTCAAATTTGGCCACAAATGCCTCAAATCTCTGTCGTTGGCGCATATTCGGCGAGTGGAGCGATGGGTGATGCTTCCAGCGGCTTTAGGCGGCGCGTGAGAATGCGTGGCTGCTTCGTTTGCAACAATTTTGGCGGCGTTGAGTTCGTCTCTTCAAGACGCAATTATTGGTGGTGTTATTATTTGCTCAAACTCTAGAGTGGCACGGATTTGCTTCGCCAGAGCTCTGTCGTTGCTTCGCCGCACAATACCGCTTCAAGAAACTTTCGATGGCACGTGGCGGAGCCTGGGAGGTTGGATGGAAGTGATTTTTGCGTCGTTGGCTTTGTCTTCCTGAGGCGCATCTACTGGTGACATTTGTTTTATTTTTCGTTTTCGTTTTCTTCATCAATCTCGCATGCACAGTTTGTGTGTTTGTGTTCGTCGGTGGTGTTCCGGCACCCTAAGAACGGAGCTCCGTCGAGGTTGACATAGTCAATGACTAGAGAGGAACGAAATGAAGTCTTTCCCGGCAACGAAACCACTTGATCACGCCACGAGAGGGGGGTGCCGAAAGTCTCGTTGCACGTGACTGATCCGTGATGTCGTCGGTTGGATATCTGGCTGTTTAGTCTGCAAAGAGAGAACATCGTTAGGGAGCTGGGAGGTTATCCCAGCTAAAGCCCTTCGGTGTGAGAGTCAATAACAAGGATAATATATGCCGGAGCTCAGGCATTCCCTCGAGCTACCGGTGAAATAATGTATTGAGCGTGTGCAAGAGAGAGAGAGAGAGTTTGAGGAGTCCACCCCCCTATAATGAAGGAAGACCCCTCTATATATAGTACTTCATGGGCCTTTACTTATTTTGGGCTTGGGCCCTTCCTTTTCTATGGGTCTTTTGGCCAATACTTTAGGGGGTATATTTTCGGTACACATTAAGTACAATATTTAAAAAATCTCAAAGGAATTTATTTTCATAAACATTAAACATCGAACCTAAAAGGATGAAACCTTGGAAATCAACCTCGACATAGTTACACGACCCACGTGTGATAAAAGCCATTAGCAGGTTCGGCGAGGTCGCCGAGCCAATGCGAGCTCGCTGGAAAACACATCGTAGAACAACTGACCCGAGGTAAGGAGCAAACGAGATCCATGGCCCTCAACCCCCTCGGCTACAGAAATCCACAGCACTCATACCACTCGGCCTCGGCAAATAGTCAATGATCACCAGGCCTGACAGGAAGCTTCCCAAGGCCCGCTGAAACCGCCACACGCAACCACCAACTCTCTGACAGCGTCCAGCCCATTCATTCCTGATAAAGTCTGCAGTACATTTAATGCCCGCCGCAACCTGCTCCCCTATCAAAGGCCGCCACGTCACAAGACAAATCAGGTATAAATAAGGGACATTCCTCACTGATGGAAGACAAAGTCATTTTTCAGATATCCTAACTCACTTATCAAACCCTCTTATCGGAACAACCAATATCACGGCTCATTTATTACACACTCCACCGGAAACCTTACTCTCACGCCAGAGGGTTCTAGTCGGGCCATCCCGACTCCTTAACGACGTTTTATTTGTCTTGTGCAGGTCACAACGCAAGGACGAGCAGATCGAGCCACCTTTACTTCTTACATGAACAAAACGACAAGGTCACCACGGATTTTGCGTGATCAGTTTGGTTCCGTTGCCGAGAAACGCCAAGTTTTCTCAGCCACACCATGTCCACGAACGAGTAGAGATGGCGAAATCAAAGAAACAAGCATCCAAGAACATCACCCCCGCCGCATCCAACCACCCGGAAAAATAGCCCGCGGAACACAACGAGGGAAGAGGCACAAAGGGTCATGCTCTCTCCAATGAGGCAGGACTCTGACCCCTCGGTACCCGAAGTGTCAGCAAGGGCTCATAGGAGGCTCGCAATGGCAAAGCGAATCTCCGGCGACAAGAACAAGGAGCCGGAGGCCGACCCCAGGGACGGTCGCTTCACGGACATCGAGTCTTCAAGAGCCAATGGGGAGAAGGAGCAACCCCCTGCCAAAACAAAGAACCCTATGACCCAGGATCAAATCGACCGAGAATACGCATATTGGGTGCACCAGCGAACCCGCTACACCAAGATACAAGAGGTCGAAGCCAGGATGCATGAACTACGACAAGTGGCCCGAGTCCCAGATCCAGAGCCCGTGATCAACGTGCATAGTGCGCAAGCCCGCTCCAACTCGATCTGGCAAAGGATGGGAACAACAAAGTCTCGCTTAAGGTTCCCCCCCCCCCCGAAACAGAAAACCACCTGGCTCACAACGAAGAAGGAGAATCCCAACCTTGGGCTCAGGCTTCGACCAACAAAGGTCCCTCCAAATCACCACATTCTTCCCGCCAGCTCGCTAAGGAGCCTCGCCTGGGATCCCCAATAAGAAACACAGTCGAAGAGGAAATCGAGGAACCTCAGGCAGACAGGGGGGCCAACGGGACACCCACACCGGCGATAGGCTCGACACAAGGTGATAAACCCATGACTGATGCCGAGATAAGGGCATTGATGGAAAAGCTGGAAGCTCATCAGAGCATTGGGACAAACGCAGGCATCAAAAAGATAGGAGGCCCCTTCATAAAGCAAATCAGGGAGGTAACTGTACCCTCAAAGGTCAAAATCCTCTACTTTGAAGACTACCATGGTACCACGACCGGCCTGGATCACGTGTCAGGGTTCGAGCTGAAAATGATCATCGCAACCAGGCTCGATGACATATGGTGTCTGGTGTTCCCAGGAACCCTAAAAAAGCAGGCCCAACAATGGTACAATGGTTTATCCCATGACTCTCTCACCTGTTGGGATGACTTCAAAGGGGTCTTCCTGAAAAAGTTTGCCTCGGCAGGTGCCCTCCCAAAAAGCGAGACAGACCTATGCAGTGTGAAGCAAGAGAATTGAGAAACGGTGCTCTCATACATGTCCCGTTTTAAGGAAGTCCTAGATCAAATCCCCAACATCCCTGATACCTCGGTACGAATGTGCTTCGGAGATGGCCTACTGCGAGGAAATTGCCGGACCGAGCTCCTCATGAGACCTCGGGACACAATTGGCGAGATGTTCCTAGCAGCACAGAGAGTGGCTCTGCTAGATGGCGAGCAGCCTACCACCATCACAAACTCGCGACCAGTCACGTCCTCTTTAGGCGTAACTAACGTCGCCGAGCAGCCACTCACCACAGACAAGGGTCACAAAGGAAAAGACCAGGGAAGGACTCGATAGGCCGAGGTTCACCCCGCAAGGAAGAGGGAGGAAGAACGAGGTGCGAAGTTCACCGGCGTGATCAGGGGCCTGAGGCGAGACAACGAGTTAGAAGACTTTACCCCTCTCAATACATCAAGGGAACACATCATGGATGTCCTCCTAACGGAAAACAAGATACGACCACCATTCCCCATGAAATCACCCCTCGAAACCCAAAATCCGAGAAAAAGATGCGCCTTCCACAACGAGATCGGCCATATAACGGAAGAATGCATACATCTTAAAAGAGCTATATAGCAGTTCATAAACGAGGGGGATCGGAGGTTCAAAGCAAGAGAGCCAAACAATCGCGCCCCCGGACCAAGGGCTCCGAAGGGTGATAACAGACAGCCAAATGATAGACCAGTGGTCAATACCATCCGAGAGGAGGCTCAGAGTATCGCATAACTAAAAAACGCGATCAACAGCCTGAGCAACTCGGTCGATAGCATGATGAAGGGGGTAGTTGAGCATGAAATGGTGTTCAGAGATACCGAGCTAGCCGTTAACACATCCGCTCGGCAAAATCCTTTAATTTTGCAAATAGGGATATACAACAACCTCGTCAAAAGAGTGCTGATAGATACAGGCGCAGGAAGGGACGTGATGTACTACAAATGCTTTCTAGCATTAGGGCTCGGCGATTCTCACCTCACGCCGAGCCGAGTCCAGTTGGAAGGGTTCACGGGCCATAAAGTGTCGGCAAAAGGCACCGTGGCCCTCAAAGTTGACCTAGGGGAGGAGACACCGCTAGAAGCGAAGAAGTCACCTTCCTAGTCCTCGACCTCCCATCACCATATAATGCCATCCTCGGAGCACCGTCTCAAGCGAAATTCTGAATGGTCACCTCCATGGCACACTAGAGGGTCAAGTACATGACCTCGAGTGGGGTAGGAGTCCTAAAAAATGACGCTCGAACTACCCTGGAATACCTCGTAAACGAGAGGAGAGAGGTGGAGAGAAGAATGAAAAGGCCAGAAGAAGCTGGGGAAAGGAACGAGGAGCATGTTGTCAAGCGAGCTCGAGGACTCGACGGAGAAAGCTCCGCCCCATAGCAATCAAGGCGGGCCGGGGAAACTAGCCCGCACCGGGAAATGGGGCCTTCAACGACCGATGTTGAAAAAACTGAGATCGACAGCCTCGATATACGAGACCACCCAGTATTACAGCCCCTGAAGGACGTCGAAGAGGTCATCATCAACTTCAACTACCCCGAACAAAAAATCAAAGTGGGAATGGAAATAGCGGGCGAGGAACAGAGAGCAATCATTGAGTTCTTAAGAAGCAACACAGACATCTTCGCATGGAAAGCCAAGGACATGGAAGGCATAGCCGAAGAAGTAGCGGTCCACCGACTAAGCATCGACCCGATATTTTCACCCATCCAGCAAAAGCCGAGGTATTTCTCCCCCAAAAAGCAAGAGGCAATCAAAGAGGAGATAGCCAAACTGCAACGGGTCGAAATCATAAAAGAAATCCACTACCCCACGTGGATCGCAAATGTGGTGATGGTAAAGAAGAACAACATAAAGTGGAGAATGTGCGTCGATTTCACCAATCTAAATGAGGCATGCCCAAAGGACTGGTACCCACTATCGAGGATAGATCAACTGGTCGACTCTATCTCGAGCTACAAAATCTTGAGCTTCGTGGACGCCTATTCAAGATACCACCAGATTAGAATGTGGAAAGAGGATCAACGGAACACGGCCTTTTGACCAGCAGGTGCTCTTTACTGCTACAACATGATGTCGTTCGGCCTAAAGAATGCAGACACCACCTATCAGCGAATGGTGAATAGGGTTTTTGGGGACCAGTTGGGAAGAAACGTCGAGGCATACATAGATGACATGGTGATCAAAAACCAGGGAATCCAGCCACATCGACGACCTCAGAGAAACATTTGCAAACCTCAGAAAAAACAGAATGAAGCTCAATCCCGCCAAATGTGCGTTCGGCGTAACAGCGGAAAAATTTCAGGGGTACATGGTGAACGAGCGAGGAATAGAGGCGAACCCCGAAAAAATTAAAGCTTTGACCGAAATAAAAATCCCAAAATGCATCAAGCAAGTGCAACAGTTAAACGGGAGAATTGTGGCCCCGGGAAGATTCATCTCAAGATTGGCAGAAAAAAGCCTCCCCTTCTTCAAAATCCTAAGAGGGGCGAAGAAATTCATGTGGGACAAAGAGTGCGACCTCGCCTTCACTGAACTCAAAAAGTATCTCGGCAGTTTACCCTTGCTCAGCTGCCACGTACCAGGAGAAAAACTCTACGTCTATCTATCGGCTACAGACATAGCCATAGCATTGGTCCTATTGCGATAAGAAGGGGAATTAGAGACCCATCTACTATGTGTCCCATGCACTCACCGGGGTTGAGACAAGGTATATGCAGATAGAAAAGGTGATACTCGCCTTAATGATAACGGCGAGAAAGCTAAAGCCATACTTCAAGGCGTATGAGATTGGAGTGTACACCGATCTACCCCTACGAAGGATCCTGCACAGACCAGACGTCGCCGGAAGAATGATGAGATGGGTCGTCGAATTGACTGAGTATGCGATCATCTACCTTCCTAGAAAATCAATTAAAGCTCAAGTCATAGCAGACTTCATTGCCGAGACCTCCTTTAACTCGGCCGAGGAAAAAGGCACCTCCCCAGACCCGGAGCCCCACACGAACGAACAAGTGCCCAGGCAAGAGTTGTCTCGTCCAAAACGACTAGCTCAGCCCTGGACATTGTTCGTAGACGAATCATCCAGAAAAAATGGAAACGGAGCAGGCATCCTACTCGTGACACCAGAGGGAACGGAGATTAGCAAAGCTCTCAAACTGAACTTTCCAGCATCAAATAACGTTGCCGAGTACGAGGCACTAATAGCAGGTGCCGAGCTGGCTATTGAAATAGGAGCAACTCAAATCCTGATCTTCAGCGACTCCCAACTTGTCGTGAAGCAGATTTCAGGGGAGTATGGGGTCAACCACCCAATACTGGACAAATACAAAGAGCTCGCCTTAAGCATCCTCGCTCAATTCGAATACTAGGAACTGGAGCAAATAGGAAGGGCCAAGAACGTAAAAGCTGATCACCTCTCCAAAATAGCCACTAGCGAGCTCGGCGAGCTCCCTCCAGAAACATGGATCGAGATCCTCAATACCCCAGCCATTGATAAAGAAAAAATGATGATGATAGAACAGGCCACAGAATGCTGGATCGATGACATCAAGAAATACATCGACCAAGGAGCATTGCCTGGCGACAAAGAGCAAGGATATGCCATGGCGAGAAGGTCAGCCAGATACACAGTAATCAGGAACGTACTGTACAGACGATCTTTCACAAAGCCTATCCTCAGGTATGTTCGCCCAGAATTCACACAAGGACTGCTGGCCGAAGTACACGGGGGGTATGTGGAAGCCATCCGGGAGCTCGAACACTGGCTGACAGGATCATTTTCCATGGATACTACTGACCCACGTTGAGAAAAGACGCCAAGGTGTATGCTCGAAAATGCGACAAATGTCAAAAATTCACAAACATCCCGAGATTACCTTCGACACCTCAAACCCCCGTAGTAGCAACATGGCCATTCGACATGTGGGGACTCGATCTGATTGCGCCATTCCCTCTAGCCAAGGGCAAGAACAAATTTGTAATAGTGGCAGTAGACAACTTTACAAAATGGATCGAAGCAAGGCCCCTAGCGAGCATCACCGAACAAAGGCCCATCGACTTCATTCGAGACAACATCTGGTGCAGATATGGAGTACCAAGGGCAATCGTGTCGGACCATGGCACGCAATTCTCCAGCAGATTCACGGCAAGTTGCGAGGGAAGAGGGGTCCGCCATTGGAAGTCCTCGGTAGCACACCCACAAGGAAACGACCAAGCTGAGGCGGGAAATAAGCAAATCCTTTATGCCCTGAAAAGAAGGCTAGACGAGAAGAAAGGCCCTTGGCTCGAGGAGCTTCCTACCATTTTATGGGCTATCAAAACATCCCGCCGAGGTTCAACAGAAGAAACACCGTTTTCCTTGACCTATGGGACCGAGGCCATGGCCCCAGTAGAAATGGCCCTACCTACAGCAAGGGTCATCCACTTTAATGAAGAAATAAACATTGAGTCCAGAAAGCTGGACCTTGACCACCTTGAAAAAAGTAGGTTGCAAGCTAGGCTAAAAGCCATCAACTACAAAAAGCTCGCCAAGGTTCATCACGACAAACAAATAAATCTCCGCACGTTTTCGGTCGGTGACCTAGTACTAAGGAAAATCGGGGTCACCAGAAACAAGCCAGGAAGAAACAAGCTCTCCCCCAACTGGGAAGGACCATTCCAGGTCACAGACATCATCCGGGCTGGAAACTACAGGCTTGCAAAACCAGACGGAACCCCACTAAAAAACCCCGGCATTCAGACCACTTGAAAATGTACTACCAGTAATCTGCTTATTTTTGTTTTAAAGTAAAATCTTGGTAAAAATATGTCTTCTACACACTGCACTTAAAACACTCAATGCCTTCAAATCCCCCCTCGCCTAGCCAAGGAGAGGCCAGGCTCTAATGCCTTCAAATCCTCCTCGCCGAGGAGAGGCCAGGCTCTAATGCCTTCAAAACCTCCTCGCCTAGCCGAGGAGAAGTCAGGCTCTAATGCCTTCAAAACCTCCTCGCCTAGCTGAGGAGAGGCCAGACTCTAATGCCTTCAAATCCTCCTCGCCTAGCTGAGGAGAGGCCAGGCTCTAATGCCTTTAAAACCTCCCCGCCTTGCTGAAGAGAGGTCATGCTCTAATAAAAAAGAAATATCGAGAAATACAACGAAAGCAAAAATCACACAAAAGGAAATACCAACATTAAAACTATATTACAAAAAACCAGTTACAAAAACATAACATTGTATCTTTTCCAAAATTAACACTATTCTACTCCCCCCTCTCTTCCTCTTCGCGAGCCGCCACCTGCTCAGATTCCCACTGCCATTGGGATAGCTCATCTCGGCTGGTCTTCTGGCCTTCAAGCTCCTCCATAAGATGATCCCCGACATACTCAGTCTGAGAAGAAGAAACAGCCCCCGGCGCCACGTATGGGCGATAACTCTCCTTAAACCAAACTCGCTCAGGGGCCATTAGGGCAAATAGATTCCCCTCCTCGGCAGGGGCTGGCTGAAACATCCGCAGCCTTGATTTCGCAGAGCTCATTGTCATCGAAAGGAACTAGGGAGGAGACCCCTCGGCATACCGGGCCATACGAGGTAAGACCAGCCAACTTCACCACCTCCGACAGAGGCACACCAACCGCAACCGCTGCCCTGAAAGTCTGGATCCGGCTCATCTCCATATAATTAAGAGCCTCAGCTAGTTCGGCTCTCAAACGAACGCTGTCATTAGCTAGGCCCTCTAGCTTAGCCTCGAGGTCAACCACCACCCCCTTCAGACGATCCCTTTCATCAACCCTGCCCTTCAGCACCTTCTCCTTCGCCAGCCAGGCCGTCTTCTCAGTGCCTAGTTTGGAGAGCTCGTCCTTCTTGAGTGACAGCTCGCCTTCAAGGGACGTTATTCTCTCGACCAAAGACGAAAGCTCTCCCTTCACGCTCGCTAACTCCCGCTCCAGGCCCGACACAAACTCGGCAACCTAGCCTAATTTGGCATTATACGTAGCAAGACAAATGCCGAGCTACCGGAACAAAAGACAAGCAATAAGCAAAACGAACCAAAACCAAAAGGGCAAAGCAAAAAACGAATCCACCTACCTCGCTGATGGCCAAGGCACTAAGATCGTTTAGCTGGAACTCCTTAATCAGAACAAGCGTCTCTATAGACTCGGCAGGGACGCTCTGGGCCATCAACCTTCGCCCATAACCGATGAAAGAGGGAGGGAAGGAATTGACCGACTTGGAAAGATGACCCAGAATGTAGTCATTATCGTTCGTATCCTCGGCAGACGGATTAGGGTCAGGGGTAAAGGCCAGGGGAAGCTCGGCAGATATCAAAGTAGGAGTGTCCTGACCACGAGACAAGCTCAACCTTTGTCTTTTGGACTTCGGGGCATCAGAAGCGAGCTGTTTGCCCTTCGCCTTGTGGGCCAAAGGAGTTGGAGCAGCCGTCACCTTGAAGGGATCCTCCAACACGCCCACCAAGGGCAGGGACTCGGGGTTTTCGCGAGCCAGATCTCGCTCATGAGAAGCCTTCAGCTCGGCTTCCCTTCTCTCCGCCTCGACCTTCTTCTGGGCCATAATAGCATCATGAGTCAAATACATGTCTGCAAATCAAAGAGCTCACATCAGAAACCAAAGGAGAAATACAACGAGATAACTAAAGACAGTAAACAAGGCAGAAATAACAAGGTATTAACCTGGCGTCGAGCACCCAGGCCCGTCTATACCCTTACACTCCGGACATTCTGAGCCAAACACCCATCCTCGATGTAGGGCCCATCCATCTCGGCTCACATACTCAAAATTCGAGTAAGCCCTCTCTACCCCCTCGACGCTGGCAGCAGAGACCCTGAACTTAGACAACATGCCTTCGTCCCCAAATATGGCCTTCCAGTTGTAGGAGCGAACCTGCTCCCCTTCGGCGTTGAACAATGAGGCCTCGATAGCACTTTTCATAGCCTTGTCGGCAGTACTTAGGCTCTTAGTATTCAGAAGGCCATAAGGTTTTCCCTCGGGAACCTCAAAATTCCACCCCCGGCTTGACTCCACCAGAAGGACCTTCTCCGACCACCGGTGATCCTTATTGCCAAAGCTAGCCAACAAGGGAAACCCTTGTGCGTGCCTTAAAGAGGTCAGTCGATTCATCAAAATGCTAACCTTGTAGTAATAGCAGAAGAGTGAGAGGGTGGGCTCGAACCCCTTCGATCGGGTGCAGATTACAAAGCTGACCAGCGCTCGGGTCAGGTTGGGAGTCAGATCCAAGGGGACGAAGCTCGTCTGGGTCAGAAACTCGCAAATAAAGGGGTCGAGGGGAAGACGCAGCCCCGACGACTCAAAAAGGCTCGAATAAAAGCCCACATGGCTGCGAAGACTACGCAGCTCGGGAAGACCTAAGCCAGAATCGAGGACCTAACCCCAGAAAAAATCAGAGCCGTAGACCCGGGACCATTCCCCTAAGTCATACGAGCTTATCTTGTTCTCGAAAGGCTTCAAGAAACGAGGAGCCATCTCGCCATCATTACCAGCTTGGCTGGATACAGAAGCCTCATGCCCGCTCGTCATTCTTCCAAGCTGTCGACGATGCAGAGTCCTCTCAATCTGACGAAAATGCAGAACTTTCTCCCTGGTGAAAAATTGAGTGATCAGACTTAGTGTAATACGGTCTCTGCTCTCGAAACACCCTCATAAGGGTACTAGGAGGATAATATGGAGCAGAAAAAACTTCATCGCCAAACTTCCAATGTGCGCTAACCTTCACTCCAAAGCTCGCAAGGAGGAACCTTGCTTGCCTAGGAGTAACTGCTACCCACCTACCCTGGCACTGCCTATACATGGGGCTCCCACGAAGAGACTTACCAAAAACTAACTTTAGAAACGGGCCCTCGTCATCAGAATCCACAGAGGAGATCGAGCACGAAGAAGAAGTACTCGAGCTTAGAGGGCCCACGGTTTTTTCTACATGAATAGTGTTATCTACCACTCTCTCCTCGGCAAAACACACACTCACTTCAACACCTCACCAGGTTGGGCCACGAGGAAAAGACTCGACCTCGTCATCACTTAATTGATCCTCCTTAAACTCGGCTTGATTAGGAACCTCGGTGCTAGGGATAGCCTCGGCCTGAAGAGGAACCTCGGCACAAGCGCTATTCACACTACGAGGGGGGACCTCGGCACGAGGAGACGCACCAGAAACACCCTCGCCCAAGGGGGAAGCCCCGACTACGTTACTAGGCAGGGGAAGAAAAGGACTACTAACCAACAGGGGTATACGAATGACCCTATTCCAATAGTCTATCAGCTCCATGGAGGAGCTACTGGAAGAGGAGGACGAAAAAATAGGAAAAAGAAATCTCCGAGACATACTCCAAAAAAAAGGAAGAAATACCGTACCGAGGAACGAAGCTTGAAAGGATGCCAGAGAAATCAACAAACAACGATGACACGCCTGAAAAACCAGAAAGAAGTCGGAAAATTAACAAACAGGAGAAAAAACCCCCCGGACAAAAAACAAGTGCCCAAAAAAGAAAAGAAATGGGTGACAAAGAAAGCCACCAGAAAAACAAGAGAAAAATAGAGGAGAGCAAGCCTATGGTACAGACAACATGAGTTACGGGAAGGATTGCCGGAAATATCGCCAGAAATCGCCTGAAGAAGCAAGGAAAATACCGGAGGAACAGTGAGAAGTGAAGAGTAAAAAGAGGAAAAAGGTCTTATATCCCCCTTGAAACGACGTCGCAAACTATCGGAGCCCCCTTACCCATCGGGTCAACCCGCGTGTTTTTTTAAAAACACCTGGAACGACACCGTTTTCCATAGATCTTTTTCGGCTCTGGGAAAAAGAGTGGCAATAAAGTTGTTTTGAAATTCGAAAAGCCGCCCAAACAAAATTCGAAAAGCCGCCAAAAGTCCATATTTAATTCCGCATCAGACTGAAAAGACTAAACCGTCGTGATTGGACAGTTACCCAAAATGTCTTGTTATCTTCTGCTATCCTCGGCCCAGCCCCCGAAATCAACCTCGACATGATTTTTTCATCACCAAGAGTTCGAGGGAAATTACTTCTCGGCCTTATGTCAGTAGACACGGCCAAAAAGTAGGGGGCCACTAAAAGGATGAAACCTTGGAAATCAACCTCGGCATAGTTACACGACCCACACGTGATAAAAGCCGTTAGCAGGTTCGGCGAGGCCGCTGAGCTAATGTGAGCTCGCCGGAAAACACATCGTAGAACAACTGAGCCGAGGTAAGGAGCGAACGAGATCCATGGCCCTCAACCCCCTCGACTACAGAAATCCACAGCACTCATACCACTCGGCCTCGGGACACATTCAATGATCACCAGGCCTGACAGGAAACTTCCCAAGGCCCGCTGAAATTGCCACACGCAACCACCAACTCTCTGACAGCGTCCAGCCCATTCATTCCTGATAAAGTCTGCAGTACATTTAATGCCCGCTGCAACCTGTTCCCCTATCAAAGGCCGCCACCTCACAAGACAAATCAGGTATAAATAAGGGACATTCCTCACTGATGGAAGACAAAGTCATTTTTCAGATATCCTAACTCACTTATCAAACCCTCTTATCGGAACAACCAACATCACGGCTCATTTATTACACACTCCACCGGAAACCTTACTCTCACACTGGAGGGTTCTAGTCGGGCCATCCCCGACTCCTTAACGGTGTTTTATTTGTCTTGTGCAGGTTACAACGCAAGGACGAGCAAACCGAGCCACCTTTACTTCTTACGTGGACAAAACGACAAGGTCACCATGGATTTTGCGTGATCAAAACCCACTTAAAATACTACCATTTACTAAATTGTCCTCTTCAAAAACAAAATGTACCATAGATTGAATCAACAAAGTAACCTTTTTTTTATGGCATAAAGGAACCCTATTTTTAATGATGTGAAGAAACACATGACTTTGATGTTTTAGAATGGATGCTAAAGGTTGTAGACTTGTAGCATGGAAGCCGCCAAAGGGTCGCGGCGCATACATAGAAGAGTCGCCCTAGGGTTTGAGACCATAGTTACAGTCGCCAGATGAATACAACCCTCTCTCTTGCAAACACACAACGGATTTGGATTGTATCATGGAAGTCGTTGAATGGGGGGTAGCGCTAACATGTGGGAGTCGTCGATGGCTGGCGACCATACCTAGATGGCTAGATAGAGTCGTCGAATGAGTCCGACCATTAAAAAAATTATGATGTTGGACACACACACACACACACACACACACACACACATATATATAGAGGGAGATAGAGAGAGAGATAAAGTAATTTGGGAAATATTAGAAAAAAAATAGATCTAATGTTGTTTTAACGAGGGTTAGAATAGTTTGGTAATTTGCATCTTTTAAGTGGTATTACTATTTAGGGGTGAGCAGCTAGCTCATAAGCCCACAACGCTCGCTTATGTTTGGTCCATAGTGCCTATGCAAATTGGCTGATACACAGTGTTTGGCTTTGGAGAGATTAGATGTCTACGATTATGTGAATCCGGGTTCGGATTCGAGCCAAGATCGATTCAAAGATTAACGGGACCTTCAATGATAAACAAAGAATGGGGAATTAGAACAACGAACAATGAAAGTAACGAGAATAACGATAAAAATGAAAATAACGAAATAAGAGAAAGGATAGAAAGAGTCTCCCTTGACCTACTAGTTGCAATCGACTAGGAACCTTGGGGTGTGAACGAGAATCATCGATGTGATTGCCTACGACCCACGAACACGGACACAATCCCCCGACTCACGAAGATTGATAAGTTCAAGGTTTGGTTTCTAGTCCAAGAAACCGGATAAACTCACAGACTCAATTGTGAACAAGTGTATGAACACTAAATGCACTTTGCATAACTGATCCAAGATCCCCTTTTACAATGTTTTAGACAAGCCTTATATAGGCTACACATACTCAAAGTAAACTACACTAGGGAACTCCAAGGGTTGGGTGATTAAAAGATAAGACTAAAGGTCTTCAGGGACTCTAAGGGACAGATTCTTTAGTTGTTGATTTTTTGAGAATTGTTTGGATTCCAAGCCTTTTGCTCCAACCAAAAAGTCCTCTAGCTTCCCAAACATGACACTTGAGCCCATCCATTTGTAGAGTGCCAATCCTTGGCCCTAGGATCACATTATTCCCTTCTTCTTGAAAATGATTCATCCTCAAATCTATACGTGTAATTATATGATTCGCCCTTGTAACGAGGTCCATCCATTATGCCCATTGCGTAGCAAAAAAGTGGTCATCGATGATTTGCTTCACGAACCAAGATACCGATGAAGTTGCAACTTCAAAATCTAATGGATCTTCATAGGCATGGAGCAATTTCAATTCTTCGCGAATCACTATCTTGCGTGGCTCTCTTTCTAGTTCTTCATTCTCAAGTATTTCGCTCCTTTCTCTTGCAATCCTTTCCTTCTTTTCAATTCTTTCCCTTTCAAGCCTCTCCTTTACAACCTTATCTTTTTTCCTTTCTTTCTATTTCAAGCTTCTCTCTTTCAAGTGTTTCTTTCTCAAACTTCTATCTTTCTAATTTTTTTTCTTTTCTCTCCTTTTCTTCTCTTTCTTTTTCTTGTTTTTCTCTCTCTGTGTCTTTTCGTTTTTTTTCAATCTCTTCTTTTTCTTGCTCAATTTTTTCTCTTTCAAGGAAACTTTTGTTGGTGACGACATCATACATAACTCGATTTTCATATTTCCATGGACGACCTAGTAAAAGATGCCAACCTTGCATTGGTATAATATCACACAAAACAGGATCTTCGTACTTCCCAATGCTAAATGTTACACACACTTGTTTATTCACCTTAATCACACCATGACAATTGAGCAATTTCAAGCTATAAGGGTGCTTACTTCTAACAATGGGAATTCCCAATTCTTCAACCAATAGAGTGCTAACAACATTAACACCGCTATCACTATTTATAATCATACTAAACACCTTATCTTGCACACAACATCTATTATCCCCTTGCCTCGCACACTTAAAACCCTCAACAGTTCAGCTTGCATATATGTTTCCATTTGGTAGTTCAATTACCGTTTTAGAATTGGATGACAAGGAATGAAGAAAATAAAAATATCGAATGGCTGCAACAATTTTTTTTTTGTTTTCTAATGACAAGAAGAATAGAAGGAATTGAATGATTGTTTTAAGGAAATTTAATGGATTTCCTATTCTATAAGTTTTTTTTTAGATAGAAGAAGATATATAGATATAGAAATGAAAATAGAGAGGATAGATGAAGAAGAAGACTTAAGGAAGATACGATTTATCAAAAACAACGAAATCAAGAACTAAATATCAATTTCTAGATTTTTGTTTTTGTTTTTGTCCCAATTTTTTGAGATTTCGGAGAAGAATTCAACGAAAAATAGAAAGATGAGTAGAACGAATTTGGGTTACCTCTTCGATTGGCTCTGATACCAATTGATGTGAATCCGGGTTCGGATTTGAGCCAAGATCGATTCGAAAATTAACGGGACCCTCAATGATAAATAAATAATGCGAAATTAGAACAACGAGCAATGAAAGTAACGAGAATAACGATAAAAACGAAAAATAACGAAATAAGAGAAAGGATAGAAAAAATCTCCCTTGACGCACTAGTCGCAATTGACTAGGAACCTTAGGGTGCGAACGAGAACCGTCGACGCGATTGCCTACGACCCACGAACACGGAATGCCACAATCCCTTGACTCACGAAGATTGATAAGTTCAAGGTTTGGTTTCTAGTCCAAGAAACCGGATAAACTCACAAACTCAATTGTAAACAAGTGTATGAACACTAAAAAAATGCATTTTACATAACTGATCCAAGATCCCCTTTTACAATGTTTTAGACAAGCCTTATATAGGCTACACATACTCAAAGTAAACTGCACTAGGGAACTCCAAGGGTTGAGTGATTAAAAGATAAGACTAAAGGTCTTCAGGGACTCCAAGGGACAGATTATTCAGTTGCTGATTTCTTAAGAATTGTTTGGATTCCAAGCCTTTTGCTGCGACCAAAAAGTCCTCTAGCTTCCCAAACATGACACTTGAGCCCTTTCATTTATAGAGTGCCAATCCTTGGCCCTAGGATCACATCATACGATCTCGGGGCATACCTGAGCACTTAAGTTTGTCGTGCACGTTATGCTGGCTTGGCCCATCACCCAATAAACTATGCTCTCTCTTAAAGTAAGCTCTCATCTATTTTGAAAAACATTGATGTTGAACAAATTTGCAAAACATTTATTAAAAAAGTTGAATTTTATTTTATTTTTTTGAAAAACATTGATGTTGAATTAAATGCCCTGATGTTGTATAGTTGTTAAATCTTTTAAAAGTTTCTTCTGAATATTGAAGGTCATACATTCATGTATATATAATATGTATGTTTTGATAGCCCCTACTTGTAGAGTTGTAGTGACCTACTTTTCAAAACATAAAGATAAAATAAAATTGGTTTAGATCATGCCTGCCCAAACAAAACTTCATGATAATGAGTTTGAATGGTAAAAATATTTAAAAGGGTGATAATCGGGCCGGTCCCATGTGGAGAAAATATAACCGCAAAAGTCCAATATATTTGTTTTAAACCGCTAAAATACACTTTTGTAGGAAAAATGACGAAGATACCCTTAATGAAGGAAAGATGTGCGGATAAAGCCACAACCCAAATTTGGGCACCACTCAAAATTTTGGGCGTCGAAATGGAAAAGTCACTGACTAAATTTGGGCATCGCTCAAAACATTAGGCGTCGTTCATTTTGGGTCGTGTATTGTGATTGCTACATTCTTATAATTTTAATTCATATTATCATATTTTGTAACTAGGAGGCAACGACGTCCACATCGGAGACAACAATGCCCAAATTGGATTTACCTGAAAGTTTTGCTTATACCTTTCAATGGCAGTACTCTTTTGTAAATGAAAGCAATTGTTCCAGCAGAAGCATAAATGGGAGTTGGAATTCCTTTCCCTTTATACATATATTATTTCTCTAAAAAAACGATCATCAATCTCACTCCATAAATTTTGCAACTCAATTCATGCTTGAGTGACCTGCATTTAGTTACACTCACATTGCAATTCATGGCAATGACGCCCACATCATAGGCAACGACGCCCAAATTGACACACAATTTCACACAACCTGATCTTGATCTCGACCTCGATCTCGCCCCCCTTTGTCTCATACAATTTCACACACAAACACGCACATGAAACGACAATTAGTGTGTTTTTTTGTGGGGCTCTAAAGCATTTCATCTCAAAAGCAATTGTTAGATAGTTACATTTGTTTTTTTAATAAAGAAACAAATAAAACGGAAGGGAAGACTTCAATAACTAGACGTATTCTTCATGGAGAAAGTTCAAAGAAGCTCGCTTCCGACAGAGAAAGAAAGTACGATCTTTCGGGAAAAGCATGTAGCTCAAATGGAGAAAGGAATCAAGGAGGATGGAAGAAACTGGGTTGTTCTCCCGCTTCTTATCTCATTGAAGACGATTGTGGGTATTTTAGGAACAATTTTATTAAAATAGACTTTAGCGGTTGAATAAAAAAAATAAGGGAGTGAAGCGGTTATAATTTCACAAAAGGAGACTGGCCCGTAATTATTCCTATTTAATAACATGAAAATCAATCGGAGAGCCCATTAAGTACGTGCCCACCCAACACACATTCACTAATACCCCGTGGGCTTCTCTGCAGTACTGGGCTTTTTGAAATGATGTCCATTACCTTATGAGCCTATACTGGGCATTGTCAATACCCATCGACTTAGGACCCGTGTACACCCATATTAATGTTCATTTTTTGGGGGACAAAAGGAATATGCAGCAAGACATATAGTTGGTCATGCATTACGTTTTGTGGGCCAATGGACTAGTCCAACATATGGCTATCACATAGTTTGAGTTAAAATTTTGGAAAAATTGCCGATTAGTACATTTTTCCAAATATTAATTCGCTCCACTCTCTCATTCTTTTTTTTAACCGTTGAAGTTCATTATTGTTCGTATAATACCAAAACTCAAAGAATGCTATAAATTTCTTCTTCTTATCCCTTTTTTTTCTCCCTCGTCGTTGAATTCGTTTGCTCGAAGATGTAAAAAAATATGAAGAGAAAGAGAGTGGGGAGTTTGGTAGCGAAGAAGAACGATGGGTACTACGTAATTGTTTATTCATCACCCTAACTTTCCACTCTTTAACTTATTCATATCATATTGTTGTTGTTCTCACCCATGCGATGCACGATCTTAAAATAAATTTGAAAAAAATGATAAATAAATAAATTTAATGCTAACAAAGTAGACAAATAATTGGGACATACGAAACATAAGTTTATGTGAAATATATAAGTAAATAAAAAACATTAAGTAAATTAAAAACTACCGATAGGCAGTCCTTTAAAAATAAGAATACTTATCATACATTTTGGAATACTTTTTTTAAATACAACATTTGTCGTAATAAAACTATTTGGGTTATCATTGTTAGACAACAAAATTCGAAGTCTTTTCAAATTAGTAACTCTAGACAAAACGACATACAACTGCTCACGACTGAAAACATAATTTTTTCAAAAATGGGCCAACATTGGACAAAGATTGACCCTGACTTTTATTAATTGAAATCGCACAAGCCACCATTAGCAGAAATTGTCTTCGTTGGAATTTGAAAGGAAGTCTAGGATCATAAATCGTCAATGACATTCATGGAATAAGAAGCGCCCCACCCAAATTGTCATTTGAAAGAAGTTTGCATTCTCAAACGTGATTTCCAAGTCTTATAATAACCAGTCTCATCCCATTGCATAAACCAAGGAAATGGTCTATGTTATGAATCAGCATTACTAGAGTTCCAATCTTCAAAAATAATTATATAGGAACGCTACATTAGATGAATATCATTTACAAAGCAACAAATTACAAAGAATAAAAAAGTAGAACATGTCTAAAAATATACTCTCTCCGTTCCGAAATAATTGTCCTATGACTCAGCATACCATTTAAAAAAATGCAACGTGATTTTCCTTTAATGCCCTTATGTACGTGTTCATAATTAATTAAAGTAGGTAGAAAAAGTAAGAGTAGAGTGATAAAAGTGTTTTCCTACAAAAGAATATTTTGAAAATTTCAATTATTTTGGAACTGAAAAAAAAGAGAGGACAATTATTTAGGAATGGAGAGAGTACAACATAATAATATAAATTTGAAAATATAGCAAAAATGACAATACAACAAAATCATCAACAAAGAAAGCTCAAACAATACTAATTTTATATGTCCCAAGTACTTTTGTAAAGGGATTTCTTCATGCAATTCTCTCATTTTCTTTTTAGAGTTTAGTCTTGGTAAATTTTTGAGCTCAGATAGAGCTAGACCGACCTTTAAACTCAATTGATAATCCTAATTAGCTTGCTACAAAAATTTTGTGTTACACAGTTGCATTGAATAGTCAATTGAATCAGAAGGCATAATAAGGCCCAAGTTACATGAGTCAATATTAGGGTTTGAATTAAATAACTAGAGTCGATCTTTATATTTCAAGTATAGTTTGGTAAAGATGTGAGTTCGAACAGAGCTCAATTGATAGCCCTAAATTAGTTGCTGCAAATATTTTGTCATTGCAATTGCATAGTAAGGCCTAGGTTACATGAGTTTGATATTGGGCTATGGCATAAAGAAACAGACATTAATCTGACCTTCTACAATGACAAAAATGATCAAGGAAGCTATGAACATGACATTCTCAATGCAATGAAATGGCTAGAAAACTTGCATTAGCAATCATTATTGTGCCATTCCTTTTGGCTAAACTTTTATCGACACTCTCCGAACATTCTTCTTTCTTGTCAACATCAACACACGATTGCCTATTTCTTTACACGCACGGATGCATTATTGGCCTGCATTTTTAACACAGTCAGAATCATTTGAACAAATTCAAACAAAAACAAAGAAAATGGCTAATGTTGTCAGCTTCTTACCTCCTTTTCCCAATTGCATCTAATCATAATGATGCCCAATACCACAGTTTGCATTGTTGTTCCTCCAAACATCATTCCAGCCCAAATACCCATAACTCCTTGGTGGAAAACCCATCCCATTAAAGTCCCAATGGGAGCTCCAACCAAGTGGTAGCAACCTAAGTTTATATAAGCGACATATTGTTGCCATCCAGAACCAACGACAACACATATTTTTTTATGTATAAATAATCATTGAACACTTCCAAAAGTAACAAAAATGAGGGATAAATGTAATGAAATATTACCAGAAAGAATTGGCTGAACACTGTTGAGGAGAATGGTGAAGGCTATAAGAATGTGTTCATAGCGTCAAGGATGGGTTGGCTGTTTGTGAAAATTAGGGCTAACTCATTGTGGAATAACATAATTAAGAGCCAGAAGAAGAGGCCAATTATTGATGATTGCACAACACATAGGATGGTAGCAAACTTGGCACCTTTACCATTACATGGTGTTTGTTGGAATAAACTTCCAAATTTGTCTGCTTCCAGTTGAATGGGACTTATATCAAACATAGAGAAACTGTCAGGTGATAATTAATTTAGCTTGTAGAAGAGCAAAAGGTGAACTGGAACTAAAGATTTTAATCGGGTTGACTGTTAATCCCAAAGGGCACAATAATTAATAAGCTAGAAGGGGGGGTTGAATAGCTTATTATACACTTAAAAACTTTTCGTATAAGTTCCATAAACAGGCACTTGCAATCTATTAAGGAGATTGAAGTAACGGAAGTCTTGCAAGGAAAGCAGTTCAAGTCTGCCGATTAAGGAATACTCAAGTCTGATGTTAAAGAGATAAGTAAAGGAAATAAGAAGCAGTTCAAAGCAGTAATCAACAGTAAAGGAATAACACAAGTATTTGAGATGGTTCACACTATAAAGAGTGCTACGTCCACCACCAAGGCAGTCAACCTTGGATTTAAAATGTGCACTATGCTTTCCACTAGTTCTATTACAAGGAATATCCAATGGATCGTATACAAAATATTTAACTTGTGTTTGGGGGTTTGGGAATTGAATATCTGGATAAACAAGATATTCAATTGTGTAGAAGAATAGTTTAAGGGAACAACAATAAGAAGCTTAAGATAAATGTAGATGCAGATCTTCTTGATTGTTGTCGAGGACTTCTTGATCAGTTTATGATCTCTTGAATGCACTGAGTATAAAGACTTTATGTTGTTAAATAATTTCAGAGCATTTTCATGACTGGTGTATTTTCTTTAGTATCTAATGGCAGTATTTATAGCTGGAGCATTCTTGAGATCCGTTGGAGAAGACAAAGTGTGACAGCTCTATTAGGTTGAATGCATTAAATGCATGGAGCTGTCTTGTAGATTTCGTCCTCACTTATACTGAGCAGGGAGTGGTGCAGAATTGTTGCAGGAGTTGGTAGGTGAACAATCAAAATTTCAGACCTGCAATAGTTGGTACATCGTAAGTGTCGGCCTGTTCACCGCTTCGTCACTGCTCGAGGCGAAAGTCTTCTGCTCCGTTCAGCGTGTCGAAAAGTTAGGGGATGTTTGAATTCAAATTCAAACTGATAAAGGATAAACTTGAATTAATCCACTAAGTCTTGGTGATTGGACACGTCATGCTTGAACACGTGCAGACAAGGTCTGCCGCTGGATACTGTTGAAGGTCTTCCGGTGAAGCATGGCTGAAGTCTTCCGCTGAACCTGTGAAGCCTAAAAAAAACTATTCTATGGCAAAGTTTTATACACAGTTGTCACGCTAATTGATACGCAGCCCAATTAGCCACTAATGTATAAAACTAATGTAATGTATGAACAGATGTAAATCAAAATACAAATGAGAAACAACAATCTCCTCCCATTTGCATCTGGTCATCATTACTTACAAGTGAGGACTATAAACAACTATATGATAGATAATAGCATGTCAAGAAGTATTTTATTTTTATAACGGTAGACATGCCTCTATCAAACAGAAGAACACCTCAAGTGTAAAATCTAATCTAAGCGCTTACAACAGAAGAGAAGTAAATAACAACACAAGGATTAGTAGTAAACAGTTCAATTATGGATTTAAACTGAATGTTTAAATTCTAAGCAGATATATGAATTGAAATAGCAAGAATTGAACAGTAGACGTTTTTGAAAGACAATTAATCTTCTGTATTCAAACGAGAAGTTTAATATTACAGAGTTTTTCAAAAATTAAGATAGATACAAAGGTTAAGGGAGAAAAAAGGATACAAAACTACCATGGTCTTTTCCATTTGCCTTTGTCTGCTGCTTCCTTCTCTTTTCTCTGCCATTCAAGTTCTTCGGCTCTTCTGACATATTCATCATCGGCAGAAGTAGGAGGTTTGATGGAGCGAGAACGGTAGTCCTGTTCTTCACGTAGACGGATGTTCTCTTCCATTAGCATCTTGTTGATTGACCTCAATTGTCTCTCCTCCGTGATGGCCAGCTCACAATCACGCTGAGCGTTGAGTGCATCGTGAGCCGAGTCGTGAGCAAGTTTGTTGAGCTCTAGAACAGGCGGTCGGTTGTGGCCGAGATGGAGAGTGATGGCGTGGAATAACTAGTAGTAAATAGATGAGCAGAGCCGTGCACATTCCGTGCATTGAGCTTCGACGTTGATCTTGACATCAGTGAACTCGTGCTTCATCTGTCCAAATCTGGTCCACACATCATCCTGGAATTGTCGAAGGATGGCAGCATTTCTATCAATTGCCATGGATGCGGCAGTTGCAACCTCAGCGGCAACTGTGGAGATACTGGTGAGTTCTCCCAGTCTGTCGTAAATGCGTCCAGGCGAGACAAAATCTCTGAGTTGGCCGGTTGAGACAGAGAAGGGTCCAGGCCAATATGTATATGCTCACTGCCGGCAGAAGAGGTGGCTTCGGCAGTGGCTGTGGGTCGGAAGGGCTGTTGGAGAGGTGGAATGGCAGAGCCGGAAGAGGTTGAGTCTCGGGAAGGGAATGTATTGGTGGAGGAGGAAACTGTTATGGGTGGAGGCGGGGGAGGGGTTGGAGGGTGGTCAAGTTCAATGTCAGTGCCTGAGTTGTCACTGAGCATTGAAGGTTCTGGTAGGGGGTCGGTAGAGAACCAAAAAGAGGGGGCATGGAAGAAAGGAGATTTTGGTTTAAGTAGGGTAGGTTGGGGGAAGAGTTCTACTACCGATGAAAGTTCGAAGAGAAACTTTGAGGCAGCAGAGTCTAGGGGTTTAATGGGTGTGGTTTGGGTTTGTTTGGATCGTATAGTTTGGGTGGTTGGGTCATGAGAGGGTGAAGAATGGGTAGATGGGTTTGGAGAGTAGTTGAAGGGTGAAGGAGGAGGTGGAGTTGATGTTCTGGTAGGCTCCTCTTGTGTGTGTGGCTCCTTATGAGGGATAGACTCCTCCGGAGGGGGTGAAGTCCTTTGAGTAGATGACTCAGTAAGAATGGGTCCGGTAGCGGTAAAGGGTTGGTTGGCGGTAGAGGGTTGGTTGCCAACAGACTTCTTTGTCCGCCTTAGCAACTGAACAGGAGGTTCAGCTGCTTCATCGGCAGAGGCTGGTGTGTCTGCTGGTGGCTCGGTCGGTTAGAGCTGTCAAAATCGAGCCCGGCCCATAGGCCCGGTCCAGCCCACCCGACTTTTTAAGGGCCTGGGCTTCAAATTAGAAGGCCTGAAAAAACACGGGCCTAATTGGCCCGGCCCGGTAGGCCCGTGGGCCGCCAGTGGCCCGAACATATAAAGCCCGCAAAGCCCGGCCCGGCCCGAAGTGCTTGTTAACTGTTAAGTGTTGAGTCAGTTGACAAAGTGAGTGACTATTGACTAAACTTAATTATTAAAAAAGCCAAAAACTTAAAAAAAAAGCCCTATCACTAATCTTAGTAATCTACTGTACTTTTGAATTTTCACTATTTCAGTCTTTCATATTCTTTCCAAAAACTCAAAAAGGCAAAAACGGTTCGGTCTCTCTCTCTGATCTCCCCGCCCGTCCGACGTCTCTCATCTTCGTATCGTCTTCGTCTCCTAGTCCTCGCGGCTAGATCCCTCTGTTCTTGCCGCTGCCGCCCTCTGCCGGACCACCGCCGCCCTTTGCTGAACCACCACCGCCGTCGCCGCCTCCACAGCCATGGCGTCACACACATGAACTCTCCGTCTCTATCGCTCTCTCTCTCTGTAGTCTGTACTGATCTGTAGTCTTACTAATCTGTAGCATTATAGCTTTTTTCAATGTCCATTTTACTCATACTTTTGTATGAAATTTCAATGTTGTGGTCCCTGTAAAGTCTTCAATGACATTTTATGTGTCAATGGCCCAATGGTATTTCATTGTTTATTCCCCCTTGTGGTGTAGATCAGTAATAGTAAGTAGATGAGACAATTTTCGTTTAATTAGAAATTTGTGATATGGAATTTGGATACTGAATCACTGATCAGTGATTACTGGATATACTGAGGCTAAATTTAGTGTCTATTGTGTCATTCTTGTTTGTAAAATGTGAAAATAAGAGAACTTTGTTGATTTGAATTTTTTTTAAAATAGTTTGTTTTGGCCCATAGGCCCGAAGTACACATGGGCTGGGCTTGACTTTTACTAGGCCCGCTCATGTTTAGGCCCGGCCCGGTCCATCCCCAAGTGATGCCCACGGCCCGGCCCGTTTGACTGCTCTACGGTCGGTACAGCTTTACGTAGTTGCCTGCGTTTTGGTTTTGGTGAAGGTGAGGGTTGGTCGGAAGAGGGTTTACGTTTGGTTTTCGGAGAAGGCTGGGGAGTGGAGGTTGGTGGTTTTGGGTTAGAAGGTTGGGGAGATGAAGGCTTACCGGTAGTTGCAGAAGAGCTGCCAGCAGACTTGTCATGTCTGTCGACCTTCAGCTCTTGCCTTATCCACTTAGCTTGACGCTTTTCAGCCTCTTCTTCTTCCGCCCTGGCCTTCTTGGCCTTGGCTGCAGCCCTTTTCTTCAGCAATTGCTCAGACTCATCAGCCAGATCTTTTGCTACCTGGTGAATGTCTCGAGCAAGTTGGGCATTGAATTTGTCAGCTGCAGTGCGATAGCTCTTGCTAGCAACATCATATGCTTCCATGTTGAAGCGCGTGACGACCAATAGTGTTGGCTTGGCAACCTTTTCAAGAGAGACATTTGGAAGTCCTCGTTGATGCCGTCGTTTGTTCTCGTAATCGGCATACTTGATGAAGAATGTGGTCGTCAGCTGCTTGTCCTTGGTCACCAAAATAAGTTCATCTTCCTTAACGGAAGAGTTGATTTTTGTGGTGTCCCGTAGAAGGGCGTTGATTAGCCTGACAAAAGGTCTTTTGAGGTTGGGGGTTGTCCTTCACTTTCTCAACGTACTGCTTCAGCTCATTGAACACGATAGTGTCGTAGTTGAGTTGAGTCTGTAGGAAGACAGCACTGGTGAGGTTGAGATGTTGAGCAGGGAACATGTTGTGGGCCCCGCCTTTGAATAGAAGGCCATTGTTAAGCAGGTGTCTTGTGCAATAGATGTCTAGAGGGAAGAGGTTCCTCAGCCTTTTGCCTTGAGGTTCCCTCGGAGTATTAATTCCCCTCATTGCTTCCCAGGCATGGTCAGCCTCAGCAATGGTTATCTGCAATTCACCACTATATCGTACACCGATGATTTTGGAAATCATTTTGGCAGTGACGGAGACGGGTCGTCCTCGAATCCATCCACGTATTGTAGTCGGATTCTTGATGACCATTCTTTGATAGAATTCATCGGCAAGGAGGATACTGTAGTCTTTGTCGTGGAGGCAAAATAGCGGTAGAATCCCCGAAGCATTCAAATCTTCGCAGGCTTTGACTCCGGCGGTGAGTGTGCAGACAAAGTTGAGGTCTATGCACATGCCGGGTACATACAGTTTTGGGTCCAGAGCCACTATAACATCGTGTGCAGCCGAAAATGGAGGGTACCCTGGTAAGTTGATGTCCAGACCAGGTGGGATGACCTTCTCATGGTCAAACTCCTTCGTGCTATCACTCTTGGATTTTGTAGAAGATTTGACCTACAAAAACAAACTTAGAAATTAGGGCTTTTGACCTTACAGAATAAACAAGCAAAGATTCATTTTTCTGAAATTAATTGAAATTTTCGATGAAAATCTTGAAACCCTTGAATGTTTTGGATAAATAAACCAGAGCAATATTAACAGATGATTTCTAAAAGAAATGAGTACTCAAAGCACAGAGAAAAACTGTTAGTTTCAAGGTTTTGAAAAACAACAATGGTGGAAACCGTCTAGATACGCAAAAGCGTCCTTTCGGATTCCTTAAAAATAACTCAAAAGAGGAAATACTGAACAAAAATTAATGAATAGTAAACCAGAGAGTAACGAGGAGCATACCATTGTCGCTGTAGAGAAGAAGAAATTGGAAATAATTTAGAAATGGAGGGAGCAGTTGCAGAGAGAAAGAGAGGGTTTGAGTAGAGAGAGAAATATTAGAGAAATGGGGTTTTCGTAAAGTGTTGGAAAGGGCGGTTCAAAGTCTATTTAAAGGAAGAAAAAAAATCTTTTAGTGAAAAAGCTGTGACTTAAGATATTTTCAAAGTATTTAAAGGTTTTGACTTTTAACCCCTTTTCCCTTTTAGAAACCTTCCCGCTAAAATAGACTAAGTTGAAACACTAACCTGGTAAAAGTCTGTCGATCGAGGGCAAATAAAGTCTGCCGGTTAGTAGAAGTCTAAGTCTACCGGTATGAAAGAAAAACTTAAAGAATAGAAATTAAGCAGTAGGATCAATCATACCAAGATTTCTCCTTAAATAAGCTAACCTGGTTGCATCCAGTGGCTTGGTGAGAATGTCAGCCATTTGATGTTCAGTTGGAACGTATTCCAGACTGATGTTACCTTTCTCCACATGATCTTTGAGGAAATGATAACGGATATCAATGTGTTTCGTCTTTGAGTGCATCACTGGATTCTTGGAGACTGAAATTGCAGAGGTGTTGTCACACATGATTGAACAATTTGCAGTCTTGATGTTGTAGTCCACTACCTGCTGCTTCATCCATAGTAGCTGAGAGCAACAACTGCTGGCAGCAATATATTTTGCCTCTGTGGTTGAGTTTGCAACCGATCCTTGCTTCTTGCATGACCATGAGACAAGTCTATTTCCTAGGAATTGACAAGTCCCACTGGTGCTTCTTCTGCTCACTTTGCAGGCTGCATAATCTGCATCTGAGTATCCAACTAGATCGAAGTTGTTGCGTTTGGAATACCAGATACCTAGATTTGTAGTTGTTGAAACATATCTGATGATACGTTTAGCAAGCAAGCAAATGTGATTCCCTTGATCTCGAAATCTAGCACAAACACAAACAACAAACATAATATCGCCCATCGCGTAAAGGTAAAGAAGTGAACCTATGATTCCTCGGTACTTGGTCACGTTCTCTTGCTTTCCCTTCTCATCTTTATCAAGATGGCAGTCGGTAGACATTGGAGTTTCAATTATTTTGCTGAATCAAGACCAAATTTCTTGATAAGTTCCTTTGCATATTTGGTTTGGCTGATGAAGATCCCGTCGGAAGTCTGTTGAATCTGTAGTCCTAGAAAGTAGGTGAGCTCTCCTATCATGCTCATCTCGAACTTGCTTTGCATCAGCTTCTCGAATCTCTTGCACAGGCTTTGGTCTGTAGATCCAAAGATTATGTCGTCCACGTATATTTGTACCAGAAGAGAATGACCTTTGTGCTTGAGGATGAACAGAGTTGTGTCTATTCTTCCTCTCACGAATCCTTTTTCAATTAAGAACTTGGATAGAGTTTCATACCAAGCTCTGGGAGCTTGTTTCAGGCCATAGAGTGCTTTCTTGAGTCGGTAGACATGATCCTGTTTGGTCTTGAATGACAAAACCTGGAGGTTGTTCAACGTATACCGTTTCTTGAAGATCACCATTGAGAAAGACACTCTTCACATCCATCTGATAAACTTTAAATCCCATGAACGAGGCATAGGCTAGAAAGAGTCTGATTGTCTCTAATCTAGCAACAGGAGCAAATGCTTCATCGAAGTCAATTCCTTCTTCCTGTCGGTAGCCTTGAGCAACCAATCTAGCTTTGTTTCTGGTGACGTTCCCATCTTCATCTCTCTTGTGTCTGAATACCCACTTGGTGCCGATAACTGGATGGCCAGTCGGTCTTTGAACTAAGCTCCACACTTTGCATCTTTCAAACTGGTTCAGCTCTTCTTGCATAGCTTCAATCCAGTAATGATCTTCGATAGCTTCATCAATCTTCTTTGGCTCGATTTCAGACACGAATGCGAATGCAAACATAGTCTCATTTCGAACTTTATTCCTCGTACAAACTCCTGAGTTGAGATCACCAGTGATTTGAGAAATGAGATGATCTCTTGTTTCAATAACAGCTGGAGGAAGATCACTTCTGATGGGTTCTTCCCTTAAAGATTCTGGAGTAGGTTGAGAAGGAGATTCACCAAAATCAGGTTTAGAAGAGATAGGATCTTCGAAACCTTCATTTTCTGGTGAACAAGAAGGGTGAGTAATCTGCAAAGGTGTTTGGGGTAAAACAGCAGAGGTGGGTTCAGGGTCAACAGAAGAGTTGGAGTTGGCACCAGCAGAGTTGAAGTCTGCCGGTGCATGGTTAGCAGAACTTGTAGGGTCTGCAATTGGAGGATTCTGAAGTGGAGTAGAAGTAGATGTTGTATTTGTACCTGTCTCATCATCATCAGAATCATTAGCAATATTCGGAGCCTTTCAAGGCTCTAACAAGTCATATTCATCAAAAGTAACATGAACAGATTCTAAGATTTTTAAAGAAGTTTTGTTGAATATGCGAAATGCTTTTGAATGTTTGGAATAGCCCAGAAAATTTCCTTCGTATGATTTTGAATCAAATTTTCCTCTATATTCTTTTCCATTATAAAGAATAAAACATTTTACAGCCAAAGATTTTGAAAAATCCTATGTTGGGGGCTCTTCCTCTCCATATTTCATATGGAGTTTTGTTATGAAACTTGTTAACCAGGGATCTGTTTTGGGTAAAACATGCAGAGTTGACAGCTTCTGCCCAGAAATACTTTGGAAGTTTAGCTTCTGCCAGAATAGTTCTTGCTGCTTCAATTAGTGTCATGTTCTTCGGTTCAGCTACACCATTTTGTTGAGGAGTTCCGACAGTAGAGAAATTGTGGCCGATCTCGTGGTCATCACAATATCTTTCTACACCGTTGTTCTTGAATTCGGTGCCGTTGTCTGATCTGATGTCACTAATATCTTCAAGCTTTTGGGTTTGAAGTCTTCTGAAAAGAGCGGTGACTAGATCATATGTCTCATCTTTTGAAGTCATTGTTTCGATCCAGGTGAACACCTAGAGCAGTTATCAACTACTACAAGTGTGTACTTGTCTCCTGAGATACTGACTGTAGTGATTGGTCCAAAGAGATCCATATGCAGAAGTTGAAGAGGTCTGGTTGTTGACATGACAGACTTTCTTTTGAAGGAAGACTTGGAAAGTTTTCCTAATTGGCAAACTTTGCAACTTTTATCATGGTCGGCAGACACCGTAGGTAGACCTTTGACAAGCCCACCTTTGGAGAGCTTGGAGGTATACTTGAAGTTGAGGTGACTGAGACGCTTGTGCCAAAGCCAACTATTGTCACGAACGTTGGTAGCGATTAGGTAAAGGCTGGAGAATCTCCCTAGAAGATTTAAGTCCACGACATAGACGTTTCCTTGTCTATTGTCGGTCAGTAGAGTTGAGCAGGATTCACGATCTTTGATGAGACATTGGTTGGAGGAGAATTGGCAGATGGGTCCTTTGTCGCAGAATTGGGATATGCTCAGAAGAATATGCTTTAAGCTGTTCACCAGAGAAACTTTCTTGATAGAGAGACTTCCTCTAGTGATTGAGTCATACCCAATTGTTTTCCCTCTTGCATTGTCGCTGAAAATCACCGTGGGACCTTTGGCTTCAGCTATATCTGAGAGTAGACTTCTGTTTCTTGTCATGTGCCTTGAGCAGCCACTGTCCAGGTACCAGATATCCTTATCTTCTGTATCTATAGCCATGAAGCAGACCTGAAAAATATCAAAGAAAAAAGGTCCCCTTTATTTTCTTTTGGGTCCTGAGGATTAGCAACCTTTTGGAACTCATACCTGCCTAACCTTGAGAGAACTGAGTCTCTCAGATTTTGGTGTGAACCTTAGCAGACATTCTGGGGCCAGATGGCCTAAACAATTAAAAGAATGACAAAGATGAAAGTTCCATGGAGGACTGTCAGTAGCCTTAGCTGAAGAGTGCTTGTGATTATCCTTGATCTTAACAGCAGTTTTTGGTTCAGTTGTCTTGTTGACGGTAGACTTAATTGGTTTCTGTTGGACCTTCCTAGGTATGTTACCGACAGACTTAGCCTTGGCTGGTTTGTTGATAACCTTTTTAGGAGGATTCGGTAGAATACCTTTAAGTTTACTTTCAACAGGTTTAGGTGCCTAGCCCATTTCATAGATAAACTTGATAGGCACCGGTAGAGATTTCGTAGGTCTACCGCCAGTAGACTTTGCCTCGGCAAAGTTGTTGTTGGTAGACTTTGGTTTTTCTACTGTTCCTTTCTCAAGCTTCTTATTAGAAGCATTTATCTTGGCTTTCCCTTTCTGAGCCTTGGGGTAAACGTACGGTACACTTGTATAACCAAGTCCTTGTTTACCCTTGTTTCTGAACGTCTGTTTAGAGAAGGAGATATCATTAGCAGTCTCGGAGGTTTCACTTTTCTCCATAACAGAAGAGTGTGTCGAACTGGGCTCATCTGAATATCCTAAGCCAGATTTATCTTTACTTGACTTTTGGCTTAAAAGGATTTCTTCAAAGGTATCCTTGGAGCTGTTCCAGGAGTCAATTGTCTTTTGCAAGGCAATGTTCTCCAGGTCAAGTCCTTTGATGTGCTTAGTGAGACATTCGACTTTGTCACAAAGGAATTTGTTTTCTCCTTTAAGCTTGATACTTTCTTTTTGACAGCTAATGAGTGTTTGAATCTCAGCTACCAGCAGAGATTTCTCAGCAGCAAGCTTCTCACAGTTCTTGGCGAGTTTCACATAGGCTACTCTAAAGGAATTGAACTCTTCAAGCATATCTTGATTATCTTTAAAAAGTTCTTCCTTACTGAAGTTCTTACAGTTGATCTCACTTTTGTCGAAATGACTAGGTGAGACATCGACTTCATGTTCAGAGTCATAGGTGGGACTTGAATCATGAGCTATTAAGCATATGTTAGCTTGCTCACAATCATCCTCTTCCTCTTCTGAATCAATCTCAAACCATGTAGCAACTTGTTTTTCTTCTATGTCTTCAGCCAGCATACCTTTATGTTTTTGAAATTTCTTATAAGTAGGCTTTCGGTATGCTTCAAATTTTGGCTTTGGACATTTGGAGCCGAAGTGACCAGGTTTTCTACAATTGTAACACACAAGCTCTTCGTTAGATGAGCTTTCACCAGTTTTTCTAAAAGGCTGCTGGTGTGTGTCCTTCCTTCCATACTTTGCAAACTTTTTGAAACGTTTTACGAACATAGCAAATTGTTCGTCTGAAAGAAAATCATTTTCATTGGAGGAAGTGGAAGGTTTATTTTCAACTGTGGTCTCCTCTTGTACCATGGTGGGCAAGGACACAGTTCTGAACTGTTTGTCCTGCTCTAGAGCTTGATTTACTTCGAGCTCATAAACCTTCAAACTTGCGTAAAGACTACGGAGAGTCATTTCGTTTAAGTTTTTAGATTCTTTCATGACAGTGGTCTTAACATGCCACAGACTACCTAGAGAGCCTAGAAATCTCATATTCATTTCTTTCTTATCATAGATTTTACCAAGAGAAAAGCAACTATTAATTACCTCACTGAAGCAGTCGTATGCTTGTCTCAGGGTTTCCTTGGGATCTTTCTTGAAGGAGTCAAACTGCTGGATGAATGTGTATTTTCTGTTGTCTCTTGTGTCTTGGTCTCCTTCCAAGTATTCTACAAGAGCTTCCCACATCTCTTTAGCAGTGGTACACTGGATCACTTGTTGGTAAGTGCTGGTGTCTAGAGAGCTAGTTATGATATTGATTGCTTTGCTATCTAGCTCTACTAGTTTTCTTTCGTCCTCTGTCCATTCTGATTCTTCTTTGGGTACTTCGGCAGGATTTCCAGTGATGGATGCTAGAAGGTTGGCCTTCATTGGTACATGTCGTGCTGCTAGTATGCACTTCCATAACCTGTTGTCAATAGAATTCATAAAACGCATTACCTTATCCTTCCAAACATCGAAATGGCCTTCGTCCAATATTGGGACGTGGTTCGCATTTGATATAGGCAGCATGTAGTGTGCTTGTGCCATTGGATCGAATCTCTCAAGAGTTTAATCTTGGAAAAACTTGTTTTCAAAGAGTTAAGCTCTGATACCAATTGTTAGTCCCAAAGGGCACAATAATAAGCTAGAAGGGGGGGGGTTGAATAGCTTATTATACACTTAAAAACTTTTCGTATAAGTTCCTTAAACAAGCACTTGCAATCTATTAAGGAGATTGAAGTAGCGGAAGTCTTGCAAGGAAAGCAGTTCAAGTCTGCCGATTAAGGACTACCGGTAGACTTGATTGAATACTCAAGTCTGCTATTGAAGAGATAAGTAAAGGAAATAAGAAGCAGTTCAAAGTAGTAATCAATAGTAAAGGAAGAACACATGTATTTGAGATGGTTCACACTATAAAGAGTGCTACGTCCACCACCAAGGCAGTCAACCTTGGATTTAAAATGTGCACTATGTTTTCCACTAGTTCTATTACAAGGAATATATCCAATGGATCGTATACAAAATATTTGACTTGTGTTTGGGGGTTTGTCAATTGAATATCTGGATAAACAAGATATTCAATTGTACAGAAGAATAGTTTAAGGGAACAACAATAAGAAGCTTAAGATAAATGTAGATGCAGATCTTCTTGATTGTTGTCGAGGACTTCTTGATCAGTTTATGATCTCTTGAATGCACTGAGTATAAAGACTTTATGTTGTTGAAGAATTTCAGAGCATTTTCAGGACTGGTGTATTTTTCTTTAGTCTCTAATGGCAGTATTTATAGCTGGAGCATTCTTGAGATCCGTTGGAGAAGATAAAGTGTAACAACTCTATTAGGTTGAATGCATTAAATGCATGGAGCTGTCTTGTAGATTTCGTCCTCACTTATACTGAGCAGGGAGTGGTGCAGAATTGTTGTAGGAGTTGGTAGGTGAACAATCAGAATTTCAGACCTGCAATAGTTGGTACAATCGTAAGTGTCGGCCTGTTTCACCGCTTCTATCACTGCTCGTAAGGCAAAAGTCTTCCTCGCAAAAGTCGTTCAGATCGACACGCCATGCTTGAACACGCATAAGGTCCGCTGGATACTGTTGAAGGTCTTCCGGTGAAGCATGGCTGAAGTCTTCCGTTGAACCTGTGAAGCCTAAAAACAAACTATTATATGGAAAAGTTTTATACACAGTTGCCACGCTAATTGATACGCAGCCCAATTAGCCACTAATGTATAAAACTAATGTAATGTATGAACAGATGTAAATCAAAATACAAATGAGAAACAACATTGACCCTATCCTTATAGGGTCAAACTTATAGGTCGCTCCCATATAGGGCTAGCCCTGAATTTAATAGGCTCATATTTTTTCAACCCTAACCCTTTCTGGTTTTGGTTTAACATAGTCGGCCCTGCAGCTCTCGACCATTTTAACATCTCTAGTTAGATATTCACAAGGTTGACCCCCAATCCTATAGGGTTGTGTAACTACATGTCTAGCCCTATTAGCCCTGAATTTAATAGGGTTACCTTTTCTTGACCATAACCCTTTCCGGTTACGATTTAACGGGGTCGACCCTACGGACTTCGACTCTTTTAACATCTCTACTTGGAACCTCACATCACATTTACTCGTTAGCTAGTAAATAAAAGATTCTTCTCATTCCTTGAGGGTAAGCACTTAAATGTAAGAAAAAAAAACAAACTTACCATCACGAGTCCAATTAACTTTACATCTTGAACAATGAATCAAATCAAAAGCCTAGCTATGATATAAAGACGTCATGTTGCAAAAGTGCTCACCATTGCAGACAGACCACACTCAAGAGCAAACCGAATTTGGTTCTCATAGACATCTTTTGGAGCGACAAACATTTTGAATACATTGCGTGAAAATAAATAGGCTCCAAAACTTGCCACACCACATCCAACATCTAAAACAACTCGAGTATTATGTCCAAAGGTAATATCAGGGATCATCTACGAAATAAAATTGACAAATAAAAATCAGATACAAAGCTACCAACCATTATACAATAAAAATGTTAAATTTGAAAAAGTAAACAACCTAACTTCCCACTATTTTACTTATTCATATCATGTTGGTGTTATTTTTCTTTTTCGTCATTGTGGTTGTGTGATTCAAAATATATTTACTTTGCATTTTGTGTTATACATGTAAAGTGTTCGATGAATTTTTTTTCGTTGTTGGACACATTTTAAAATCTGTATCCATTAATTTTGAATCAAAATGTATCAAATAATCAATCGTGATGCGGGAAAGATGTGAATAAATTTGAATTATTTGTTAATTGTGTACTGGAAAGTAGGTAGACGAATGTCTGATTTCATAATGATTTGATATTTGTAAAGTGAGATGCATCAATTGGATTGTGTAATTTAACATTGTTTGCATCGCAGTACATACATTGATAAAACACGATGCATAAATTAGATTAGATAATTTAAATTGATGCAACACGATGCACTGAGTAAGTGATATTCGTAGCACGCTTTCGATTCATTAAGGCTATCATAGTCTCTTCCCCTCCAAAAGTGTATTTTCCGGTTAAAAAAAATAGACCGAAGAAATTGTAAATATCGAGAAAGAGACGACCCGAATTTACCCCTAAAAATTTAGGCTAAAACCTAAAAATCTTTATCACTCGCTCACTTCCTAATTTATATATTTTTTGGCCAATCAGAATGTTTTTCAAGTTTGAAATTGACCTATATTTTTGTTTCAAATCATAAAATACATAATTTGTGATACTTTTAAAGTAGTACATTTTACGTGTTTTGTATAAAATAAATAAAAAAAACATTAATTTTTATTTGAAAAAAATCAGTTTGACAAAAAAAAGTTAAACATGACATATTTTTATAAAATTAATTACAGCCATATATAAAAGCAATTGTCTAGACTGGATAATAACTTCCTTGTTTAATGAATATAAAGTTCCCACGAAAATTAATGTCGCATTCCTAAATTCCTACTCTGTTCGAGCTTCACCATTGCACAATTCTTAACTCTTCTTCCCAATTGGAAGAGTGAGTTTTGCAATGGTAGCACTTCCCCAAATTCTTCCTAAATAGACATGTAGGAGAGAGAAATTGAAATCTTCCAATTTAGGAAGCAAATGTTGAGGGAGAAAGACGGGAGCAGCAGCTGGGCAGTGGCGGTCACACACGGGCTGTATGACGCAAGTGGACCTCACACGGCAGGCGGCGAGTGAGACGACAATTTTCGGTGGGGCCCACACTCTGTTTGTGTCTGCAAATTTTTTTTAAAAAAAAATTAAAGACAACTTACCATTGTGGAGGGGGTTTTAATTTTGTTTTCTTTTTCAAAAAGTAGCCGTTTATTTGTTTTTTTTTCAATAATTTTTTTCTTTTTTTTTCCTTCTTCCCTATAAATACACCACCTCAACCTTCTTCATTTTTTTTCACAACTTCTTTATTCTCTCTTCTAAAAAATCATTTTCTCTACATACTTATTTTCCAAATAGATCCAAGAGATACTAATTTTTTTCAAAATTTATTGAATTTTTCTGAAAATGAAGAAAATCAAAATACACGTAATTCTCGTGTTCCCGAAAATGTTTAACATTCTCAATTTTCTTCTACTCCGCAATACCCCCAATACCCACATAATTTTCCCGACAATCCAAATGTTCCTAATTATCCAAATTTCTACATGCCTCCAAATTTTACAAATTTTACAAATTTCCAGAATTTTCAAGTTCCTCAAACTATTGAGAATTCATCTGGTAACATTCATTTTCCTATTAATTATTGGCAATCTACGGGAAACCACTTTTTCACTCCGCAAGGTACGCCTCGTGCAATTTCTCAACCTTACATATCTTCTAACGAGTCACGTCCAACAAGTGTAGATAGGACTTCGTCTCGTAATTTTTTGGCAGCGCCGTCATCGGTTCCTGAGACGCAAATCAATTTAGAAACAATTGATTTGGATGACGAAACTGAAGCGGTATCGGTAAAACACAAGTCTCAAACACGTGCAAGATGGACCAAAGATGACGATCTTGCGCTTACGGAAGCTGTGTAGACTATTGGCCAATGTCCAATAATTGGTAATAGTCAAAAGAGTATGCAATATTGGAAGCGTGTAGCTGATTATTACAACGAACATCGCCCAAGTGAATCGATTCCGAGAGATATCGCGAGGTTGACACCACGTTGGTCAACTAGAATTGCTTCATCTGTGAGAAGCTTCAACGAAATCTACAATAGGCTTGTCAATGCTAAATACAACGGTTGGAGCGATGATATTTTAATGAAAAATGAAAGGGCGGTATACCATCAAGAAAAAAGTCAGCACTTTAATTTTGATTATGTTTGGGAAGTGTTAAGAAATTCTTCTGTATCATATTTTAGACAAACATATATTATTCACACCAGTAAAAAGTCTAAGACGTCAGACTTTGATGGCGGTTATTTTAAGACTAGTGTGGATGTTGAAGATGTGGAAGATATCGATTTACGTACTCGTTCGATGGAAAAAAAAGGCGGCAAAAATGAATGCTAAAGGTAAAGGAAAAGTCGAAAAATCTTCGGATTTAAATGAGTTGCATACACGTACTTCTGAATACACGTTGTCGTTAGATAAGTACACCGAAATTAAAAAAATTGAAGCGGAAGCTGCTGCTGCAATAGAACAAAAAAAGGAGCGCAAACGGCTCGTGAAAGACATTTCTTTTCTTACTCAAGATATCTCAAACATGACTCCGGAACAGGTTGCTATGTATCAATACGGATGTGAGCAAGTAAAGACACAGTTGAGGAAGAAAAGCTATGAATTTTAATATTATAATGTTTTTATGTAACTTTAATTAAAATGTTTTTATGTAACTTTATTTATTAATGTTTTTATGTAACTTGTAATATTAAAATGTTTTTATGTAATTTTAATTATTAATGTTTTATGTAACTTTACTTATTAATGTTTTTATGTAACTTGTAATATTAGAATGTTTTTATGTAATTTTAATTATTAATGTTTTATGTAACTTTACTTATTAATGTTTTTATGTAACTTGTAATATTAGAATGTTTTTATGTAACTTTAATTATTAATGTTTTTATGTAACTTTACTTATTAATATTTTTATGTAACTTGTAATATTAAAATGTTTTTAAAGTAGCAGTTGTAAAGTAGCCGTTGTTGAGAAGTATATATAGATGAGAATGTGTCTTCTTCTTCTACCAATAGCTACAAATCATCAACATACAACTAAAGATGTCTTCTTCTTCTTCTACCAATAGCTCTAACACAAGCAGTCATATCAAATAATCCAATGAATCCAACATGTCTGAAGGTGAATTTTTTTTTTGTTGAGATAATTGCATTACAACAACAGATAGAAGAAATTGATAGAGCCAACATCAAGAGGCGTGTAGCAGGAAATATTCAACTTATCAATGACTACTTCTCATCTTAGCCATTGTATCCCGATCATATATTTCGGCGATGCTTTCGAATGCATCGAAACTTATTCATTCAGATAGTTAATACATTGGAGAATCATTCAAGTTATTTTCAACAGAGGTCTGATACAGTAGGAAAAGTAGGTCTCTCACCACTTCAAAAATGCACGGCAGCTATCCGTCAATTGGCTTATATATGGAGTTTCGGCCGGTCATCTCGACGAGTACCTCCGATTAGCAGAAACAACTGTCATCGAGTGCATGTTCAACTTTTGTCGATATATTATTGAATTGTTCGGAGGTCAATACTTGAGAAGAAAAAATGCTAATGATACACAACGTCTACTTCAAATGCACAAGCAAATGCATGGCTTTCCAGGTATGTTAGGAAGTTTTGATTGTATGCACTGGGAATGGAAAAATTGCCAGTCACTTGACAATGTCAATATGCAAGAGGTCATGGGAAGCCTACAATTGTGCTCGAAGCAGTTGCGTCGACAGATTTATGGATATGACATGTATTTTTTGGGGTCGCTGGTTCTCGTAATGATCTTAATGTGTTATATGAATCACCTTTATTCAACAACGTACTCGAAGGAAATGCACCGCCGTGCAATTTTGAAGTGAATGGCATACAGTATACAAAAGGATACTACCTAACCGATGAAATGTATCCCGATTGGGCTACTTTTGTTAAGAGTTTTTCGTACCCGTCGGATGCTAAGCGAAAGAAATTCAAAGAGATGCAAGAGGTTGCAAGAAAAGATGTCGAACGGGCATTTAGAGTACTCCAATCAAGATGTGCAATTATCAAAGGTCCCAGCAAGTTTTGGTATAGAGATAACTTGAAAGAAATAATGCTCACATGCATTATTTTACATAACATGATTGTGGAGGCCGATAGTGATCACATTACGAACTGGACTGATGATACCGTATATGACTCTCCACAAGTACACCATGGGTCAACACAAGCATTTGAATAATATCTGCAACGAAATTCAGAGGTACGAGATAGAAACACATATCATGAATTTCGATCAAACTTGGTTGAGCATATATGACGTCGTTATGGTGACGTTGTTATGTAATTTTAATTATTGAATTGTTTTTACGTAATTTTTAAGTATTTATGTTTTATGTAACTTTATCATTATGTATTTTTTTAATTTTAAATTTTTATGTAATTTTCTATTTATGTTATTTTACGAGTTATGTATAATATGTATTTTATTAATAATTTATTAATTAAATTTAAAATTATTTAATTTGTGAGTAATTTATTATTTATAAATTAATTAATGTCTTTATTTATAATTTAATTAATTTATACGAAATATTTAAATATGAAATATATTAAATAAAGTTAAATAACTTTATTTGTTTGAGAAATATAAAAATAAGATTGAAGTGTAAAGTTAATGAGGTGGCAGTGAGACCCAACTAAAAAGATGTATAAGAAGATTAGTATTGAGAGCATCCTCAATGTTGTATATTATTATACAACTTCTTAACTGAGTCACACTGCCACCTACACATTTTTATCTTCTTACTTACGAAAGAATATATCTTCCCATTGTATAATCTTTTTACACATATTCTTATAAAAAAATTATTAAATTTAACATCATCCTACTTAATAAATACAAAACCCACCCCCTACCCCCCCCCCCCCACACACTCCACCAAACAGGCCCCCCCTCCCCCAACACTCCAGCCGCCCCCCTTCCCCAAGTCAACTTCATATTTAAGAAGCAAACACACCTTCTCTCTCTTAGTTGAAGATTTATCTCTCCTATTTGGCCACTAATGCACACTTCTCCAAGCTTTAAGAAGTCAAAAATCTAACATTGGTGATGCTCTGAGAAGACATATTCTTAAATGAAATAAGAAAAGAAAAATGTGTAGTTGGTAATGGGACCCAACTAAGAAGATGAAATAGGAAGTGATGCATTGGAGATGCTCTTCGTACTATACTTATCTTACTTCAAAATATGGAAATCCCACTTCCGTAATTACTCTATTTCTCCTTTATCTGTTCTGTTTTTAAAATAAAAAGAGATTTTAAAACAATTTTATTTTAAAACTAGAACTCGCGTCCAAACGCGGCCTAAATACTGATACAACAGCTTCTCAGCTACGCTAAATAAAAACACCCGCGCTTTTTTCGAACCCTCCCCTTCATCAAAATTCATCTTCCAAAACCTCCATCCCAATAATGTTCCCACCATTACTTCAGCAGGCTTCCTCCTCAGTTTTTCTATATAATATTTTTTGCTATTTATTTCAATCTCAAAACTAAACCCCTTATGTCGTCCGCAGCAAAGACCTAATCAATAACGATTTCACTTCGTCTTCGTTCTTACTTCTTACCGGAGATGAAGAAAAGGACAACCATTGTATTGTCGTCTTCCTCAGACGATGATGAAGATGATCAAGACTTCTCAGTAGTAAGGTCAAATTTGGTATATTCAAAGTCAAAATCGAGGGTAGCCACTTCAATCCCTCCAACTAACCCTAAAAGGGCTAAGAGAACCCGCCTCTCCAATTCTTGTTCTCGCCCACCTGCCAAAGCAGCCGAACCTAACCCCTTTGATCAGGTTATAATAATACCACTACCTCAGTTCCTTTACATTTTATTTATCTCATTATAGCTAATTGCTACTTATTTTTATTATTTTTAATTAGCATTTATGCTTGATGTATTGTACTCCTATGTTCTAGGCAATTTTTATATATTACTCCTTCATTTGAGGTCAAACTTTCTAATTTTGGAAACTCAGTTATTAGTATCCCTGAAATCAGTTATAAACTTATAATTACAAAAAAATGTTTGAACATATACAAAATGGTTACATGACATGTGTAGGGTAATGTTTGAAAGCTGATCCTTTAAACAGATCATCTCTCAATGATTGGATTGGAGTGAGTGTATAGTAGTGGTATATTATAGAATACTCTATGTTCTGGTTAAAGAGTCGACTATATTATTTTTGGATGTTTCACTTTAAAAGTCCACTTTCAAAAAAATATGTTTATCATCTCCAAAACATTTCAACATTAACCTCCACATTTGGTATTAATATATTAATTATGCTCAAACATTTTTGTAATTATGACCAACTCTAGTACTAATTATATATCCCTTAAGAATGGAACTTTTCAAACATGGACTCTTTGAGTGGAACGGAGGGAGTATTTTTTTTTTCCTTTTGACAAAAAGATGTAATACTAGGTCATATGTTTTTGTGGTTGGATCACAACGTAATTATTGTTTTTTTAATTTAAAAAAAAGTTTTACTGACTACTTTTTGAGCTGAAATATACAGAGCCCTGGACAAACCAACCTTTAATCCAGTAATCTAGAAGTTGAGTGATTTTTCATGAATTTATTAGACAAGTATCATATTGTTTTTGGACTGTGTTTTGTTTATTTTTGTTTACAAAATTAATTTCTGAAGAAATCATAGGTTGAAATGGGTACCAGTTGCTTGAGGTTGGGGCCATCTTAGAGTGGGGATGTACATGATTTATTTCCTTGGGAATGCAAAGCCACATTTTTGAAAGTACTCACTGTGCTTCTTGTCTGGGAGCTTGTTACGCTCAGTTGAATTTGTGTGTTATAAGACATGGTTGAATAGAACTGGAAATGTGTTGTTAGATTTGAAGTTGTGCTATGCAATTCTTGAGATGAATTATGTTGGTTCAAACAGGGTAGACTAGAAGGCTGGTTGTCCGACGAAGTGGTTCTTTGGGATGTTTCAAGGCCTTGCTATTTCCAGTTTATGCCTCGCTGTTTCCAACATTTCATAATGATTCATTTGGCTTGAGATTGATTTTCAAATGGAGAAATTTCTATTGCAATATTTGTTACTGGATTCTTGATATGCTCTTTAATTCTAGACTGTTGAAATTTAAAAGTACTTGGGTCATTGTCTTGTTTGTTGTTTCATTTATGCTAAATCATGTTGCTTGATACAGATTAAAGTGTTCTGTGAGGAATTTGATGAAGGGTTCTCTGGGTTTCAAGTACCTGCTGGTACGCATCCTTTTGTTTCTCACTCTTCATTCTACTGTTCTTTTTTCATTGCTATAATGTTGCTTCCTCTTCAATTAACTGGACCTTACTTTTCTTATAGCAGAGGCTTATGGCTTTTTGTGTCCTTGATGTTTTTGTTTTACTATTCATAAGGGAATCCCGTTACTGTAAAGATTCCTGTCTTTTTGAGTAAACTTTTGTCAGGTGATTCCTGGCTTTTTAAATTACAAGTCATGTAAACGCTTACTTGTGTTTTCCCAAGAGTGAGGGTCGGGCAATGTATACCATGTGCTAACACTCCCCAATCCCCCCCCCCCCCCAAAACAAATGCGTTCGCCCATTGGTGATTTAGTAGACAAATAGTGCCAAAGTGAACGGAATAAAGTGCTAACTGTTATGGAAGGATTGCTGCATCCAACAATGTTTTTCAACTCTTCTAAAACTTTAAGTTGTCCACTCTTCAGATACAACCCCTACTTGAGTGGAATGTCAAATAGTAGGAACTTCTAGGGAAGCCAAATGCAAGGTCCAAGCATTGACCCTGGAAAGCCTATGACAAAAAAACTTGTATACCATGTTAAATCACCAGCTCATCTCAAAGGTACAATTGGTACAAAAAGGGGTGTCAACTATGCATATCATGCTTTAACAATGGATATGGCATACTTTGCTCTTTTGGTGCCATGAGTCGATTTCTTTTGTCAATCCATAGAAGATTTTGATTCTGAGGATTCGGAATATCGCACATTGATCAATCAAAGAGAGATTCATCAACAACTAAAAGAAAGATCGATTCTTTGGGATCCTTCCTTTCTCCAAACGGAAGGAGCAGAGATAGAATCAAACCGATTGCCGAAATGCCCTTTTGGAGATTCCTCGATGTCACGGCTATTCACGGAACGTGAGAAGCCGATGATTAATCATTGGCTTCCGGAAGAAATCGAAGAATTTCTTGGGAATTCTACAAGATCCGTTCCTTCTTTTTTCTCAGACAGATGGTCAGAACTTCATCTGGGCTCGAATCAGACTGAGAGGTCCACTAAAGATCATAAATTGTTGAAGAAAGAACAAAATCTTTCTTTTGTCATGCGAGCGGAAAATAAAAAAATGGTTAATCTATTCAAGATAATTCTCTATTTACAAAATATCGTCTCAATTCATCCTATTTCATCAGATCTGGGATGTGAATCAGAAGAGAGATTTCAAGAAATGGCAGATTTATTCACTCTATCAATAACTGAGCCGGATCTGGTGTATCATAAGGGATTTTCCTTTTCTATTGATTCCTACGGATTGGATCAAAAACAATTCTTGAATGAGGTATTCAACTCCAGGGATGAATGGAAAAAGAAATCTTTATTGGTTCTACCTCTTATTTTTTATGAAGAGAATGCGTCTTTTTATCGAAGGATCAGAAAAAAATGGGTCCTGATCTCCTGCGGGAATGATTTGGAAGAGCCAAAACCAAAAATAGGCTTTTGTAGAGTTTGTGGATAACATAACTTAATGTAATTATTACTGTTGTATAGAGGACGCATCACTTGTTTTGACGCTCTCATATTTATAACATTTTCTTACTTAACAAAAAAAAAACAATGGATATGGCAAGGGCACCTAGGCAAATCCCTAGAGGTCCTTGGTTCCAATCCCCATACCAACAAGGGGTCACACTTACCTATAAAAAAAACTATGTATATCATGCTTTAACAATGGGACTATTGTTATGGGAGCTGAAACTGAAACTGCTATCCGATAATATGTGTTAGCTATTCTTCATCCAATGGAGAATCTGTCGAATGTATGGATCATGTAAAAACCCAGGTGGGGGAGCCCGGTCCGCAACATTTACCCGCTCTCTTTACACTTCGTTAACTAGGTCCACCATAATCCTACCCAAAAGTCCATGATGATGTTGCTCCCATTTGGTTTGGTGGTAGGAGGCCGCTTATACCCCTACAGATTTCTCCTCGTCTACCCAATGTGTGAAGGGGTATTCCAGATCAAGTTGTATGCCGAAGTTATTAGACATTTGATATGCTTAAGATATGGATTGACGTTTGATTGTGGTGGTTTGGTTCATTGGAGGGAAAAGTTGGACCTCAAAGTTGTATGATAGCTATTGCCTTTTGTGTAGGTTTCTTGCCTCTTCCTTAGACTTTTTTATTGTTGTTGTTTTTTGTCGTTGCTGTTGTGCGTGTGGAGGAAAGAAAGGGCCCTAGGATTTTGGTGCATTGAAGGGAAAATGTTCCAAGTTTTTATGGTCTTTTCAAATTTACTGTATTTATGCTAATATAAACTTAATGGACTTGCTTGTTTATATTTTTGCAATCTTTCTCTTTTGTTTGTAATTGGTTCCTGTAAAGTTGGACAGTAAAAAATGTCAATCAGGTTGTAGAAGGAGCGACAGAGAGTTATGGGTTGATAAGTATAAGCCTCGTTCTTTGGAGGAGCTCGCTGTTCATAAAAAGAAGGTAAATCTATTGTGCTTAGTTTCATCATTACAGCCTCATTGTAGTTGGTTATTATGTTTTATTTCTTTAAATATTGCAGGTTGAAGAGGTAAGAGCATGGATTGAGGGAAGGTTGAGAACTACAAAGGTACATTTATGATCACGAAAGGTTATCCTTGACATTTTGTTTTCTTTTAAATTATAGGTATCTACTTTTTTGAATCCCATGCATCATCAATTCTTCTCTAACATCTAAACCAATAAGATTCCTTATCATTAATTTTCCACTTAATTCAACAGAGTGGAAATTATGTAAATGCCATGTAACCATGTTCAGGATGGGACATCGCTATGTACTATTATGTTGCCGTTTATATGAATTTATTGGGGTTACTTTTGCAAGGGCCTCCACATCTTCCAAATAATTTGGGTATTCTGTACTGATATATCAGTTAGGTGAAGGGGTATTGGGATTGGGGATGTTTGTGTTGTGCCTGAAAAGTTTCATCACATATCTGGTGTATTTGGGACATGAAAAAGAAAAGAAGTTGGCACCAAAAATACAAATGCTGTTGTCACGTTCCTGATACAAATTGAGGTAAGTGCAGGAAACCGGAGAATAGAACACAACTTTTAGGCATTTGTATATGAGCATTTTTTTGGCACATGGTAGTCCGAATTAAGTTAGGATATCAATGTTAATTATATAGGGTAATTAGAATAATTACTGACTTTGATTTGTTTCTCTTGGTAATTTGTAATTTCGACCATGCAAGTGACATTAGTATTTGGTTGCAGCAACTGATTAAATCCTTTGACCTCTCTGATTCCTTCTGAGTAGTTATGGCCCTTTTGACCAATACAGCGCTTCACTAGTAGTATCTTCTTGAGCCACTTTTAAGCTATTAGTAGCAGTCTCTTATTTTGCCACGAAGCATAGGAGGTTAGGTTACTTGAAGTTAGGTTTATCTGCTTCTGTAGGCAGAATAGATTTCAAGTTAGATAGTTTCCCTTATCAGGCATCTCCCAAGTATGAGGTAATAGCTCGTATAAGGTCTGTGAATCTTTGTGTATGTGTTTGTCTGTTTCTATTATCTTTTGGTATATGCTATGTGCTAAGATTAGTTCTATTGTTATGTGCAGAATGAATTTCATAATCACGTTCTTCTCATTACTGGACAAGCTGGAGTTGGGAAATCTGTATGTTTTCTTTATTCTCTTCAATGTATTTTATACCTCAGATTGCTTAAAGTAAATTGATTTTACTTTTAGTTTTATTAGTGTCGTGCATTGCAGTATCAAATGATCAATCACCTGCATCCTATTTCTTAAAATGATCATTGATGCTTTATCATCTTTTAGGCAACTGTTCATGCAATTGCATCCCATCTTGGAGCTGTTGTTTGTGAATGGAACACCCCAACTCCTACAGTTTGGCAAGAACATATTCATACCTCAAGTTCAGGTACTTCTGGTACTTTTTTCCAAACAACTTGAACTTACTGGAAAAGTCCGTAAACATTGGTGCCCTACTTTTGTGACGTCTTTCAAAGAGTATTTTCTGATGCGGCCTTTAGGAATACCATTAGTTTAGGCTAAACTAGACATTGTTTGATAGGGCAACATTATGTTGAGATATTCCTATATTCCTCCAAGAAGTGCTCAGGCGCTCTCCTTCCTACTAGTGTAACTGCCTGCTCTTCTTTTATCATCTCCCTGTGTTTGAAAGCGAGTTGCATTTGTGACCACTGCCCATTGACTGGTACTTCTTGCCATGGAGTTGTGAGAAGGTGAACCTTAAGGACTATTTTCTTGGAGAGCTTGATTATGGCTATCACTTCCTCCTCTTTCTACCTTTATAATCACAAATATTGGGTTTTAATGAAGACGACCAACAAAATCTGAATGCCTTCAGCATCTCATTTATGTATTTGTTACATTGTTTGAAATCTGAGAGATCCTAGTACCGTATACAAAATTTTAATTTAAGATGCTTGAAAATAAGTTCATAAACTGCCCAAAAGCAAATAAGAAGCAATTCAATTTCCCTCGCTCAAATGAACTAGTTAAAGTGTCATTGAACCAACTTTTACACATATATTTTTTTTAAATGAAGCTAGATTACTGACGTGTTTTTTCCATTGTAATTATACTTATTTTCTTTTGTCTTACCTTTGGTGACATTTACTTGCTGTGTACTAGGGTTACGCTATACGTCAAAGTTGGATGAGTTTGAGAACTTCGTTGAGAGGATAAGGAAATATGGGTTGATTTCGTCAGATGATTCTAAAAAATCAATCATACTCTTAATTGATGATCTTCCTGTAATAAATGGGAAAATTGCTCATGGAAAACTTCACCGCTGCTTGCATCTCCTAGTGCAATCTGTTTCTGTTCCAACAGCCATATTGGTTACCGACTATGGAAAGGCTGACTCTGCAGATTATACCACACGTTGCTGGGAAGAACTTCAGTTGGCTCTTCAAAAAGCTGGGACTTGTAAGGTTGCCTTTATTAGCAACCATGACTTGGGATTTGATGTGTTACTGTTGTGGTTGTGTTAAACTAATTCTATCTTGTAGGTGGCTTTCAATCCAATAACAGCCAACTCTATCAAAAAGATACTTTCAAAAATTTGCAGAGAAGAGCAATGTAAAGTATCTGCCAACCAGATCGATGCCATAGCTAAAGCAAGTGGAGGTGATATCAGACATGCAATTACGTCTTTACAGTACTTCTGTCTGAAACCAAATCCGAGGCTTTCTTTATCTGATGAGATCAACCATTCAGACGAGGGGCTCTCTTTATCATTTGGCAGAGATGAAACTCTCTCCCTATTTCATGCCCTGGGGAAATTTCTGCACAACAAAAGAGAGAGTGACTATTTAGCTGCATCTGGTATGATATAACGGAACTTGATAAGTGGCATTTAGTGATCAAAATAAAAGGATGAAAACACAAAATAAAAATATTCTACTTGCTGTGACATCTCTTATGAACTCATTTTTATTGTAGTAAACTGTGTTTCGAAGTGCTTGAAAGAGTAACTCCATTGGCCAAAGTATTCTATTAGGTTTTTTAATTTTTTTATTTTTTGTCTCTACCTTTACCATAATTCTTCTCTAAGCCGATTGTATTTTATATTAGACAAAGATGCAGCTCTGTTGAAGGAGAGATTGAGGAGATTACCTTTGAAAATGGATGCTCCAGAAAAAGTTCTTTGTCAGACACACGGCCAAGCAAGGCCCATTACTGATTTTTTACATGAAAATGGTGAATGTTATTTATCTCAATACTCGAATACTATTCCATGTTTATCTTGCTTGCCACCTAGCATATTTTGATACTTGTTAGTGTGAAAATTTGAACTTCTCATGCAGTTCTAGATTTTGTGGAGGAGGAAGCTATAGATGAAGCATGGGTTGTGGCCTCATACTTAAGTGACACTGACAGTCTTCTTGCTTCACTTAATGGAGTGCTTTCTAGGAATTACGAGGCTGAGAATATCGTCCAATCAACTGCTGCTTCAGTTGCTGTACGTGGGGTTCTGTTTGGCAACCATCACCCTTTGTCTTCTAGGTACTTCATTATTTTAACTTATCTGATTGTTAATTTACAATAAAGATATTTATTTTTGATAACATCAACAATAAGTTTAACTGTGGTCATATACTCTTGTGATATTTAGGTGGCATGCTGTTCGCCGTCCAGTACTATGGCAGGTTGAGCAATCACTATGGCACAACAAGGTTGGTTATTATTGATTTTTCTCTAAGGTTGTGTTCCCACGTTATGTATTTACCATTTTTCAGCGCAGTTGGGCCTAGTGGCAAAGTAATTTTCATGCAACTTCTAAAACACAAGGAATGGATTGCGACAGACTGAGACTTCAAAAACCCCGAGGTCTCAGGTTCAACTGATTCTCACACCCTTTTAGGGCCCAAAAAAGAAATTTAATAGAGAACTTATCATGCACCTGATATGCCAAATACACAACTTTAATGAGAGTTATCTTAGTTTTTTGAAATTCTTTTTTCCAGTAAGCATCCTTCAATTCTGATTCGACGTTGCAGTACATGGAAAATAAAACTGTAGTATCATTGTGTTCAGCTGGTTAATGCAACCATGACCATCATACTTGCTTTATGTCCATCTCTATTCTGACCTTCTTCTCATTGCAGCAGGAGATGGTGAGCCAGAGGTGTGATGCTTATAATGGCCTGAACTTAGCTGATATATCAGTTATTGCAACTGAGTATAAACCCATCCTTAAATGGCTTGGCTCTAGAGCATCAATGGAAACCGACATTGTTGATGGTGAAAGTTTTGACGACCCCAGTCTGGAAGACAGAAAGGACGAGATCTCTGATGATGAAATAGAAGATTGGTGAAATGTAGCATCTGATTGCGGCAACAAACTTGGCTTAGTTTTGTATCTCTTCTGTAAATTTTGTAAATTTGCCTTAGGTATGATGGCCTCTAGGAAGTTGAATTTGGGGCCAATATTTTGGATAGGCGCTTCTGAAATACTGGAAGTTGTGTGGCTTTTTAGCCATCAAATGGTAATGCTACAACAGAAGTTTGCACCCAGAAAGAATGTGCCTCTCAAGGCGACTGAAGGTTGGACTGGACTCATTGAGGGCTGCAACTGCACTCTTGGCTTCCATTTCTTGCTTGTCAACACTATTGGGCTCATGGTCATGGGTCCCAAAAAGTTCTTAGGAGCATGTTTAATTGTTTATAGAGTTAAGGAAAATTACCCAAATAACTAGTCTACTATTCGTAGCTAACCGATTTGATCAATCATTTATATCATAAAACTACTTGCAAAATATGTGTAATTGACTTGAGATTGTGGTCAGGATTTACTGTTTTATCATGATCCAATGGCTGTAATTAATTTCTACTATCTCATGTGCGAAGGGTGGTTACTTCCAGTAACTCCCTCTACTGAGCCTAGGGGTGAGTTTGGTCCGGTTCGGTCCACTTTTTTGAAAAAACTGAGAGAACCAGGACCAGACCAATAGTCCGGTTCTTAAAAAATATAGAACCAGGACCAACCCAATATGTCTGAGAACCAATACATTGGTTCGGTCCAGAACCAATTGAAGACGTACGAGAACCAGGACCGGATCAATACGATGCGTATCTTTGATCAAGAGGATAACTAGATTTTCTAAAAAACAATGATCAATATTTAAATCATGTTCTTCCTTCATACAACATTTTGTTGGGTTCGTTGTTCTTGTGAAAATAAATTAAATGTAAAAATCATTACTTTCAAATTAATAAAGAGAAACGAAAAAGAAAGTTGTAAGGAAATTTATTGCAAGTCATCTTCCTCTCCGATCCCCTTATGGTTAATTTAATTAATTTACATGTAATAATCCTTCAAACTAATAATGTTTGGAATCACAAAAAGAGGCATGAAATTAATTAATAGGGAAGAACAATGTTTTCCCTCCTATTTTCTCTTTAATCAAATAAGGAAACTTGGTTGAATATTGAATCAAATTATTATATATTTTCTTTAGGTTGTAAGTTGTATCACTTTTATTATCTTCTTATCAATATAATTATATATATATACATACATACATATATATATATATATATATATATATATATATATATATATATATATTAATTATACTATATTAGTATATTATATATAATAAAATAATAATAAATACACATTGGTCCGATTCGGTCCGGTTCTGCGTTTTTGGTTTCTGGAACCGAGGACCGACCCAATTGTCCGGTTCTGTAAAAATTCAGATCCAGGACCAATCCAAAGTATTGGTCCGGTCCATTTTTGACTGGTTCGGTCCGGTTCCATTGGTCCGGTCCGGTTCCGGAAAACTTCTGCTCACCCCTAACTGAGCCTGTTGGACTCTTTCATCCTTATCGATTTCTTTCTCTCCTTTCTTCTCTCGCCCCCGGAACACCTCAAGCTGTCGCTGCCCCCTCTCTGTCGCCAGCAACTTTTACCAATCCTAACCTCTTGTCTTTCTTCTGCTCCTTCTGCCTTTTCTTTCTTCTGCCCTCCCATTTTTCTCACACCCCCAAGTCTCCTCCTACCCCTTTGAACATAAGTTTTTCTCCCCCTCCATGTATTTTCTTATCGTCGTTGTAATTCCAGGCACCTCTACAAAAAGCCCTATCTATTCGGTTTTTGAGAGAGGAAATATGCAACACTCAAATGTAAAACCAGTTTTTTTTTACTTTCTTTGTTTTTTTTTTTTACTGTATAGGTAGATCTCGTTGTGAAAGACCTAGTTACTGGAAAAGTCATAGGTAGAGCCAAAGAATGTGAACTATACAAGTTAGCAATAACATTGATTAAATAAAATTAAAGGCTCCGGTGTATAAAAGAAGACCTCACCGTTTAGGAAGGAACCATATAAACGATGGAATCCACTATTTCTTTCTAATTTATATTTCTTATTCTAGTTTGAATACCTAGTAGAATACAATTTCAGATTTCGAGGTGAAATGCCTAGAAAAAAGAAAAAACCGTGGTTGGGAAGGTTATAGTAGCCAAAGCCCTTGGAATTTTGAGTTTATACATTGGAAAAAGCCTTGCACAAAACCTCTAATTTTTTTTTTGTTGATCCGAAGAATTTTATAGGTTTGTCTTCCTCATTAATTTTTTTATTCAATTAAAAGAAATAATTTTAATTACACGAAACTTGTGATTTTTTGAATTTATTTTCTTTGAACCGAAGAATTTTACAGCAAAATGAATTTTTTATGAAGGCATTCGTTCTTATTGGAATTAATAGTACCTTTACTCTTTATAGTAGGAAGAGATGAGATTCAGTCAGACAAACTTGGATGCAAAAAGGTAAGAGCATCACCATTGTGTAAAATTGTTACGCAACTTTTTAGTTGGATGCTATTGCCATCTACACATTTTCCTCTTTTTACCCACTTAAGATTAAGAATATATATTTCCATTGTATACTATTTTTAACATATTCTTAACTGGGTGCCACTGACACCTCATTAACTTTACACTCCATTCTTATTTTTATACTTCTCAATAAATAAATTTATTTTATGTTATTTAATATATTTCATATTTAAATATTTCATATAAATAAATAATTTATAAATTAAGACATAAATTAATTTAAAAATAATAATTACATTATTATTTTTAAATTTTAAAAATTATAATTTAATTAATAAATTATCTATAAAACACATATTATACATAACTCGTAAATTAACATAAATAGAAAATTAAATACAACATTAAAATTAAAAAAATACATAAAATAATAAAATTACATACAAAAATAAAAAAGGTTGAGGTGATATATTTATAGGGAAGAAGGAAGAAAAAAATTAAATAAAAAAAGGCTTTAAAAAAAATAAAAACCAAACAAAGCCCTGCACCGCCCCCACCCCACACCCACACCACGAAACAAAATAGAATGGGTAAGATTTATTTTTTTAAAAAAAATCAGAAAATCGTTGAAGGATCAGACACGGGACCCACCATATTACCCTCTCTCACTCTCCTTGACCCGCGTGTGTGGTGAACGCGCGTTGTGTGGCTGGATGCGGTGCACCACACTGCCCCTTTGCTTCCTCTTATTCCTAAATCCCTTTATTCTTCCTAACTAAGAAGACCCTCTCCCCTCTCTTCTACATGGAGTTCATTAGAATTGGGTTCCCATTGTTAGATTTCTCTTCTTATAAGGAAGAGCAAGCTAAGAAGATAAAAATTCTAACAATGGAGATGCTCTAATATTAATTCAGTTCTGAAATCTCGACATTGCTTATAGGATTTGATTGGGGGAGAAGCTTCTTAAACTAGAACAAAAGAAGGGAGTTATTGGCTGGCTGGCTGGCTGCTTGCTTACCCGGCTCGAACCCTTTCCTTTTGCTTCCAGTTCACTCCAGGTTCAAATGATCAAAAACAGTTGGTTCCCAAACCGTCATGTCTCTTTAAGACAAAACAGTTAGGAGCAGTTGTATGTCCCCCTGAAGCCAGTTGGTTACGACAGTTATGTCCCAAACAGTTGTGTCTGTTTCGGTCATAACTCAACCGCTCCCAACTACCTACTAACCGTCCTTTAAAACCCTCTAGGAAATCAGAAACTTTTCACGTACTCAAAGCTTTCTTTCTCTCCCTCATTTTCTTCTCCTCCCAATACATAGATAACAACAGCAGTGCTAATTCGTTATTGATTGATCCAGGAAGTCTGCCTCTTCATTCAAGTAAGCTCCATAATCCTGGGAGACTAACAAGCTTCAATCCGTCCAGACTTATTGCGGCGCCTGTTTTTGTCTTAAGGATAGAGATCACTGATCTCATGGATCTTAAAACAGACTCTTCTAATTCATTTTCTGCAGGAACCTAATCATGACAACTAATACTTTGCGGGCATGAATTGGTGTGTGACTTTACTTTTTTGGTTTTCTGTTTGAAGTTGATGAAGTTTAAAACATCAGCAACTATGTTTTAGGGTAGTTCTAGAACTATAAATAATTTTAGTACTCCGCTAAGACAGTTCACTGCAGAATTATGTTATTTTATGTACAAAGCTGGAAGATATACTCACATTCTTTATTTCCTTCTGAATTCGAGTTAATGTTGGGTTGTTTGTGTTACCTATAAGTTATATATGTTCATCTTATGAACAAATTTGTATTGCACATGTTAAATGTTATTGGTGTGTCTCATGTCATGTTACCTATAAGTTATATATGCTCATCTTATGAACAAATTTGTATTGCACATGTTAAATGTTATTGGTGTGTCTCATGTCATGTGTAATTTCTGTAAATTTTTCTTTCTGATAAGTATTATAATAGTCAATTCCCACACAGTCATTCGTTCCACTCTAAAACACCCTTGGTATTAACTTAGGCCACGTCTGGTAGCACGATTTGGTAAAAAAAAAACGATACTAAATAATGGAGCGTTTTATTAAAATGTTGTTTCAATGCCTCATTTAAAAACTGAGCGTTTTAGAAACTATGGGAGTTTCTAAACGCTGAAATTGGGTGCGGGAAAGAAAACGCAGGTACAAAACGTTGCTGTGACAAATGACTTTACATCATTGCCCCCTTTCTTTCGGTATTATACAAGCTTTTGACAGTGTCCTAGAAAGAGAGAAAGAAGAGGGTCGAGAGATGGATGTGCGTTGAAGGAAGACTTACGGTGGCGATGTTGATGGTGATGACGACGATGATGGTGTGAGATCTAACCCGAGAGTGAGAGAGAGCAAGAGAAATGGTGTCTATATGAGAATTAAGAGATCGAAAAAGGGGGAGGGGTGAGGGTGAATGTGTTGTTGGGTCTCTCACTGTCTCACGTGTTCTACATTTCCAACAAGAGAGTTCTTTCATGAATGAATGAGTGGTTGTGGTTGGTTGGGACTTGGGAATTGGGTAACCTAAAGTGATGAACTGATGGGTTTTACTTTAAGTCATTTCACATCCAGCTTTTCCCTTAATTTTCAGACTTTGAATTTCAATATCATAGGTATTTAATACAACACCTATAAAATACTTAATACAACACTTTTTGAAAAATGTTTACCAATTTGCTCTTTATTCAATTTTAAAATTAAATTGAAATTTATAATTAAATGGAAAAAAAAGAAGAAGATTAGTGGTGGAGGTGGCGGGAGGTGGTTTTTAATTAAATGAAAAAAAATAATTTTTTTGGGCGGAGATGGTGGCGAAGGCTGGGTGGGAGGTGGTGGAGGGGGGGGGGGAGGGGTGGTTGGGGGTGTGAGGGGAGGAGGGGCCGGGGAGGCCTGGTGTGGAAGGGGTGTGGGAGGGTCTGGGTCAGGAGAAGGCGAGTGGGCTGGGGCTGGGGGGAGGGACTTGGGTTGGGGCAGTCGTGGGCTGAAGGCTGGGGGAGGGGGCAGGCGGTGGGTGGTGGGGGTGATCCGGTGGGCGGTCGGTGTTGGTTCGGTGCGATGTTAAATTTTTTTTATTTTGTCAAGGATAATATAGTATTTTTACAACAAAAAGTGTTGTATTAAGTATTTTATAGGTGTTGTATTAAGTATTGCCCTTTCAATATTTGATCAACTTTAATTAATCATTATTTTCATATTAGTACCCTAGGCTTGTCTTATATTTATTTTCTTCCTTATTCTTATTCAAATTTACATTATGTGATAATTTGGATTCAAAATTTTCTTCTTGGTACTGCTATTTTAATTTTTTACTTTTTATATTATTCGGTGATAATTTATATATATATATATATTTGAAGGTATCTCTATAAAATTAGAAGAAAGACATTGTTTAAGAAATAGTAAAACCGTCATTTTAACAAACACTTAGATTTATGAAAACAACATTTTGAAAATGTATCCAAATACATTTGTAAGAAAAACGCTACGTTTTCAAACCGTTGTTCCAAATAGACTCTTAGTTTTTGAACCCCCTCCCCTCCTCTGTCTTTCTTTTTCTTAATTCTTAGGGACTTTGTCTCTTTGATCTTGGAAAAATCTATGTACTTGTTGTGTTAGTATTTAGATATTTTATTGATCTTAGTGTATTTTTCACATACTAAAGGTTAATGTTTTTTCTTTCTTCTACTCTCGGCTAGAAAATGTCTTCTCTGAGCGAAAAATGGGATATGGATGGTTTAAGGATCTAAGAGCATCACCAACGTTGTTTTTTGAGGTATTCTTACATTGGGGAAGTGAGCTTAGTGGCCACATAGGCAAATTTGGAGTGACAAATAGGAGAGAGAGAGAGAGTGAGGTTCTTATTGAAGAACCTGCAATGAACAGAAGGGAGCAGCAGTAGTTGTCGGTTGTGTGTGGGGGGTGGGGGAGGGAGGAAGGAATTATTATTTTATTTGGATTGTTGTTAAATTTAATATTTTTTGTGTAAGAAGTTGTGTAAGAATAATATACAATGGGAAGATTTATTCTTAAGAGTGTAAGAAGTAAAAAATGTATAGGTGGCAGTGGGACCCAGTTAAGAAGTTGTATAAGAAGTTGGTATAAAATTACAACATTGGAGATGCTCTAAGGATCTTTAATGAGTACTGACTAGACTAGTGCAATGAACTTTCCACTTTCAAAGCGCATGGTTTGTGATGTAGGGGAAGGTAATTAAAAGTAATCGATAAATATCAAAGCTGTTGAGATCGCGCACGACTACCAGTAATGATCTTCTAAATCCTGTTGAGGTTCGCAAACCTACCACGATTTATGCATCCAAATCCTGTTGAGGTTCGCAAACCTACCACGATTTAAGCATCAATTTCGTTGATTCACAAAGAATACCGAAAATTGGAAGGAAACAAATCAATTCTTAAAATTCAAGCCAAATTCGGAATTACATGAAGTCCTATATTTATATGACTCATAAAGCTTGGAAAACAAGTTAAAACTTCCTAAAAACTTGCCTAACATATATAGTAACCTAATGGAACTTAAATATATCAATTAAATGCTTAAATCTACTTCTAAATATAAAAATACTACCCTAATAAATATAAATCCGAAAATTACAATATAATCACAATTAACTATATATAATAAAGTATATCTTAATATCAATTTGACTTGCTCCTGCATCAGTTTGCCTTCTAATTCTACTTTTCTTTGTCTTACTTCAAACTTTTATCTTACATTATCAATGAATTTAACATATTCCACAGTATCAATGCAGGTAGAAATAAATCAAAAAACTGTTGCAGTTCGTGTTAAACTAGACATTATTATGAAGCAAGAGCCTCTAGACTCAATTGTCGTATTGAGAAGACAATAAAATATATTGTTACTACATTTCAAATTTCTTATTTTTTCTTTAAAAAATACAATATTTCATTATTAGTTTTCTTACGACATAAATGGATTATTATTTCATTATTTATGTTATTTTGAGTGTCACTCATCCCTTACAAAACTTCAAGCATACAATGATATGATCTCATACTGTCACCGACCCATACTGACACCGTCTCATATTGACGCCGTGTCATAGGCACGGACACAAAATCTATTAAGAAACACTTTGAGCTGGAGTACCTGTATAGACACAAAATTTAGTATCACAATATCTAAAATGTGACCAGCGTATTCACGATTTAAGTGCGATGTGATCCTTGTCGTTAACATCCCATCCAATTTTGTAACAGAACTATTAATGTGGACTCTAACGAAGGTACTTAATGAGGGGTAATCTTGTCTTTCTAATAAACCCTATGTTTCTGTGATCTATCAGTCACATCTCTTTCTCAACAGAGATGGACAAAAATACCATATGTACAGTCTCTCAGTTGATCCACGTCAATAGATTCGTTACAAAATTGGATGGGGCGTTGACAGCAAGGACTACATCACACCCAATTACTGAGAATATTAGTCACATGTAGTATATTGTACTGTGGTTGGTCAAATCGGTTACCTACGAATATTACGATAGTTATTTAGATAATTTTCCCATATAGTTATGCCACTTTGTTAAGAGAGCCCATATTATATTTAAAAAGAAATTTTTTTTAGGTAATATTAAGCATGATTATAAATACCAGTCAAATTCAAAAAGTATGATAATCAAATTTGTATTATTTCCTAAGTAGTATGATTGTTAACAAAAAATCATTTTTATCCTTGGCATTGTTACAAATATCCCTAAAAAAATGTAGCCTTTTTTGTGCAATAATTTCATTAAGTGCTTGTTTGGTGGAGTGTTTTGACCAAAATATTGGCAAAAAATACAGCGTTTTCTCTTTAAAAGTGTTTCAATACAGCATTTTAAAGATGTGCAACGTTTTAAAACGCTCCAATTTTGAGTGTTTTAAAAATATGTTGTGTTTACAACTATTCTATTCATAAAAATTGCGTTTTGAAATAGTTTCTCAAACGTGTTTACAAGAAAAATATTAAGTTTTGAAAATGTTGTGTTATTAAAACGCTGCACCAAACGAGTTCTACTCTACATAAGTTTTCATGATAACACACTTCGTAAGTTACATCATGAAGATTCTCAAATTGCAAAAGCGATCAAAATATACTTATAAATTTGGTTTACAGTAAAGGTTTAAATCTCAATTTGGTCACCCTACTTTCGGCAAAAATTCATTAAGCTCACTCAACTTTTTTTCCTCAATTTAATCATCCTGCTTGGCTTCGACATTCAATAAGGTCGCTCGAGTCATTTCTGCCCGTTATGTTGGATGGAAATTATTGAAAAGATCAAAATGCCCTTATTAAGTTGAAGAGTTTTACTCTCAATATTAAAAGTTCAGGGTTCAAACTAAAAAATAAAAACTAAACCTTACAAATGTTCTTTAGTTCTTATGAGAGAGAGAGAGAGAGAGAGAGCATGCGAAAAACAGAGGGTGACGCTGGGCGTTTTTGAAGGGAAGGGGGAGTCGGCGCTGTTGAAGATAGGGGTCACTGTTTGGGAGGTTTGGCCGGCTGTAGGTGAAGGGAGAGACGAATCTGGACTGAAGTTGACGAAGTTGAGTAGAGGCAATGGGTATGGCGCGACTATGGTGTTGATGCGCCAGAAGAGATTCTCAGATCGATGGAGAGAGATAAAGTTTGGTGTTGCATGACGGCAGGAAACGACAGAAAAACGTCAGCTATGGTGGATGTGGAAGGAGATGGAGCCGGATTTAAGATTGGATTGTTGTTCGCTGGTGCTGTTGTGGTGTAGATGGCGGAGAAGAGAAACTGCTTTGCTGGTGGTGGAGGAAGCAGAAGATGTTAGCCGGAGATGGTGCAGGAGTTGACAACGGTGCCGCGAGGATGGTTTGTCGACGGCGAAGCTCGCAACTCCTGGAGTTGGCATCGGCGATGGAGATTAGTAGAAGAAGAGAGATAATGATGTGACACTGAAGACTATTTTCTTCCTGAAGAATCGGGATATTGCATTTTATGAGGCATGGATTGTTGTTGTTCGCTGGGTTTGAAAATTGAAAATTGAAAATTATATTAAAAATATTAGTAAGGGTATTTTTGGATTTTTAGAATTTTTTAAAGTTTTCAACAAAAAAATCGAACGGAGTGATTAATTTGATATTTATGTCCAAGTAGAGTGATTAAATTAAGAAAAAAAAAGTAAAATGAGCTTAATGACTTTGGTCGAAAGTATGGTGGCCAAATTGAGATTTAAACCTACCGTAAACATTTAAGTGTGGTACAAAGTATTGATAATTTGTACTATTCAATTCTTGATACTTGATTTAAACCAAATCTGTAAATATATTTTGTTGCTTTTTCGTATTCCATGTAAAAATTATATTCCCTCCGTTTCGGACAAAAAGTCTCCGTTTCAAAGTTAAACTTTTTAAAAAATTGATAAATTTAGTAGTCCATTAGTAATAAAATAACACTTTTATGCCTTAATTTTTTAAAATAGGCTCTTTAAGTAAAATATCTCAAAATAAAATAGTGGACATTTTATCCGAAACAAACCGAATGAAGGCTAAAAAGTAACCCACCATCTAAAATTGAGTGTTTGCTTTTAGTTTGGGGTATATTCGGATGGTCCCTTTTTTTGAGTTTTCAATCGCTACAATTCATTGTCTTTTTATAAAATTGGAATAGACATTTTTGGGGTAAAAAGTCTACGACACTTTTAAAAATCGAATGCGCGCTACGGATCACTCACTTAGTGCGTTGCATTGCATCAATTTTATTATCGCGATGCATCAAATTTTGCACTGTGATGCATCAATTTAAATTACCTAATTTAATTTATGCACCACGATGCATAAAATTTTAAATTAACTAATTCAATCGATGCATCGCGTTGCAAAAGTATTGATACATCACGCTGCAAATCATTATGAAATCAGACATTTATCTACATTCTTTCCAGTACACAATCAACAAATGATTCAAATTTATATGCATCTTTCCTGCATTCTAAATCCAAATCAATGCATCATGATTCACAAATGATACATTATGATTCAAAATTAATGCATTCATATTCAAAAAGATGTCCAACAATGAAATTTTTGTTTTATTCAGATATTTCATCGAACACTTTATATGCGTAGCAACACAAAATATGAAACTAAATCTATTTTGAATCATACAAACATAATAAATACGAAGAAGAAGAAGAACAATAACATGATATGAATAATAAAAAAAGTGAGAAGTTAGGGTGATGAAGAAACAGTTATATAGTAACTACCGTTCTTCTTCACCACCCAACTCTCTTTCTTCTTCGCACTTTTTTGTGTGTCTTCAAGCGAACAAATTCAACGATCAGAGAGGAGAAGAAAAAATTTACATCGCTATCTGAATTTGAATATTATAAGAACAATATTTTGAAAATAAACTTTAGAGGTTGAAAAAAGAACAAGGGAGTTGAGAGAATAAATGTTTTGAGAAAGTGTACCAGCTGCAATTTCTCCTTTAGTTTTCTTGAAAAAATAAATTGACTTTTAGGTATTTTTAGGAGAAAATATTTATTGGTTATAAACTACTCCCTTCGTCCTTAAATAATCGTCCTAGTTGACTCGACGCACAGTTTAAGAAAAAACAATTGACTTGATTATTTATATTGGTTTAATGTGTAGTTTCCTTTAAAGCCCATGTGTATGTGGCTCATAATTAAAGTAGAGTGAAAAAGTAAGGGTAAAGTGGTAAAAGTGATGTTCTAAAAAGGTAAGTTTCAAACTGGACAATTATTTTAGGGCGGACGAAAAAGGAAAGGAGGACGATAATTTAGGGGCGGAGGGAGTATATACTTCAAAATCAACTCCTCTTCAAACTATGCTAATGTAATATTTTCAAAAATAAAGAACCATTTGATGAATTTGTGCGTTTTGTTAAGGACAATACACATAAATTTATCATGACAAACAATAATGATTGGAAAAAATAGTCATAAATGTAATAAATTACTTGCCATTAATTAAGGCCAAAAGAAATTTATCATAGACTAATTAATTTCATAAATAATTAAATAATAATTTGATCTTTTGACTTGTACCTATTTTAAAGTTAGGTCCTACATTTTTTAATTCTATTCATTTTGTCATATATTTTGATTTTCTAATCAGTTTCCCTCTCCTACCATTATAGTTACAAATGTCGCCCAATATTTTCTAAAATGACAAAAATATCTTTACTCAGTCGAGACAGTAAAACTTTATTTGAAACTAAAAAAATAATATGATTTTACTTTCTTAAATATGTTTGGGAAAGACATTATTAGATTTATATGAAAAATTGTATCTATAATAATAGAATTGTCGGTGAGCATCAAAATATTAAGAAAATTTATAGCATGTTTAGTTATTACCTATGAATAAAATAAGAGAAATGAGTTAAGAATATGTGTCATTATGTCAAGAAGATGAAAAAAAAATGAAGAATTATTTGATGAATCTGTGCGTTTATATATATATATATATATATATATATATATATATATATATATATATATTTGTCCTAAAATAAATGTTATGTATCATGTATCAACTTTATACAAATTTTAAGAAAGTAATTGATTTTTCGTTACTTTTTTATTAATACCTTTAAAATACTTTCTAAAAGTGAAAATGATTACTTATTTTGAGAATTTTTATTTTTAAAAAACTTTAAGGGCCAAGGGAGTAAAAAAGTAAGTTCTTAATGTGCAAGTAAAAATTGACCTTTTTTCTATTATGTGGATATGAAGAATCGACTTAAATTCTTTATTTAGATTATCATAATCTAATACTTTCGAAACATTTACTTTTAGAGTAAACTAATTTTTACACAAGTGTGTTAAACACATGACATTTTTTTTTTCAATTAAACTATATATAAGCAAAATAAATAGGAAATAGATCAATGGAAGTGATCAGTCTTTACATTTTGCCACTATACTATATTTTGAACAAAATTGTCATTGTACTTGAAAAAGGAGATGCAATTTCGCCATCATCACTAACTGTCATCAATTTTTTAACAGAATTAATTTCAATTATCTTCCCTAAAGTTTTTTAAAATGTAGAAAGATACTTAATGATAGTTGAAGTTAAAAATTAAATGATTTATGGTTCTTAAATTATCAATGTTTTTTTTTCTTTTAAAGGTGAAAAAATATATTTTATGAACAATAAAAAAAGGAAAGAACGAATGAAATATAAAAATGCAAATAAGAATGAAATATATATTTGCCTAAATATAAAATTAAGAGAAGAATATCAAAAATACAATAATGCTTAATAGTTCACGTACAATTAACAAAGTTATTTACTGGCTAAGGTTAAGTCGTTTTAAAATATTGAACGGTTGAGATTTATCATATGTGTGGAGCCGTGTAGGTGGTTATCCTTTTTATTAATTAATTATTTAATAAATGATTAAAAAAATACTAAATAATTATTAAAATAAATTAATAAAAATTATTTAATAAATTATTTAATTAAATTTTAATAACTTATTGAATTATTTAAAATTATTTATTTATAAATAAATTATTAAAAATATTTATTAAATAATAAATAATTATTACTTAAAACATATAAGACATAAATCATCAAATAACATTTAAAAAAATTAAAAATTATTCTTATAAAAAGAGTATTATTCAAAAATTAAAATTAAAATTAACACATCACAATTTTGATGGTGGCTATTATAGTTGAATTAAAAGTGTTTTCGTTTATAATCGTATCTTTATAATTCCCAATTATAACGGATTTTTGAAAAACATTAATACAAAACTAATTTATAATTTTAGTCAATTCTCTTTACGAATTAAATTATATTCAATGAATGAGTGTTAACAACTAGATTTAATGAATAAACTTTTTTCAAAATTTATTCATCGATTAGATTTCCTTTCAACTTATTATGTTTATTATTATTATTATTATTATTATTATTATTATTATTATTATTATTATTATTATTATTATTATTATTATATTTTTATACAAAATGTATATATCAATTAATTAAAATATTTTTTCTTATTTTTTATTCAAACAATATATATTTTCTTCTTATTTGTATTTTATATTTTTATATTTTATTCATTCTTTTATTTTTTTTATAAAATAATATTTTTTTAAACTTAAAAGCAAAAGAAAAAAAAAGCCCCCCTTATAATTTAATATTTATGAACCAAACAACAATTTACCTTTTAACATCAACAATCATTAAAGATCTTTCTATATTTCAAAAAACTTTAGGGGAGACAACTGAAATTAATTCCGTTAAAATTGGATGACAGTTAAGGATAGTGGCGAAATTATATCTATCTTTAAAAGCACAATGACAATTTCACTTGAAAAATAATATAGTGGCAAAATGTAAAGTTTCGTCAAAATACAGTGACAAAATTAACTATTTTTCCTGTTATAAGATCTATTGTTAGTAAAACAATATTAGCTTATAGTAAATTCTTTTATTTTTTATTTTTGCTTTGGTTGGTTATATATAAAGAGTATATCTCATGTAAGAGGGTTTTACGGATCTTAATTCGTAAGATGGAGTCATTCTCTCTCACAGCTCAACTCACAAATACACGGTTGGTTGGATAAAAAAGATACGTCTTACAAAAAATATCTGTAAGATCGTCTTATATAAGCTTTTGCCATTTATAAATAGACTAATTATCATGTAAGATCGTTTTATGAATCGTAATTCGTAAGACGGAATCCTACTCTCTCAGAATTCAACCCACCAACATGCAGTGGGTTCGATAAAAAAAATCCGTCTTAAATAAAATAGCGGTAAGACTATCTTACCTAAGTTTTTTGAAATATAAATATATATATTGAATTGAATAACTTTTTTATCGTTATCTCATGAAATAAAGTAAACATAAAAACAAGGGCGAAATGCACCATTGGTCCCTGTACTTTGGGTTTGTCCACCGTTAGTCCCTGAACTTCAAAACGTCTCACCATTGACCAAAGTTTGCGTTTTTTGTCCACCGTTGGTCCCTTGCTCAAACGCCGTTAACTGTTTCACCATTAAATGGACATGTGTGATACGTGTGACCAAAATCCATGCCTCGCTTCTGACACCTCCTTCTCCATTGCCGACTTCCCCCTCACCTCCAATCACCGGAATCCAGCCATCTCCTTCAAATCCAACGGACAAAAAAAATATTTCTCCTCCACTCTAACAAATCTCTCTAACCAGCCCACAACCGCCATCGATCTTCATTTATCTCAAAGCGAGCATCTCTCTTCTCTCTTCAATTGAACCATTCTAAATCCAGCCCCCCTTCCGCCTTCTTCGGCGAATCTCCATTGCTGGTAAATAGCACCAATGAGCTTGCTCCAGCTCATCTTCGGCCAAAAAAAAAACTGACCCATCATCTTCTCTTTCTCTTTCTAAATCCGACCTTATTACCCCTCATCTCCATATAGCTCGAAACTCAGGTACATGAACCAAGTCTTGCAGAAGCCTAATTAAATCCCTACCAATTTTCAAACACAAATGGAACTGCTCCCTTAAAACCCGAGTACAAAACTCAATCTCCCTTCGCTTCAAAGCCTCTAATTTCGAGCCAGGAGATACCCTACAGTGATCAGCCAAGACTCTCAAATACACATATAAACCACTTGATAACACCAATGGCTCTTCTACTAATAAACAATCCCATTTGGCTAAGAAAAGACTAACCAACTCTGAACACAACCACAAATTGGCCTCCGTAAAACACCCACCAAGAATTTGCCTCAAAAGGGCAATTAGCAAACCATCGATACCTCAATTGGGGTTCAAGAAACTAAAAAGATTGCCTAAGAGAGAGCTCAAGTGAGTTTTCGGCTTCATGGGTTGCTTTATAAATCAATTTGAGTGCTATTTAAGTTAAGCAAGTGTTTTGATTTCAACACAGTTGAAGGAATTACAGACAGATACAAACACAAGAGACACAAACGCAGGCACAGGGATGACGACCCAATTTTTGAATTGAGAAGTTACCTTCTGGGAAAATTTGGAGATGGGAAAGGTCTGTCTGGTATGCAGTAGAGCTCTCTGATGTCAACTCGTTGTAGATTGAGTTTGAAGACGATGTCTTGATTACAGAGCATTTGGTTGAAGATGTAGGTTAGTATTTGGGCATCACATTTTAAAAAATCTCAAGCACACCCCGGCTATTAGGGAATCACAATATCCAGCGAGAAAAGATAGTTTGGTCCTTCATTTTGGTCACACGTATCGCACATGTCCATCTAACGGTGAAACAGTTAACGGCGTTTGAGCAAGGGACCAACGGTGGACAAAAAACGCAAACTTTGGTCAATGGTAAGATGCTTTGAAGTTCAGGGACTAACGGTGGACAAACCCAAAATACAGGGACCAATGGTTCATTTCGCCCTAAAAACAAAAAGGGACGAAACGTTTCTTTTAGAAGTGAAAAAAAAAAACTGTAAAGCCCTGTTTGGCGATGGGAAAATTTCACCTTAAAAAACGCTTACTTCTTAGAATGAGAAAACTCCGCAAATTCGCCAATTACAAAATGTAGGTTTTTCCAAACTCATTAACCGATTGAAAGCGGACGCCGTGATCACCCCTGTCACGACGATCGAATCAAATTAGGGTTTTTCCACAGGTAAAATCTATTCTTCCTTCCAAATACTCGGTTTCCCTGTCCCAAACATCGCTTTATTTTTTATTAACTTTAGTTGTTTAATCCTGTTTAAAATTTTACAAACTAATTGGATTTTACGTTACATTTCCATAATTTATAAATTCCAGTTACAGCTTATCAGATGATTCAATCACATATTTCCATGGCACCTCATTCTAATCAGTAATTTAGTTTTTTTTTTTTGTAAAAAATATTTTACTGTGTTATGATGATAGGTTTTGATTAACTCCTTAATCTTTTGCACTCGGAAAAGGACGAGTTTGAATCAAGTTGATGCGAATATTTTCAAGTAGATTATGGACCAGCTGAAGCAGTTCTTGTTAGCCGTCATGATTCATAAATACAAGATGGTCTCCCGCAAAACTTTGTGATTCTGTAAAAAAAAACTAAAAATATTAGATGGGGTTTGGGTTTTGCAAGGGTTTATGGAGTGGAGTAGACTGAGAAAGTTGAGAGCCTGGAGGTTAGGTTTGATGGGTTGATTGAATATATAGCATGCCCCTCTGACAGTCATGGAGAAAAGACTACTATGTTTTTTGTTTTTTAAATAAAAATAAGGTATTTATGTTTAAACCAAGTTATATAGGCTTTTTCTCAAAGAAAAAAAAGTTACATGGGCTGGCAGTCAACATTTGAAAATTGACAATAAGTTTTGGGATGAAAGGGGGAAAGAGGATTGTCATGTGAAGGTTTGGTGAATCTAGTTTATTCATAAAGTTGAATGTTGAATCACTCATTAAATGCATGAAGCTCCATTCACTTAAGTGCTCGGATTCGACATGAAAGAGTTTGACATGTTAGTGGAGTTCATATCAGTGGTGGATTGCTTGACCCTGGGGATGGGGAAGATAGAACGGAGAGAGGCAGGCCGCAGGATACATTTTGCAGGATAGTTATGCAAGTGGAGATCCCCATTGGAACTCTTGCTTCTTTTGTTCGAAATTAGTTAGGTAGACATTGTTTAATGGTTATCTCAAAGTCAATGACTACACATCTATTAAATCTGCTTGCGTAATGATTGCATTCTGGTTCTATAGATTGTCACATGTAACACAGGCCTAGAAGGCTGGAACCCTTTGGAATTTTTATAAATCCTCTCTTTTCTTTCTTTATTTCTTCTACCTTTTTTGGGTTTATGTGCGTACTTGTTATATGAACGAGATCTTAGGAATTTTCTTTCCCATGATGGCTTCTTAATACTTATTTTATTTCATTTTGCCATCTTATAGATTGATCTTGTAGATGGCTAGCCGGCCTACTCGTGCAAGGAGACCTCCACCCAAGCATCAGCTAGAACCAGAGTTAAGGAAACCTCCCCCTAAGCATCAGCTCGATCCACAGACAAGGGCTAAGTGGACAACAACCCTAACTAGAGTACTTGCAGATTTGATGGTTGACCAGGTTCACAAGGGGAACAAGCAGAAGACTTCTTTTAATAAGAAAGCATGGAAGTATCTGTGTGATGAGTTTCACAAGAGAACAGGTCTTAAATGGGACAGGGATCAACTGAAGAACCGTTATTCTGCCCTAAAGAAACAATATGTTGTGATAAAGTCTATACTCGATGAGGATGATTTCAAATGGGATGAGCCCACAGGTGTTATTATAGCTAGTAATGAAGCTTGGAATGCTTGCATAAAGGTAAGATACTGCCATAACCGGTAAATTTAGGATTATAAGCAATTAACTGCTGCCTTAGTTGGAAATATTACACGAATCTACGTGTTTATAACTCGTAGCTTGTTAGGTCAACAAGTATTTTTATTGATTGTGTTCAAATTGTAAGCTGGACTATACTTCCTAAGGATAACTTTCAAATCCTGCTATCCAAATGCTATCTTGTTTTCGTGTTAAGGACTTTACTCTAGGCAGGATTGGACTATTCTTATCTATGTGGTATTCTGATCAGGAACATCCTGATGCTGAGACTGTAAGAAGTACTGGCTGCCCAATTTACAAGCAGCTATGCATAATATTTTCAGAGCCAGGAATAAATGGGAAAGAGAATGGCTCAGCTGAACAGGACGAAGGAACTCCTGGTTGCATTCCTTGTCCACAACCTTTGAGCATGTTTCACGAGGAGGAATCTTCTCAGGACTCAGAAGCTACAGCTGACATTGCCGATGAGCAAGACAAAATTCAGTCTACAAAAGATTCTAGAAATAGGGGTTGCAAGAGAGGCGTCGAGGGGTTGACGATGTTATTGCAAATGCTTTATCAGAGATGGCTGCTGCTTCGAAACTGAGGGCAGAGGCTATTAAGAAGTGCAACGAGAAATATTCTATTACTGATTGTGTAAGAGCACTGGATGAGTTGCAAGGTGTTGACGAACAAGATTACTTTGCTGCCCTGGACCTCTTCAATAGTCGAAATGCTAGGGAGACATTTTTGTCTCTCAAAGTTGACAAGCGGTTGACTTGGTTGCAGAGCAAGTGTTCACTTCTCTCTCTTCCATAGGCCAGTGGAACTCTCTTTACATCTGATTGCTTATACATCTCAGATGGGTAACTCTAGTCAAGGTAAACTGTACATTGTTTAGCCTGATATCAAAAGTAACTTGTACATTTTTAAAGCCTAATCTTAATAATAATATCCTCCTCCTTACTTTAAAAAGCATTACGAGTCCATATCGAGTTGTCGTGTATGTAGTCCTCGGGCACGCAAAAAGTAACTTCGCTTGGATTATTCACAACTTGTAGACACGGAAACAGTTAGTACACAAATAGCAATGTGCCCGCACGCTCTTTCTCGTTCCCCTCCCATGTTCTCACATGCTCTTCCACTACATTCTTATATGCAACACTGTATGTAGTATATATAAATATATTTATATAACGTGAATTCTTTATGCCTCTCTGTTAGATCAGCACTGATTTTAACTCTTATCAATAATGCATTTTCTTTGCAATTAAATTAATCCTAGGGATCGTATCCTGAATCTCTTACCATTTGAGTCCCATATGAATTGGTCAAGTTAGTGGACCTTAGTGGTGGCTAGAGAATCTGGGCAGCACCCTTTGGTTTAGAAAGATATCTTGCAAAAAAGATAAGTGTACCGTATCAACTTTTCATGCTGAGAGGATTTGAGAATCTTCTCTTTGTTGCCTTGTTTGTCCCCCTTTTAACCTGGTTTTAAAATTCTTCTTCTTCTGTATATGCCTTGGGGTTTTAAGTTTTACTGTTAGTATTATACACTTGATTCTAAAAGGGCACGTCGCGCCACGTTTAATACATGATTCTGATACAATGCTCTCTTGGTTCTAAAAGAGTACGTCGTAAATCGAATCTTTTTATACAATGCTTGTGATGTGATGTGAGTACCACGTCCTTGGTCGCAAAAACACTAATCTTAATTATGTTTAAATGATACTAATTTGATAGGAATTATTTGCTTCTTTAAAATTTAATAATTCACGAATGTGATGTTTTTTTCTCTTTTAAACATTGTACGTCAGATGATGTTTAGAGAATTATGAAAGCTCCTTTTGTCCCAAGGAGGCAGTAAGTACAGATTACTCAAGTTCAAGGATTGGTAGACTGAACTCCTCGGTAGCTCAATCAGAACATATAAGGTTGCATTCTAAATGAAAATCACCGGAAATCTATAATCAATGGTGCAAGTTTCCTGTGTGACTGTCTTACGGATCTTAGTTGGTAAGACGGAGCTATACTCTCTCACAATTCAATCCACTAATACACAGTAACTTGGGTGAAGGAGATTCGTCTTATATAAAATACTCATAAGACCGTTTTTTCTAAGTTTTTGCTATCAATCTACGGTCACCAGATGTGGGAACTCGAGCTTATGGGCAGACTTCTTTGTGTGAGCGAGTTCAAGCTTCACTAGGTCAAGCCAGCTTGCGAGTGTGTATCATTTAGCTCGGTTCGTTTAAGTTCGACACAACTCGAGATTTTTTGAATAAATTTAGCCACCTCCACCTAGGGCTGTAAATGAAGACAAACTACTCGTGAACAAGCTAGATAACGTTAGTTTATTTGGCTAAACGAACATAAATGAACAACTTTTTAGACTTGAACAAGCTCGTTTAGTGTTCGTTATAAAATGTTCGTGAACAAGCTTGGCTAGTGGTCGTTTATAAAATGTTCGTGAACAATCAACAAATTTGTTTAATGTCTGTTCAAAAAACGTTCTTTTAATGTCTCTTTATAAAATGTTTGTGAACAATCTCCTAATCAATTTTTTAAAAAAATTTAAAATACTTTAGGGGGTGCGTTTGTAATATTTTTGATACATTTTTTTAAGTAAAGTAACACATGATTTATACTTGAGTGGCGCTATATAAACCATCCAATCCTATGAGTAGACCCCCCCAAAATGCTAACTTCCTATTTTATCCTCCATTCTATAAGTATACCCCTTTCTCCTTCCTTCCCCCTATCTATGCGATAACATTACCCCTTCCCCTTCTTCTTCCAAATGTCGGGCAGAATAGAGATCAAAGCTAGAGAAAGAGAGATGCTCGCTTTGAGATAGATGAAGATCGATGGTGGTTGTGGGTTGGTTTGAGAGATCTGTTCGAGCGGAGGAGAGAGATTTTTTTTAGGCCGTCAGATTTGAAGGAGATGGCTGGATTCCGACAATTGGAGGTGAGGGGGAAGTCGACAATGGATAAAGGAGGGAGTTGAAGCTGGAGCAGGAGCCGACAATTGAGATGGTGGCTGGTGGAGGCTCGCCGAGAGGAAGACAACGAAAGGACTCGACAGAGATGAGAGGGTGTTTGACCGGAGGTCGATCTGGGCTGGAGTAGGGGTAATTGTGGGTGGAGGCCGGAGATGGAACAGGAGGGTGTGCGCCAGCGCTGTTGAGTGAAGAAGAAAGGAGAAGAGAGAGGAGATGGCGCTGGAAGAATCGTCGGAGATGGAGAGATCTGGGGTGCATGGACTTATCTCGATTGTTATCGCATAGAGGGGAAGGAAAGAGGAGGGGGTATGCTTATAGAAGGGAGGATAAAATAGAAAGTTATCATTTTTGGGGGATCTACTCATATGATTGAGGGGTTTATATAGCGCCACTCTTATATTTTGTTGACTTTTGTTGGAATTAAACCTTGTTTGGTATTTGACTACTCCCTCTGTTCCATAATATATGTCGTTTTGATGTTACTATGTAATTTTCAACGATTTTTTTTCTTTTTTTTTTCAAATTCTACTCATATTTATTGACTTCGTAACTTGTGTTTGACTCTTTGGGCAAGAGTATCAAAAGACACCTCATTAATGTTTGAAGTAAAGTAAATAAATGCAATTTAGTCTTTGCAATGTATTTCCTTGTTCTGTATGAAAAGCTCCAAAACGACATATATTTTGAAACGGAGAGAGTAGTATTTGTTAGTAAACTAATGTATGAAATATGAGATTTTTTTTAATGTTTGTTCACCGCTCACAAACATATTAATTGAGTGAAATTCAGATCGGTCACTTTTTGAAATTTATAACCCCTTTAGTTTAGTTTTTTTTTCAACCGGAAAAAGTTACTTTTGGGGACAAAATAATTACGATACCCTTAATGAACTGAAGGAACGCTCTGATGTCACTTTCTCAGTGAACCGCGATTCATCAATTTTTACGCATTAAATTTTTGCACCGCGGTTCAATAGTTTAATTGCCTATTCTAATTGCATCGTGATTCATTAATTTTATTGCACTAATTTTTGCACTGCGGTTCAATAGTATAATTGTTTAGTCTAATTGCACCGCGATACATCAATGTTTGTACCATGATTCATCAATTTTATTGCATTAATTTTTACACCCCCGTTTAATTGTTTAATTTCCTAATCAAATTGCACCGCAATTTAATTTGATTTTTTTGCACCGCGATACAAATACGTAATGAACTAGATTATATCCTTCACCTTCTTCTTTCATCTCCTCCGTCGTAAGCCTTCTTTTTCTTCCTCAGTCTCCGTCCCTATTAAAAAAAAATCCTTTAACCTAATACATATCCATTATTGTTTCGTATTTTATGAATCAAAAAAATTGTTTACCTTTCTGGGGCGTTGACATCGAACCCTTACAACCAAATCTCCATTCATTACACACAATCGTGATTTTCGAACTCACCGGAGCTGTGGAAGAAGATAATCTGAGCAGTTTAGGAACAATTTTTTAAGAAGGGACTTCAACAGTTGATGAAAAATAACACTAAATTGGAGGGGTTAAATATTTGGGAAAAGGGACCAGATCGCAATTTCTCCTATTTAAATTGTTTGTTTATTTATTTTTTGTGAACAAAATTATTGATCATTTGCGAACACAAACTTATATAATTAATTAAAATTATTGATTGTTCATGATCGCATTGAACACACTCAAATATGAACATGTTCACAAACAAATTCAAACGATCAATAATTTCAATGAACTAACAACACAAACAAACCTTTTACAATTTTACCTAAGCTCGAGCTCGGTTAAAAATAAAAGAACATTAGGCAAACAAGCTAAAGCTCGGATCATTACAGCCCTACCCCACCTCAACTTCTTCTTCTTCTTCTTCTTTTTTTTTTTTTAAGACCAAGGGCTTAGAATTTAGCGTATGGGGTAGTTGAAAAAAAATGGAGAGTTAAGGACAATTGGAAAATGTTTGACAGAAGTTTCATTCGGAAAGGCATCCCCATGAAATCCAATCATCAAAAAGCCAAACTATCTATATTACAATACAACTTAGATCGTACATGTGCAATTGATAAATGCTAATAAGGGGTCGAGATCAATTTATTTACCGAGATCCTACGGTCCCAATTTCGTCTGGATTTCATATGTGCGAAGGACGGTTGAACGGCAGTTGAGCAACTCCTGCACACCCTTTCTCACATGTTCTCTCCACCTCCTCTCTTTGAATCGGTATAATTCAAACTGGTATTGCTGTCCTATTTAAGAATAATTATTTAAGAATAAAAATAATTATTTACAAAGTTAAGAAAAATACTAAAATTTTAAATTGAAAAATAATCAATTTAAATCAATAGAAGTGATAATAATAATTTTAAAACATTCTTCCGATTTTTAATAGGGGTGAGCAGAAGTTTTCTGGAACCGAACCGGACCAGTTAAAAATGGACCGAACCAATACTTTGGATTGGTCCTGGATCTGAATTTTTACAGAACCGGACAATTGGGTCGGTCCTCGGTTCCAGAAACCAAAAACGCAGAACCGGACCGAACCGAACCAATGTGTATTTATTATTATTTTATTATATATAATATACTAATATAATATAATTAATATACTCCCTCCGTCCCTAAATAATTGTCCTGCTTGACCCGGCGCACAGTTTAAGAAAAAGTAATTGACTTGATTATTTATATTGATTTAATGTGTAGTTTCCATTAATGTCCATGTATATGTGGCTCATAATTAAAGTAGAGTGAAAAAGTAAGGATAAAGTGATAAAAGTGATGTTCTAAAAATGTAAGTTTCAAAGTGGACAATTATTTTGGGACGGACGAAAAAGGAAAGGAGGACGATAATTTAGGGACGGAGGAAGTATATAAATTGATAAGAAGATAATAAAAGGGATACAATTTACAACCTAAAGAAAATATATAATAATTTGATTCAATATTCAACCAAGTTTCCTTATTTGATTAAAGAGAAAATAGAAGGGAAAACATTGTTCTTCCTTATTAATTAATTTTCTGCCTCTTTTTGTGATTCCAAACATTATTAGTTTGAAGGATTGTTATCTGTAAATTAATTAAATTAACCATAAGGGGATCGGAGAGGAAGATGACTTGCAATAAATTTCATTACAACTTTATTTTTCGTTTCTCTTTATTAATTTGAAAATAATGATTTTTACCTTTAGTTTATTTTCACAAGAACGAACCCAACAAAATGTTGTATGAAAGAAGAACATGATTTGATTATTGATCGTTGTTTTTTAGAAAATCTAGCTATCCTCTTGATCAAAGATACGCATCGTATTGGTCCGGTCCTGGTTCTCGTACGTCTTCAATTGGTTCTGGACCGGACCAATGTATTGGTTTTCAAACATATTGGGTTGGTCCTGGTTCTATATTTTTTAAGAACCGAATTAATGGTCTAGTCCTGGTTCTTTCAATTTTTCCAAAAAAGTGGATCGAACCAGACCAAGCTCACCCCTAATTTTTAATGTTGTTAAGAAGAGTGGATTCACCTTTTTTTGTTTAACCGTTTTTTAAAAATGTCTAAAACACAATTTATTGAGTTTTTCTTTCTTTAGGTGGTTTGGGTTTTAAAATGAGTATTATCTTTTTTGAAAATTTTTTGGTTTAACTAAGAATATGTATAGCCATTAAGACCACTCTAAAAGATAAATTGTTTTTATGTTATTAAGACCACTCTAAAAGATAAACTGTTTTTATTTTATTTTTTAAAAATAAGAATAAGTAATAATATGCATAATTACTAATTTGGAATTCTTCTGATTTTTTACGTTCTTATTAATATGTATAAAATATAAAATACAATTTTCATTAAACATATAGTCACTTTTTTATACCAACATAAAAAAGAGATATTAATTGTTTAGTGTCTATCTTCCACAGTAAATCTAGCGGCGGTTGAGCAACCCCTACACACCACTTCTCACATGTTTTCTCCACCTCCTCTCTTTGAATCGGTATAATTCCAACTGGAAGACACAATTCCATAATTGGATTTGTTATTATGGACTTGAAATGACAGCAGTTTTAATGCCTCGAAGACAGCCACGTGGGAACAAATTGATGAGATCATAACCGTTGAGTTATTGTAATAATTCTGGACGACTAAATTGGATGCTCATGACTCTAAATTATTGTCCTATATTCATATTTAAGAATAAAAATAATTATTTTTAATGTTGTCTTATTTACAAAGTTAAGAAAAATACTAAAATTTTAAATTGAAAAATAGTCAATTTAAATCAATAGAAGTGATAATAATAATTGAAATTGAGTGTATAAAACATTCTTCCGATTTTTAATGTTGTTAAGAATGGTGGATTCATCTTTGTTTTGTTTAACCATTTTTAAAAAAAATGTCTAAAACACAATTTATTGAGTTTTTCTTTAGGTGGTTTGGGTTGTAAAATGTGTATTATCTTTTTTGGAAATTTTTTGGTTTAACTAAGAATATGTATAACCATTAATTGAGAATTCTTCCAATTTTTTATGTTAGTAAGACCACTCTAAAAGATAAACTGTTTTTATTTTATTTTTTTAAAAAATAGAATAAGTAATAATATGTATAATTACTAAAATACACTTTTCATTAAATACATAGTCACTTTTAATAATATGTATAAAATATAAAATACACTTTTCATTAAATACATAGTCACTTTTTTATACCAACATAAAAATGAGATATTAATTGTTTAGTGTCTATCTTCCACAGTAAATCTATAATATAAAACAGGTTACACGGTTAAAAAAAATTAAAAAAATTAATACCCTTGGTGTACGTGTTAAAAAAAGTTTCTATTTTAACGAAATATTATTAATTGTATAAGGACAAAACTGGTTGTTCTCCTCAAATTTGTAATTTTATTTATATTAATAAAATCTAATAAGATATCGCTTCTGTTTCTTTAAAAAAAATTACAAATAAATAAATATAACAAGATACCGCATCTGTTTTCTTAAATAAAATTACAAATAAATGTTTTAATTTTTTCTCCACTGTTGAATGATCATAATGTTTTAATTGATTATCGAGAAGTCTTCATTTTCAATTTGTTATTTTAGACTTTTTTGAAACATAATTAAAACATATATTGATTTATTTAAATATTGATACCCTCCAATACTAACATCCTCCCTAATCGCTATGGCACGGGCACAAAAACTAGTATATAAAGAAAAACCATCAAAGACATCAAAAAGCCAAACTGTATATATAGAAAAACATTTGTGTTTTCGACATTCGACACCCCAAAAAAAGAAAAGAAAAAAAAGAAGGTATAACCCCTATTCTAAACAGCTAGCATCCTCCGCTTTACTACTACAAAAAACCTTGCCATACCGTATTAACCGCATCAACCAGAACCAGACCTATCGTGTCCGAGCCAAATGATCCATTTCTTGCTTTTACGCTCCATTCAAATTCTGCAGATCTGCTAATTTGTGCTACTCTACTCTCTAATCTCTATACATAGAAATACCCCCACCCAAGACTAACGCTAACAAGCAAACCTTACCTAAAGCATTAACCTCTTCACATCGTGGACCTCAACATGGTTTTTAGCTTGGTTGTACACCGTCTCAAATGCATGCGTCCACACGTTAGCAAAACCCGTCACTGCCTGAAACACATGCGGCAATCCCATCTGAAAATTATTCAGCGTCATCGCCCTGGTCACACTCACCGCTTTCTCATACTTGGCCCTCTCATCCTCTGCCTTTCTCCTTACAACTTCCACCTTAGCTCTCTTCTCTCCAACCGGATCCTTCCTTCTAGATGATTCTGCCATCGAAAAAGGACCGTACTTGCACTCTAACGCTCTAAGCTCAACCACCTTCTTCTCAAGCTCTTTAAATGCCGACTCAGATCTTCTCTTTTGCTTTTGCTCTTCCGCTTGCTGCACTACAATCGCATGAATTACTGTTAAAAACGTTTTGATACCTTCCGAGGCAACTTTGTCTGGAGCATTATCAATCGCTAGATGCCACTCTTCGCAAAGGGAGTAAATTGCAGAGTCCTGCTTGGTTTTCGATAACGGGTTTTTGCTGAACTGGAAGAGGCTGAGGCGGAGCCATCCGGTGAGTGATTGAATGTAGTCTCGTTGAGCTTTTATTAGGTTGCAGAAGGAGAAGTGCCATTGTTGAACTTCAACTTCTAGCTGGAGAGTTGACTGGCGATGAATCTCAGATGTGGGGTCAGTAGATGGAATAGTGTTGAGGTACTTGAGTTGCTGAACTATGTGCATTTGAACTTGGTGGCATTCATACAGACTTCTCCACATAGACATTAACCTGTAAACCAAGAAAAGATGAATGACCAACCCATCATGCATGTAAAGACATAGATAAGTACATGCCGGTAGAAATGTGCAGGATTGGACCAAACGCCTGCATATTTGTACTAAAGGCAAGGATGATACGACTGTTGTCAAAGCAAATTTGTATTAGTGGGGTATACTTAATACAACACCTATAAAATACTTAATACAACACTTTTTGTTGTAAGTTTGCCAATTTGCCCTTTGTTCAATTTCAAAATTAAATTGAAAATTATAATTAAATGGGAAAAAAAGGAGAAGATTGGTGGTGGAGGTTGGTGGGTGGTGGTGGAGGTAGGCGGGAGTTGGTTTTTAATTAAATGGAAAAAAAAACTTTTTTTCTTGGTGGAGATGGTGGCGGAGGCTGGGTGGGAGGTGGTGGAAGCTGGGCGGAGGTTGGACAGGAGGTGGTGGAGGCTAGGCAGGCTGGGGGAGGGACTGGGGGAGGCCCAGTCCATGTGGGAGGAGAAGGGGAGGGACTGGGTCAAGAGCAGGCGGGTGGGCTGGGGGGGGGGAGGAATTGGGCTTGGCCCAGGCGGAGTGGGAGGGCTGGGGAGGGAGGTGTAGGGCCGTGGGGGGGAGGCTTGGCCCTAGCGGGGTGGGAGGGCTGGGGGTTGGGGTAGGCGGTGGGCGGTGCTCCGATGGGCGGTGGGGGTGGTCCGGTGGGTGGTGGGGTGGTTCGGTGGGCGGTGTTGGTCCGGTGTTCAATTTTTTATTATTTTTTTTAATTTGTCAAGGGTAATATAGTATTTTTACAATAAAAAGTGTTGTATTAAGTATTTTATATTATAGGTGCCGTATTAAGTACCTATGATTTGTATTTTGCCAATTCAGGTACAATTTTTGCAGGGTTGTACCAAATGCCTGCATCATTGTACTTAGCATTCTGCACCTTTTGCACATACACAACCAACTTGTGGTCTGCCTCACAAAGAAAGGATTCTACATGGTAGGATTCTTGACTGGAGAGTCAGGATCAGGTGTTACAAGGGGAGTGGGACCCAATGGGATCATGATGCAGAACCTCCTCATTGAAGGACACATGTCTTAATGCAATATTAAAGATTGTACAGTTTGATAAGTACACTAAAGACTAATACATACAAAGCACCAGCTAACAGAAGAAAAAAAGTCAAAAGCAATTATCAGTGCAGTACTGTATTCCTATTTGAGTATCACCACAGTTAGGTCAGGTATAGTTCTGTGCAGTACTCCAATAAGCTAGTTTCTCATTTGTTGCCCACACAATTTCCTTGGTTTAACATATACTACTTCAGTACCCTAATTTTGTGGCTGGTTTTAGTCCAATTTTCTGTTAATGAAACAACTTTCTTTTACTATGAGACGTAAAAAAGAGAAGCTAACCCTTTGACAATCTCAACAAGTTGCGGATAGAGCTCTGACTCCCTCAATTTGATTATCTCGGCAGAAGTGGTCTCGATGGCCTGGGAAGCAACCATCATCCTTGATTCTAACTTCTCGACCTCCTTTTTGGCTTTCTCTGTCTTCATGTAATCTGCCCTTTTCAAATCTAGCCTCCTCAGATCATCTGCTCTCTTCTCATGTTCAATCTTCAACGTCTCAGCATTCTTAAACCAAGCCAAAATTAGAAAAAGAGGTGGTTACACGTTAGTTAGCGCTACTTAAAAAGGGTTTGTGGCAAAACTAACCATAAAACTTTGGTTAAGGACCTAACTGTGACCAAAAAAACAATCAAACAATTCATACGGTGGAAAAATAAATAAATAATAACCATCAGTTCTCCAATAAAAAATTAACAAAAGTGCTGACTGTGCGAGGTAAAAATTAGCAAGGTATGCAAAGGTGAGGTCTAATCTTATTAAGGCTTGTACTTCTTGAGTTTGATTAATAGGACAAACTACTTAGTCACGTTGCCTATTTGCATATCCACGTGAGCACTTTTGTTAATTTTTTTAACGAGCAACTGATGTAGCGTCACCTTATGAATAATGTGATTGTTTTTATTGTCATTTTGACAGTTAAATTATATAGTAGGCTCCTAAAGCAAAGTTTGATAGTTAATTTTGCCATTAACCTCTACTTAAAATAACAAAAAAGTTACAACCATTGATGCACTTTCCTTCAGATTTCTATTCCCCCCTATCTTTAGAAAAGTGAAAATTTCAATATCCTTGGTGGGCCCCCACATAGTAAAAAAGAAGTATGGGAAATCTAGGTGCGAGTGAAAAAATGAAACATGAACAATAATGGTGCTCCATTCTTCAACTTTATTACTAAATAAAGGACAATAATTTTGTCCTGTGCTTGCAACTTATTGAAAGATGGGTTCAACCTAGGGCGGCCAAATTCCAAGACAGAAAAGTGAGGTTGACAAGAATTGACCAAGAAACCGAAACTATTAATATTGGTAAAAGTAATTCTGATATAGAAACTGTAAAAAAGTTTAGTCAAAGTTACCTTAACCTCCAGGTAAAGTTTTTTCTCCCAAGCATACAACCTCTCCACGGTAGAACAGTGACTGCCGGAGACAACTCCAACACCACCAACAATGCTAACCCCACCTACCTTTTCGCCCAACTTTCCAAACCCATTCCACTTCGGACTTGAACTCCATGAGCAAAACAATGGGTTCAAACTCTTCCCGTATCCATGGACCTTACCTGTCAAATATCGATGCATTGCATAGGTTGCAGACCACATGAGCTTTATAAGTTCATTTTGATTCGTAAAATTTTAAAAATTTTGGGTGCATAATAACTCTAGGAAATTAAGCCACTTGTAATATCTCTAAAAGTCAATTGAAAATCACACCAAGGAAAATGACTATATAAGCATTTGCGGGCTGATACAACCCTTGTCGTCTTGTCCAAATAAAAATACAACGGTAAAGTATTATCACACACCAACCATAAATTTACATCCCCAAAATCTGATTCGGTTGTTTTCCATTCCTAGATTCCTCGAGTCCATCAATGCACTGCTAGATGCTTTTCTTATTACCACAACATGAACTGAGGGATTCTAAAAGAAGCGACGGGTGGAGGGTCCCAAACCCCAAACAGGCAATAGAGGTCCCGATTACATAGAACATAAATATTTATCGGCCATTAATGACAATTTTCAAATTTAAATATCGGCCATCCCCGTCAATTGGAACTGCAAAAATTAATCATCTCAGATGAATTTGACCGAATTGACCAAGTGTAATCAATCAAAATTCATTTCATTATTCTGTCATTTCAAGATCAAAGCCCACCTGTACTCCCATGTGGACAAATAATATAGTCTATTTGTTGTCGAATACAAGACACACGTGCAATAACATGTACACTAGTAGATACATATATTATTTGTATATCTATACGTATAATTGTATAGTAATTTAATTTCTTTTTTAGATTGGTTTACCTGATGATCTTTGATCGGAAAAGGTACAGGTGGGAATTTCCAGCAGCGACGACAGTTTGCCACCGGAATCAGCCGCTTGCATAAAGTACTCATCAAGCTCTTTGATTATCTCCACTAGATCTTTACTCTTCGTCGATACCACCACCGCGAGCTCACTAGTAGTTGCCGTAGACGTGGTGACTTTTGAAAAACCGCTGATGGCAGAGGGCGGCGCCGCCACGTTCGCCGCCCCAACTGTCGTCGTAACAGCCACTTCAGAAGCAATGGTGGTGTCCTCCCACTCCTCCTCCGTCACCGACCTAGATGACGACGGCATGAACGGGTCCCAAAAATCCCAGGTGGAAGAGGGCGGTGGAGGTGGGGGCGGAGGCGGAGGCGGCGGTCGGGCGGAGGAGGTGGTTGAAGTAGTCCACGTCTCGGACGTGGAACTCATCGGTGGCGGCGGAGGCGGTAGCGGAGTCGGCTGTTGAGGCGGCGGCGAAGGGAGAATTGGCGGCAGGTGGTGCTGTTGTAGTTGTTGGTGATGGAGGGTGGTTTCCGCGGTGGCGAATTGAAGAAGCGCCGCCCCCGTACTCCTTAGTGACCGCAAATACATACCGTGTGAAGCGGAAAAAGCTTGTCTAGCCTTGACAAACTGTTTCATATATCTCTTTCGAGCTTTACATCTCGAAACCATTTCTTCTCTCTCTATTCTTGAATAACAGCAACCCATCTTCTCTCTCTAGATAGAACAACACCAAACTTTCTCTATCTACAACAATCAGCCAATTCCCATCTGGGTTTTTCGGGGTTTTAATCTTTTTGAAAAAAAAAAAAACAAAAACCACTGTGTTGTCTTTCTTGCTTCGATAAAAGAAGCGTTTCCTTCAACAACAGAGAGCTTTCATCAATGGAGGAAACTGGTACAGTCAAACATTATGTAAAGTCACAATCTCACCTGCAAAGCGTTTACTTCTTTTACAAGAGCTAGCACACCAATTTTTCTTGCCACTTGAAAGTAACACACACAAACACACGCATACAAAAGAAAGAAAATCTAGCTCTCTCTCTCTCTCTCTCTCTAATGCAGTGAGGGGATGGGGGATGAAGGAAGGAAGATAAGAGCTTTTGAGATGTACAGCAGCAGCTGGGTAGGCAAGTGTGTTGTTGGGCAGAGTGCCATAATATTTATCTGGGAATTCTTGACAAATATGCCCCTCAAAATGTCTGCGATTAACGATATGGACCTTCCACATGCAGAATGCAGACGGGCATTTGTTAATTGTTAGGCCAATACTGCCGGAGAAATGGTCAGATTATGAGGAGGGTATTTTGGTAACTAGATATTTCAACGGACAGGACTGGACTAATATGGAAATGTTTTAAATGAAAAGGGTAGATTTTTGGCAAATGTTTATCATGTTTGTGAAGGTAAATCAGTTACAGAGGCAAAACGGAAGGCAGGCAAAATGCATTTTGACTGGGTGAAGTTTCTCCCTGTTTTTTTTTCTCATAAATAAATGGTAAATATTTGTATAAGACGATCTTTCCGATATTTTTTGTAAAATGAATCTTTTTTATCTGATCCATCATGTATTGATGGATTGAGTAGTGAAAGAATGAGTCTCCGTCTTACGAATTAAGAACCGTAAAATAGTATTACAAAAGACCTACTTTAAATAAATATATCAAACTAGGAGTTCCAACATTTGGATTTTTTTTAATTTTATTTTTCAAGCAAAATGATTCACACACTTGTTTTATTTACTCACTAATAAATAATAATCCACCCCTGCGCTATACGAAATCTAAAAAAAAAAAAAACCTATTAATTTTTTAGTGATCGGAATGTATCAAAAAAGTAATGATAATCATTGAAATAATAATTATAATGTAATGATTTTTAAAAAAAGTTAAATTATAGAGTATTACGTTAATACAACGCAAAGAGTACTTTGGAATTCCGATTGTGGGCTTATATTGATTGCAATTCTCAAATTCCAATAATCATTGTAAGATGCGAAATTCAATTTTTTTAGTTTAGAGCACAGTTTATATATTCAATGTATTCATGTAGATTTGTAATAACTAATACAGTTGTTTATATTTCAAGGTGAGAACGAATTTGTTCAAAATAATATTGTATTATTAAGGTTGACAATTTTATTAATTATCAATAAGTAATTAATTATTAATCAATATATATCATCTTCAAAATTCATCAATATCTCTTAAAAAATAGTACTCCATCTGTCCATAAATAATCGTCCTAGTTGACCCGGCGCACAGTTTAAGAAAAAATATTTGACTTGATTATTTATATTAGTTTAATATGTAGTTTCCTTTAAAGCTCATGTGTATGTGACTCATAATTAAAGTAGGGTGAAAAAGTAAGGATAAAGTGATAAAAATGATGTTTTAAAAAAGTAAGTTTCAAACTGGACAATTATTTTAGGACTGACGAATAAGGAAAGGAGGATGATAATTCAGGTACGGATGAAGTAATATAAAGTTGTGACATAGACGTCATTATATTTTGCTTTAATATTTTATAGATTTTCAATTGACTCATATGCTAGAGATTGATTGATACTATCTCATAGGTAAGGATATGAGAAAATATTTAGTGTAATGCACCTACTTAAAGAAATAAATTTAGGTAAGGATAGGAGAAAATATTTAGTGGTCATGAAGGGAAGCTCGTGACAAGTTTATGTGGTGTAACATGATTAACTGTGACATATTTTAATGTTAAAATAGCTCAATAAGTAAAGTTTATAAAAACTTAAAGGGGTAGTCCAGTGATAAAGTTAGAATTTTATAAAATGTAAGGTGTTTATATTCGAAATGTTGATTAATTTTTTTTTCAGTAAAACACTTATCACTTAATGTAAGAATAAAATAAAAGTAGTAAAGTGATATTTAGAAAAGAAAATTAAGAAATTGGACTTTTTTTTGGAACAGATAAAAAAATTAAAAAAATGATTTTTTTAGGAGCTAGGGGAGTACTTCATTTGTCACAAAGAAATTAAATGATTTTCTTACTGTGATTTTTATTTCGTCAACTTAATAAACTTTGACCAGATATTTCTGAAGATATACCCCTCTCAAAATTCTGAAAATTATTGATAGTATTCCAATAGTGTCTCAATGGTTGAAACTTTATTATCTTAGACATAGTCCCACTGTTTATTAAAGAGTGTCTCGTTTGACTTAAAACAGATGAATTTTGACCATATAAATTACAGTAAGTTTCAAAGTTTTTTTTCTTTTTTTAGTAAAGAAAAGCGCAACAAAAAAATGATGGAGGAAAAAAAAGGTAAAGAAGAGAGAATGATTATTGGGAAAAAAATTCAATGAGAAAAATGATCAAAATCGGTAAAGGTTTTCCGGTGGAATAGAGAGAGAAGAGATAGAAAAGATTAGTAGAGACAAAATAGTGGAATCATAATGGAAAGGGATCTAAAGAGAATAGTGATAACCAGAGAGAGACATGGAGTCGTAGAGATAGGGATAGAGTAGAGAGACGTTAATAAGTAGAGAGAGACATAGCATCCACAATGGTTGCACCCTAAAACACCCTTTATATAACCCCCTAAACCTTTTTAGAGGTCCTTTAAAAAAGTTTCAACTCCAATGAGCACTCTGTATATAACCCTTTAAATTGGTGACATCTTAACTAACAAACCTAACTATCAATATATTTCTTTTTTTTATTTTTTTATTTTCTTACCGCAATTGAAATAAAATATTTATACATTTAAATTTTATATTTTATGAAAATTATATTATATGTTTTGATTATATCAATTATTTTTATTTAAATAAAGTTTTGTCACACTTTTTAATATTATCAATATACCCATAATTTTAAGTTATAAATAATAAAAAAAGGGAAATGATACTGCAAAAAATATACTAAATTAATTGAAAAAGAAAATGGAAAAAATGGGAAAACATATCATCATCAAAGTGATGATGCGAGTTGAGTTGTTTATTTAATTCATAGACTCTCTACTCTAATACATCAAAATTTTAGCCAAAAACTGGATGCTTTGATCATGACAAAAAAAATTCAGTTTTTGCCGCCTTCTTTAAATTTTGGAACAAAATTTTTGAAAGGGAACGAATAGTAGGAAGAAGACCAATGGAGAAGGAGATATGTGGGGGAGAGAGAAGAAAGAGAGATGAATGGCGCTAAAACTCACCCAATAAGTTGGGGAAAATTAGTTTTTTTTTAGGGATAGGGTGATAGGGTGATTGATAGGGTGTCCATCCACAATGGTTGACCCTAAAACACCCCTTTATATAACCTAAACCTTTTTAGAGGCCCTTTAAAAAGTTTCAACTCAATGAGCATCCTCTATATAACCCTTTGAATTGATGACATCTTAACTAACAAACCTAACTACCAATATATTTCTATTTTTTATTTTTTATTTTCTTACCGCGATTGAAATAAAATATTTATACATTTAAATTTTATATTTTATGAAAATTATATTATATGTTTTGATTATATCAATTATTTTTATTTAAATAAAGTTTTGTCACACTTTTTAATATTATCAATATACTCATAATTTTAAGTCATAAATAATAAAAAGGAAAATGATCTTGCAAAAATACACTAAATTAATTGAAAAGAAAATGGAAAAAATGGGAAAGCATATCATCATCAAAGTGATGATGTGAGTTGAGTTGTTTATTTAATTCATAGGCTCTCCACTCTAATACATTAAAATTTTAGCCAAAAACTGGATGCTCTGATCAAGCCAAAAAAATTTCAGTTTTTGCCGCTTTCTTTAAATTTTGGAACAAAATTTTTGAAAGAGAAACGAATACTAGGAAGAAGACCAATGTAGAAGGAGATATGTGGGGGAGATGTGGGGAGAGAAAGAGAGATGAATGGAGGCTAAAACTCACCCAATAAGTTGGGGGAGAATTAGCTTTTTTTAGGGATAGGGTGATTGATAGGGTGTCCACTGTGAACTTAAGTGTGGTAAAAAAAACCCTAAAAAGGGTTTTAGGGTGTTAATAAAGGGAACCACTGTGGATGCTCTTAAGTGTGGTAAAAAAACCCTAAAAAGAGTTTTAGGGTGTTAATAAAGGGAACCACTGTGGATGCTCTAATGATAGAGAGACGTTAATATGTAGTGGTAAAAATTTGTATAGGATTTAAATTTGTAAAACGAATTTCCAAAAATGACTATAAAAAAGGCTGATGGAAAGGGTAACTCATCAACAAAGACTGCGGGTTACTCAATAAGAAATCGAATCAAAATATGAGAGAAAATGAACTCAAAATTGGATAAATAGTGCTGAAACCTGCTGATCGGTCCGGGTCCACTAATACAACACGCTGGTCACTCAAGGGGAGCATCGCCACGTGTCCGTTCGGCAGGGGTGCCAGCGCATTAATGAGATCTTTCTCATTTTGCTTTGGTGCCCCTGTTTTATTAAAGTTTGTTGTCAAAAATTGTATTCTTCTCAAATCTTGCAATTTCGTCCTTTATTAGCTCAGTTAGCCCTCCGTTAGCCTTATTTGTTTTGAAATGTTTGACGAACCCTAACGGAATTTGACAAAATGATAAGAGACAGATTTAAAAAGCAAAAATATCACATTTTAAGGTCAAAAGTGACTCTTTTTATGTGAAAAATATATATAATTTTATTACAATACAAAGTAACACTCTTAATATTAAAAAGTGATACATTTAATATTAAAAAGTGACACTTTAAAACTAACAGTGAGAATTTTAATTTATATATTTATAATGCAAAATAGCACTTTCTAAAGCAAAAGTAGCATATTTAAAACTAAAAAGTAACACATTTAAGACTTAAAAATAACATCTTTTAAAAGAAAACATGATAATTTTTTTATTAAAAACACAAAGTGACACATTTTATGTTGAAAAACGACACATTTTATACTGAAAAGTGATCATTTTAATACTAAAAAGTGACACGCTTCATTTATACACGTGAGGGGTGATGCTATAATTTTCAAAAATCGAGAGATTACACTAAAATTACTGAATTTTGATATATTTAATAAGAATAGATCCATCTTACAGATTAAGATTCATAAAAATCCTACAAAAGACTTACTCATATGTAGAAGGGTAGTCGAAAATGCTTGAAAATAATTATGTTAGACAACTTGTTGGAAAAAAGCGTTGTTATAATATATTTGTAAGAAAAAATGTAGTCGAAAGATTTTTTTCTCCATAACAGGGTTAAAAAGATATATGACTCGGGCTGAATTTTCTTTACAAGAAGATGTTAAATGGATATTGTAGTTTTTGTTTTAGTTATAGATCGTGTAAGTGTAACGTCTATCAACTAAAGTAAGAATCAAATCAATAGTCAAAAGAGAAAAAGTAACTTCCAAAAAAAAAAAAAAAAAGATCAGAAAGTGTTTGCTTTTTTTTTTTTTTGGAACAATCTATAAAGAAAATATGAATATTTTTTATTAAATGATGGAGTGATAAATGACTAAATGTATATAATATTTCATATTATCTTATGTTGACTTTCTATTAAGGACAATAATTGACAATTTATTCATAATGAATATATTTTAAGTAATAATTAAATATTATCTTTTGTTGACTTTCCTATATAAAAAAAATACAATGAGTACTAGTTTTTAGAAAGATGTAATACTATTCAAAAATTAGGTTTTCGTAATACTGTCTTACGAATCTTTATTTATAAGACAGAATCTCACTATCTCATAACTTACCTCACCAACATATGATGGATTTATTAAAAGAGATCTATCTTACAGAAAACATCCGTAAGACTTACTTTCTCATTCAAATGTCAACTTTGATTTTTTTTTTTACTTTTCATAAGTTATGGTTACAAAAGCCATGGGGCTTTTAGTAATGTACTGTCTTAAAATTTATCTTTTAAATATTTTTATTATATTACCAATTAGATCAATATAATTTATGATTTCAAACTAAACAATCTAAATAAAGTTGAAAATTGTATCTAGGGTTAAGTGCAGTAGTGAATCATGCACTATTAAAAAAATTGAACTTAGTTTTTGTACGATGCAAATGCACACTAATAATTAAAGTTGGTCGCTTTTGCACCTCGATGGTCCATGAGTTGGATACTGTTAAAGTTTGATATATTGGATGAGATTAGAGGGGTCAAATTATATATATTGAAAGTTTAAGGTATTTTGAAAGTTTGAAGTAGTAAAAATAAAAATAAATATTTATAGAAAAACACTCGTGATTTCATGATTTTTTTAAATTAATAATTTATTTATAGTAATTTAGATTTTATATTATTTATTTAAAGTAAATATTTTTAAAATACACTCCTGATTCTCAATAAATTTTTTTTAAAATCAGTTATTTAAAATGTAAAATGCGTACGTAAACACTCTGAACGTCTTTTTCAACAGATAAATGACTAAAATGTGAAGTTTTCATTTTACCAAAAGACTGAGGTACGATATTTGAAATAGTTTTCGAGTCGAGTCTAAGTGTTTGTTTGGTGAAGTGTTTTGACCAAAATACAGACAAAAAATGCAGTGTTTTCTCTTTAAAAGTGTTTCAATGCAGCGTTTTAAAACATAACGTTTTAAAAAGATGCATCATTTTAAAACGTTATAATTTGGAGCGTTTTAAAAATAAAATGAGTTTACAAGTACTCTATTTATGAAAATAACATTTCGAAATATTTTATGAAACATGTTTACAAGAAAAATATTATGTTTTGAAAATGACGTATTTTAAAAACACTGTATTTAAAAAAAACTACATTTTTAAAGCGATGTACCACACGGGGCCTAATGCTTATTTTACCAACACATAATCATTTTTTTCCAAATAGATAAATGACTAGTGATTCACGTTTGAGTTTATTGTTAGCAAAGACTTGTATAGGACGGTCTTACGGATCCTAAATCCGTAAGACTGAGCCTCATTTAGAAATTCGTGGGTTAATAACAAAACATGTTAATTAAAATCACAAAAGTTGGCTAGCTGAGTTTGTGAAAGGCGAAGTTTAGCTCAAGGCAATGCAAGGTTCTACACGCCCAAGCTTCAAATTTAAGTTTTAATGTTCATTTCTTCTATTTGCTCCGGCACCCCTCCATTTTCAATGTTTGTCGCTGAATTCCCACGCCTTGCAGTTTAATTATTTGTCAGCTCCGTTAGCCATCCGTTAGTATCAATTGCCTTGAGATACTTGACAAATCCTAACGGACTTTGACGAAATGCTAAATGATACATTTAAAACCAAACGTGACGCATTAAAAACACAAAAGTGACACATTTTAATGTTAAAAGTGACACTATAAATGAAAATTTATTATAATTTTTATTAAAATACAAAGTAACACTCTTGATATTAAAAAGTGACACATTTAATACTAAAAAGTGACACTCTTAATACTAAAAAGTGACACATTTAATACTAAAAAGTGACACTCTTCCTTAAAGAATTTACCGGACCAAAATGAATCATCTCGTGTTTCAAGTTCATCTACTACATGCCTAGATCATGCTCGCTCTGTTACGAAGGAAAGGGGAAAAAGAATTAAGGGAAGTATTGAAAAGGGCAAGAAAAGGACTACTGATTTTTCTGATTCCTATCAAGTCAAGGAATTTGGTTCCAAGACTCCTAATTCTCGGTTATTTTAGACATATTTTCAGTAAATTTTGTAAGTTTGAGTAAGAAACATATACTTTACCTTGAAAATGTTATGGTTTTGTGTTTTTTAATGATTGACACTTGAGATTATATACATTTCTATGAATGAGAAGATATATTTCAGTAGTGTTCAGTTGGTTATTGCTGTTAAAATCACTAGCCCAAAAGTGACACACTTTAGTCCTAAAAGTAACATACTCCAAGTCTAAAAGTGACACTCTTATTGATACAAATTATATGATTATAAAAATGAGTTATTTTACCAAAAGTGACACACATAATGCCTAAAAGTGACACAATTAATACCTAAAATTGACACACTAAACATGACACTTATGAATAAAAATTAAAAGATGAAAAGTGATTTTTTTTTTTTACAAAAAGTGACACACGTAAAACTTAAAAGCGATACATTCTATGTTTAAAAGCAGTGTTCTAAAACTCCCCGTCTAGCTCCGCCTAGGCCTCTCTCTACCATCGCGACTTTCTTAGTCGCCGCCTAATCGATCAAGTCGGCGTCTACGCCAAACCTCGCCGACTTTAATTTATTTTTGTAGCTTTGATTTTGTGGCATGCGGTGACCGGAGAAGGAAGGGGGAGTGGTAATGGTGATGCAGAAAGGGAGGTAATGTGGGGCGAACTGGAGTAATATATTTTTTTTGTTTTTAGCTCTAAACTTGGCTGGTTTATTGCTTTGAGGTTGTTGACAATTGCGATTAATGGTAGGTTTGTATATTTTTGTTTATTTTACAAATATAGACAAGTGTTTGATAAAATGACAAGTATAAAAAAAATTAAATTTGTATTCAATGTGTGTTGATCTTTGATGTAAATTATCAAAAAAATGGTAATTATGCCTTAATTCTAGTCCCCGCCTAGGCCCCGATTACGTCTCGACTAGTCCCTTAGGTGCTAATGTGTCGCCTAGCGGCCGTCTAATGATTTTTAGAAACTTGTTTAAAAGTGACACTCTGATTTTAAGTAACTAAGTAAAACTTAATCAGACTTAAGGCAACAATTATCCAAAAGTGACACACGCTAAGCCTAAAAGTAACACTCTGATTGATCGTAAATGTAAACAATACTAAAATAACATATCTTTAGTAATAAAAGATAAAAACAACCCTAGGTTGCGAACCTAACTACCTAAGACCAAGTGCACTAATTCTTACACTTTATGAGATGCGATGTGAACCGTCTCAACAAATTGATTTTTATGACTTTTTATAACGTATTATTAATTTATTATAACCCGTGAATTTATAAATGGGGCTTCATCTTACGGATAAGGATCCGTACGACCGTCTTACAGGAGACCACCTCTTTGTTTTGGGCTATACATTTTTCTTTTAATTACCAATCCAAGGAGTATTTATGTATTTCCTCGGTCTCAAGAAAACAAAATAAAAAGTCATATTATCCGTTTGATTTCTTCTGAAAAGGGTAGTTATATTTCTAATATTTAAGCTATAAAATGTTCATATTATTGCAATCCTTTTGACAATTGGATTCATATTTTATTTTGTTGTGCATTGCGTAAAAGATTGTTTTAATTTGCTTTATTGGTGAATTATGAATTTAGGAAGTTCCAGAATTTGGAGGTCAGATGAACTGTGCGTAGGCATGTATTTGATTGACATTAGTTCTTGATTTCTTGTTGCATGTATTTAACTTCTTCTTCTTCTTCTTCTTTTTTTTTTTTTTTTTTTTGAGTAAATCATCTGTAACACGATCTTATATATCTTCATTCGTAAGACGGAATCTCATTCTCTCATAACTTAATCTTCAAACATACGATGGGTCGGATAGTGAAGATTCGTCTTACAAAAAATACGTGTAAGACCATCTTACCTAAAAAAAAAAAAATTCTTGTAGATTTGAAAGACTTGAAATATAATTCCTATTATAATGATCGTTTGGTAGACTATATTAATATTCACCCCCAATAAGTTTAGGGTCAACCTCGTATAAATGTAATGTGAAAAATAAATATAAACACAAATAAAAATTGACTTTTTAAATATGATTATCTTTCTTAAAAAACCTGTTATCTTTTTTTAAAAAAACATCTCTCTTTCTTTGTGCTCTGATACCATTCCAATGATTTTTTTCTTTTTTTTTAATTCATGTAATATATATATATATATACACACACACATATATCGTTTTTTATTTTGATTGAATTGAATATAACATTAATTGTAAAACTCAAAAGATAAAAAAAAATTAGGAAAGTTAGTCTTAGGTGTATTTTATATTCCTATAAGATAGATCATATCGACCCGAATCAGCGAGTGTTGGTGAGTTGAGTTGTGAGATAACCAAATTCTATCTTGGGACTTAAAATCAATAAGACAGTCTCACATGAGACATACTCTTAGCAAAATAAAAATAAAAATTAGAATACATATTATTCTCACTATCTATCTATGTACGGCGCACTAACATATATATATATATATATATATATATATATATATATATATATATATATATATATATATATATATATATACACTGTATAATAAATCGGGTTCCTACTTGTACATTAAAAAAGGGGGAAAATTGTTAATTTTGTTACTGTACGTACTTTGATAAATCTTTACATTTTGCTATTGTATTATTTTTCGAGTGAAGTTGTCATTGTATTTTTAAAGATAAATACGATTTCACCACTATCTCTAACTGTCATCCAATTTTAACGGAAGTAGTTTCAGTTGTCACCCCTAAAGTTTTTTAAAATATTAGAAGATAATTAATAATTGTTGATGTTAAAAGGTAGATTGATTTTTGGTTAAATTATAAAGGGGTGGTCCTTTTTTTTTTTTTTTGTTGCTTTTAAGGGTTATAAAAAAATACTACTCCCTCCGTCTCAAAATTATTGTCTGGGTTGATTTGGCGTACGGTTTAAGAAAACACATTTGACTAGATTATTAATATTAGTTTGATGCGTAATTTACTTTAAAGCCCATGTATATGTAGCTTATAATTATAGTAGGATGAAAAAATAAGGGTAAAGTAGTAAAAATGTTGTCCTAAAAAAGAAAATTTCAAGCAAGACAATAATTTTGGGACGGACGAAAAGAGAAAGCAAGACAATACTTTTGTGATGGAGGGAGTATTTTATAAACAAACAATGAAAGAATGAATGAATTATAAAAATACAAATAAGAAGAAAGATATATTGTTTGAATAAAAAAGAAGAGAACAATATTTAAATTAATTAATATATGCATTTTGTCTTAATGGATCATATAATAAAAATATAATAATATTCTTCATATTTTATTCATCCAAATATCGATTTTGATAAATAAATATATTATTTCGATGCTCTTACTGGTTAAAACACATTTGTGCAATTACCTTTATCAACAAACAAATGACATGTAAAGAAATTCGTGTCTCAAGTTGTACAATTTCCTTCACTAAAAACATTAATTTTTCAATATTAGAAGAGATGTATCTCACATTGGTTAGAAATTGATGTTGGTTTTAAAAATACGATTATTATAAGTACTAATAGAAGATATGTATCATACATTGGTTGGAAAATGATATTAGTTTTCAAAGTCATTTGATAAAAGCCTTCAACCATAATTAACAATAGAATATGTATATCTTACATTGGTTAGAAAATGATGTTGATTTTATATTATTTTATATTATGACCAATAAAAGAGATATATAACACATTGTTTTAAAAGAAAATATTAGATTTTAAAGTTTTTAGACTAAAAACTTTCACTTTTACAAGAGATATATCTCATATTGGTTACAGATTATTTTACTATTGTTACCAATAGAAAAGATGTATCACACATTGGTTAAAAATTGATGTTGTTAAAAAAAAATACTATTATTAATTACCAATACAAGAGATGTATCATACATTGGTTAGAAAATGATGTTAATTTTCAAATTCTTTTGATAAAAGACTTCTACTATTATTACAAATAAAAGATGTGTATCTCACATTGGGTAAACAATGATGTTGATTTTAAATTATTTTAGATTATATAAATTTTTTTTACTATTATTAGTAATACAAAATATATATCACACATTTGTTATAAGTTGATAGTAGTTTTAAATTACTATTATTACCAATAAAATAGATAAATCTTACATTGGTTAAAAAATGATTTTTATTTTAAAAGTCTTTAAATAAAAAGATTTTTATTTTTATCATCATTAAAAGAGAGGAGAAGAGATGTATCTCATTATAGAGAAAGAGATGTTGGTTTTAAATTTTTTTAGATAAAAGAGAAGAGAAGAGATGTATTACCAAATGATGAGATGTATTCCACATTGATTAGAGAGTGATGTAGATATTAAAAGTCTTTTTATAAAAGGCTTAATACTAATAGAAAAAATATGTATTTCACGCTAGTTAGGAAAGTGATATTGGTTTAAAATGTTTTTAGATAATGTATCTCACATTGGTTATAAAGAGATCTACATTATTTAGAAACATAATTGGTTATAAAAGTCTTTAGATAAAATAATTTTTATGTTATTATCAATATAAAAGATGTATCACACATTTTTACAAAGAGATGTTGGTTTCAAAACTCTTTAAATAAAATACTACTATTATTATTATTTTAATGTTATAGCCAATAGAAAAGATGTATCCCACATTGTTTAGAAAGAAATATTGATTTCAAAAGTTTTTATATAAAAGACTATTATTATTACTATAGAATAATGTATCCTACATTTGTTAGAAATTAGTGTTGGTTTTAAAAATACTATTATTACTAATAGAAAAGATATATATCACATGGTTAAAAAAGAGATGTTTGTTTTAAAAGTCTTTAAATAAAAGTCTTAAACTTTTATTACCAATATAAATAGAAAAGAAACATCTCACATTGTTAGAATATGAATAATGATTTTAAAATAAATATTTTAATAACATAAAGTCCAAAATTTAAGGTGTCTACTAACGCAGATATGTTAAAAGCTTTCATTCGGACGATTTTTTTTTCATTTATGACAATGATGATAAGAATTGTACAGTATTATTTTTATTATCACTATTATTATTATTATTATTATTATTATTATTATTATTATTATTATTATTATTATTATTATTATTATTATTATTATTATTATTATTATTATTATTATTATTATTATTATTATTATTATTATTATTATTATTATTATTATTATTATAACAATAATACTATTATTATTCTCAAGCATTCATGTGTGACTCATTATTTTTCAACCATTACCTATTAATAATATATTAATAATTAATACAATAATGAGATATTAATCTCTACTATTAATATCTTTTATTGTTAATAGTAAAAGTCTTATATATATATATATATATATATATAGGTCCTGGGGCTGTAGGTGGTTCCAAGGGTTGGGCTACGTGAGCTGGGTTCAGAACGTCGTGAGACAGTTCGGTCCATATCCGGTGTGGGCGTTAGAGCATTGAGAGGACTTTTCTCTAGTACGAGAGGACTGGAAAGGACGCATCTCTGGTGTACCAGTTATCGTGCCCACGGTAAACGCTGGGTAGCCAAGTGCGGAGCGGATAACTGCTGAAAGCATCTAAGTAGTAAGCCCACCCCAAGATGAGTGCTCTCCTATTCCGACTTCCCCAGAGCCACCGGTAGTACAGCCGAGACAGCGACGGGTTTTATATATATTGTTAGAATTTGGAGGCCCATTTGTGTGGCAGCCTTCTTCCATTGCAAAGCCCAAAAATCAGATCTGCCCATTCTCTTGTTGCTTGACCGTCCAGCCCATTATCCTGGCTTGAGAAACCGGTTACCTGTTGCCTTTTTGAATCCCTTGATTTTCTCCTTCATTGGCATCTTGACTTGGTATAAATATACCACTCCTTCGGCAGCCTTGTTCTGTGAGAGACGAAAACAACAGTGAGCTTTGTGAGAGAAAATCCATTCCTCCTCTTCTTCTTCTTCTGTGATGAAGGTGACTCTCCGTGGGTCAGTCGCGATCCTCTCCGTCCATCTCCTTCTTTGTGATTGAGAGTGTGTTGGTAGTACTGAGTTTTGAGGCTCTCTCCTTGGGTAATACTTACTGGTATTAACGTGGTCTCACTGGTAGACTTGGGTCGGTGAAAGGTGTCTGAGCCGAAGAGTTTATAGCCTAGACCTTCGTGGTCAATTAAGGCGAGTCGTGCTTGGGTCACGGCGTTATAATAAAACTCTTCGTGTCCTTTCTTTTCTTTTGTCCAATTACTCTTATTGCTCTAGACTAATATTTGTTTTGCAGGAACATAGCTTATTGGTCTAAGAGTTTAATTGGTGGTACTAATTAATTAGCTATTTGTATTAATAGGCTAGTTGTTAGTGGTTGTATTTTTGATTCATTTCAAAAGCTCCGTTTTTTGTACGGGTTCATTCTGGGCAGTGTGATATAAAATCACAACAGTGGTATCAGAGCCCGTGTTCCGTACCGTGAAACGGTAGAGCCTCCTTCGATCCAAAAATCGGTAACTCCAAAAAGGTTTATTTGGTGAGCTTCTTTCATCTCGAAATAATTACGGTTTTTTTGTGTTTAAAATTCTCGTAATTTATTTGATTGATTGTGCTCTATTTAAATCTCTACTGTTTGGTTGGAATTTGATTGCTTGAATTTATTTTATTTTTTGGTGATAATAAAAAATAAAAAATATTCTTATATTTTCTGATTTGGTTTGATTTGTTGGTTTTGTGTTATTTCTCTAAATGAGTTCTTCATCTAATTATAGTTTGGAACCTTTTAATGGGAAAAGTGATTTTTCTATGTGGCAAATGAAGATGAAAAGTATTTTAATTAAAGAAAATGTTTTCAAAGCCATAACTTTAAAGTATGCTAAAGACACTTCTGAAGATGCCATAATTGAAATGGATGAATCTGCCTACTCCTCGATTATCTTAAACCTGTCTGAATCGGTTATTCGGAAATGTGGTGAACATGCTCATGCTAAGAGTCTTTGGGAAAAATTGGAGCAAATTTATTTTGGAAAAACATTGCCAAGTAAAATTTATTTCCTAGAAAAAATTTTCAGTTTTAAATTAGATCTTAGCAAAGACATGGAAGATAATATTGATATTTTTACCAAATTGGTAGAAGACATAAAACAAACCGGTGATGAACACATAGATGATTACTCTTCGATTGTGCTTTTAAATGCTATACCTGATTCTTATGTTGACGTGAAATCTGCTATTAAGTATGGTAGGGATAAGATCACACTTGATACGGTGATATCTAGTTTAAAAGGCAAAGAATTGGATTTGAAAGCTAAAAAGGAAAATCTAACACCAAGAGGTGAGAGGTAGACGCCGAGAGAAATAATGGTCAAAGATAATCATAATAATCAAAACCAAGGAATAATCGACTCGAAATAAGAATAGAAATAAAAGTAGGTCAAAATCTAGAACCAAAGGTAGGAAGTGTTACAACTGTGGTGAAAGTGGACATTTTAGGAAAGATTGCACAAATCCTAAAAAGAAAATTTTGAATCCGCAAAGTGATTGCAATATGGCTTCTGCTAGTGAGGATTGTGGTGATGTTTTTATGGTAACTAATTTATGTGAAAGTATTGTTAATTATATTCATACCATGCCTGCTTGTGAAAATGAATGGTTGATTGACTCTGGATGTACTTATCACATGTCACCATTTAAAAACTTCTTTTGTTCCTACAAAAGCTTGGAAAATGGTTTTGTTTCTTTAGCCAATGAGAAAAAGTGTTCTATAGCCAGAATTGGTGATATTTATTTAAAATTTAATTCTGGAAATACTTTTACCTTGAAAAATGTTCGACATGTGCCCGATTTGTAATAACTGATTTGTGTGCATCTTTAGAAGATGATGGTTTGAAAGGTAAGTGGGGAAAAGAAATGATGAAAATTCTAAAGGGATCTTTAGTTGTCGTTAAGGCTGAAAAACGCCGTAACTTGTATGTTTTCTCTGCCATGCCTGTTTGTCTTGATGATAACTTTGCTAATCTTGTTAAAGAAGATAAAACAAGTTTGTGGCATAAAAAGCTTGGACACGTGAGTAGTAAGGGTCTTGAAATTTTAAACAAAATGGATTTTTGGAAAAGATAAAATTTCATTTGCCTGTGGAAACTAGTGTGATGAGCAAACAAAAACGTGTTAGTTTTCCACCTTCCCCAACCCCAAAAATTTTTCTTCAAAAACGCACTTGATTATATACATGCCGATGTGTGGGGTCGCTGATTACTCCACTCATGGTGTAAGTCGTTACTTATTGTATCATTGATGATTTTTCAAGGAAGGTTTGGTTGTTTTTAATGAGAAACAAATCGATGTGTTTGAAAATTTCAGGAAAACTTTGATTGAAAACCAAACCGGTCTTAAAATCAAGAAACTTCTTTGATAATGGGTTAGAGTGCGCAACTTTGAAATGGATAAATTTTGTTAAGCAATAGGTTCGGAGGCACAAGAATGTGCCTTATAATCCGCAACAAAATGGTGTTCTTTGAAAGAATGAATAGAACCCTATTGGGCGTGTTAGGAGCATGTTAGTCTCCGGTCTCCAAAAGTTTTGGGGAGAGGTCTTGATCGCCGCCTATCTC
>CM028379.1:85097543-85237425 GCA_013146195.2 Codonopsis lanceolata
TGATGCCGCCTACAATCCGCACTGTTCTCAACCCGCCTTGGCAAAATCATGGTCTATTCACCGCTTAGATGTGAAAAATACTTTCCGCATGGTTCTTTACAGAAACCGCCACTTAGTTTTCTGCATCAACCTAAGGATTTTCGAGATTCCACTCATCCCGACTATGTATGTTTACTTAAAAAGTCTCTATGTGGTCTCAAACAGGCTCCTCTGCGTGGTACCAACGGCTTCTTCGATTTTGTGTCCACTATGGGATTTCATCACGCTGCTCTGATCATTCTCTGCTTGTGTTCCATCATGGTAATGATAATCGCTTATCTTCTTTTATATGTTGATGATATTATTCTTACCACTTCTTCTGACAGTCTCCATCAGCGATTTATGACTGCTCTTGCTTCTGAGTTTGCAATGAAAGACCTCGGGCCTTTAAATTATTTTTTGGGTATTGCTGTCACTCATTCTGCTGAAGGACTATTCTTGTGTCAAAGTACGTATGCCGAGGATATTTTAGCGAGTCGACATGTCCACTCAGAAGCCATCCCTTACTCCCGTGGACACCAAAGCCAAGCTTGGTATTTTTGGCGCGTCATATGATGATCCGACCCATTATCGAAGTTTGGCTGGTGCACTACAGTATCTCACGTTCACACGCCCAGATATTAGCTATGCGGTTCAACAAGTGTGTTTACATATGCATGATCCTAAACAAGAGCATATGGCAGCCCTTAAGCATATTTTACGCTATATGAAGGGCACCCTCGAGCTCGGCCTTCACCTCTCTTACTCTTCGGTTTCTACTCTCACAGCATATACAGATGCCGATTGGGCAAGGGTGTCGCTCCCGACACACGCCGATCCACGTCCGGGTATTGTGTTTTCTTGGGTAATAATTTAATATCTTGGTCTTCTAAGCGACAACTTACTCTGTCTCGTTCTAGTGCCGAGGCAGAATATCGAGGTGTGGCTAATGTTGTAGCCGAGACCTGTTGGCTTCGAAATTTACTACTCGAGCTCCATGTTCCTATTTCAAGGCCACTATGGTTTATTGTGATAATATTAGTGCAATCTATTTATCCGTAATCCAGCTTCAACACCAACGTACCAAACATATTGAGCTCGACATCTTGTTTGTGCGTGAAAAGGTTGAGAAAGGCCAAGTGCGTGTAATGCATGTTCTATCTCGTTATCAGTTGGCTGATATCTTTACTAAGGGGCTTCCGTGCGTACTTTTTGATGATTTTCACAACAGTCTCAGCATCTGGCCTCCTTCCACTTCGACTGCGGGGGTATGATAGCACACGTAATTATGGATATGTATTCTTGTAAATATTAAAGTTGATATGTATATCTCCTAAGTTAGGTAGGTCAATATTCTAAATTGATATGGTGAGTAGTACGAGTCCCTAAAATCAAGGAGTGACCCCTTGTATATATTCAGACTTCATGGAATAAAGAAAGGGGGGATTTGAATTCTTTGAAATATGATTAATATATGATTTGTCCCTGAACTTCACCATTTTTCCTATAAAGGTGATAGATGTTTTTCATTTCTTATATTGGTCCGTGGACTTCACTTTAGCTTGCATATTTGTCTCTCAAATTGTTATCTCAAACAGAATCGTTTATAAAATTAAAATGACTACATTGCCCTTAGGTTAAGTTGAGTGAGATGCCTAGGTGGAATAAATTATGGCAAGAAGGATCATAATCTTTTCCTCCGAATTAACAAACCCTAACTCTCTCTCTCTCTCTCTCTCTCTCTCTCACTCATGTTTTATATATAGAGAGAAGTATTTTAGAGAGAAAGAGTCCTTCCACCCCCACTATTACCCTTTTCATTCTCTCTTCACTATCTACATTACAACTTAGAGAGAGAAAGGGGTAGTGTGTGTGTGGGTGCGTTTGTGGGTTTTTAGGTGTGGCTCAATTCCTTTGACTGATCCATCTGCCGGCAATCCGACTGTGTGTGTGTGTGTGTGTGTGTGTGTCTATATATATATATATATATATATATGCGTGTTGAAAGTCATACCCAGAAAAGAAATAGTTGGAATTGACGGGTTTGTCTTTCAATTTCTGTGGAGATCGTTGAAAATTCACAAACACCCTTAAATATTTTTAGGGTTTTGTTATTTATGATGATCAATTCTTCAACTAAGAGGTAAAAGAGGTTACTATTGCTTTTGATTCAATTGAATGATCATTTGAAGTCATTTGGATTTGGAATGTGTTTCGAACATTGAATAGAGCTTGAATTTTGTTCGTTTGTTGTTTGAAGTTGAGTTTTGATGGATTTGCATGTGTGATTGAGGGCTAATTAGTGAACTGGGTTTGGAGTTGATTGTGGGGTTTTTGATTGTAATTGAGATGTTTAGTGAAAAAATATGATTTTTTCCTTAAGTTAGTGATAATTTTTGAGCGTTTTTGTTGGTGATAGATTGTTGTTGGGGTGAAGTTTATTGATGGGTAGCATTTTTTCTAAGCCTTCTGCTGTGGAAGACAGTCGGGAAAGCTCGAAGGAGAGACAATCGAATAAAGGATCTTCTGAATTGTGGATTTCTTGATTGACTTCTTCTTCGCGTAGGGAGGAGAAGAGGGAGAGTTTTCGAGTAAAAGATAGGACTGAGGTTTGAACTGGGTCAATTGATAGGAGATCAAATGCTTCTCGACGGGTACGTGATGATCATTTTAAGAAGAGGAGGGAACATTCTGATGTTGTTATAGCTAGTTACCTTAGTATTCGATCCTTAACTATTCCCAAAGCTACGGAAGGGGAACATGTAACTGTAGGTTGGCCTACTTGGCTTACTACAGTGGCTGGTGAAGCTATCAAGGGATGGTTACCGCGACGAGTGAATACTTTTGAGAAACTAGAAAAGGTATTATCTCCATTTCATCTGAGTTGTTGCAAATTTGCATATACTTTGTAATGAGTTTTGGATTAGGTGCAATTTTAGATTTTGTTTATATGGATCATTAATGTTATAAAGTAGGCATTTGAAGGAAAAAGTTTTTAGAAGATATGACCTTTTTTTGTAATTCTTAGTGACCTTTAAATTTCACATGATTTCTCTATGTACTACGTTTTACACTAGATGATTGTCATGATTAGTCAATTCTAATTCCACCTAGGCATCCCACTCAACTTCAACTAAGGATAATTTAATCATTTTATTTATTTTTAACGATTCTGTTTGAGATAATGGTTTGAGGGACAAATATGTAAGCTAAAGTGAAATCCACGGACCAATATAAGAAATGAAAAACATCTATCACCTTTAGAAATCAAAGGCTTTAAATAAATAAAGCATAACGAAATTTGAAGAATTAAATAATAATTTGGTCCCTGGACATGTCGAAAAAGAATGTTTTGGTTCCCGGACAAAAAAATAATCGAAGGTGGTCCCTGGACATGTTTTTTTTTTTTTGGATCAATTTGCCCCTTCCCACCGTTAGCGTTAGTTTTTCCGTCTGATTTATTTTTAATTAACGAGAATGCCCTTGGTCTAAACAAGGGCATGATTTATATACCAACAGATGAAAGCTGAGATTTATTTATAAAGACTTATATATATATATATATATATATATATATGCCCATAATTAAATAATAATTTGGTCCCTGGACATGTCGAAAAAGAATGTTTTGATCCCTGGACAAAAAAACAATCGAAGGTGGTCCATGTATATTTTTTTTTTGGGATCAATTTGCCCCCTCCCACCGTTAGCGTTAGTTTTGCCGCCTGTTTTATTTTTAATTGACGAGAATGCCCTTGGTCTAAATAAGCACATGATCTATATATACCAGTAGATGAAAGCTGAGATTTATTTATAAAGATTTATATAGATATGAATAGGGGTCATCTCCACCCAAAACTGATCTATCTCTTCTTGCAGTCCGCCGGAACCCCTCCCTCATTCAATCCATAGGGGTCATCTCCACCAAAAGCTCGCCACCACTGAAACCCAACTCCACTATCATTCTCCTTAGCGGCCACTGCAACCCTAAACCTGCCAATTGAAAGGATCTTCTGATCAATCCATAGAAGATTTTGATTCTGAGGATTCGGAATATCGCACATTGATCAATCAAAGAGAGATTCATCAACAACTAAAAGAAAGATCGATTCTTTGGGATCCTTCCTTTCTGCAAACGGAAGAAGCAGAGATAGAATCAAACCGATTGCCGAAATGCCTTTCTGGAGATTCCTCAATGTCCCGGCTATTCATGGAACGTGAGAAGCCGATGAATCGCGGCGGGGGAGCAAATCAAAACAGAAAAACCCACATTGTGGGTTTAGGGATAATCAGGCTCGAACTGATGACTTCCACCACGTCAAGGTGACACTCTACCGCTGAAGTTATATCCCTTCCCCGCCCCATCGAGAAATAGAACTGACTAATCCTAAGGTAAAGGATCGAGAAACTCAACGCCACTATTCTTGAACAACTTGGGGCCGGGCCTTCTTTTCGCACTATTACCGATATGAAAATAATGGGAAAAATCGGATTCAGTTGTGAGTTATTTCACAATTGCCATGGTAAGGAAGAAGGGGGAACATGCACACTTGGAGAGCGCAGTACAACAGAGAGTTGTATGCTGCGTTCGGGGAGGATGAATCGCTCCCGAAAAGGAATCTATTGATTCTCCCCAATTGGTTGGACCGTAGGTGCTAGGGGTGAGCAAACTCGCCCATCAGCCCATAAGGCCCGCACTGCCCGCAATGCCCATGTCCATAATGCCCATGCCCGTAAAGTGTCCATCAGTTCTGGGCTTTAAAGTGAGGGATGCCCATGGGCTCGGGCAAGATTGGACTCTTATTTTTTTAATGCCCGTTGTGCCCGGCCCGGCCCATCTACTTACAATACTTATTTTTTTAATAATTATATATAATATATAAATATAATACTACTACTACTTGTGTCTACTTTACTTAACTATTTACTTAAATAAATAAAAAGTTAAAAACTTTAGTTCACTTCACAGTACTTCATTAGTTCATTAGTTAAAAAGTTTAAAACCCTACTACTTTAATATTATATATATATATATATATATATATATATATATATATATATATATATATATATATATATATATATATATATATATATATATAGTAGACAAAGTGGCACTAGCATTCACTAGTTCACTAATCACTTCGTCTGATAAGTACTTCGGTGTACAATGTTATTGTTCATCAATTCTTTAGTTATTTCCTTTTCTCCAAACCTCCAAGGGAAGACGGCACAAGGTTTGATTGGTATAAAAATATCAAAACATATAATTTCAATCCATAAGCCCATCAAAGCCCGTGCCCATGTAATGCCCGTCAAAGCCCATGAAAGCCCATCAATTTTATGCCCGCATGAAGCCCACTATACTGGGCATTGAAAACTGAAGCCCATGGCTAGATGGGCGCATACTGGGCTATGCCAAAGCCCGTGTGTTTAGAGCACATGCACACCCCTAGTAGGTGCGATGATTTACTTCACGGGCGAGGTCTCTGGTTCAAGTCCAGGATGGCCCAGCTGTGCTAGGGAAAAGAATAAAAGAATAAAAGAATAGAGAAAAGAATAAAAGAATAACTGAAAGAAAGGAAATCAATTAGTTATGCGCCATTGCCAACACCCACCGTTGTCCCAATTCCAACGTAATCCACCCAGTGTCGCCTCCGCCATGGCAGCCCCAAGTCACAGTCGTACCTCAACCTTACGTCACTTCATCACCAATTTTGTTTGAATGTTCATCTCTACCCTAGTCGACATTCACCTAGCTGGACCCACTATTCTCTAGCCTCCATTCAACCTGCCGGCAACCCCAATTCAACCTTTCGTACCGGCGACGCCCTATTGCCTCTGCCATCGCAGTCGAAATTCCGGCGACTCCAGCTTCAATTCCCACCGTGGGTTTGATGGGTTTGTGAATTTCTTTGTGATTTTAGGAAAGCATACCAGTAAATTTGCATACCCAGATCAAGATTTTCAACTCCCCATGCTGCTTCCATCATTCTCGAGGGATTCTACCAGAAACAAGACCGTTGGTGGCCGGAATCGGAGAGAGAAGGAACATAAACAGAAACAGATTGTTGGTGTTTCCCTCGCCGGATCTTAAGAAAGCGCTGGGCGGCGACCAGATCTGGGCAGAATAAGTTTGAGATAAGAGAGAGATGATGACGGATGGGCGGATATGACTAGGGTTGGGGCAACTTGGAGCCGACGGCTATGGCGGGTAGAGCACTGGAGACGGAGGTGAAAGAGGGTCGAAGGTTGAAGATGGAGTTTGGACCACGCTTTGTAACTTTGTCAAAGGTTGAAGATGAATTCTTTTTGAATTTGATACCTTAACCCTCTATATTTCCAACATTTTGAAAACAGCCCATATTAAACTTTTTAGTGAGGGTATTTTTGACATTTGAAATAATATTGGACGAAAAATGTAACGCTAACGGTGAGAGGGGCAAATTGGTCCAAAAAAACATGTTTATGAACCACCTTCGATTGTTTTTTTATCCGGGGACTAAAACATTCTTTTTCAACATGTCTAGGGACCAAACATTATATTAATCCATATGCACATCATCTCCATACACAACATCTCACTGTATCCCTCTTCTACCATCGTCCCTATCTCCAGCGACCTTTTTCCAGCTCGTTGTTCGGTTTATCTCTCCTTGTAGTCCGCCGGAACCCCTCCCACATTCAATCCACAGGGGTCATCTCTACCCAAAGCCCGCCACTACTGAAACCCAACTCCACCATCATTTTCCCTGGCGGTCACTGCAACCCTAAACCTCGCCGTCATAGCCTCCTCCTTGCGCCACTGCCAACACCCACCGCTGTCCCAATTCCAGTGCAACCCACCCAGCGTCGCCTCCGCCATAGCAGCCCCAAGTCACCGTCGTAACTCAACATTACGTTTATTCATCACCAATTTTGTTTGAATGTTCAACTCTACCCTAGTTCGACATTTATCTAGCTGGGCCCACTATTCTCTAGCTTCCATTCAACCTGTCGGCAACCCCAACTTAGCCTATCGCACTGGCGACGCCATACCCCATTGTTGCCTCCGCCATCGCAACCGAAATTCTGGTGACTCCAGCTTCAATTCCCACCGTGTGTTTGATGGGTTTGTGAATTTCTTTGTGATTTTAGGAAATCATTCCAATAAATTTGCATACCCAGATCAAGATTTTCAACTCCCCACGTTGCTTCCATCATTCTCGAGGGATTCAACCAGAAACGAGGTCGTTGGTGGCCAGAATCAGAGAAAGAAGGGACAGAAACAAAAACAGATTGTTGGTGTTTCCCTTGCCGAATTTGGAGGAAAAGCGCTGGGCGGCGATCAGATCTAGGCAGAATAAGTGTGAGATAAGAGAGAAAAAAATGATGACGGAGGGGCGGAGATGATTGGGGTTGGGGCAACTTGGAGCCAACGGCTATGACGGGCAGAGCGTTGGAGACGGAGGTGAAAGAATGTCGAAGGTTGAAAATGGAGTTTGGACCACACTTTTGTAATTTTGTCAAAGGTTGAAGAAGAATTCTTTTTGAATTTGACACATTAACCCCCTATATTTCCAACATTTTGAAAAGAGCCCATATTAAACTTTTTAGTGAGGGTATTTTTGGCATTTGAAATAATATTGGACTAAAAATGTAATACTAACGGTGGGAGTGTACAAATTGGTCCAAAAAAACATGTCCAGGGATCACCTTCGATTGTTTTTTTGTCTGGGGAGCGAAACATTTTTTTTCGACATGTCCATGGACCAAACATTATATTAATCCAAATTTGAATAATAACTTTAGCGGTAGAATTGAAGGATTTTAATGAGATAAAGTTAGGTTGAATGATCAAGAAATATAGATAAGACCAATTTCAATTATTAGATTTAATTATAAATCATGATTTCAATCATAGAATAAAAAGAGGTTGGATCAAAGAGTGCATCTGAATTGTTATATGATTGATGTATACACATTAAGTTAAAAGGAAAGTTTTATAGGAAGTCATTTGACCCACACTATTTTATGAAATCAACTAGTTTTACACATGTGTGTTAAACACACGATATATATCTTTTTCAATCAAATCGTACATAAGTAACATGAAGTGAAACAAAAAAATTAAAAGAATAAATTAATAAGAACGGTTTATATATATATATATATAATTGTAAAACTAATATCACGATTAAAAACTTTAACGATAAATACGTGTGATTACTACTACTATCACTATCACATAACAAAATGCACGTAATCTATATTAATCAATATTAATATAATTTTTTTAATCTTTTAGTTAGTGTGTTATGAAAATTAAACACATAATTAAAATGTAAATATAAAAATATAAGTGAATTTAATTATTACTTATTACATGAACGAAAATCTATATATATTTTAGAATGCGTCTTCATACGAATATATATTTGTTGGATGATAAAAATTACACTACAAATTCAAATGATGATAAACCAAAGAAAACCGATTCAAATTACATACTTCTTACAACCATCCCTTCCTCGAAATGGCCTAAATGTCCCCGACTCAAAAATCCTTTCGTTAATAGACAATAGTGTCACCAAAATGAGGTGATACTGATAATATGTGTACTTAATTATTACAACTATATCTACAAATATTTAAGCACAATTCAATAAGCAATAAAATAGATATTTAGATTATGATTGCTCACAATTCATTGTACCTCTCACAGAGTATGTTATACTCGCCCATATACATTGTCACATCTCTCTAAAGTCATTGTCACCTCTCACCAAGATCATATCTTTAAAAATCCACTCATTCGGCATGACATAGCTGATGCTACTACTTTTGCTGGTGATATTACTTGGTTATAGGTAACAAAAATGGTCACATAACATTTATGTTTAAGGAGGAAACACATTTCTAGCATAGTAACCAATGTTTGTTGGGTATCAAATTAGACATGATAGACTTTTAAGGATCCATAGTTGTTCATTAAATTATATTGCACTATATACTTGTTCTTTAGGTCCTATATACGGAAATAAAATTTGTCTTGGCAAAGCTCACAAGTAAATTACTATCAATATATGATGACCTGATACTCGTCCATATATATTGTCACACCTCTCTAGAGTCATTGTACATGTTTCCATAACAATTAGACTACGATTTACTTGCTTATATTTACCCTCACTTTTCTACAATGTTAAGGAGAAAATGGAATCCAATAATGATGATGTTGTCACCTCTAACCAGGATCATGTTGAGTCTTTAAAAATCTACCCATCCAGCATATCATAGTTAATACTTTGTTATAGGCAACAAAAGTAATCACAAAACATTTATATTCAAGGAGGAAGTACATTTCTGATATTGTAAGAAATGTTTGTTGAGTATGAAATTAGATATGACAGACTTTAAGGATTCATAGTTGTCCATTAAATTATATTTCACTATGTACTTTTTCTTTAGCTCATATGGATATAATTTGTCTTGACAAAGCTCACAAGTAAATTAATATCAATATAGGAAGACCTTATTGTATAATGAGTTTTTAAATTGTTATTCTTGTTTCCCTTACATATTGGAATAAAGAGGAAAGATCGTCCCTCTTAAATTGATGGTATTTAATTTCTTAACAGCTTCTTATTTTTTTTTACTTATTAATATTTGTATATGTGTGTGTGTAAATATAATTCTTATTTTGTAAGTAGTTACATTGACTATCTAGCAATCTTAAAATAAAAAAATTACAATTGTCATTAACTATATATACAGTGTTCTAAAACTCCCTGCCTAGCTCCGCTTAGGCTCTAGGCCCCTCTCTACCGTCGCGACTTTCTTAGTTGCCGCCTAATCGATCAAGTCGACGTCTATGCCAAACCACACCGACCTTAATTTATTTTTGTAGCTTGATTTTGTGGCATGCGGTGACCGGAGAAGGAAGGGGGACGAACTGGAGAAGGAAGGGGGAGTGGTAATGGTGAGGCAGAGAGGGAGGTAGAAAGAAAATGAGTTTGATTTTGTGGATATTCGGTGGGATGAGAAAGGGGAATGATTAAAGAGTTAGATCTATGAGGAAAGAAATTTGAGGATGAAAAAATGAGGAGAGTCGGTCTGTCGGAGAGAGAGAGAGAGAAAAGAAAAAAAAGAAAGGAAGAAAAAAAGATTGTCGGTGTGCCAGATAGATAGAAGAAAGAAGACGAAAAAAAGAAGAAGAAGAAGGGGGCTGTCTCGAGACTCAGAATTTAGAATGAGAAGGGATTAGGGAGGATATGTTAGACTGTGGGTTGTAGGGGCTGTAGGTAGGTGGAGTAATATATATATATATATATATTTTTTTTGTTTTTAGTTCTAAACTTGACTGGTTTATTGCTTTGGAGTTGTTGAGAATTGAGATTAATGCTAGATTTGCATATTTTTGTTCATTTTACAAATATAGACAAGTGTTTGATAAAATGACAAATATAAAAAAATAAATAAATTTGTAGTCAATGTGTTTGATCTTTGATGTAAATTATCAAAAAAATGGTAATTATGTCTTAATTCTAGGCTCTGCCTAGGTCCGGATTACGCCCCGACTAGTCCCCTAGGCTCTAATATGCCGCCTAGCGGCCGCCTAAGGATTTTTAGAACGTTGTATATATATATAGATGTTGAGCAGTTAAGAAAGAACATTTTAACAAGAAAGTATTATAGGAAGTCATTTGATCCACGCTACTTAATGAAATCAATGTTGGGTAGTTAAGAAAGAACATTTTAACAGGAAGAATGTAGCCAAAATGCATTCGTAAAGATAAATATGTGGTAAAATTGAGAAAATGAAATTTGTAATGAATTAAATCATATCGTGAGATGATAAAAGTCACCTTAAGTACATATAAAATTATATTTTTACTTCTTTTGAAATGAAATCATATGAACTTGAAATCTATAAAAATAAAATAGAGAGAAAAATTGGTCGGTTCTCTTTGGACAATTTTCAATCGATTCATACTTCGATATCTTTTTGTAACCGAAAAAAGACACGTCATGCATCGCAATAGACAAAATCATGCATCGCAAAGCATAAAAATAATACACTTTCATGCATCATGATGTATGATTTGTCTTTTTTCGATTTCGAAAAAATATCGGGGTAGAAAGTGGTTGAAAACTTTTAAAAGTGGGCTGACCCATAATTTTTCTAATAGAATTCTTATTGAACTCTAATTTAGCTTAGGGAGAAATTTGGGTTGGTCCCCCATGGAAAATTTTTGACCGCTTTACACCCATATTTTTTTTCGTAAACAGAAAAAGGCATGTTATGCATTGTGATGTACAAAACAAGACACTTTTATGTATCGCGACATACAAATAATACATCGTGATCCATGATTTTGTGCATCGCGATGCATGGAGTGCTTTTTTCTAGTTACGAAAAAATATAGGGCTATTTGTCGATTAAAACGTTGAAAAGTGGACTGACCCACAATTTTTCTTTCAACTTATCCAAGCGGCCCATTACAACCTTGACAAGAAATTGATGTAATACCCTTAATCCCAGATATATGGTTTGAATGTGTTTTATAAGTTGCTATCCACTTCCATTAGGCACCAATATTATTAATGTACTTTTGGGTGAGCTTGTGGTAGACTTAGTTTACCCAATGTATTATGTGCTTAGTGAGCATGTGTATGAGGTACACATAGCGGGCTGAATTTCGGACTCGGGGGTGTTAGAATTGATTTTTTTAATGGACGAATTGCAGGTCGGTACACTTTTAAAAAATTTAGCCTATTGACTCACCTATCTTTTTTAAACCCGAACAAAACACTTATAATTTTTGTCCTAAAATGCCTAGACAAACGAAAGATGATAAAGATACGGGTCACTGGTCTCAACAGAGTTGGCGTTGAGACTTGAGACTGAGATTTCGTGAAGACACTTTGATGGTTTTAATCCATCGTTTAAGAAAATTTTAATGCATCATTGACATACAAATCAGCAAGGGATACTAATTTTTTGGCAAATTGATGATCTTTCTCCTCTTCTTTATAGAACCTCACATTTTCGAGGAGCAAAACACCTCCTTCTTATTTCCGCTACCAATTTCTCGACCTCTGCACCAACTTCAAACCAATCATTTGTCATCTTGACCTAGTTAATGCAGATAAGTAAGGTGATCAGAAGATGCATAAAATAGCAGATTGGTTTCCATTAACTAACCTCGATTTTAAAGAGTTTAGACAGTCTTGGAACAAGAGGCTTCAAGCTGTACTTGGGGGTTACACCTTTTGGACGTCCCTAAAAACATGCATACAACATCAATTGGTTTCCATTATGCAAAATGAGAAATGGTACCAGACTTAAACAAGATATAAACCAAAAGATGAAATTGGAGGTGATAGCTAAGTAAGAAAGGTAGAAAAGAGAAATGAATGAGATAAATAGGGCAGCACTAGCAGATGAGAGTTGTTGCATCGAAAAATGAAGGTGACACCACATGGGATCGGAATTGTTGCATTGGTACCATTTTTGGCTCTGTGTTTATGTTTCGATGCACAATTTTGGAATTGTGATGCATCAATTTAGAACTAGAATACAAATGTAAATCTCGATGTACAATTTTTATTTTTCGATGCACAAACTTGATTACACATGAAGAAAATTCAATGCATATTTTTGGATTTGCGATGCACAATTTGGAATTAGAATACAAAAGTAAATCCGGACGCACAAATTTTTTTTCTCCGATGCACAAACTGGATTACCCATGAAAAAAATTCCTATGCATAAATAGGAATTTGCTATGCACCATTTGAAATTAGAATAAACAAGTAAATCTTTGCACAAACTGGATTACCGATACACAAACTGGTTCTCCGATTCAGCTCCCCTAATCCGATTTTATTAAGAGTATATTCGTTATTTTGACCGAAAAGTATCTTCTACTGGTTAAATAAAAATATAAAAAAACTTTGTGAGATTAAATATTGTATAAAGTGGGCCGACCCGATTATCACCGTTTATTTTAATCTTTAGATGAGAAAGTAAAGGCAAAAGTTAGGAGTAAAAATTTGTATCCTCTTTTTGAAACTCAAGATGATGTGCTGCAATCGAAAATTGGGGGAGGGGAGGGGGGATGTTTGACTACGGTGCTAGTTTATTTTTGGGAAAACTACCCAAATGGTTCTTGTGCTTTTTGGGTTTTTCGGTTTTGGTCCCTATTGCTCGGAATTAGTCCTCGTAGACTTGGTCCTTCCGTCCAATTCAGTTAGTTAAGTTTCCTCATGTGTGTGTCACGTGACTTTGCCCAGGGGTAAAATGGTCATATCAAGTTAGAAAGTACAGAGATAAGTTATGTAAATAATAAACCTTGGAGCAAAAATTAACTGTACCCTTTCTTCTTTCTTTTACAAAAATTCATAGTTCACTCACATACATTGACATCTCCATGAAAGATCGGCAATGTCAATCACTGCTATCACAATTCCATTCCTTAAGATCAAATTCACCTCCTATGGATACTCCAACTCCAACCTTCACATCTCTATCTTTCTTCTCTCCAAGCCCTAACTCTCTTAACAATTTCAATGACCTCTTCATCCACTGCAACACCCTCTTACTCACCCCCAACCCCTAACCCCCCCCTTTTTTTTAGAGAAACAGGGACGGCACCCTACTAGATTTTATTAAAAAAGAAATGAATATAAACTTGAGGCGGGATAACTAGTCTTACCCGTATAGATGGGAGGATAAAGGAGCCTAACCTCGGAATAGAAAAATAAATGTCAGATAACCCCAAACCGAAATAAAAGAAAGCTAAGAGATACACACATACGAAGTACCAATCTTATCAAGGTTGACGAGACCACGAATTCTGGGAGGGAGAGAAGAAACATTGGTAAAAATGGAATCATACCCTTGATCAGCCCCGAGGTTTGCCAAAGCATCAGCAACCGAGTTTGCTTCTCTGAAAACATGACTGAAAGTAATATCCATAGCATGCTTGAGCTCCATGATTTTACGAATCAAATAAATGCTATTCCAAGGAGGCCGAGGGCTACTCATAATGCAATCAATGAGACCTTTTGAGTCAACCTCAACCAAAACATGTACATAACCATATCTTTGAAGCCATACGAGACCTTGAAGAAGAGCTTTGCACTCTGAAATAAAGCTGGTGGACTGCCCATAATAAGTAGCGAAAGCAAAAATCAGATCACCCCTGCTGTCACGAATGATACCCCCTCCAGAACTCAGCCCCGGATTGCCACGACAAGCTCCATCCGTGTTAATTTTAATCATATTCACATCCGGCTTAGACCATGAAATCAAGGAAATAGTCATGTTAGTAAAACGCCTAATACGACTAAAGAATATGGAGCTCCAATCAACTGAGGAATGCAAATTCGAACCCTTAATAATTGAGAAGATTAAGTACTTTATACATTCAATAAGGAGTTCTTCATTCGCTTCTGTTTGTTCATCAATAAGGATGAACTAACCGTATCAATCTAGGAATTGGAGGTAACAAACATAATTTCCAAGATGAAAACAAAAGTAAAGAAAATGGCTTGCATGAAAAATTTCCAGGTTGAAACAAACAGAATCACCAATAAAATAGCTTTCAAGATGAAACAAACTAAATCACCGAGAAATTTTTTAAAATGAGCCAAGATGAAAAAAAAAGTCAATTTAACATACGCATAGATACACTGTAATTTCCACATTCATAGAATAGCTTGCCATGGTTACTATAAGTTCATGAAGTCTTCAATGGAGCTGGAACCTTGCAATCACACTATGGAACACCTTCATGAGTTTTGACACGCGATTGCCCTGTAGATGACGAAGACATGAAACAAAATGGAGCCAAATAGGGTTTTCTAGCTAGGAATTTGTGGTATAAATGATTCACGATGGAGAATCGAAGAAGATATGTCCGATTGAGAGTAAGATATGTCCGAGAGAAACAGTTAGGGCTTCGATCTAATTGACGATTTATAACTGTGTTATATACATTTGTTGATATATGGATCATGTGCTTCACATGTGCTTGTTTAGACCAAGGGCATTCTAGTCAGTTAAAAAAACATATAGCAAAACTAATGCTAACGGTGGGAGGGGGAAATTGATTCAAAAAAACAGATTGAGGGACCACATTAAATTGTTTTAATGTCTGAGAAACAAAACATTCTTTTTCGACATGTCCATGGACCAAACAATATATTAATCATATTTTTTATAATCATTTGGTCACTGTAGTCATAAGAGCATCCACAATGCTATTCTTCCTATACCATCTTCTTAGCCGGGTCCCACTGCCACATACACATTTTTCTCTTCTTATTCCATTTAAGAATATATCTCCCATTCCTAATCTTCTTATACATCTTCTTAGTTGGGTCCCACTGCCACATCATTAACTTTACACTTCAATCTTATTTTTATATTTCTCAAACAAATCAATAATTAAATTATAAATAATGACATTAATTAATTTATAAATAATACTATTATTCACAATTTAAATAATTTATAATTTAATTAATAAATTATCAATAAAATACATATTATACATGACTCGTAAAATAACATAAATAGAAAATTACATAAAACGTTAAAATTGAAAAAAATACATAATGATAAAGTTACATAAAAGATAAATACTTAAAAATTACATAAAAACAAAAAAAAACTTAAAATTAAAATTAAAGTGAAATTATTGACGTTACATTAAAACATTAAAACGGCTACTTTAAAACGGCTATTTTAATAACATTAATAATTAAAAGTTACATAACAACATTAATAATTGACGTTACATAAAAACATTAATAATTAAAGTTACATAAAAACATTAATAATTAAAGTTACATAATAACATTAATAATTAAAAGTTAGGTGTATTTTGATTTTCTTCATTTTCAGAAGAATTCAAAAAATTTTGAAAAAAATGAGTATCTCTTAGATCCATTTGGAAGCTAAGTGTGTAGAGAAAGTGAATTTTTAGAAAGGATTATGAAGAAATAGAAGAGAGAATAAAGAAGTTGTGGAGAAAATGAAGAGGGTTGAGGTGGTGTATTTATAGGGAAGAAAGAACAAAAAAAGGAAAAAAAATTATTGAAAAAAATTAAATTACAAACGGCTAGTTTTTAAAAAGTAAAAGGCAAATAATTTTTTTTTAAAAAACTAACCGTTCACTTTCTTTCCAGCCTTTCCATTTAGAAAAATAAAAAAAAAACAAAAAAGTCAAACACTTTGCAGAGAAGAGCCAGCCGTGGACCCCACCAGATTTTCGCCTCCACTCGCCCAAACCCGCGTGAAGCACACGCGCCACCTGGCCGTGTGTGGCCCACTCTCCTGGTGAGCTTCCTATTTCTGTTCTATCTTCTAATTTTGGAAGAAATCGGTTTCTCTCTCCCCCATTTAATGTCCAGGTCAGATTTGCAAGAAATGGTAGGAAGTCTCCCATTGCAAATTCAGCCACTTCCAATTTGGAAGTGATGCCACCTCATTTTAGGAAGCTTGCGATGGGGATGCTCTAATAGGATCCGCGGTCCTTACAAAATTGTGAGCTTCTACCTCCAAGTCTTAACTTCGTCCAAGAATACAAGAATGCTGACGTTAGAAATTAGAATTGGCTAAATTAAATACTCACATCGCCTCCAAACTCAATCTGGAGAGAGAGAGAGAGAGAGAGAGAGAGAGAGAGAGAGGAAATGGCAAATTTGAGGGCTATGGTGCCCTGAAAAATTTAGATAAAGAAATCAATACTCATGTGAAACGAAAAATATAGGTAAACCACCTCAAAAATGTCATGATGATGATGTCCACTAATTTTTCTCCTAATTCCACATGTTTTCGAGTAATATTACTAAATAATCCATCTGCTGAATGAACAAATGAAAGCTGTGTTTGTTAAAATTTAGTCCCTTTGACAAGGAAGAGATCACGTTCTTATCCATCGCAAACGCAAACTTATCCACTTTATTCAATAGTGTTATAAGTAACACATGCTATAATTGAACTTCTGCAAGCCTATTTTATACAAGTGAAATTATTAAGCACTTATCTGAAAGACTTTTCACCTGCATTTCCGGATACAGAAATTTAATTCAAGTATTTATATATATATATATATATGTTTATAATTGCTTCTAGTATTACGTCATCTTATCATCAACTGGGGCCAGACTAGTTCCATCGATTCGCAGCATTTTGATACGGTTGTTTTGGCTATCACCTAGCAAAGCAGCCACTGATCCCACAAAAGCAGCATTCATATAAGTTGTGGGTTCTAAATGAGAGTAATCTGATCTCAAATCATTGAACTGATCATTGGAATTAGGGCCTCCAACAATTGCACCAACATGTGTGTTTGGATTTGGTTTAGTGGAATCGTAGTAGTTCGAGTAGCCGTCGTTGCATCCCACCTTCCCTGGGCTGACATGGATCGAGGGGATGGATGCGCCTCGGTGATGTAGCTGTTTCGGGTATTTGCTTCCGTATCCGACCATGTATGACATCTTCAAAGGGTTGTTCCCTAGTATGTAGTCCACCTGAAGAAAAATTATCATAGACCAGAAATGAGAAGACCCAAGATCATGAGACTCTTGCCACTGTAGGGCTTTCCAAGGGCATAAATGTTAGCAGATTTTCCAGAAATCGGAGATGTTTTTTGTAGTTTGAAACCGTGAGCTTGACTCACTCGAGCCTTATACTAGAGTCAACTCTACCGATCCAAACCTTGTTTATGAGCCAACGAGCCAGGCCTACCCTCACTTCGACTAGCAAGGCTCACGACCTACAAATCCTCTAGAAAATCGAAGCTTGTGGGCCGTAACGAACCAAACGAATTAGCTCTTGACTCATGAGGCATGCAATAGGCGCTTAGCCTGCGAACAGATCAGAGTGGCACCTGAGCTAAGGTGAGCTGAATTTTTCACATCCCTTAAAAGTCTGATTCGAGCTCGCCATATGAAGAGGTGAGCTGAACGGAGGCTAAACTCAACTTGACTCGGCTCATCTATATTAGCCGTAGTTTGTAATTATGGGTATATTTGTAATATCATTGACTTTAATTAGGTCATTGTAAGCCTTGGATTAGAGGTTAGGGCTTCAGTACATACATATATATATATGCTGCCCTATCAGTAATAATAAGATACAGAGAGCAGTTCATTGACTCTGCCGCATACAGCCTCTTCTTCCCTTATTCCCTGCTTCACCAAACTCTTTTAATCTTACATGGTATCAGAGCCATGGAAGACCTAACCTCTAATCCAAGGCTTACAATGACCTAATTAAAGTCAATGATATTACAAATATACCCATAATTACAAACTACGGCTAATAATCTACACCCTTATTTGTACATTCTATAATGTCGCAAAATATGCCTACTAACCTGTGATTTAGCAAAGGCTTTGATGCGAGAGGTGGAGAAATTCACAGAACCACATTGGACTCCTCCAATCTTGGCTGAAGCTAGGATCTTAGAGTAGGCTAGGAACACCATGGAAGCACTTGAAGCATACTGCAAATTGCTAGAATCTCTAGTGTACAAAAGCCCACCTACCAAAACACATTCACACTCAAGAGTTATTTGATTCTGTCTCCCATGAAAGGAACGACGAAATAATGGATTAAAACACTTACCCGGAGTTGTTCTAATTTGCACAGAGCTACTATTTGGCATCAAGGCACATATAAACGAGTCAGCGCCACTCTTAAACTTCTCCAAATCCTTTTTACCCCCGAAATATTCCTGCAATAAAGAACATAACTCAACAAACTCCATATTAATATATTATACTATACTCGAATAAAAAGAACCTGCAAATCTGTAATTTGATACCTTAGCTAGCAATGTTTGGGCTCCGGAAAATTTGTTATCCCAACTGAACTCTGTCACAGCCTGACTCCATCCTTGATTGCTTGTTACATAGTTTAAGTAGTTGCTATCTCTACTTGCTTTGTATAACCAAGCCGCGGCCCATAACAGCTCATCCTTATCAAAAATAAAACAAACCATAAGCTTGTGATCGTAAGGCACTGGCACAGCTTCTTTAAGCAGTTTTTCAATTGTTATTTATTTTATTTAGCCTTAAATAGCAATTTGGTCATCCTACTTTCACACTTTTTTCGTTAAACTTACTGTATTATTTTTCCCCCTTAATTTAGTGACTATATTTGGTCAATCAATTCAATAAGGTCACTGGGGATCATGTTCGTTAGTTAGATGGACGGAAATATTTGAAATGACCAAAACACTCTTAGTAATGTTAAAGATTTTCAGTTTAAAATGTTAATAGTTAAGGGGTCAAATTAAAAGATCAAATTAACTATATTTAATTTATATTTTCATTAATTTATTCAATAACCCATCTTAAATCTTTTTTCTTTAATTTATATTTTCATTAATTTAATATATATTTTCATTAATTTAATTATACTTTCATTAATTTAATTTATAACCCAATATTTAACTTGGGGACAAGTGCCCCCACTTGGCTTTTAATTGTTATATATATAAAATAATGCACAAAATACTCTTTACTAGAAATCCCTTGACTTCAAAAACAAAAACAAAAAAGAGAAGAAAAAACATATATCGATCTATCCATCTCCTTCATTCTCTCCAAACATCGCACCAGCTCCCAAGCTCTCGTCGTCTACAACAACTAAGCATTATGCTCTGGCCATCAACATATCGATATTCCAGCCATGCCCTAACTAGTTTCTTCTCCATCTTCGTCAAAACATCAACGTACAACTCTGGTCTCTCCACCTCTTCTCGCCTCTTTTCCGAAAAATCTCCGGGCCTCGTCATTTCTCTCTCCCGGCTCCGCCATCTACCACTATCTCACGGTACTCCAACTCCCATGACTCTCTCCCTCTGTCTCTCTCTAATCTTTCTTTCTCATGCGACTCAATCCCCAACCGGAGTCAGCCCCACCTGCTTACAATTGAGGTAGATAACAAATCGGACACTTAAAGCTTCGATAAAAGCCAAATAGGTAGTTATTGTTGGTTTTACAAATATTGTGTGTGTACGTATCTCTTTCTAGGGTTGACGAACACCAGCTTTGGGGATGTCGACGTGAGTGACGAAGGAGATGAGCGCAGTAGGTTGCAGCGACGGTGTGGGTTAGTGGAGATGACATTAAGCTTTAATGGAGTTGTTGGAAGCTGAGGGGGTGTGGTGGTCGGGTGGTTGGAAACGTTGAAAGGCTTCAACCGTGGAGGAGATGACGGCGGGCTGGAAGGGTTAATTTAATTTGTTAGTCATGCCTGTTGGTTGTTACAACCTATTTAAAAAAAAAAATCCAAAATTGGATACAAAATAGCTCTTGCAAAAAAGTGAAAATTGGATTAAAAAATAGATCCAATTGCATTAAGTAAGGGCATTTTTGGATTTTTAATTTTTAAAAAAATTTTATCCAAAAAAATGAATGGAGAGTGGTAAAAGGAAGGGGACATAAGATTCTGGAGGCATGCAGCGTGAGTTCGATACTTGGTGGAAGCAAATTGTTTTCTTCTTAGGTTGGACCTTGTATGTGTTATTAGTTGACATGTTCTCAAAGTGATTTCACAGTAATGAACTACTAGATTAAAGAAAAAAAAATTAAGGAAAAAAAAGTACAGTGAGCTTAACGAAAAAAATATTAAAGTAAGATGACCAAATTGCTATTTAAGCATTTTATTTATAAGAAAACAATCAATTAAGGAGCCGTAGATAAGCTGTCTCAAACGGAACTCTAGATGTATAGTTAGATATGAGTTTTGTGATTACATTATAGCCTGAATAGGAGCAATAGAAAGGGCAAGAACCCTGGTAAGATCCTCGATATTTGTCTGCAAACTGAAATAGCTGCGGAACATATTTTGAGCAGTTAGGCAAAAACACATAACAAAACTACAAATTAAGGTTAAATTTAACAAAACTTACTGATTTTGAATGGCTTAGCAGGTTGGAAGAATAATTGGAGTCAACCTCTTTGAAGACAATCGAGGCAGCAGCAAGAGCTGCTGCAGAATCCGCTGCTACTTCAGTGCCGGGGGAGCTAGAGGTGATCTTAGTGACTGTTCTAGGAGTGTCCATGTCTTCTGGGCGCTCCCAGCAAGCATGATCTTTATCTGCATCACCTACCTAAAAGAGGTGAAAGATCAATGCTTTTCTTTTATAACTTTTGAGGGAATGCATCCACGAGTAGTCACATTGGACCCACCTATGAGCCTAAAATTACTGTTAGGGGCCATCAACTACCCTTTGCCTAATACCATGATTTGGTTGTTCATTTTTTGTGATCCAGCTACATATATAATAGAGTTTGCAAGAATCTGAGCCGTTGATTTTAGAATCAAAATCAACCATTATGGTGTAACTCTAAAAGTACCCGAACTGAAAACAAATTCAAGCGTTTTTGTGTAAACTCTGAGAATGTATCATGCCAAAGTTACTCAGAAGAAGTTATACAAGGTTGTACCTGAGTATAGAGAGTGGTGGCTGAAGTGTGGGCTCTTAAAATAAAACTCGAGCCCCAACGGATTGCAGTCCGGAGGTAATCGAGTTGTTGGGCCGAAGATATCTCTTCTTGGTTCTCAACAGCTGCCCAACTCAACAAACTGACAGTAAAAGCCATGGGCCATCCGAACTTCACATTGTCAGCTGCATCATAGTATCCTCCAGTTAAGTTTACCTGCCAAAGTTCATAACACATCTCAGACTAGTTAGCATATATAGTAGGACTTAAATTAACTTATTTTTTATTATTCTCGTTGTTTGACTTTCATATGTTTCCTTATGTTACAGGTTAATTGATTTTATTTGACCCTTAAAAAACTGCATATATAGTGCGGGATGGCCCCCCGGAAAGGTCAAGCTTGAATTGCATTCATACATTGTCGGACTTGCCATCGGAGAGAGCAGAGTCCCCCCTCCATTTTACTCGTTGGTCAGGGGGCAATTTCCCAGAGCGTTGTCCTTCAAAGAACAAGATTGCTTTGCCAAGAACATCCTTATAATCATAAGTAGTAGTAGCAGACAAGAGCCCATGATCATCCTCTGTGGTTTGTGCACCCCTACTAGCTAAGGCGCACCACAACAGGACCAGACCCCAAATGGTTGCAACACGAGCCATGGTTTTGTGACTTAACAACTTTCTTTAAGACTCGGCTAATCATCCTGGCTGTCATTTATAGAGCAATTTAACTTGATATTTTGTGCCATCAATCATTTTCTTGATGATTCAAGGCATGGAATGGAGATGGCGTGAGGAAGAATATAACTGAGAAGGTTAAAAATGTCATGCAGACTATAGATTAAGGATTGGAATGAGATAAGAGAACCCATTCTTTCAAACGTCATTAGCGCAATTATTCTCCAAAAATTCCAAATGCTAACATCAAAGCCATACTAGGCTGTTCCCTTGGCCCTGATTTTAAGCAAAATCCCTCTCAAATTTCTTCACATTTTCTTTTTTAGACATGAAGTTTCTTGATGATTACCCATTTTACGATAACAATGGTTATTTTATACCCAAAAAAAATTACTTGAAAAGGTCGCATGCTTACCTTCTTTTTTTTTCGATATGGGTTGCATATTTTTATTTTATTTTTACACATTATACAGTATACTATGATTTTCGTTTGCAATTAAGGTATTTGTTATTGAAAACTTAAACAAATTAATTTCTCAATAAGCTTTCATCAAGTTTGAAAATGCCAAAATTAGGATTTAGGTCTAGGGTTTAGAGTTTTTGATTTTAGGGGTTTCGGGTTTATAATTTATCATTTTTGAGGTTTTAGAGTTAAGAGTTTAGGGTTTAGGGTTGTAGGATATAGAGTTTAGGGTTTTGGGTTTGGGTTCACTCTGACTTTGTTTGGATACGTTTATTTTTGGAACATTAAAATACTCGGTGAAGTTTTTACTAACAGGCACAGCATCCAATTTTAAAAAAAATACGCAACCTATTTTAGATAAAAAAGAAAAGGAAAGTACGCCTTTTGGAATTTTCACCCATAACTTGTGCAGCTAATCTTATGCATCAAGCAAAGACATATTTATCCTTTACATGACATTTGACAAATACTCTCTCCATTTTAAGTAAAAAGTTTTCGTTTGAATATCAAACTTTGAAGAGGAAGAGGATAATTATGATAATAACCTCGCCTACTTTGAAGCTCTTGATTTAGAAACCCCAAGCCTCAGAAGGTCGAAGCGTCGTACGAAGAGTCGTTATCGTAATTATTAGATTTACTTTTTTGTTTTATCCAGGTTTACTTTATTTTTGCTTTTTTTTTTTTAACTTTTTCCCATTTTTTAAGGGTAAGGTTGGTTGCCCCCCTTAGCTTGTTTTCCTTTTTTCCCATTTATAAAAATCTAGCATTCTTTCAAAAAAAAAAAAAAAAAAAAAAAAGAAAAGAAAATTGCACTTAGTTGTCCATTAATAATAAAATAACACTTTTATGCTTTAATTTTGAAATTAAACTCTTTAAGTGAAACACCCCGAAATGAAATAGATGACTCTTTACTCGAAAAGGAGGAAGTACATATTTATCGTTTACATATTTTAACTTAAATTGATGGGATTCATTAATTATTGGTAACTTTCTATTTTTTGCACATAATTTTTTTTATTGATGGAAAAGGGTAGTTTAGGTAAAAATACTTCTTTATTATTTTGAATATTACAATATTTTTTCCCATTAAACCAGATCAAATTGATCTGTTAAGATTTGTCATGCAAAATAAAGTCTTAATTATACTTTGATCCTGCAAATGAAATCACAGTGGCAAAATGGTTTGTCTAGATTGTTTGTGCTTGAGAGAAGAATCTTTTGGGGAGTCGGGAATTTGTTTGTGCAAAAAGGTCGTCCGGCCTTCAGTTTATTATTTCTAAGCTATTAAACTTCGAACAATATTCACTCTTCTTTCACGAATTCTTCGCACTTTGATTTCATTTAGTTATGGGTTAATCGCATCATCATGTCCTTAATAATTTTTTGTCAAAATTATATTCTAAAAATTTCAAATTTTCATAGGTCATCATTTTTACTGAGAATGACCCAAATTAAGATTGAAGCAATTTTCACTTCTTGCAAATTATGAAGATAGCATGCCCATTGTAAGAAAATCGTCTTCTCTCCTCCTTCCAATCTGATATCTCAAATTGAGATTCAAACAATTTTTCTTTCTCTCTCTCTCTCTTCCCTAATGTTTCAAATCCCAAATCCAAAAATCAAAATTTCTTCTCCCTAGAGACAGATAGAAACTCTAATTAGTACAATAATGTTGTATATCGAAGTTGGAACTCGAGGAATAAGAACCTACAACTTGCAATTGTTGTTTTCCGATGTTTCAGGTTCCGTTTGTTTCGCGAAAAATAACTTTTGGAAAACGTTTTCATCTTTTTTTGGTTTTTGGTAACCTTACAAAAATGTAGTCAACATAAAAGTTTTTCCGAATTAACGGAAAATAAAACATTTTTTCCCGAAAATAACTTACGGATTCATTTTCTGTAAGTCATTTTCTAAATATTCGAGTACCCCTCCACCCCTTCCACAATTATACATATTTACATATACGCATAATATTTCACTCAACAAATAAATTGTATAGAAATATAAATTGAGTTTGTGGATACTATTTATAAATTATAATATAAATAAATACTCACTACATCCTAAAATTAGTATCAATTATATTATTTATAGACATCTCAAACATTGTCCATTTTTTAAATAAAAAACTTTTTTTTTCATATTAATTATAATTTTTTTTATTTGTATGATTGGAAAAAAATGGATCTTATAGATTCAACACCACTAATGATACATTGAGGGTTACTAAAAGGAAAATTACTTAAAATTCAACATTGTCTTATATTCAATATAAACATTAATATTAGAATATGCATTTTGTATTTATTTATATATGATTTTTCGTAGCATTTTTCGTGCGTTTGCCAAATACCCAAAAATATTTTTTGACATATTTTTAAAAGATATACCAAACACCAAAAAAACAAAATCTTTTCATTCTTTACAAATCAGTTTCTAAACATTATTTTTAAGATATCATTATCGGTGAAATAAATGAAGCCTTAGCGTGTACTTGTCTTCATTTTTATACATTAGCTTTCGTGGTCTACAATGATAACATGAATGGAATCTCACCTAATTGAATTGGGCGAGTCTCATATTCTGCTCTGCCTAATTTTTTGGACTAAACATTTCAAAAGTTGGTAAAATTGCAGCATGCATGCATGGAATTGGAATCTGAGTCATATATCCGAAACAGTAGCACACTTTTTTCTCATTCAATGTTTTAAACATATATTTTGTTTCTCTGTATGGACTACAATGTAGTTTGCTTTCACGTATGTGATGCAGTAGGCTGCATGGACTACAATATAGTTGCTTTCACGTATGTGATGCAGTAGACTGCATGGACTACAATGCAGTAGGCTATGCAGGCCGGTGTCTAACACTCCGACTATTTGTTTACGTCTATATCTATTATTTTATTGTATTAAGTGTGTATTAATTTTTAAACACTATATTTAGATGTGATTCTCCAATTGCTTATGTTAGTATAGTATCTTGTTAAATTATTAATAAGTTATACAAGATTGTCCGTTGTTCGTTAGTCTGACATTAATTATCCATAATTTTTACTCCAATTAATAATTAAGTGTATTTTAACTTGTATTACATACAAGTTGTTATGTTAATTATTTATTAATTAGTGATCATTTTATATCGTGTTATTGATTTCATTACGAAAATATACTATTAATAATTGTCATTGATCTAGTAAGTAATAAACATATTTGACCAAGTTATATATTTTGACTTTTTTTGTACATTAATTAATACATCCATAGTTTTATAATAAAAGCTTATATATTATCAAATGATATTTGAAGAGATTAGTGTTAAGTAGAGCTATTAGAACGGGTCTGCGAGACAGGTTTGCCAGCGGGCTGAGAAAGCTTGATATAAGATGGGGCGGGAAATGCCCCGAACATAATGGTCCCTAAAAGTCTTGGCCTTACCCAACTCGCGTAGGGTATTAACCATTATAACATGAAAATGCGTTATATGCCTAATGTCGAAATTGTATAATACACCACATTTGATCATTATAAAATCAAAATACGTTACGCCTAATACTGAAATGGTATAACACACTACTATTGACCATTATAACACGAAAATAGTGAAATGATATAATGGATTACTATGATAAATTATTATGACATAAAAATATGTTACGCCTAATGACGAAATGTTATAATAGACTACTATAGACGATTATAACATGAAAATACGTTATGCCTCATGATGAAATGGTATAATGGACTACTAAGAATAAAATTGTATAATAGACTACTATGAACCATTATAACATGAAAATACGTTACATCTAATGGCAAAATGGTATAATACACTACTATAATCATTACAACATGAAAATACGTTACGCCTAATGGCGAAATGATATGGACTACTATAGAATATTATAACATGAAAATACGTTACGCCTAATGGAGAAATTATATAATGGACTACTATGGACCATTATAACATGAAAACATGTTACGCTTAATGGAGAAATGGTATAATACACTACTATTGACCATTATATCATGAAAATATGTTACGCCTAATGCCGAAATAGTATAATACTCCACATTGGACCATTATAACATCAAAATACATTACGCGCCTAATGTCGAAATGATATAATACACTACTATTAACCATTATAACATGAAACTACGTTACGCCTAATGTCAAAATGATATAATGGACTACTATAGCCCATTATGACATGAAAATACGTTACACCGAATGACGAAATGGTATAATGGATTACTATAGACCATTATAACATGAAAATACGTTATGCCTAATGGTGAAATGATATAATTGACTAATATGGACCATTATAACATGAAAATACGTTACGCCTAATGGTGAAATGATATAATTGACTAATATGGACCATTATAACATGAAAATACGTTACATTTAATGGTAAAAATGGTATAATGGACTACTTTGGACCATTATAACATGAAAATACGCTATGATTAATGCCGAAATGATATAATACACTACTATTGGCCAAACACGAAAATACGTTACGCTTACTTGCGAAATGGTATAATACACTACTATTAACAATTATAACATAAAAATATGTTACACATAATGTCGAAATAGTATAATGGACTATTTTATAGACCATTATACCATGAAAATACATTACGCCTCATGGCGAAATAGTATAATGGACTACTATGGACCATTATAACATGAAAATACATTGCGCCTAATGGCGAAATTGTATAATACACTACTATGAACCATTATATTATGAAAATATGTTAACTGACATGGTTTATATATTGCTTATCAATAAACCAATTGATAAGCCAGTTACACATATAAAAATCAGTTAACTGACATGGTTTATATATGGTTTATCAATAAACCAGTTGATAAACCATACAGATATAAACCGGTTTCATACTAGTTTCATTTTGCAAATTTCATACTATTCATGGTTTATCAATAAACCAATTGATAAACCAGTTCAATAAATCAGTTTCATTAAGTATATTGGTAACCTGTTAGTTACACATACAAAAAGCAGTTAAGTGACATGGTTCATATTTTGTTTATCAATAAACCAATTGATAAACCACACCGACATAAACCAGTTTGCAAACCAGTTTAAATAAATATGAAATTGCACATCAATAACAATAAAGCTAAACTTAAATTAAATTGAAATATATCTGAACATAGAAATCTAAAAAATCTGAAATTACATATTAATAACACTAAAATCTGAAAATGTTTTTAAACATGTGATTGTCTATCAGAAATAGCTAGGTTGTTTATCAGAAATAAGTTTTTGATTTCGACACAAAAGTCGATTGTGCCCTACTTGTCCACATTTACGGCATCTTTGTCTTTTGCGAAACTCTCCGGTCGATAGAATTCTCGATGTTCTGTGACGTTCATCTCGTGGTCGGAATATAGGTGGCAAGATAGTCATTGCCTTAATTACATTTGACATGTCTCATTCCTCCTGATTAAGTGCTGGGAAAATGTTAGATAACTATGTCATTCTCCAAGATGATGTTGTATAGAATGATGAGCACAATGGGTACACTGAAAAATGTCTTTTGATGCAAACTGCAGCTGCGTGCTCACATGGTACATGGTTCAATTAAAACCTTTGGCATATGCAAGTATGTTTCTCAAAATCCACTGTGTAATGCTCATTACCAGCTCTCACCACATATATTGACTGATTGATGGATTCAATAACCGTATACTTCTTGGTCATCTCTCATGTTTTGACTAGTTTTACTTCCATTACATGGGTTAAAACGGTTGTACACCCAGAAGCTAACTCACGCCTCTCACAAAACCATTTCTGCAACGTTTTCCTATTACTTTGAAACAAGGAAAGTAAGAGTCTGTCGAGCTTCCTTGAACACTGAGTTGAGAAACTCCACATTGTTTGAAGTCATGATATTAATGGTTTCCTTTGCAATGTGACCTCGCCCAAGTTTCAAACTTTGTCTCACTAAGATATTTCCAACCATTCTCATCGGTTTTTTTGAATTTGAGACATATGCATGTTGAACTCTTCTATGGTATATATATGCCTCAGCCGCTCTCATAAAAATGGAGATCGTGTCAGCCTTACGGGTTACAACCCTTAAGTTTCCCTTTATATGATAAATACAGTGAGCATGATGTTCACCTTGATAAACATTTTGAATTGCATTAATAAGACTCCTATGTCTGTCGGAAATGATCACATGTGATTCATTATCACTTGTTATTTATTTCAACTTCATAAAAAACCAAATCCATGATGCATCATTCTCAGAATCGACAATAGCCCATACAATAGGATATATTTGCATATTGCCATCTTGACAAGTTGCAATAATTAATCAATGTACCTCTATATCTTGTTGTTTAAAATGTTTCATCCACAATCACTACTTGATGCATTGCAGCGTGGATTACGAGAATGCAAGCCTCATACGTCAAAAATAAGTACTTGAATCTGTGTTCATTATCAAGTTCTAAAGAGTAGACTGTTGAAGGATTGACCAATTGAAAGTTGTGGGCATATGCGACCAACTTCTTGTAACTATCCTCAGGTGAACCCCTGAGTTGTGTTAGGGTATCTTCTCTAGACCTCCTCATGTTTTGATAGTTTAGTGAAACTCCCAATGTTCTAGAAACTTTCGCAATGATTTCCTTTGGTTGTAACACAGCGTCGCGGTCCTCCAACCTTGGTAAAATATGTTTCCCAATGATACACGTTGTAACTTGCACATGATCAGCCATGCACATATTTTAGTGGCAACAATGTTCATGTGTATGTTTTTGAATTTCAAAATAATCACTTTCTGAGTACTTTGTTACAAACAAATACCATTTGTAATTATCATCAACGCAAACTAAAGTGTACATAGTATTGTTCAATTAACTCAAACTTGTGGTTGAATGCAAGCAAGTGCACAACATCTTGAAGCTCCTTCTTATTATTGAATACTTGTCCAACATTCAAATCAATCTCTTTCGGTATCACTCGCACTGTACTTGCAACCGAAGAAGTCAATAAATTATCTCTTGTGAACCGATTGTCTTGATCTCTGTCGTCTTGACTGAACCCATCAAAGATCTGCCTCATCGATGTAGTAAAATAATTAGGATTATTGGATAAAGGTTCATCTCTGTTCTCTTCATCTATATTCTCTTCATCTCTGTTCTCTTCACTGAACCCATCAAACTGTCTTGACTGTGTGGCAAATTCAGTAGGGTTATTGGAAAAAAAATCTTCATGTTCTATTTCTTCTTCTTCTCAATTGTTTTCATCTTCTCCATTAGTTTCCATGTCAAAACCAAACCCATTATTTTCTTCTTCGTTCGAGTCCAATTTTTCCATAATCAAACAGTTTACAAAAAAAGGAGATTGAACCCCTAGTTTGTTAAGGTTAAAGTATCATTCAAAATCTTCATTTGTAGTCATTAAGACATGAAATTTTAAAGCATTTTTCGTTGCTGCTGGAGTAAGAAATCTTATCTCTATGCCATCAACTTGGAAAATTGTTTGTACTTTAACATATAACTCTTCATATGTACTTTCATTATTGATAGCAAATTCTCTTGGATTTCGTTTGTCAATAAATTTCCACGAGCATCCGACGATATTGTCTTCAACAAAATGTCCGAAATAAATAATTGAGGGCCAAAAGCTGAAGTCATATTTGCAATATTGAACATAATAAATAAGTACATTCATATACTCAATGTATTCAAATGTTAAAGGAATAAATTACCTTAACAAACCATGTGTATTTTGCAACCATAAAAAAGAGATATTAATCCATTAATGTCATTCTGCATGTGGTTTATTAATAAACCATGTCAGTGAATTGGTTTAGGAACTGGTTTATGCATGGTTTTTATTTTGTAAAATACACTAGGTTTATTATATTAATGAGTTTATTGATAAATCATGTCAGTGAGTTGGTTTAGGAACTGGTTTATGGTAATACATTGTAATTGGTATTGATAAACTAGTTTACAAACTGGTTCTGGTACATGTTATATGTGTGTGGTGTCGTTTACAAACTAGTTTTGGTTTTGGTACATGATATATATGTATGTTCTGAAATTACAGGATGTGTGTGTGTGTGGTTGTTATGAAATTACAAGATATGTGTGTTTTGAAAATGCCAACTACTTTTGGTACTGCTTTTGGTACATGATATCTACTGCTTAATCAACTGATCAATTGGTTCATGTCAGTCAATTGGTTTATCAACTGGTTTATTCATAAACCATCATGTCAATCAATTGGTTTATCAACTGGTTTGCTGATAAACCATTGATCAAACTTGGTTTAAGAATGATTTATTAATAAATCATGCCAGTCAACCATGTCAGTTAAGACATATAAGATTTTTATTTTGCAAAATGCACAACCATTAATAAACCATCTCAGTCAACTGTATCAATTGGTTTATTGATAAACCATGTCAGTCAACTGGTTTATTGATAAACCATGTCTGTCACCTGGTTTATTGATAAACCATTGATAAATCATGTCAGTCAACTAGGTATATGTGTACATGGTTGATTGATAAATCAGTTGATTCATAAACCATGTCAAATTACACTTGGTTTATCAATGGTTTTTTTTATTAAACCAGGTACATTTTGCAAAAAAAGAAGAAGACATGTTTCCCTTAACAAACCAACTACATGCAAATGGACATGGTTAGTTGATATTATACATGATTTAGCAATGGTTTATTAATCAACCATGTGTAAATTTTTTTTTTCTTTTTACAAATTGACAGTGTGGATTGATAAACCAGGTTATGTGCCAATGTATCAGGTACCAAGTTCAAAATGCACATAATTGATGAAACAATTCACCATGTGCATTTTGCAAAAAAAAAAAAAAAAAAAAAAAAAAAGAAAAACCCAGTTTTGCACATGGTCGACTAGACGACCAAAGTGGTTGACTAGACGACCACGTCAGCATCTTCGTCTTCTCAGTGTAAATTTACAGAAAAATAAAATGGATTGAAATGAAGGTTTATGGAAACGAACATAAATAGTTAGCAAACGGTGGATCATGTATTTAACAAGGTCTTCGAATTTAGGACTAAACTTTGGATTTCGAATGTAAAGCTTACAATACTGACACTAACGAACATCCATAATCAAGAAACTGGTTTGCACGGTTGAAGGATATTGTACACAAATCACGTATTCAGCAAGGGATGTATCTACAATAGCCAACAGGTTTTCAATACAAAAAAAAGGTGTTGTAGACATTTCATTGGTTCGATGGCCATGAAAGATCATTTTTTTAAGTGAGGCTATAAATGACAAATCATCTTTGACTTGACCATTTGTGTAAATTCTCCATTATTAAATCTAGGTAAGGGCTCCTTACTTTCGAAAGATTCTAGCCCCAATGCTTAATGTATGCATTGTCTTCACTGTACTCAAAGGAGACAGAGAAGTGGAATTGGCTTGACTATCCCTCTCTTTCGTGAGATATAGTCTTGCCATTAATTTATTTTATCTCATGATCTGGGTTGAGGGAAAGCCAGAGTTGAGTGAAACACAGATAAGAGAGGCAGGTAGGGGAGGGTGCAAAGGAAGGTGTGTGTGTGTGTAAGCATGCTATATGTAGATGTGAAGGTGGGAGAGGCGGAGGGCAGTCAGGCTGTGACGATGGTGAGGCTATAACTGTGACCGCAAGGCGGAGCCGTCGTGTGGTGTTGGATCTGGAACTGGAAGCAGGATGGGGGAGAGAGAGACGCAGAGCTAATGGCGCCGCCGCAGTCGTTGGAGAATGGAGACGAAGATGACAAGGTGGAATGAAACTACAAAGTAGGAAGAGAGAGAACGAGAGAGCGAATGTTTGAGAATGAGTGATATTTTGAGTTTTGACTTTTGAAACCTAACCTAACCATATATAGAATATGAATGGGCCTGGGTCGCTAACTTATAAAAGGGTTTGAGAAAGTGTGGGCAACTCGTCCCTGCCCTGCCCCACACTGCTCAAGCTCGCAGCCAGTGCAAGTAAAGCCCGTGAACCCCACATCCAAACAGACCTTTACTCCAACCCGCCCCTCTTACGTGGTGGAACAGGCATGCTCGCGGGCTTTCGCCCAATTTGATAGCTCTAGTGTTAAGTGTTGAAATCGAGTACAAATTCTTCTTTAAAAAGAAAAGAGTGTAAAACCTTGATATTTTTTTTATTTTATTTTTATAAATAAATCATTTTGATACGACCTTTATTACATTTGATCATATTATAGATGGTTGACTTTTGTAATATGATAGCACATTCATAATTTAATAATAAATATATATATATATATATATATATATATATATATATATATATATACATAATTTAAAGTGAGACTCGCATAAGGTTGATATATACTCCCTCCGTCCCTAAATTATCGTCCTATTTGATTCGACGCACGAATTAAGAAAACATAATTGACTTGATTATTTATATTGGTTTAATGTGTAGTTTCTTTTAAATCTTATGTATATATGGCTCATAATTAAAGTTGGATGAAAAAATAAAGATAAAGTGGTAAAATTGATATTTTAAAAAGGTAAGTTCAAAACTGGACAATTATTTTAGGACAGACGAAAAAAGAAAGGAAGAGTATAATTTATGGGAAGGAGAGTCTAGTTGATATTTATCCTACTTGGACAGGTGGTTAACTTTTAGCTCATGAATGTGATTCATCACCCATGTTGTCGACTCAACTTGCCTCGGGGCCGGCATTTGCTACAAATACAATCATAGTAGTTTTGTTAAAAAAAACTACCGAAACCCTAAATGTTACACTGAAAAATCTTAAATGTAATATCACTTAAGAGATTAAATTATCAAATTGTTCTCCTTCTATTTAAAAGAAAAAAAATACTAAACTTTAAAATATATTTGTTTACCAAACTACCCTCATTCCATTAAAAAAAAACTCAATTAAAAAAAATTACGATCAAACACACGCATTCTGAAACATTGCGGAGGACGCCAAAGGCAGAAACACAGCCAAAGTGCTGTTGCGTGACTCTGACAGTATCTAATGGATAACCGGCAACGATGCCTACGGTGCCCCCAAATCCACCGGCTACAAATTCTTTACCTCAACTGCTTGTTAGAAACTCCAGCCATAAATCCATGTATCCTCCCCCTAAAAGATCCCTCTTTCAATTGAAAGCACAAAGTAGATATTTCTTCTGATGTTTTCAATAATTCTCCTCCTCCTTGTGGATTATAAAAGCATGAATTGGAAGTTACTTTTAGCTTTTTCAAAAAAATCGCCACTTTTTTTAAAAAAAATTTGAAAAAAATCGCGACTTTTTTTTTTAAAAAATTGAATAACATCGCTAGGTTTAAAAAAAACGAAAAAAATCGCAAGGTTTTTTTTAAAAAGAATAAAAAAATTGCCAAGTTGTTTAAAAAAAATTGAAAAATATCGCCAAGTTAAAAAAAAATTTCCAGGTCACAAAAACACACCAGGTTCGATACTTTCATTGTTTTCTTCTTTTGGTTTTTTTCTTCTTCTTTAAGCATGGTTTTTAATATATATATATATATATATATATATATATATATATATATATATATATATATATATATATATTGAGTACAATGTAGTTAACAACTTAATGTAAAAGAAGAATTTGAGGAATCATCATGAGTGTTGTTATTCGGATCGAATTCATTGAATAATTGTTGAAATGAACAAGTTTAGGGTTTATGGTTAATTGTAACGAATGGTTTGGCATATATACTTTTATAGGAGGATAAATTATTATTAATTGTAACTCCTTTATATAAAAGAGTTAATTAGTAATTAGAGTTTAAAGTTAATTGTAAATCCTTTTTATAAAAGGATTAATTAGTAATTAAACTCTTAAGTAAATGTGGTATTTAGTGTTTTTTGTGTTGCATTTAGAGCCACTAAAAAACTACTAGGCTACTCACGAAACATATACTTCCTCTGTTCAGGATATAGGGTAATCGTTTAAAAGTAAAAAAAATTAGGAAAATAATAATTTAAGTAGTTTATTAGTAATAAAATGGTACTTTCATGTATTAATTTTTGAAAGTGGATTTTTTTAAGTGAAATATCGCAAAATAAAACAATGAATTCTTTACTCGAAACGGATGGAGTATTATATAAATACTCTTAGTTGTCAATCTCAAGGTAATAGAGGGTTGTCGTTCATACAATAGTTAACCGAGTGTTTTGCAATAATTTTGTACGATGAATATTTGGTCATTAGTTTCGATTATTTTGAGGTAATAGAAACTATATGTAGTAGTGATTTTGTATCAGTTAAATCACATGATTATCCATATAATATCCATGTTTAATTCGTACTCTTTTTATTGAAACATGTTTATTATTAGCGGTAAGCATTTCGTATTGATTTGGCTTTAAAATTATTCCTGTTAATAATCAGTGTGTTTTCGTGAATTTTGGATATCTATTTGCATATGGGTTGATATTGATATCATATGGATTTGCTAATACGTGTCTAATTACATGGAAAATTATCTGTTTGGATATCTAATTACATGGAAAATTATGTATATATGTGGCTTAGGCCTTGTCTGGTGCAGCGTTTTGAAAACGCAACTTTTTCTAAACACATTGTTTTTAAAACGCAACATTTCCAAAGCGTAATTTTTTTCTTGTAAATATGTTTGGAAAATTATTTCAAAACGCTATTTTTATAAACAAAATAGTTGTAAACGCTACACATTTTTAACACGCTCCAAATTGGAGCGTTTTAAAACGCTGCATTGAAACACTTTTAAAGAGAAAACACTGTGTTTTTTACTAGCATTTTGGTCAAAACGCTCCACCAAACAAACACTTAATTGGTGTTTGGAATGACATTTGAGAAGGAAAAAAATAGTTGTTTGGAATTTCAGAAGTACAGATTAACCCTCACAGTTTTTAGAATTTCGGAATGGCCCTTAAGAATTTTAAAGAAATGTTACTAACTTTAAATGGTCATATCTTATTCGTTTTAAAATCAGAATTAAGTGATTCAAAAGTCTAAATTGATTATTTTTCCGAATACTTTTGAATGGACTTAGTTTCAGAATCAAATTGTGCGTGTAATTTGAATTATGATTGATTATTGCTGAAAGTAGTCATAGTAATTGTGCTTAGTGTTCATTGCTGAAAACATGGTACTTAAAGTTTGTTCTTAAATCGTTTCACTATGTTGTATGAAAGATTGAAGTGAGTTAGCTGGTTGGATATTTGGATTGCCTCGAACTTAAGGTAGGGGTTCTTGTCAACCTAGTTATCATTCGATTTTTGTTATTCGAAACCTTTGATAATTGATATTGCTCTTAACAAGTTTGAATTTGAGTTTGTTATCGTCTATTCGTTCACGTCAATTGGAATCAATGATTCCTTTGTTTTGCTATTCTGTCATATACACTTTGAGTTGTTACTATGTTACGATAGCGTCACAAGCTGACTACTCCATCACCGGTTGTTGGTATTGTTATTGCGACTCTCGGTCAAAGTGACATCTACGGTGACACTTTGATATTTGAGTCATTTGGTTTGCAGGTATGGGCATTTGGTCGGTTCTAAGTGTTATGAAATTTGATTTGATATCATTGTTTATCGTTATTGTTCGTCAACTCTTCGATAGAGAGATATGATTGTTTGGTTTTGTTTCACAGTTTTTGTTATCAGTTATTGATAAAGTTACTTCGATATACCTTTGATACGCTGTCATATCCTTTAATATTGATAGGTTCCTTAATGGGCAATTTGTGTTCACCCTTTCTATTTTCTTCCTTACAGGTGATAGTTAGAGGGATTCTTGGTGTATGGCTTGGGTTTTACGGCTAGAAGTTGTGTAATGATGCATGAGTCAGCATACTTTTGGACATTGTATTTCTGTCTATTTGTATCGTATAGTGTGTAAAGTTTTTTTTTGGAGATTTGTGAAAATTTGGGCTATCAACTGACTCTTTGGGTTTGTTTTATATTCAGAGGATATTTGTTCTGATGTACTCGTACTCAGCGATATATATATGGTAATTTGGTCTATTGTGGCAGAAACATTTTTCTTGGTTTGACTTTTGCTTTAGATTTGTTTTTTATTTTGTTCTTCATCTCTCATGAAGCGTATAATCACGATCTCTGGGGCGTGACATGGTGTGCCATACACACCATGGGAAATCCTCAAACCTGTTTGGATTTTGTTTGCTTTAAGTGAGATAGTAAATGAATTTGGGGAAGAAGGCTTGTTGTCCTTTTTCAAACCCTAGGGACTCATGCAGATTGTGATATAATTTAGGTTTGAGAAATCTTGGAGCAGGGCTATAACCACTCGACCTCGGCAACAATAAGGCTAGCTCGGCCTTGGTAACGATTGATCAAAGAGAGAACGAGGTATTCAGAGTGCGACAATTTTGGCAAAGCCCTACCACTCGCCGAAAACGATGATACACACAACCAATCACTCCCCTGACAGGGGCCTAGTCTGGTCACTTCCCTCACCTGACACGACATCAGAGAATTTATAATCAGCCGCAACATGTCCACAAATGGGAAAGTGTCACCTTACAGACCATTCAGGTATAAATATGAGATATTTTCTATAGTTATTGCTAAGCCAACACAGATATCCAAAAATAGATAAGAACATTCATCTAAAAACAATATTTATTCTCAAGAAACAAGTATCATCAATACGCTGCATTTACTGCAACCCTTATCACCCGTAATCTCACTCTTACGCCGGAGGGTTTGAGTCGGGCCGTCCCCGACTCCTTAACGGTGTTCTTTATTTGTGTAGGACGGAGCTCAATCGTATCCACGTCATCTTCCAGCTCACTCGCTATGTTGCCTACGTAGATAAAAGACAAGGTCACCACAGCTTTTGTGTGATCAAAATACATAAATTAATCATTTATTTTAGTAAACTTTTTGCATTTAGTCCCTTCAGATTTCCGCCCCTTTATATATACATATATTAGTGAACCTTCAAAAGTAATTTTTAAATTTTTGAAAGATACATCTAATTTAAACCTTTAGACATTTTCACATTACTTCTTTAACCAAAAATATTTTGACCTTTGTACCAACACAACAACTATGACATTGATCATTGTTGATGCCGAGGTATGTATAAAACTTCTATTATATATTCTGATTTTCCCTTTTATTAATTATCAAATCTAAAAATATAACTTCTATTGTTCTATTTGCAATAGATCTATATTTTTGTTGTGTAACCTTTGGATCCAAAACAAAACGGAAAAAAATACTCGTGTGCTTAAAAAAATTATCATGTGTATTTTCAATGGATTTTAAAAGTAAGATGTAAAAATCATGTACTTTAAAACTACATAATTAATTAAAATATATCTAGAAATTAAAGATCTGTACTTTTTTAGAAAAATAATAGTGAAGTAGCAGATTGTAATATTCAAAATAATTCAATTTTCATTTCTAAATATGTGTTGATCATTTTGCACTAGGAAATTTTTATTTAATTAATATTATAAAATAAAAGAAATCTTAGAACTCTGGTGGATAGGAGGTAGTTGATGTTCAAAGGTTCCATGAAAAGATCTCTTTGTTTCTGAGTGAGGGTGTCAGTGTGTGCGCAAAAGAGAGAGAGAGAGAGAGAGAGAGAGATGGAGGGATGGACTCTTTGGCATGCAAGATATTAGCACAAAAGTTAATATCATAATATGACATAAGGAAGCGAGATGAGGTGAGATTTTTACATTACAATGATTTTTTTGATTTGAGTATTTGGGAAAATCAGTAAAAGTTCAAATACATAGTAGTGTCTTATAGGGGTTTTTAATGGACCATATTTTTTAAATTTGAGTTAAATCCGGGCAATCCACTAGGCACAATTTTAAAACGCTTTAATCTCTTATATTTTTTTAAATAAAAAAGACACTTTTGTGACGAAATACTACAATACCTAAATGAATCAAACACACGTCCAAAAAGACACGTCATGCATTACAATTTTAAAATCATGCATCGCGATGCACAAATCGTATGCAATGACAATTAACAAAAGTTAAGGTCAATTATTATCGCATGTAATGTGATGAAGATGAAAAGACAACCAATAAAACAACAAATATTGTGTATATGGAAAATTTTTAGAATCTATAATGTTTTTGTTTAAAAACTATACTTTTTTTTTCTAATTAAGTAGTTTTCTATCATCTATTCTTTTGATTTTGCTATTTATTTTTCTTATGTATAGTTTAGTTGGAAAAAATATTTATTGTACGTTTAACGGATGAGTGCAAAAACTAGCTAGTTATTAATAATATTAAATGTTAGGGTATTAGTGCATAATTAATGCTGGAGTTTGTCAAATCTTGCCATTTGATCCGGTGAGTAAACAAATATAGCCTTTGATCGTTGGTTTACTGATAAACCATTGGTCGACCACTGGTTGACCTGTTAACCACACTTGTCGACCAGTGATTTCGGATGTTGAGGGGTGCATTTTTACTAGTTTACTGATAAACCAGGGATGGTTTATCAGTGGTTTATCAATAAACCATACCATAAAAGAGTATTTTATTTAAAGTGAGACTACAAATGACCAAGTCATCTTTGACTTGGCCATTTGTGTAAATACCCTTAATTAATGAGACGTTGCCTTTGTTTTGACCCGGTCACCTTCCTAGGTAAAGAAAGAAAGAGAAAGTTAAAGATCGATGTTGCGAATTGTTATAATTAAGGTGGTTTTAGCTTTTAATTACCGTCAATAAACTAAAGGATGAATCGAGACTAAGAAGTACTAATCAAAACACCGATGGATATGATGTGGCAAAAATCTAGCTTGGGTTGTCCGATTAATGCGTAGGATATTTGGGCTTGATCTGCTTCCTTGAACCTGCTAAAAAACATGAAATCACCTTAGTGAGAGTGCATGTCTTGGCCTCACGAAACCACTTTGGTGTGAGAGTAAGTATCGTGTGAGAGTCAAAAAGCAATTTGACAGAGGTTTTAGGTTCAAGAAAGTGTGTGTACCTTGTTTATGGTTTATAGAGGGGTATTTATAGGCCCCCATGACCTAGAATCCTTGTGGGATTCGGTTTCCATAGATACCTAGCAAGTTTAGGAGGAAACTCCAAAATTGTAGGCGTGACAGGTGGCTGGCAGCAAGAATATAGGAGCAGATTAGGTAAGTGTCCTACTCGGATAAGGAAACCTTTGATTCGTCTTGGAGAGCAAGTTTCTGAGGTTCCCTGCTCGATGCTTGCCTAGGCGAGCACGGCTCTCCCCGACTTTATGACGTAGATCTGATGATAACAAGTATGAATCCCAGGCATGGTCCCCCTGGTCAGGAAGGCAATGCCTATGCTCAACCAGGTTTAGACGGGAGTTACAATGTTTTCTGCTCGGCACCAAACTAGATATGTCTGCTAGGTTGGTAGGTCGCATGCTAATTATGAACGTGACTAGCACATGATGATCGCTCATGCTTTGTTCATGACCAGGTTTGGGCAGGGCACATCAGTGGCCCCTAGCTCCTTGCCTGGCGAGTATTCATGCTTTGAGCGGGGAGTTCTCATGTTCGGTATTGTTGTTCTTGTATCGGGCACCAACACTTACAAATTTTCTAAGTGGATCATGATCTGGCTGGAAGGTAAAGTGGTAGAAGATTTTGGAACCCAGGTGAAAGGCAGGCAGCTGGAGCGTGTTGGGGAAGCTTTGCCTTTGGAAAGTACTGGGGAGAGTAGGCGAAAAGGCGTGTGAGTCGTCAAGGAATGGTGTGACTTGATAGAGGCATGCTTTACAAAGCACCGCATTAAATGCACGCGTGCTGGGGTGATGTTAGCCATCTTCGTAGGCACCGTTTGGGTGTCTCTTCCCCCTCCCAAAACTCCCAACAACATCCTATAAAAATCTCATCTTCCCCTCATTTCTTTCTTTTACCGTTTTTAAGAGATTTTTAGAGAGAGAAAAACTACAACTTACTGTCGCTTCCTCAAGAGATTTCTAGATTCCGGTGCCCTTGCCTCTTGATTAAAATTGTTAACTTGTTCTCCGACCCTAAAGTCTTTCCTTGCTTCCATTTTGACAGAGCTTATGCAGAAGAAGGAACTTAACCCAATCTTGACAGTGAGTTTTCTTGCTCTTTTCTGGTTTTGTCCTTCATTTTTTGGGTTTCTGGGTTTCTCATTCATCTTCAAGCTATTTTTGGGTAGAATTCATAAGGTAGAATCAGACCATAGGTAGAGATCGAGGAAAATCACCAAAAGTGTCTTACGTGCTAGGCGGGCATGGCCACTTGGTGTACCTAGACTTAGGGTTTTCCCCCTTTTTGAATTGTTTTTCACTTCGAGCAAAGTCTGACCTCTATTTCCTCAATCTCCATGTACATGTCTCACAAATAGTATTCGGACAATGAGAGAGAGGATTTCAACTATGGCGAGCAGAATGACCCATCAAGCAGTGAAGAGACTCCTCTATTTGGAATGGAGTCTAATAGTGCCGCAGAGTCTGTGGCCGGGGAAGCTGTTGTCGCGCATGTCCGTGTGTCCGTCATCACACTTACAGATTCTTCCAATGGGCATGGCCCATTTGATGGAGAGGTGGAGCAAGGCCATGTGGCTGCTTGGGGGCAAAGCCTAACACATCTGTTTGAGAAAGAGAAACCCATGTTTGAAGAGGGTGTTGACGAGGAAACGTTGCCATACCTCGAACAGGGGGTTGCTGTCAATGAGGCCTCCAACTTAGGGGAGGCGAGCTCTGATGTCCCGTTGACACGGAGAATGAAGAACCTTGCTCGGGTAAGAGAGGAAGCTACCACCTCGGCCCATGTGCTCGATTGGATGTCAGATGCTGACGAGTCCCAATATGCTGCACACTGGGCCTCCCTAGATACCCCGAACAAGCTCACTCTTTGGTTCACCTCCTTGGGTGTGGACCCCCAAGATTATCAGGTAGAGAAAGCAACATCAGTGGCCGGTCGTATCCCCGTGAGCAGAACGGGAAGCTACTATTTTTTGCTGATTTCTTTTGGGTAGGATTGTGTTTGCCCTTAGATCCCTTCTTCCTTCAATTTCTCAAGGAGTTTGGCCCGATGCCCGATGATCTCATGTTGAATACTGTCTGAGCACTAACGGCATATACCGTGGCATGCCACTTGCTGCGTATTGAGCCAACCTTGAAGTTGTTCCGGAGACTATTTATTCTAAGTGCCAACGTTTTTTGTCGGGTTAGACTCCGATCAAATTCCAACCTTTTACGGATTTTGGACGATGTACCGGGAAATATTGAGGTCTGGGACAAGAGAGCTATTTTAATTGAGTCTTAGGTTGGCCGATAATGCCCATGAGTGAGACCGGCATAAATGTCCCCAAACTTACCCGTGGTAGATTTACTACGGGTGACACTGCCCGCCTAGCCGCTATCCGGATTGCTCTTGGCGTTGTGATAGAGCCTAAGAGCCTGTTCGACTGGAAGGAGTTGGTTTGTAATCCCAAGAACTTGCGTCTGGCCGGAGTTCTTCGAACTACAATGCCCGGGGTCGAGCCTTTGTGCACCTTTGAGCCCGAGGAAACCCATGTTTACAAGGTTGGTTATCACAGGCTAAACTTTCGTGTTAACTGTGTCGAATGCCGAAGACTCGAGAATGATTGCACTCCTGCCTATTCGATCGCCCCTAGTCGATATTTCACTTTATCTGTTATTTTTCCTTTTGCCTTGTAATTGTTGTATTAATTGTTCTCTTTCCATGCGGTCATAAAGACCGTCAGGCAACTCCAAAACCTGGAGGCAAAGGAGAGCAGGAGGGTAGCCGAGCTAGCAAGGAAACCGCCTCAGGTTGTCTCTAGTGTCCCATTTGGCCCTCCAACCAAAAAACCTACGGCAGTGAAGAAGACCGTTGAGCTCCCTCCTCCTGCTCAGACAGTTGCAGGTGAAACCGGTACTGTTGCTGTTGATGTCGCTGCTAAGGCTGCAGGTAAAAGAAAACGGAACTCTCCTCCCCCCACTAACCAGTCTGCTTGTCCCCGTGGCACGGGCTCTAAGTGCGCTTCTGCCATTCCCTCTTCCACCAAATATTTCGAAGTCGTGGCTGCGCCCCAGCTTTGAGATGCCGACCATAGTCAGTACCGCCTAGGCTATTGTGAGCGGGCTCTCTTAGGGCCTTAACGTGGGGCACATTAACTTTATCGCTTGCGGGAGCCCTGCAAGGCTAGTAGGCAAGGAAGGGCATTATGAAGCGGCTCTTGCAGGAGGATGTGACACATGACCAGGATACCGCCGGTCATGTTCTGCTCGGACATGTCAGGCTCAACTTGGGTGAGGTATGTTCTTGTGATATTTTTCTGTGTTGATAATTTTTGCTCGCTGATCTTTTCTAACCGCTTCTTATGTTTGTTTTGCAGATCACCTCTACTTGCACTAATCTCTACGACCGCTATACCGAAGAGAGGGATGCCCGCAAGAAGGTTGAATTTGAGAAAAGCGAGCTGCTGAGCTCGGTGAAGCGCAAGGGCGAGCAGATCGCCGCTCTAGATAAGTCGCTGAAGGAGAGCGAGGCTTCAGCGAAGAGGCTTGAAGCAGATAACCAAGCTTTGGCCGAGGAAAAGATTTCCCTTATCGCGCAGCAAAAGAAGAAGTCCCATGCAACTGAGAATGCTTTGGTCTTGCAGCGGACATAGTTGCAAGCGGAGCTGGATGCCCTCAAGGCTCAGGCGGCCAAGGATGCAGCGGCCATAGCCTCGTTTTCTGAGTAGCTTGAAGCGGCAAAGGTAAAGGCGATGGAAGACTTTGTGACCTCTCATGCCTATGCCTCCCATGTGCGTAAAGTGTTTATCCCATATTACGTAGTGGGGACAAACCATATCTTGCGCATGCTCGATGGTACCGGTGCTGTTGATATGCCAACAATGGGGGATTGGGCTCTGCTCGACCCATACTGCCCAGAAGCTCGAAGTTTGAATCACCTGGTGGCTTACACCCAGGGCGAGCTGGAGGCCTTTGCTCAAAATGATGCTGATGATAGGCTGGAGCCATGGATTCCTCCCACCCCACTGGCCGTCAATGTATGTAGCCTGATCGAGGCGAAGCGGGCGGAGAGGCATGCCCGGGTAGACGAGGCCGCTGTCCAATTGTAAGTGGAACTAGAGGTCACTCCTGATGCCAAAGCTACTGTTGCTTTAACCCTGGCTCCCCCGGACATAGTTTAGATTGCCTGCTTTTTGTCCGGCTTATGTACCTATATTTTTTGATTTCCACTTGTAATTCTTCTTATTTTTCAATGGAAATTTTGTTTTTCTCGATTGTTGTTTCTTTTACTTGCATTTTTCCTACAATTTATTAGTACTAGTATGCATGTGTACGAGTTATTTTAGCGAGCATAAAAAGTATAAGATGAACACAATTGAGCGAGCAAGCAAACTTGAGCAAATAGTAACTCAGAAATAATAAGGCTAATTAAACGAACATATTATTTAAGTTTGAAGTCCCGGGGAAGTGCTCTTACCCGGACTAAGTGCTTGGTTTTGGCTAAGGCTATAAGTGGGCACGGCCCCTATCGCCCTGGGGCGAGCATCCTGAAAACTGTCTAGCGGGCATGGCCTAGCTCTGAGCAGCGACCAGCTAACCGGGCTTTTCCCTATCCGACGTTTGTAAGCCGAAGTTGTTGCTTTTATATCAACTAGGTATAGAGATATATGGCTAACATTGTTGCTCGGTCACTATAGAAATCTGAGGTAGTTAGTCGCTACCTTGTGGGCATGACCCCTACCGACTTGCGGGCTTCCTAGTAAATGAATCAGGCAAGGCCCTATCTTGCTCACTGGGAGGATAAGATTTGTTCAGTGATACTAGGGTATAGTGGAAGGTTGACCAGGAATGGCCTTACTTGCTCGGCTTGCGAGCAGATCTTGCCAAGTGTGAGTGCCCCGGGATTTCCCCGTATCACGCGCTCCTTTTTTAGGGGAACACAAGATTCGGCGAAGACATCATTCTTTTCATTCCATCTTCCATTGTTTAGGGGAAAACGAAATTAAAAGTGCAAAAAGAGTGTTGCCAAAAGCGCATTGAATATGCCTCGGTCACTGAGTGTGCTTTAGTCCACTATGAGTACTTTGGATTTTCCCGTATCTCATCCTCCCTTGTTTAGGGGAAAACAAGATACAGAAAACACATCACTCTTTTCATTCTTATCTTCCCTTGTTTAGGGGAAAACGAAAAAGTGCAAAAAAAAAAAAATTTGTTGCGAGCCTCACTGTGACCTTAGGCTCATTTTGGATCGCTATGAGTGCATTGAGTTTCTCCGTATCTCATCCTCCCTTGTTTAGGGGAAAACAAGATACAGAAAATGCATCACCCTTTTCATTCTCATCTTCCCTTGTTTAGGGGAAAATAGAAAAATGCAAAAAAAGTATGTTGCGGGCCTCACTATGATCCAAAATATTGTAACAGAGTCGCCATCTTTATTTTAAGGAGAAATAAAGAAAAACCGAAAATAACCAGAGTTTGTAAAAGAAGGGGTTCGGAAGCTAAGTTATGAGGTGGGAAGGTGTTAGGCACCCAACTCGCCCTTTCGGTCTCAAAAATAGTTTTTGGCTAAAATATGCTTTTATTATATTTATTTAGCAAATGAAATAAAGCATTTAAACAGATATAGTTGTATCTATATTATTACAGACTTGCAGTCGCTTCCTTCCCGTAATTAAAAATACATTTATAAATATTTGGCCATAATAATGGCTCTTTTTAGTGCTATTTTTCTATAGAAATCCGGACAGCATAACTGCTTATATTTTTTACATCAGACCGGCTGAAAATAACACTTTTTATAAAACCTCTTAAAGGCTTACCTTTAAAAGCGTAGGGTGTGCTCGTTTTGTCCTTCCGGGAGAATAAGTCTTTTGTTGTTGTGGAGATTCGGGCGGAGTAACTGCTTCCGAAAGTTGCTTTATGGCACTGGGAAACGGGCGGAGCAACTGCTTGCTTTTTTGCTGTTGTTTGCTTGCTGTTGACGAAAATTGGGCAGAGCAACTGCTTGCTTCTAGTGGATTTGGCCTCTGGATTCAGGCAGAGTAACAGCTCTTTTTTGGATTTTTGGACCGGGGAAATAAAGTGGAATCCTAGCTGGAAGGCTAAGGTTCACTTTAACCGGTTAGATTTCTATTTGGAGGAGATTTGACAAAGCTTCGAGGCTTTTTGGAGGAGGGGAACTCTCTCTCTCGCTCACTGCGTAAACTGAAAGCGGTGTTTTACTACGTGCGATGAGTGTGTGAACTGTGTGCGTTCTACCTTTTTTCACTGAAGTCAAATGCCTCCATTAATAGGTTGGAGGAGGGACTCCGTTGGCATTTTGATTTTTCTTTCTGTGCTTCATCGGCTTGTACCGCGCGCTTGCGAGAGTGTACCGGAGGCAAAAAGCTACAGTGCACAAGGCACTATTGGACGCCACCCATAATGGGTCTGGGCGCCGCGCCTGCATGGAGTGTGAGTGGCGCCTAGGCTCATTTTTGGGCTGCTTTTTGACACTTTGGCCCCTGCACTTCATTGTTTTGCGCATCCTACTTTTCCTTTTGCATTTTTAAACCATGTAACTTGGCATTTGTTAAGTTTTAATAGGTCTTGATATTTCTTGCCATGTCACATACCAGGGGTACGAAATTGGGGTGTCTATAGAGCTCCTCAACGATGGAGTTTACGGGTAACCTGAGGCTTACAGAGTAAACGAACATCGTTGATAAGAAATAGACTCCCAAATTTCGTGGAAATTATAATGGGGAGTAATGCAACAAGTAGCAGTTATAATGCAATAGTTTATAATACATGTCAAATCTCATATATCCTAGACATTTTTAGTCAGTTGTAGCAGGTTATCGTAGTTTTTATGCAGATATGCAAATTAAATGCAATGATGGTCGGACCTATCGAAATAGGCTGCCTACGTATCCCTTAATAAAAGGAACCAGACCAAACGTAGTTCGGCCTGATGCAAACAAACAACAGTTATACTTCATGAAACATCATATCCTCAGGGTATGACCCTTCGTCGAATACAATAATCTTTTCCCTAAGTGACCCGGGGTATGTACCCCTTGCGGAAAAGATTCAACAACAACTAGTGAGATCATGAAACCGATCTTTTCCCTAAGTGACCCGAGGTATGCACCCCTTACGGAAAAGATCCAACAAACCAGGTGGAATACATCATAAGACATTGCATCCTCAGGGGTAGACTCCCTTCGTCGAATGCAATGGTGGGACCAATCTTTTCCTTAAGTGACCCGGGGTATGCACCCCTTGCGGAAAAGATTCAACAACTAGGTGGAATATAACATAAGACATTGCATCCTCTGGAGTAGACACCCTTCGTCGAATGCAATGGTGGGACCAATCTTTTCCCTAAGTGACCCGGGGTATGCACCCCATGTGGAAAAGATCCAACAAACCAGGTGGAATACATCATAAGATATTGCATCCTCAGGGGTAGACACCCTTCGTCGAATGCAATGGTGGGACCAATCTTTTCCCTAAGTGACCCGGGGTATGCACCCCTTGCGGAAAAGATCCAACAACCAGGTGGATGAGATACAGGTAAAATATGAATACTTTACATTTCCTTACCTTTTCTTGCTTTTGTTCTATTCTTCTTTTGCTTTGCTGCTTGTTGTTTTCTTGCACTTCTTTTCTTTCTTTTGCTTTCTTGCTGTTGATTTTTTTTCTTGTTGCATATTTCTTTCTACATTCTTTCTTTCTTTGAATTTTTTTCTTCTTGCTGTATTTCTTTTTGCTTTGCATTTTTTTTCTTGCATGCACATTTCTTTCTTCTTGCTGTATTTTTCTTGCTTTTTCTTTTTTTTTTTCTGTTGGGGATTTTACCTTTGATGCTGCTGCTTTTGCCATTGCATTTTCTGACCTTCTTGTGGCTATCCTGCTGGGGATATGAGCCTTCTTTTGATTTTTGATGGATGGCCGTCAGTTTTTGTTAACAAAGCTAACTTTGTTAATTTTCCGTTAAGCTTTCAGGGTCATTTTGCAATTTGGGCAAACTTGAGAGTTTAAGTGTTGAACTTGGTCCTTGGAGGAGGGAAAGTGAAACTTCTTAATTTCTTCTTCATATATGGGCAAAGGAGGGGAAAGAGAAGCAACAGCTTCACTTTCTTTCCTTCGACATTTTTGTTTGCTACCATTGTTGCCGACAACCATTTCTCTCTCATTTCTTCGTATTTTCTCAATTTTCTTTCGCCAAATTGTTTGTTTTGCTTAATAGATGGTTTCTTCCTCAAGATCTCGAAAGGGAAAGGCGCCGATGTACCCGGATTCGGGTGAAGAAAAAAAGGAACTTCCTCCCTTGACTCGAAATCACATCAAGTATCTCTTTTCAAAGGATGATTGGGGCAACATCCTTCGTGATCGGCGTACGCACGTGTCTAATCTTCCAATTCCCACTGCAGTTTCTTTTTTCTTTTTTTTTGCAAACCCACTTGGTCAATTTTTCAGATCTGTTGGGTTTCTTCGTTGTTTTGGACTTTTTGAGTATACTTGTTCTTGATTTTGATGTTTATGCATGCAATTTATGTGCTAAAATGACGTAATTTGGCAATTATTCATAGCAAAAATATGAAATTCATGCTATTAAATTTTGCGATGCATACTTGAACAATCGACACTATTTGATTCTGCGATGCATACTTCATGTAATTGGCATATTTGGACTATATGATGCATGTTTGAGCTTCAAAATATTTTTTTATGATGCGTGCTCATGCAATAGACTTTTCGGATACATGATGCATTTTTTTCGGATAAATTTTCGAACGTATTTTTGGATGTATGCATGCATTGTAGAGATTTATTGTATGTAAGATGCAATAGAAATATTTTCTCTTTAATGCTTGCAATATTTTATTTGAACAAATGCAACATGCAAATTATTTGGAGATAAATGCATATGAGATGGCTATATCATGTATATATCATTTTTATCATTATTATGCATGGAAATGCAAATGTGGCATGGAAATATTTAAATGCCTGCTAACATGTTACATGGATATTCTGTTTCAAACATGCACATGTATCTCTTTTCTAAATGCTGAAATGCAACACACCTTTTTTTTTTTTTTTTGAATTGCAAAAATGCTACATTATTTTTGAATGCAAGAATGCAGTATATTTTTTTCGAATGCAAAGATGCAATATTTTATTTTTTGTGCTACGTGCATAATGCAGTTTTAATTTTTACTTTTTATTTGAATGCAAGAATGCAGTATTTATTTTTTATGCATGCAAAATGTAATGTTTTACCCCTTTTTTTTGACATGACATAATTTAATGATATGCATAAGGGCTTTATAAAAGATATGAATTTTACCTCCTCTCCTTTTTTCCTGCTGCTGTTTTTTTTTAGACGCGCAGGGCTTTGACCAGGATTCGGGCCAGCTGTGATAAAGTCTCCACCATTTATAACTCAATGCTTCCATCGGCACAGATTTTTGTGGAATCTTCCGGCTTTAGCGAGTTCCTGCGGGCTTTCCGTCCCTTCCGCAGCTATATGTCTATTTTTGAGGTTTTGTGGGACTATTGGTAGGACACCACCCACACTTTTCATTTTAGCTAGGGGAAGCTACTTTGACCCTGTGCAATTTTGATGCTATCACAGGCATTCTTACCAGCATCGGCCGAGCTTTGGAACCGGATTACACCCTTCGGCATCATCACGATGTGGTGGCGGATCTCTTGGGTTTTGAACCCGAATATAAGACTGTGGATGAGATCCATATTGGCAGCGTCAAGAGTTGGCTTTTGGCAAACGCCGAGCAAGTTGACGAGAATGATAGTGAGGTCGTAGCTTGCGTTGCTAGGGCGTTTTTGTTATTCTTTATGGGGATATCACTTTTTGCCAATTCATCCACCACATTGAGAGTTTCCCTCCTGGGATGTCTGAGGGACTTGGACCGCGTTGTTGAGTATGACTGGGGGCAGACAAGCCTGGCCGAGCTTTATGCTTCCATGGATCGGGCAAGCCGCAATGATTCGTCGACCCTTAACGGTTTTGCTCCAGCTTGGGAGGTACCTTTCTTTTTTTCCTTATTTTGATTTTTCTTCTCTCTTTTTTTTTTTTTTTTTTGTCAGCATTTTCTTTTCTTTTTGTTTGATTCTTTCTTTTTCTTGCAGGTCTGGGCCTATTCCATCTTTTATTTTACTCTGGGCCCACTGCGCTACCGCATTCACGAGCCACCATTTTTGGTTGAACTTGTGAATGCCAACCGAGTAGAGCGGGATCGGGATGGCCACTGTCTGGATGCGATAATGATGCGTGACAGGATTGCCATCTCGAGCTCGGGCACTGTGCATTTATTTCCCTGGAGGGGTCTGGTGGGGCCATATATGATCTCCCTGGAGATGAGCCGTTGTCGGATACTGATGTGTCCATTATGGTCGATTCCTTATACATGGGCGAACGGGTCAACCGTCATCATTCTATGCTTCTAACGTTTCCAATGACACCTCATGCGCCTCCTCCCTGGGTGATTGTCGCAAATTTCCTACCGAACAGGTATCTGTACATGTCGAGATATCTCATGCCTCTGGGTGATTATCCTGTTATGGCATATGAGGAGCTTTTGAGGACAGTGCTCCATCCTGCCCCTATAACAGCTAGGCGTGCATCTGACGTCTCTGATAAGGTCGAGGCCTTCTTGTTCGGCTCCTGACGTGCAGTCAGATTTATTTGTTCCTGCTGAGGATTTCTCCACCTTCCAGTATCGCCGTGATGGAAGACTTGTGGAGGAGGTCTTGCCTAACGTTGATATTCCTAAGCGGTTCCAGGTCCCAGAGCGGGCTCGCGCGGTATACTTTTTTTTTCTCTTTGTTCTTTCATACTTGTATTTTTTTCTCTTTTTTTTTTGTTTTTTTCTCTCAAGACTGACACGTATTTTTTCCTTCTTACACCTTTTCCCAGGTTGACGCGTCTTCGTACAAGAAGCTGTTGAGGGGCTTTTTCAGCATCAACAAATTATATCAGCGGCTTCTGGACGAGTTTACTTGCCGGGGAAATGATGCCATGAGGCAGACTAGGCGCCGGAATGATGACGATGATGATGATGATCTCGACAGATCGAGTTACGCTCGAGCGAGGGGACGAGAGTACCAGATTGGCGGGACCGGCCCTCGAGTCATGGGTAGCAGCCTTGATAGGAGCAGATCTTCCAGCGATCATTAGCTCTGTTTTCTTACATTTATTAGCTTCATTTTCCTTTTTTCTTTTTCCTGTACCAGACTCTATATATATTTCTAAATGCAATGCAGTATTATTTTATGATGCATGATTTAAATGCGAAGACTCAATTATTCCATGCATAAAAGAAAGCTAGACCATTATCTAGAGGTAATGACACACTGCATTTTATGGATGGAGATTTAAAGGGATACACCTTCAGATTCAAAGCGGGCTTTTCTGGCACTTTACGGGGAAGAAAAGGCAGTCGCCTCTTCCTGTGCTTGATAGTTTCAATTTTGGTAGACGAGGCTACGGCCTAGCTTCAGCTTTTCATCCGTTTCTCGTGATCAAACAGAGTTGGTCGGAGCTCGAAACCGGATACCAGGCAGTATTGGGGAACAGTAGTGGGGCTTCTGGCATGATGGAAGTGGGCGCTGCGCCTGGTAAGGCCATGGGTGGCGCCCATGGCTTTCACTATGCAGTGTTGTTTCAGCCACTATTCATGCACTATGCGCAGAATTCATCCATTTCTTCAATTTTCAGTATAAAAAGAGGCTGAGGCAGCGTAGATTTTCATCATTCACCCGGCTTTCTTTCTCTTGCTCTTTTGAGTTTTCTCTTTTCTCAATCTCCCTTTTCTTTTATCAGATATAAATTTTTGTCCCTTTCCAAAGATGGCCGCACCAGTTCACACATCTTTAGAAATAGAGATTTATGAGAATGCTCTGAACTTTTGGGTACTTTCTTTGCGGGCAGAGGAGTGAGAGTGGTTTGAGCACATTTATGGGTATCGATGCATGCTGTCATGGCGGACCGTGTTTATTAACTGGGATATGCTGAGGGGAGCTTCCAGGTTCTGGTCAGCACAGAGCCATCTCTTTAAATTCTGTCTGAACGAGATTCGCCCCACCTTTGAGGAGTTTTGCAGTATGGTGGGGATGTCGGCCACTGGACCTATTGTCGTGCCTTATGCGCGGAGGCATCCTTTTATGGCGATACGGGAGCTGTTCGGCTCGACCCGTGAAGCTACTCCAGGTTTTTATAACGGAGTTAACTTTAATTTGATTGTTCTTCCTGCTGCTTATACTGAGTACAGGGAAAGATGACCCAGTCTATTTGCGGCGTCGGCTGGCTGCTCTTTTTCTTTGCCTTATGGGATGGTACCTTCTGGTGGGCCGACCCGGATTTATAGATGTGCGGGTCATGAACCTGGTGCTACAGGCTTGGGACCACTGGGTAAATATCATCCCGGTCATTCTGACTGAAACCTTATTTGGCATGGATGCTTTTGCGTCTGGTGATGAGGTGTTTCCCTCCGGTAGTCCTCTTTTGATTCATATGTGGCTGGAGGAGCATTTTAACTGGGTGATGGGCCCAGTGTTGATGGGAGGATTGTATGACCCTGGGAGTTATGGCTCTCGCGGTCATTATCACCAAACCAACTTTTCGGAGCATGACTGGATTGAGTACTTTTTGCGTATCGGCTCCATGGAGATCATATGGGTGGTCAACCATTGGCAGATTCGTAGCTTCTTTATGTTTACCGGGGTTTATGCCCAAGTCATTTTGTCGGATCTCGAGCAGACCACCTTTTTTCTGGCATATCGGGTTCTTCGTCAGTTTGGCAGGGAACAGGTTATCCCAGATGTGAGCTGTCCTCTGACAGAGGAGCTGGGGATGAATAGGGACGTGGGCAACCTTATCCGCGACATATGGCAGCCAGACTTTGATTCGCGGGAGGCAGCTTACGCCTTTTCTGAGTATATGTTTTTATCCCATGAATATCTATCATGGGTGCTGGTGGCTGCTGAGGGACACTCCCGTGTCATCGGGCATGTGCTGAGGCGGATGCTGGGCCAGCGAAGTGAGCAGTGGCATAGATGCTCGCCTAATGGAAATTGGCGAGGACCTGGAAAGCTCGGGGCTAGTAGTTCCTCAGGTTCTACAGGAGGACTTTCGGCGAGTACACGACCTTAGTGCCCGGATGGCTCCTGGTCCGAATGAAGCTGGTCCCAGTAATGTACCTCCATGACTAAGCGATGTGAGTCGGCGGAGCAATCCCCGACAGGCAGATGAAGCTGAACCTCCTCAGACTGGCAGACGAAGTACTGCCCATAGAGGTGATGGCGCTGGCCCAAGTCGTCTTGTTGTCCAAGACAACGGCGATGCTGATGATAAGGAGGATGACACCTCTGGAGGTTCTCACACTGATGAGACTAGAGCCTCTTCTGTACCTCGCAGAAGTATATGGTCTCGGATAGGACGTCGCAGACGCTGATGGACCGTTCCGAGGCTGAGCTGCATAAAAAAGGATAGTTGGGGAGAATAGGGGATATAGGTAGCATGTATATAAGGAAATGTACATAAATAAATGCTAATCTTAAATGTCTTAGACACTTATTCTTAATGTTGCACCTTATGGACTGTATTATGTCATATTTTGATGTTTTTTATGAGCTCTGTCGTTGTTTTTTCTCTTTGGTCAGTCAAGACCCCCTTTTCCGAATATGCTAAAGACTCTAGCAGGCCGAAGGTCAGATGCTGAGGATTTGGAAACTGCATTCCCTCCCCTTTTTTCCTTCTTTTTTCATGCTCTAACTTATACCTAGGCTGCCTTTTCGGGTTTTCAACCTAGCGAGCCCTTATTTCTCCTTTTGTTTTTGTTTTTGTTTTTGTTTTTTGTGCTCTAACTTTTACCTAGGCTGCCCTTTCGGGTTTTCAACCTAGCAAGCTGGAGAGGAAAGCAATTGCAAGATGTATTTTTGTCGGCTCACGCATAATACCTTTTGAGCTTATCGAAGTTGAAGGGCTAAACAAGATCTTCCCCATCTTGATTGGTGAGGAGTACCGCACCTCCTGACCGGATCTGTTTGACAATGTATGGTCCCATCCAGGGAGACTTCCATTTTCCCCTAGTATCGACATAACTAGGGTGTTTCTCGCGACGCACCAGGTCTTCGACTTGGATGCCACCGCCTTTGACTTTCTAGTTGAATGCTCGAGCTATCCGCTTTTAATATGCCCAGTATGTTCCAGGGCTAGTAGCCGTCGTTCGTCTATCAGGGCTAATTCTTCATAGCGCTGTTTGACCCAGTCGATTTTGGCTATGTCTAATTCCATCATAACCCTTAATGATGGGATTTCAACTTCAATGGGCAACATAGCCTCCATGCCATAGGATAAAGAATATGGGGTAGCCCCAGTGGGTGTACGGACTGAAGTACGATAGCCCCAAAGGGCTAGCGGTAATTTTTCTGGCCAGTCTCTTCCCGTGTCAGCCATTTTTCTGATGATATTTTCTAGTATTTTGTTGGCTGCTTCAACGATACCATTTGCTTGTGGTCGATATGGGGATGATTTATGCCTTTGGATTTTGAACTCGTCGAGCAGACGGTTAACATCCCCTTCAAAGTGTGTGCCGTTGTCGGAGATGTTTTAGAAAGGTACCTGATCGATGTTTTAATTAATCTTTTTCCTTGCAAGTGGACAAGACTATTATAGAATAGTATTGGAAGCAAGGGTCGAACCCACAGAGACAAGTGATCACGAACAGTGCAATTTATTGATAGCAAATTATTAATCTAAATGGGGTTTTTATATTTATTTTTACTCTAAACTACTATTTATAGATGTTTAACTAATTAGACAGTAATAACAGATATGAAGATCTTATGGTGGGTGGAAATCTAGGATTCTGGGTTTCACTTGTATCTCCTTTATGTTTACTTCATAATATTATCATTCAATGTCTTGGGTTCGTTCACTAAAAATAGATATAGTCTGTTGAACAATTGGTTCAACCTCCATCCCCGCAACATTCATCCATTCTATATCCTAAGCACATGAACTGTCAATCTAGCTGTCACCTAGATTAATGATCTATCTGTCACCTAGATCATGTATGAACCTGGTCCTAACTTATCACTCTCGTGCATCGATAGGTCCAATTTATTGTGTTGGTGAGCCAGTGTACGACATATGCACATTGGTCATGCAGTTATCCGCACCTCTAAGCCTTTATTATTTGCGATTACATTCATTTGTTCAAAGCAAAATAATATAGGGATTGATAAACAACACAATCAACAAGAATTGAATGATCATATATAAGAATCAAAACATAAATTCGATACAAGTTACCTCCCACCTCCTAGATTATGGATGATTTAGTTCATCATAGACAATGAACAGCACATGGAGATGATCGGATACATGATTTGATCTTCAATACTTGAAATTACAAAATCTAACTATGTTATACAATCAAAAAACTACCTAAAATCTACTAAAGTGAGCTTCCAGCCGTCCTCCCCTCTTTTGGCTCGGCATCTGACTTCTATATATACCCGGAAGTTGTAATCCAATCGAACCATTGTGTGAAAATCCGAAATAGTCGCATTCTGACCACCTTGCGGTCGCAAGGTGTTGAGTACCTTGCGTCCGCAAGGTCTCCAGTGTGTCCGGCCTTTGGAATTCTTGGTTTCTGCTTTATGATCCGTACTGCCTACCTTGCGGTCGCAAGGCCTGAGGCACCTTGCGTCCGCAAGGTGTCCAGTGTTGACAGCTTCCGTTCTTTCTTCATTTTTCCTTTTTGGCCCTTCTTGAAATTTGCACTTAAAACCATGGAGTTTCGCGTATTTTCACTAATAACCCTGAAACTTACAAAACTCACCGAAAACATATATTAGTAGCAAAAAGCCTCGTGAAATAGCATAATTTAAGTCATAGAAGTATATAAAATTGACGTATAAAATACATCGATTAGTACCCCATAGCGATATATGATGTTGGTCCTGATGAATTTGGACACCTTTTGAGCATTTAGCACTTTGTAGGAAGAGGCTTCTACCTACTTTGTGAAGTAGTCGACAGCTACTAGGACGTATTCATGGCCATTAGATCCTTTCGGGTGAATTTGACCTATGACGTCAATTCCACATGTTGAGAAGGGCTAGGGGGATGTGGAGTTGTATAATATGTGCGAGGGCACATGCTGTAGATTTGCAAAGCGCTGGCATTTGTCGCAGTGACGTACTTACCAAATATAATCGGTTTCCAGTGTACTCCAGTAGTACCCTTGCCGGATGACTTTCTTTGACAGCATATGCTCGTTCATGTGTGGTCCGTAGGTACCACCATGAAGCTAGTCTATGACTCGTTCAGCTTTGGCCTGATCGATGCATAATAGGTTTAGACCCTGGTAGTGCCTCTTGTATAAGCTACCTCCGCTGATTACAAATTGCGATGCCCATCTGGTAGGGAGATTTTCCCTCTTTTGTCTAGGCTAGGAGGATAGATTCCTTTCTGAAGCAGATTTATGATGTCTGAATACCAGGGCTCGATGATCTTTTTAGGAGCAGCATCGATTCTGAAGCAGTAGGCAGGAATGACTTTTTTCCCAACTATAAATGGTTGAACATTAATTTCTGCGGGAATTTGAACCAATGATGCTGGAGTGGACAAGGCATCGGCGAATTGATTTCTATCTCGTGGCAAGTAATGGAACGAGACATTATCAAATTTGCTGGCTAGCGTTGTCAGTTTGGCATGACAGAGCTGCAGCCGGGGATCCTGGGTCTTCCACTTCCCTTCGACTTGATTTATGATTAGGGCGGAGTCACTGTAGACTTCCAAATCTTTGGCTCCTTTTCAGAGAGCCTCTTCTAGACTGGCAATACAGGCCTCGTATTCAATTGTGTTGTTTGAGCATTCGAACTCTAATCTTATGGCTAGCGGAGTGTGGGAATCTACTTGATCAATTAGCAGGATTCCAACGCCAAAGCCCCTTTTGTTGGCGGTTCCATCGAAAAACATTTGCCATTTGGTGTTATGATCGGCAATTTCCAGTACACCTTCGTCTCGGAAGCTGGGCTCCGATGCATCTTCTGTTTCTAGGGGCAGATCAGCTAAATGGTCTACAATCACGCTGCCTTTGATGGATTTGAACATGACATAGGTGATGTCAAACTCGTTGAGGAGGAATGACCATTTGGCTAACTGGCTAGAAAGTGATTGCTTGCCGAATATGTATTTTACATGATCCATTTTGGAGATGAGCCTGATGGATCGAGCTTGCAGATAGGTTTTGAGTCTTTGGGTCACCCAGACTAGACCAGTGCAGCTTTTCTCCAATGCTAAGTAATTTAGCTCGCTTCTTTGTAATTTCCTACTTATGAAGTAGATGGCATTTTCAATGTAGGAGTTTTTTTTTCTTGGGCGAGCATTGCCCCTACTACTGTATCTGTGACGGTTAAATATAGGGGGAGAGGTTTATGTATATGGGGAAGAGCTAGCACTGGTGGATTGGTAAGGTAGGCTTTTATTTCTTCGAAAGCTAGCTGGTATTTCTCGTCGCAGACTTGGTCAGTATTTTTCTTTAGGAGTTTGAATAGGGGCTCACATATGGAGGTCAACTGTCTGATGAAATGGCTGATATATTGTAATCGAACCAGGAAGCCTTTGACTTCTATTGGAGTTTTTGGCTGCGGCATATTTATGATGGCCTTGACTTTAGCTGGCTCGATCTCGATGCCTTGCTCGGTCACCATGAATCTCAGGACCTTGCCCCTGGTAACACCGAATGTTCAATTGGTGGGGTTGAGCTTCAATTGATGTTTTCTTAACCTTTCGAAGAATTTTCAAACGTCTTTGATATGGGCATCGTCAGTGTCGCTGGAGTGTACGATCATGTCATCTACGTACACTTCGACCTCTTTATGGATCATATCATAGAAGAGAGTGGTGGCAGCTCTTTGATAAGTAGCCCCGACATTTTTCAGCCCAAATGGCATGACAGTATAGCAGTAAGTTCCCCAGGGGGTAGTGAATGATGTTTTTTCCTGATCCTCTGCTGCCATTTTGATTTGGTTGTAGCCCAGCATACCGTCCACGAAAGATCTTATTTTGTGAGAGGCCACGGTGTCTACCACAATATCGATGTTATTGTTGGGTAGAGGGAAGTCGTCTTTGGGCGACGCCTTGTTGAGGTCGCGGCAATCCATACAGATCTGAACCTTTCCGTTGGGCTTTGGAACGGTCACTATGTTTGATAGCCAGATCGGGTATTCAACTAACCGGATAAACTTGACGCACAACTATTTCATGATTTCTTCTTTCACTTGTAGTGACCATTCTGGTTTGATTCGGCGGAGTTTCTGCTTGATTGGCCATGTATCAGGATAAATAGGGATTTGGTGCTCAACAATGGCTGGATCCAGCCCGGGCATATCTTCGTAGGACCATGTAAAGATGTCCACGAATTCTTGGAGGAGGTTGATCAGTGCTGCCCTTTCAGAACCTTGCAAGTAGTTGCCAATTCTGACTTCTTTGATTTAATTGTTCAGCCCCAGATTAATGGTAGATAAGTCTTCATCTGCTGCTGCTGATTGATGCTTTTCTTGGTGCTTGACTGACTTGGCGAGCTCAAGCAAGTAACTTTTATCTTTTGAGTTCATTTCATTAAATGACTTATTATCAAAGTTAATTAATTTGTCTTTTAATGAACGTGCAACTAAAGAATACGTGAAGACATCTAGATTAGCATTATTAGCAAGCTGTACCGGGCTAGATACATTATTGAGGCCCTGGGGTTTGAGGTCCTCAATTTTAGGGAGCGGATCGGTAGATGACCAATCCGTAAGGCTAAAAGAAGGATGGGGAATAGTATATCTAAAACAGTCCACCAGTTTTGCGGGTGTCAAGAGCGGGCCGGTCGTAGTATACCAATTCTATAGAGGCTTATCAGTAATAGACTCGAACTCAGCGGGGAGACTTTCATAGCTAGTGCCTCCATCTATCATACCCAGAAAACTGTCTCCCAGACAGTCATTATCTAACAAGGCCAGAGCATAATCGTCTTGGTCTATAGCCCAAGTGTTTTCACCTGTGACAGCTTTATATGCAGGGCTACGGGGCTCCAAGGTAACTTGTTCCATTTTACTAGTGGTGAGACTGACATCTTCGAAGATCTCCCAACCAAGGTGTCTTTTCCCATTTTGGTCTAGCCAAGGTTCGGTAAACATTAGATAGGCATCTATCTCTCCTTTCCTTACAAAATAACCATTTAAGGTTTTTCTATATGGTTGGAGAGGGGGATATATGTAGGGACAATTTTCTCGTTCTGCCTTGCTTTTCTCACGTTTTTGTTTCATGACTGCGGCTATTTCAGTTGGAGTAGGTTTGTATCCTAGACCGAAAGGAGGGATACATTCCTTAAGTTCATCTTGGACCAGATTAACAAGTCCCTGCTGATTTCTGCCGAGACCCAAACCAGGCATTAGGCTCATTTGGATCGCTATGAGTGCATTGGGTTTCTCCGTATCTCATCCTCCCTTGTTTAGGGGAAAACAAGATATAGAAAATGCATCACCCTTTTTATTCACATCTTCCCTTATTTAGGGGAAAACGAAAAGTGCAAAAAAAAAGGATGTTGCGGGCCTCACTGTGATCCAAAATGTTGTAACAGAGTCGCCATTTTTATTTTAAGAAGAAATAAAGAAAAACCAAAAATAACCAGAGTTTGTAAAAGAAGGGGTTCAGAGGTTAAGTTACAGGTGGAAAGGTGTTAGGCACCCAACTCGCCATTTTGGTCTCAAAAATAGTTTTTGGCTAACATATGTTTTTATTATATTTATTTAGCAAATGAAATAAAGCATTTAAACAGATATAGCTGTATCTATATTATTACATACTTGCAGCTGCTTCCTTCTAGTAATTACAAATACATTTATAAATATTTGGCCATAATAATGGCTTTTTTTAGTGTTATTTTTCTATAGAAATCCGGGTAGCATAACTGCTTATATTTTTTACATCAGACCGGTTGAAAATTATACTTTTTATAAAACCTCTTAAAGGCTTACCTTTAAGAGCGTAGGGTGTGCTCGCTATGTCCTTCCGGAAGAGGGAGTTTTTTGTTGTTGTGGAGATTCGGGCAGAGTAACTGCTTCCGAAAGTTGTTTTATGGCACCGAGAAACGGGCAGAGCAGCTGCTTGCTTTTTTGCTGTTGTTTGCTTGCTATTGACGAAAATCGGGTAGAGCAACTTCTTGCTTCTGGCGGATTTGGCCAATGAATTCGGGCAAAGTAACTGCTTTTTTTTGATTTTTGAACCGGGGAAATAGGGTGGAATCCTAAGCTGGAAGGCTAAATTTCACTTTGGCCCGTTGGATTTCTATTTGGAGGAGATTTGACAGAGCTTCGAGGCTTTTTGGAGGAGGGGAACTCTCTCTCTCGCTCACTACGTAAACTGAAAGCGATGTTTTACTGTGTGCGATGAATGTGTGAACTGTGTGTGTTCTGCCTTTTTTCACTGAAGTCGGATGCCTCTATTTATAGGCTGGAGGAGGGACTCCGTTGGCATTTTGATTTTTCTTTATGTTCTTCATCAGTTTGTACCGCGCGCTTGAGAGAGTGTACCGGAGGCAAAAAGCTACAGTGCACAAACAGTGGCGGATCCACATGGGTACTAGGGGTGTCCGTGGACACCGTCCAATAAAAAAAAATATGAGTAGATTTGTGATATTTGACAATTGGACCCCTCCAAAAAAATTTATTGGACCCTTCCCAAATTCTCTGTAAAAAATATTGTCAAGACGGATTTACGAAATCGAATGTCCGATCAATTTTTAAATAATTCTCTTGTATGTTATATCGAAAAAAACATGTTAATGAATGTTGGTGATGATGATGTAATTACGTGTTTTCAACGTATGAAAACACGTAAAGGACAAATTGTAATTTCTAATTTCTTTTATGTAATACTCTCTCCATTCCAAAATATATGACGTCTTGGGATAAATTTTTTGTTCCAAAATAGATGACACTTTGTAATTTTCAAGGAACTTTTTCTATTTTTTTTCTCAAATTCTCCCATATTTATTGACTTCGTAACTCGTGTATGACTCTTTGGGTAAAAAATATCAAGACACCTCATTAATGTTTGGATATGGGTAGTTTAGTCTTTACAATATGTTTTCTTGGTCTATGTGAAAAGCCCTAAAACGTCATATATTTTGGGACGGAGGGAGTAGTTAAAATTTTGGATACCGATCAACAATATTCTTGGATCAGCCATTGTGCACAAGGCACTATTGGGCACCACCCATAATGGGTCTGGGCGTCGTGCCTGCATGGAGTGTGGGTGGCGCCTGGGCTCATTTTTGGACTGTTTTTTGACACTTTGACCCCTGCACTTCACTGTTTTGCGCATCATGCTTTTCCTTTGCATTTTTAAACCCTATAACTTGATATTTGTTAAGTTTTAACAGATCTTGATATTTCATGTCATGTCACATACCAGGGGTACGAAATTGGGGTCTCTACACCAAGCAATCCAAAAACAGTTCATACGCAATAAATAGAAATATTGAAATAACAATTGCAATAAAAGAACTTGCCTTTTTATTGAAAAAATGATAGTGACCCTCAACAAGGCTGAGGGTCTTGCCTGTTTGTACATTGAGACTTGCTCAATGATAGTACTTTTTCAAATGATCTGCATGTCAGAGATGCTTCAAGTCTTTGTCATCTTGTGTTCGCAATGTATATGTGTCTTCTCTTACTATTCCCATAACTTGAAAAGGCCCCTTCAAGTTAGGTGAGAGTTTTCCTCTTTATGCTCGGTGACTGGTGACCTTGATTTTTCTGAGTACCCAATCCCAACCATGAATGCTCTTCCTTGGACTCTTTTGTCGTGGTGAGCCTTTGCTCACTGTTTATAGCTGACCATCCTTAGTCGTGCATCTAGTTTTCTCTCTTGGAGTAGGTCAAGGTATATTTGCCCGAGAAAGCTCATTGTTTTACTCGTTGTAGTGAGAAACTCCGTAGCTTGGCAAGGGCATCTCAACTAGGATCATAGTTTCGAATCCATATGTGAGTGGGAAAGGAGTTTCCCCTGTAGGACCCCGGACAATAGTCCTGACCGCCCATAAGGCTAATTATAGCTCTTCTGCCCATTTTCCTGCTCGCTCATCTAGGTTTCATTTAAAGGAGTGCAAAACTTGTTTGTTTCCGGCCTCTACTTGGTCATTGCTTTGTGGATAGGCTACGGATGACTGTCAATGCTTGATGCCCAAGCGTACATATTCAGCTGTGAATTTTTCAGAGAACTGAGTACCGTTCAAATAGGTCCACCGACTAATATTTAAATTAATTTCTATCTATGCAAATTAAAAGTATATTTTTAGTTTGGAATATATTTAAAGAAATATTTTAAAATTAAATGTTACTTCTGGAGTCCTGGTATAAGTCAGTTTAATAATGAGTAAACATGACTGACAAAATTTTCAATGTTTGGATTCAATAATCTCTTAATGTGCTTCCTTCTCATTTACTCCACTAGTTTATATTGGTGCATTTATACACATAATGAAGTATATGTAAATAAATAATAATAATTTTCCAATATTTTTTATTGTGTCTATTAAACCCCCCCCCCCTCATTTTCCTCTAAATTCATTCATTTTCTAAATACACCCCCCAATTTTAATTTTAACTATATCTAAATATCAAACGCTCCTTAATTTTCCTATTCTACCCCTCTTAATGCACCAATGTTTTCCCCTCTACTCCCTTCCTCACCGAGTGCTCGTTTGTTGCAGCTTTTTTGGAGTAACTTTTAACTTTTAGCTTAAAATAAGTCATATTTAAAGTTTTTGTTTCAGCTTATAAGTTAAAAGGTAATAAATTAGGTACAACACCATTTATGCATTAAAAATCCAAAGTCAAAAAGCCAAAAATTTAAGCTTCGTTAGTTTCTTGAAAACACAAAGACAACTATTCATTAATAAACTTTTGATTATTACAATTTACCTTTTTCTCATAAATACATAAAAAGAGCTAGATAATTTCAAGATTTTTTTAAAAAATAAACATTTAATACGAGATAAGAAATATTATAAATTATTTATTCATTTTTTATGGGGTAAACATTTTCAACCTCTGCATATTTGATACTCACATTAAAAATTGGCAAGAAAATAATAAAAGTAAAAGTAAAAGACTACACATATTAATGGTGTAGGAGTGTTTATTTATTATTTTAGGTATGATTAAGTAAATAAATATTAATTAAATATTATCTTATGTTAAGTTTTTAAAGATAAATGTGAGACTTTTTTCCTTAATCACATACTAGTTGATTTAAGAATCTAGGTTTTATGGTCAATTTCTTGTAAATAAACAATTTTCAGCTTATTTAACAAATATACTCATAAATCGTTTTTTATCGGCTGCAACAAACAGTCTATCATCAAATCAATTATAAGTCGTTCAGCCAATAGACTAAACTATTAGCTATAAACCACAAACCACCATCCGCGACAAACGGGCTCTTAGTCACTCCTCTCTCTTCCTCCCTATTTTCTTTTCCCCCTTCCCCATCACTCCCTTCTCCTGCTTTTCCCCACCCTTCCTCGTCTTCCACCTCTCTCTCTCTCTCTCTCTCTCTCACTTTTTTATTTTCTTTTCTTCTTCCAACCACCACGCTAGTACAAGAGAATTATTTTTTCACAAATTCCAAGTGTCCGGCTTTGATTGACCGAACAACCTAGCTAGAGTTGTTTGGTTAGCTCTAACCGAACAACACTAGGGTGCTCGATGACATTTTCGTAATAACATGAAAAATGTAGGGGTATTAATAGCCCACTCATAATTGTTTTTTTACTATAAAAGATTAGATAGCTAGTCCCTCCATCTCAAAAATAGATGTGTGAATTTTTTCAATCAATTTAATTTTTTTCAAATGAAAATTTAGTACAGATTATTTTTTTCAAAAAATATAAAAACACGTAGTTGTGAAGTTTCCAAAATGATTATAAATCTCTAACTAAATAAAAATATGTTAACATTAATTCAAACTATGGTTAAATTGATAAATAAAAAAATGGTCAAAATGCACCTCTTTTTTTCAAACACAAGGATATATTTAGAGTCGCGCTATACCGACCCCCACGTTCCTATGAGTCGACCCCCAAAAATTATTAACTTCCTATATATTTTACCCTTTGAATTTACCCACCCAACTAAGCATACCCCCTCCATTCTCCCTCCCCCCCTCCCCCCAGCAAACTTCTTCTCAAATCCCATGATTCCTTCGTCGCCCGTCCCTCTTCCTTCTCCTCTTCGACTTCCCCGGATCTGTGCGGGTAACACCAAAACCCCCTTCCTCCAATAAAATGTTTCCTTCTACCCCCACCAAACTCTCTCTCACTCTCCTCCTTATCCTCTTCATTGTCGCCGCGTTGCTGGAAAAACCCACCCAAATCAACTCTGCAGATATGTTCAACCCCTGTTAGCCAAAAATTTGAAGAATTTTCGATCATGACCAACTGAAAATTCTTGACATATTTGGTCTGCCCAGACTGAAATTTTTTAAAAAATTCAGCCCTGGATGATCGAAATTTTGGTCACGTTATCTCCTCTTTCTTCTTCGTTCTTTTTCACTCAACAACGTCGGTGGAGGTGAGGGGGAAGTCGGTAATGTAGATGGCGTTGCTGGGAGATAAAGCTCAGAGGTGGGTGACTTGCCTGAGAAGAGAGAGGGAGAGAAAGGTGGCACTGTGGGTTATGTTGTTGTGGCAGAGAAGGCATGGCGCTGCTAATGCGCTAAGTTTGCTGGGGGAGGGATGAGAGAATGGAGGTGCTGGGAGGGAGGCATTGGGGGAGGAGGGAGGGCTCTGTGGGAGATGGAGAGGGTGTTTGTTGGGGGGGGGGAGAAGGGAGGGGATATGCTTAGTTGGGTGGGTAAATTCTTTGGGCAAAATAGGAAGTTAATAATTTTTAGGGGTTGACTCATAGGAACGGGGGGTTGGTGTAGCGCAACTCTATCTTTACAAGTGATGTGCCCAACCCAAACCCGGTCACGAGCAAAGCAAAAGCGCCTATCACGTGCCAGTCACGAGCTCAACTGTCATGGGACCTACCAACCTAGCAGGCAAGGCTAGTGAGGTACCGAGCAGAGAATAATATAACTCCCGTTTAAACCTGGTCGAGCACAGGCCTTGCCTGCCCGACCAGGGGCCATGCCCGAGGACTACGCTTGCATCTGGCAGAGAATCAGATGTATCCCGTCCAAGCCTACACTACAACAAAAATGGGCTTTTACAACATTTTTAAAACGTTGTAAAAGAGTGTTCACAACGTTTTGTAAAACGTTGTTATATCTAACATTGTAATAGGTCATTTAATTTCACAACGTTTTTGAAAACGTTGCAAAAAGCGTTGTCTTTGTGGAGGCCACATTGTCCCAAAAACTGTTAGACAACATTTTTAAAACGTTGTAAAAAACATTGCACAACGTTTTCTAAAAACGTTGTAATAAATATAAGACAACGTTTTAGATAAAAACGTTGTAAATTGATATAACAACGTTTGAATAAAAAATGTTGTAAAAAGTGATATTACAACGTTTCTATAAAAAACGTTGTGAATTATATATTACAATGTTTCTAAAAAAACGTTGTAATATATCATTTACAACGTTTTTAATAGAAACGTTGTAAATTATATATTACAACGTTTTTTAAAAAAACGTTGTGAATTTTATTTTATTTTATTTAAATAATATTCCAATTCTCCTCCCACCTACATCCAATTCTGCTCCCACCTACACACCATTGCAATCTGGAGAAATCTGCTTACAAACCATTTGCAAATATACATCCAATAAATTAGCATTTGCACATGTTAGTCAACAAAATCAAGGTCACATTGGTTTGCTTAAAATGGATCTTCCAGTTATGTATGGAGAGATAAAAAGATGCAAGGTAATCTTCAGGACAGAGAATCAGGAGCAATACCACTAACAGGGAAACATGTCACCAATCAGTTCTCGAACATAAGAAACTGTATTACAATATTCAACATAATTTTCATCCTCCCAAATGCATACACTTCTAACAGTGTCAAAAATGTACCACATCGGCCAAATATAAACTGAAAAAATGCCTTTTCAAACATAGTTATTTAAGAAAATTAATACCATTCCAGTAGACATAGCTGATTCACCCAACTGCTTCCATTTGGACTCGCTCTATGCTACTAGGGCAATTTCCTGTTAACAGAGATACAAGTTGCAATCAGGACAAGAGATGATTCTACAATGAACACAAGAATTTTTTAATAACTAAAATAAATAAACTACAAGGAATTCATTACATAAAACTACACTATGACACGAAGATGGAAAAGGATGCTATAATGCTCTTTAATTCAGTATCCTAACAAATTGATATATCTCTTTGATCGAGCAAGTCAAAAATTATTAATACCTTGGCAATCTCTAGTTTACCCAGTTGAATGGCTAGATCAAATCTATAGTCAGGATCTGTAGCAACTTCCAGCGCGTCCTCGATCATTCCTCGTGATTCCAAGAAATGAGCCACACTAAAAAAGAAATCATATTCTCGTTAAGATCCAAGAATTTACAATACAAAATCAATGAAACAAAATAATTTCATTAACACAATATAAACCAGCTGCATATGCTCATACAAGTATACAAGAAACTGCAACGACTTATATAGCCACAAGCATAAGTAAATGGTAAGATTTGTGCTTCTTATTTTCATGTTTGGCCATACTACTGGCAGTCATCTCTGATTTGCAATGATACAGTTGACCCATAAAAAGGATAATCTTGTAACTATTACTTAGAGAATGAAACTTTGATTTTTCACAATCAAAAAGACTACTAAGTTTTGAGAAGCACTGAGTTGCATGGGTAAAGAACATTATGCAACATAAACAAATCTTCCTAAATTTTGTTCCAAAATGGCAAAAATATATATCATGCCTTCTTTATCACTGTCCATAAATTAGAACAAACGAGGTAACACCCAAAACATTAAAGCAAACAAAATCAAATGTGTGGTAAAGTATAGTACAAGACATCAACTTTGACATAGGTATTCAGTCTCACAAGTATGATAATTTCATGAAAAATGATTTACATAAAAACACAATAATTACAGTAAAAGCATTACAAGGTCACATTAATTTTGCGCATAGACAAGATATTACATTCTCAACTGTTTTTCAGAGATTCTAAGTGTGGTACTGGTATAGGGTACAAAGCTATGTCCTATGTGTATCGAAACAAATATGATCCGCACACCCCCAAAGGCTTTGACAATTTAAGGAAATGGGTCAAGCAAGGGGAATCCCCTTCCAAGCCTCCTGGGAATGATCAGCCATCCCTCCAGGGAATGGACGTAGTCCCCAGATTAGTACTTCCATCCTCGAGCCTGAATGACCCGTTGGGGCAAACTCAGAAAACCCCAATTTCGATGGGACTACCTAGGGAGCTGATTGGTGGCTGAAGATTGAAGTCAATAGGTCGTCCCAGGCATCCTCACTGGGACGCCTCAGGCATTCTTATGTGAGAGTGTGTGTGAGAGAGAGGGAGAGAGAGAGATCTACCACTCATGACAGACCATATCAGCTAGGTTGCACTGTGACACATACTTTCGGATACTCTAGGTTGAAGACGTGGCCATGGGCATATTAGCACCGACTTAGGGAATCTTCTCCATGTGCTCCACAATAAAAATGAATGCTCTCCATTCTCACAATCAGGAATCAAGTATCAAGTATCAAGATGTAGGGTAGGGTCCTACCCTTTACCTAGCAAATGACCCACACTGGCCAAGATCGGACACATGTGCTGCATGCCAGTCAACACAACGCACACAGGAGGAGCCTGCTCGTATACCCTAGCTCATGCATGGCAGGACCATGCAAGGATTCTACAAACTTTAAATCGCAAAATGCACCTGCATTCATCATCCCGCAAGAATCGCGTATGTCATTCTGGGGGGGGGGGGTCACCTGTGGAAGTTGGTGCTCATCATTCCACAAAATACCTTGGCAGGGACAACCCCAGGGTAGATGCTAGTTGTGGGGGGTTGGAGTGGCCCCTATACTTGGGATCATTGAGGGTTTTGGATTGGAGGCTGGAGTATGGAGCTTGCTATGTAATCCACCCGATGGGATACACATGGCCTAGCCAAATCAAAGGAGAACTGCATTGGGCCCCAATGTAACATGCAGCAACATACATTCTCAAGTTTGGACCAGTCAATGAGATAGTGCCACCGGGCTGTATGCCTGCACGTGATCCCTCACATGGTCAGGCCACTATTCACTATAAGCATCCCTTGGCTTATTCGTGAAGCAGGTTCTTTACAGTACATGACTACGTACTTCATGGAGTAGTTACCTTAGCCGCAGTTCTGTCCTCTCCCACGACTATAGCTAGTTTGCACTTCCACCCTCTTCTCTATCTCTCTTTGTGGCCCATAGATGTGTAACACTAAGCTAAACCAGACTTCAGCAATACTTACAGTCCACCTACATCAGCGATCTAGTTTTTAAATGCGCCATAGTAACGGAAAAAACATGTGTTGGCAGAAATCAGGGTATGCTATAATAGAGAAGTATAGAATTGAAGGAACTAAATAATGTCAGGTAAAAAGTTTTGCACAGATTATGGACATGCCAAACGAAAGAAGGGGAAACAAGATAATTGAAGTGAAAACACTAATGAGATCTAATTTGTACATTAGAATAAGAACTAACAAAAGGATTATTAATAGAATCATTGTGAAAATTCAGAGAAAGGAACTTGCTAGGTATACACAGTCACGAAAAAAACCAACTGGGAATTGAAGTTTTTAACTTCAGCTGATCAAGTTTTTAACCACTGTGCAGGCATCTGCCACTGCAAGAAACCATTAGTCAATTAGTTTTTCCCATATTTATAATATAGTCAATTAGTTTTTCTTTATCCATGTGCTTAGTCAAACTAGAATTATTAAGGAGCGGAGGGAGTAATAGTAAGGGTTGGGATAAAGTCAATGTCCAATCCAATCTTTAAAAATAATATAAAAAATAAAAATGAAAATTAGACTGCAGTGACCAGATTGTAAAAGGTTGGATGACTACTTTATACTTTGGACCTTACTGATTCCTACGTAAAATAATTAAACGATTTAAGTAACACTCGCATTACTCTTGGTACCAGATTGCTTATGCAGGAATGTGTATAAACTAAACATCTTTTGGACTTGGCATATAATTATTTTTTATTGCCTTCCTTTTATGTCCCAGTTGAACCTTTTAGCTGATATCTTAACTAAACTTCTATACTGAAACTCAGGCTTTGGATCGCGCCAAGCCAGATGAGAAAGCAAAGAAAGGTGCACAAAGCCGATCCTTCAAAAGGCTGGTGCGTTATATTTAATCTGTGTGTGTGTGTCGATAAATTATCACTGTTGGCCATCATAAACTACTAAATGGAAATACTTGGGCTAATATTAATTTTCCTTGACTTACTTTATTGCAGAGCCTCAAAGAAACACGAGGCAATACTTATTCATAATGCTGGGGTCACTCAATCAGAGTGGTCAACTTAACTACTGCTCATGTTGCAACTAAGATATGTAAATTATTGTTTCTGTTAAAGCAGAGAGGACCCTTGTAGGCATGTGTGCTTAACAAGAAGCATCAATTTTGTTGTGCAGGCCCTCAAGTAATGTTCCTCATCTTTGTCTGTGCTTCCCCTCCCTTCAGCACGCACACTGGCCCAAAGCTGCTCACTGTCCTACACTTTTCGAGAAGTATCTGACTATCTGAACAAAAGAATGCTGCTACTTTAAAATTTGAACTTGGACCCTTGCCGAAGGAAGAGAAAAGGAGGACATGAGAATTATTTTCGGGTTTTGCATCCATTATCATCAAATTATAATGACTTTTGTTTGTGGCCTCCATATTGGTCTTGATTCTACTTGCTATGGAGTGTTTAACTGTATATGATGGGTATGGTAACCTTGGGGGATACAGGAGGGGAGATAATACTCCTTAAGCTAGTCATTATGTGTATGTGGAGAATAGTTGGGCTCTCTTCATCGAGCGAGGAAGGAGCTGGCGAAGGAGAGTACTATATCGGCTGGACGACTATTCCCATGACCCGAGCTATGGTAATATTCTACCATAGAATTGTGTCGAGCGTGAAAAGAAAGGCGATATCCTGTACTTGTAGATGCTTGTAGATTAATGTTTATGTACTTTCACTCCAAAAATTTACTCAACGGTCAAACAAGGACGGACTAGTGACAGGAAAAGGCAAAGTATAGTGACTATTGGTGAATTTATCCCTTATTTCTTGAATCTTTGATTAATGGCTTAATTTTTAATTTGGTCATGCTACTTTTTTTCACACTTTAATTATTGTATTTTATCTGGACATTTAAGACAGCACTAGAGTTATTTTCGTTCATTAAGTTGGACGGAAAACTTTAAAAAGATCAAAATGTCCTCTATCTAATAAACTAGGAATGCAAAAACAATTGAAAATGTAAACAGTGGACAATATCACAGCATTACCTCCTGGCCAGAACTCCTAAGTGCTTGGAGTGGTTCCACACAATCCTGACCAATAACAACCAACTTCCTCCTTTTGTTTTCCCCAGGATTCCCACTGTCAATGTGTTTCTGTTTAGTTAATTCTTCAAACTAGCGCTGAAGGAGGGGCGAAATGCCTGCCTGAGAAAGAGAAGTCATAGGTAAAAGTTGTGTACGATGAACCTTTGGAATTGCTATTGCAGACTGCAGAGTAGAAGACAGGATAAACAACAAACTTTTCCGTATACACAGCACATGCAATAGTAGTAAATCATCGCATAGCAATAGTCAAACACCCTATATTTTCAAAAAGACTAAACTACGAGAATAACTAGCTCGTTAGCACAAGCATATGCAGAATATTTTGAGTGGGGAAATTAGTATCAAACTACATTATTTTCTCGGTTGCAAAATGTTTGGGGAGGGGGAGCAATGTTAGTCGCCAAGAGAATTTTCAAGTTCAATTTGAGCTGGTGTGCCAAGAACGTGATAGGTTAATCATTCAAATACACACATATACTAGTGCACTTTTAGAACAATGCTCACATGATAATCTTGTTTGCACCTTAAGTTTGTCCGAACATTAGAAACAGCAAATTCGAGTTATTAGAAGACACAAATACACCTATATCTTCAAAAGATACATAACCAACAAATGAAAGAAAAACTACTCTGCTTCATAGAAAGGTTGTCAAGTGAACAAAAGGAAGAATGAATATTTCATCTACCCCTGCCAAATAGCGATGCGAGAATGTTTTGGGTTGCAATGGCCGAGAAAGCAGCAAATTGAGCTCCTGCATTATATATAAGAAATTTGGTCAACTCTGGGATAAGACAACGTGTCACATGAGAAACGCAATTCAATTTACTGTGAAAAAATACTTATAGAGTAAACACAACCTGCTGCAGCTTTTTGAGATTGGCGGAACTTGCTTTCTTTTGCTTGAAACTGTTCACTCTTTCTTCCTCACTGTCATTATCTTCCACAATCAATTCAATTGACCCAGCATTTCGCTCGAACCAGCTTTTATTGGCCTTGTCCTGGAAATAGTAAATTAAGAATCAATTAATGAGATACACAAGAACAAATGCAAAATTTTGGTGGTTACTACAAAAGTAACAAGAAATAATATGTGAGTCACTTAAGAAAGTCCAACATTCCAAATCATCAATTTGGGATAAATATAGTACAATCTTAGTTCTTTTCTCAAAGATGATATTCACCTAATTAATAGCAGAACTACAGAAATCAAAATCTGTATGTTGGAAAACAGACTGGTATGCAGTAACAGGTTTTAATTCAGTTTCAGATTAAACTGTTCAGGCTTAATGCATACTTCTTACAACAAAACTGATGCAGAATCAGATTTGCATGCTTAATGGAAACTGAGCAAAAACAAGCAGATTTCTGAATATCTGTTAACAAAACAGATAAATATCTGAATACAAACAGATTAAATTCTGTAACTTTTAAGCAGATACAATCAGGCAGAAACAACAGTTTCAAAAGTAAACTGTTATTTGTACAGATTAAAATAGAATAGTATATAAGCAGCTCTAAAATGCAGGTTACAGAATAGTATATAATCAGTAGCAGAAACAGATCAAAGTACAGATTTATTGCAGTTTTCTGAATTTGTGTTAACAAAACAGATTAAACACAGAAACAGCAACAAGAACTTGAAACTGAAACAGGTAATAAGTGAAGGCCTGAATGTGTAACAAGGCAGGATCAGGTTAATGTAGTAACATTCAGACTAATGCAGTAACAACTAATGCAATGAGCAGGCTGTTTGAGAATCAGTTTTCTGTGTTTATGGTTTTAATGCAGAAACATATTAAAATTGTAAACTTAAACAGATGTAGCAGAATCTGCAACATGAAAAATTATATGCAGAATCTGTAACTTAGGCAAAATAGCACTGATTTGTGAAATTTGTGATAGAAACAGATTTAAAACCTCTTAAAGAATGAACAATATTCTCCTTGGATTGTTGATTGAAAACCTTCGGCGAGAGATTGAGAACGAGGAGGGGTTGCTGATTGAAAATTTTAGACAGGTAGTACAAGGAGAAGGAGGAGGAGGACAACGAAGGATCGCTGATGACGATCTTAGGTGTGAACTTGATTCTTCTTCTTCTTCTTGAGAAAAAGTATCAAACGAGCAGTCAGTGCCGGAGGATGAGGGTGAGTGTGCTACCGATATGCCTCTTGTCGAGGACATTATGGTCTAATTCCCGGGTCTCCAACTGTGTGTTTATCGCATTGGAAAGGCAACTTTCCCACTATGAGAAGTGCTAAACTGCTAATTCTTTCTCTAATTTCATGTTGTTTAAGAGGGGGAAGGGAATAGAGTTCTTGGTATATCCATTGAGGCTCTGGGGAAGGGATTGATCGTAGGGATCATGATCCCTTTCTCAAACAGGGGACAAATAGGCGTGGCAGTTGGGAGAATGGATGTCCTCACCCTATCTTAAGAGAGACAGGGGTTAGAGAGATGTTTTGTTTGATGTCATCTGTTAATTATGGAGAGTTGTGTCTTAGGAGGGGTGGCGTCGAGGACTTGGGTCTTCACTTTAGCCTGTAGTAGAATCTGATATGTAAACACTCGTGGTAGTTTCTGTTAGAGGCTTCTTGTTAAAGAGTTGATCTGCTTCTAACGGCAGCCTCAGTTTTAGTCCGTCTTGTTTTGGTTTCTTTTTGCTTACCATCATTTCTATCCACCTCTGTTGCCTGTAGGATAATCTGATATGTAAACACTTGTGGTAGTTTATGTTAGAGGCTTCTTGTTAAAGAGTTGATCTGCTTCTAACGGCAGCCTCAGTTTTAGTCCGTCTTGTTTTGGTTTCTTTTTGGTTACCATCATTTCTATCCACCTCTGTTTATTCTTCTTATGTATAAAATTTTCTTTTCTATATAAAAAAAAAATCAAAACAAAACAAGGCAATAGTATTTTCTTTGCAATGTTGTTGTTTACTTTGAAGAGGATTTGACAAGTAGATGTAGCCTTGATGATCAATGTAAAGCAATGATAGAAATGATGGTGGGTGTTAAGCCAGAAGCAATGGGGCTAGGGGCATACTAGGCATTTGAGAGGGTGTCATTTGTACTTTCTCTTTGTATGTTGGTAGCTCTATCTGGCGTAACAAACTGATGCTTAGCTAGTGTTCCTCTATACCTCCCTGGGAACTCTTACTGAACTGAAACCTAAACTCGTTCATTCTTGCTTGCAAGTAGACTGATTTTGGAAATCTACTGGTATTTCATTTATTGACCCAGCTTCTTACCTCTTAATAAAATTTCCTTGGTTGTAATTTTTCATTCATTAGTCCCTGATTCGAATTTGATATTATCTTAATCTTTTGAATTATTTATTATTTAGGTGTGGAATCTGAAATTGGAGGGCGTGTATTTAGGTTTCTGTTATTGGATTATGCGATCTAGGGAAGGTTAACTCTACTGGATTTCTAATTACCGAGGACATTAAACTTTAGTACTTTGGGTTTTTGTGTTAACTTATGTTACAAACTCAAATAATTTGGTGGAGTTTGAGAGGTGAGAAGAAAGAAAAGGTAGATATAGCAGAATGGGCTGAAGGATTCACTTGATAGCAAGAAACACCCCTGGAGGATCAAACCCAACACCCCATTTGTAGGGCCATGAGCAGATCTCACGTTACTCCAATACGTTGCTCTCTTACCAGAATATTTGTTCCGCATGTGTGTGATTGTTGAACTCAATATTCAATTATGATTATCCAATAATATACATGGATGACGCAACGAACATTCTATGTGATCATACTTTTATGATGTTTGAAAAAAAAAATTAAGGTCGGTGCCTTTACACATGTTAATGTTGCTCTACTATGAGTTGAAGGCCACAGATTCAAAGTATGGAAGCAACCGCTCTGATGGTAGGAGTAAAGCTACATACATAGACAATTCCTAGACTTGCAATTGTAGTGCCATCACTTCCATTTCTTCAAGGAGTTTTATGCTTGTAAAGTTTGTTTTTGAAATTGATATTCACTTGGCTGAATTTTGATGCAAATAATATGGTCACTCTTTTTATTGGTTGATCATATTGAACCTAATCACTACAGGTCCCTGAAATGTCAAAGCTCTTAGATATGGATGATATTTTTCTTGAAAATTCTCCCATTTTGCAGAAGATTTTTTGTTTACTTTTCTAAGATTTGTGTCGGCGGCACTTTTACAGAGTTTGACTTGTGCTTTGATATATCTCTAATGTTTGTAATTGGTCTTATAAGGTTGTGTCGATATATCTCATCCATGTTTTTGTTGTTATTCTTTGAGCCTCTTAAGTCTTATTGATAACTTAAGGATAATGACTTTGTTACTGAAAAGTTTATGAGTTATTATATTTTTTGTTAAAAAAACTTCAAAATTAGTATTCATATTTTTGTGTATATTTCATAAAAGGATGAGATGGGGATAATCAAATATTTATTAATAAATAGTTGTCTTCATAAAAACCAAAAAGCTCAAAATTTTGGCTTTTTGCTTTGGCTTTCCATGCATAAAGGGTGTTGTTCACTTATTGGCTTTTGGCTTAGAAACAAACACTCTAAATATGATTTTTCAAAAACCAAAAGCCAGAAGTCACTCCAAATAAGCTGCAACAAACGAGCACTTAGTATAGCCTTCGAGACACTGCAGGTATTGACTATATATAATTCTCTTACCTTTGAAGATTTGGAGTTCCATAGTTGATCGTTACACATAAACTTTCCAGTAGCATCATAGCTTAAACACCAATTTACACAGAATATCATTTAACAATCAAACATAATCAAATTCAAAACCTATTCCCAAGAAAGGACAAGTAAATAACTCTGGACAAATCAACTACAAAAGTGACTTATAAATCACAAAATAAATCACGAACTAAAACAAATTTTGACAAATATTAATTTAACCAAAACAAAATTAAACCACATCTTAAAATGAAATTGGCAAACCATAAACAAAGTTAAGTTAAAACGAGACTACTAACCTTTTATACCTCAAAAGAATGACTAAGAAGTCACAAATTCAAACAAGATTTTACCAAGAAAGCAACTCAAACTAAACAAGCCACAAACAGATGCGAAATTCACGAAACTATGAATTGATTTAGCAAGAAAGATAAGAGTATAAACTAAAGAATTCGAAATAAGCAACAGAATTTGGTCCTCGACAATTTTCCCCTCCTAAGGACCAAATTATAACCGTGGGAGGGGGCAAATTGGTCCAAAAGTACATGTCCAGGGACCAAATTCTATTGTTTTTTTGTCCGGGGACCAAAACATTGATTTTCGACATGTCCAGGGACCAAACATTATATTAATCCAAACTAAATGAAACTAACCACTTGTATCTCAAGAAATGGCCGTCGAGAGGGGAAGACTCGGGGACATCATCGGTAGTAACAGTCTTGTCAGGTCGGCGTAAAAGAACGTAGGGCGTAAGTTCACAGCCCACAATTCGAGGAAAACAAGCCCTAAGCCCTAAGCCCTAATTCTTCCCACGAAATCTGCGTGAAAGGGAAAAGAAACTGAGGAAGATCAGCAAGCTTATTTTTATGAGAGTTGGGATTGAAATCTTATTACATACCTTGTTGATGGGAAAGATTGAAGAGAGAGGTTTGAAAGAGGTGAAATATTGAAGAGCGCTTCTGTAGTCCCACGAAATTGACTGAAGGGGAAACGGAGGGGAAAGAGACTGACATTATTTTAGGGACCGGGAAAAAATTGCATTGCGCGGCGAAATAATGCCGCCTTTTTTTTTTGGCTGGATTTACAACATTTTTTATAAAACGTTGTGCCATGTATTGTGAAAGGATTTAACAACGTTTTTTTATAAAAACGTTGTACGCATAATACAACGTTTATTTTAAAAACGTTGTAATACAATGTAAAGTAATATACAACGTTTTCTGGATGAACGTTGTGTTAAATGGATCAATTACAACGTTTCTCAAAAAACGTTGTGCAATAAATGTTGTGAAAACTCATTATTGTTGTAGTGCTAGCCGGGCATAGGTCTTGCCTGCCCGACCAGGGGCCATGCCTGGGATCTACGCTTGTCTTCACCGGATTCATACCATATAGCCGAAAGGAGTCTTGCTCGCCCAAACAAGCATCGAGCAGGGAACCTCAGAAACTTGCTCCCCAAGACAGGTCAAAGGTTCCCTTATCCGAGTAGGATACTTGCCATATCTGTTCCTATATTCACGTGGCCAACCGTCTGTCGCGCTTATAATTTAGGGATTTCCTCCTAAATTGGCTAGGTAATTATGGAAACCAAATCTCACAAGGATTCTACGTCATCGGGAGCTTATAAATACCTCTCCATAAACCACAAACAAGGGACACACTCTTTCTAGAACCTCGAACCTCTGTTAAATTCTCTTTTGACTTCTCACATGATACTTACTCTCACGTTAGAGTGGTTTCGCGAGACCAAGCCTTGCACTCCCACTAAAGTGATTTCGTTTTCTTAGACAAGTTCTAGGAAGCAAATCTATCAAAGATATCATATTCATCACACAGACCACCTAAGCTATATTTTTATCACATCAACAAGTAATTTATAAAGAAGTAATAAACATGGTCAATCAATTTCTAAACCACCGCAATAGAAGTCTTAAACAGGTCTACACAAGATAACTTGTCTAGTTGTTTAACTATCTCCAAACCCTTTATATCTTTAAAGAAAACATTCTCTTAATTTAATTTACTGTGTGTGTGTGTGTGTGAGAGAGAGAGAGAGAGAAGGGGGGTAGGGAGTTAATAATTTTTAACCATGCATGGAAGCTTTTGGTAATAACGTTACATTTGGGGCACTTGTAATAGGATCGGGCAGTTGAACAAAAGTAGGTAATGTTTAGTTGGCTTTACTCAATGCTGCAAGACAGTGTCTTTCCCCCACCCCCTCCATTTTGAACCAAAACTCGAGCCACCTAGCCTCTCTCTCTCTCTCTCTCTCACACACACACATGTATGTGTGTGTTTGTGGGACAGACCAACCTCTTTCACCTACATCTCTACCTTGAACTGAAGCCAAAAACAATAAAATCCCCATAACATTCTCATTTCAAAAACTCTATTTCATGTTACTTGGAGATCATCCCTCAAACTAAATATACTCATGGAAGGAGATGAAACCCTACCTTCATTAACAGAAAACAACGACAACATCCCTTCATATTTCTTCTCACCACCTTCTTCATCATCCCTTAATCCATCATCAACCAGCTTATTCCCCTACACTTGTCCATTATTACCATTACCACCCTTCCAAAATTCTAGTCCCCTTGATAATTTGGACATTGATTGGGTTAGCCTCCTTTCTGGTTCTAAGCCGATATCACCAAATGTGACATCAAGGAGTTTATGTGAAGCTGGGGATCAAATGCAAAACATTAATGGTGGTGGCAACAGATTACATAAAGGGAAGAATATTGGGAGTAGGAGCAAGAAGGCAATGCCTTCTAGGATTGCCTTTCATACTAGAAGTACTGAGGATATTCTTGATGATGGTTTTAAATGGCGAAAATACGGTCAGAAGGCTGTCAAAAATAGCAAACACCCAAGGTACGTACGCTCACGCCAGTGGGTGTATGTGTGTGTGTATATATATACATATATTCACTCTCTCTCTCTCTCTCTCTCTCAATATGCATAGTTTTGGGAAAACTCATGTTTGTAGTCTTCACAAAGAGATCTAACATTTCCTTGCAGCAATATTTGAGTCTATGATCAAATGTGTACTTTTATTTTTATTTATTTTTTGGTACAATATGAAATGTGTTAATTACTGAATAATCTAACGAAGACCCTTTACATCATATTTTAATTAATTTTGTAATTAACACGAACGAAACTCTTAGAGCCATATAAACTCACTTCACTAACAGAATTTGATTTCCTTATACATAAGAAGTGATTTTATTTTGTATATAATCCAGCCAAAACTCATAGGAATTTTCATAATAAATTAAAACAATCATTTGATTATTAATATTGGTGATATTAAAACATATATTTCCCATCTCAATAATTATGTCCAACGAAATTTTGGTCCTTTAAAGTGTTTATACTTTATATTGACCAACAAATACTCGTATTCTCTTTTCGAAAATAGTCAAGCGATAACTTGACATATGCCATCCAAAAAATTTCAACCATATTTATCCTCTTTTTGATAGTACGTAAGTAACGTTTTCCTATCTATCTATTTAGTTCACCAACCTCTAACAAATAACTCACGTAGAAATTTTTTAAAAAGCTGAGTAAAAAATATAATTAAAAAATTACAAGGCCGAATGGCACAGTTAGAAAGAACGTGTAGTGATAAACAGTTTCAAAAATAATTTTCATTTATTTTAGAAGGAATATATTTTTTATATATATTCTCCTGTGTTTATTGTTTGTTCAATTCGATTCAGAAAAATGAGTCAATTCTAAATTGTTCTACAATTAAACTGAAAATCGCTCTTTCTTCTAAGACAAAAACTTAAGTAAGATGGTTTTACGGATATTTTTTATAAGATTGATCATCTTTACCTGACTCACTATATATTGATGGGTTGAGTTATGAAAGACTGAGACTCCGTCTTATATATTAAAGATCTTTAAGATCTTTTTAGAGGAGATCTACTTTTCTTCACAAAGGAAATGGTTTACACATCTGAGATCCACACACTATTTTCGAGAAAATGAAGCGCACTCCTCTCGCACTTGTTCATCTATATCTATATTCTCCTCTATTTATCTTGATGAAAATAACTTGAACAATGTACTTTCGAACTTTTAACAACTTTTACATGAAATTAATTGATTTCCATGAATATAAAGTAATTTTCTGCTAGTTATCTCTCGTGAAACAAAAGAAACTCAGAAACTTCATCATTAAGCAAACCATTACCTATAGGCTATATAGCAAGTATGCTAAAGGATTGCCTTAAGAATCTTAGGTCTATCCTTTTCCTGAATTATTATTGCCTTGGTACTACTCCAATAATATTCTAACCTTATTGTTGTTGTTTTTTGGGTCTAAACTGAACGAAGGAGTTACTATCGGTGCACGCATCATACGTGCAATGTGAAGAAACAGATCCAACGGCTCTCGAAAGATAACGGCGTTGTGGTGACAACATATGAAGGCATTCACAATCATCCTTGTGAAAAACTTATGGAGACCTTAAGCCCTCTTCTCAAGCAACTCCAATTTCTCTCTAGATTCTAAAAAAAATATACATAATCTCTAGTATTAATTAGATGTACAATGACATTTGCAACCGCGAGCTGTTCCGCGTTATTTTCCATTGTAGTCCAAAAATGCCGTGACTTGAAATGAAAGTGGAAAAACAAGAGAGAACGGAAGTGTAACCTATTTGTAGCATATAGACACAAATGACATTTGTAACCAAGTTGTTCCCCGTTATTTTCCATTTCTTGTACAAGAATGCCATGAAATGTAAGTGGAAAAACTAGAGTGGACGATTATGAAAGCTGTATTTTATTTGTAACCGTTATGAAACAATTAATGTGATCAATGAACAAAGCACCGCCACTACCACACCTATTATCAAAATGTCAAAATATATGCACAGTAATAACAATAATTGTTTTTCCTCCTTTTTGGCTCGATTATAAATATTGGCTATTGTAAAGTGTTTCAACATACGAATCCTACAGCTCTGAATAAAACTCTCTATTTGTCTCTAATACACTCTTTGTCATTAATTTGTGGTTAATTTATAACACGCTATCAACACGATTATTCTACTCTTAACAATCTCAAACAGTAAATTTTTCTACCGATATATTCTTTATTTTTTATGTCTCTGGTTTACTTCAATATATATCGTATATCATCATTATTAAGAAAAGGTTCATCTAATTTATTATTTTACGCATAATATATATATATATATATATATATATATATATATATATATATATATATATATATATATATATATTCGTTGATGCTTGAGCGGATATAATCTCAAGCTATAAACTGAATATTTATAAATATACATATATTTCAATTCGATATATGAATAATTTTATATACATATATATTTATTACTGACTTTCAAACACTCACAGAAAGGCTTGCCGAGTAGCGTGACGTGAATATATATGTATGCTATATAATAGATGTATAGAGTAGACTGAAAAATATTCATGCAGAGTTATTTTATTTATGATCAATTTATTGCTCCTAATAAGATTTATATTTATTCATAATATAAATGCAATTCTATTAAATCAATTTTTTACATTTTCTACCCCTCTCCTCTAACGGCTAGTTAACTGATTTTTATCTTTCTCCTCCAACGGTCATAAACGACTAGTTAACGGTCATAAACGATCTTTTTTTTTTCTTGCATATATAAAGCAACATCTCAATAGCTTACTCACATTTTTACTACCACCTTACAAACTCTCAATACCATATCCTCTTCTACAAAATGTTTAACCTCAATATTGATGATTATTATCATAATAGTTATTGTGTACACCGCATTTTTTTTCGTTGCTGAATACCCTCCAAACGATTTTCAGATTTTTATTACTTATCTTTGTATCATGTATGTCATGTTAGTAGTTACAATAGCTTTTCAACATATATTTTAGCATGTACTGATTATCATATAAATAAAATTTTCATATCATAATTTTATTAATATATATGTTTCATTTTTATAATTATTTCTTCACAAATGGCAAACATCGCTAAGCTCGAATTTAAAAGGCTGAACATATCTGGAGAAAAATTATATATCTTGGAAAATAGATGTCGAAACCCACTTGGCCGCCAGAAGCCTTGAAAATACTATCCAACGAAGCAATAATGAATTGATAAATAATCAACATCGGGCTCAGGCCATGATTTTCCTACAACACCACATCCACGAAAACTTAAAGATGGAGTATCTCACGGTTAATGATCCACTCGTTTTTTGAGAAAATTTGAACGAAAGATATGACCATTTGAAAACGGTCATTCTCCCAAAAGCATACCATGATTTGATTCATATTTGCCTACAAGATTTTAAAACCATCAGTGAATATAATTCTATGATGTATAAAATAACCTCACAGTTGAAATTATGTGAGGAAACCATCACTGAATATGATATGTTGGAAAAGACATTCTCCACATTTCATGTCTTGAATATACTCTGCAGCAGCAATATCGAGAAAAGGGTTTTAAAAGGCACTCCGAATTGATCTCTTGCCTCCTAGTAGCTGAACAGAATAATGAGATTCTAATGAAAAATCATGAATCTCGTCCAACTGGTTCAGCCCCATTCCCTTAAGCGAATGGGACTATGTATGATGAAGGGCAAGAGCGTGGGCGTGGTAATGGTCGTGGTCGTGGTCGAGACCAAGGAAATCATGGATAAGGCCGGGGTCATGGCCGAAATCAAGGCCGAGGAAGAGGTCATGGAAGAAATAACTATCATCATCATCATCATCATTTATATAATGGAAATTCCTCTCACCACCTGAAGTGGAACAAAGATGATGATAGAAACAACTTTTCGAGTGGGTAAAATGTACGTCAAATTAACAATGAAGAAAGTTTATGTTTTAGATGTGGCATGAAAGGCCACTGGGCACGCACATGCCGAACGACGAAACATCTAGTTGATCTCTACGAGAGATCACAAAAAGGAAATAATGTTGAGACAAATTTCCTTGAAAATGATCCTGAAGATCTTTATTTTGATTTTGATGATATGGCCAACGTCGACATGACCAATACAATTAGTGTGATATTGGTCATGAACAATAAATTAACATAGGAATGAAGCTATGGTCCGAGTTCGAGGTAGAAGCTGTGGAAAAAATAACATGTTATGTAGGAGTATTATCTGTTTTTCCTATGTATACTAGCATGTTCACAATAAATTTTATATATGTATTTTGCATTCAATGTGTTATCATATTTATTCATCTTATTTTTCTTACTCTCATATTGAAATATTTCAATCCAAAATCCAAGGAGGAGATTTATATCTTGCAGACACCGCTACTACTCATACCATACTTAAAGATAAGAAATATTTTTCTTATCTCAAAGTTGACAAGGCTAATGTCAACATTATATCTGGTAATGTCAAAATAATTGAAGGATTTGGCAAAGCAATTTTCCTAATGCCCAGAGGCACGAAATTCTTGATAAATAATGCATTGTTCTTTCCTAAGTCTCAAAGAAACTTGTTAAGTTTCAAAGACATTCATCTTAATGGATATCATATTAAGACTACGAACAAGGGGAATGATGAATATCTTTGCATTACCTCAAACACTTCCGGAAGCAAGTGTATATTGGAAAAATTGACATCTCTATCTTCTAGATTGTATAGTACAATCATAAGAATATTTGAATCATATTCTACAGTAAACCTGAAGTTTACTGAAACATTTAAAGCTTAGCATGATCGATTGGGGCATCCAGGATCAATAATGATGCGGAGAATTATTGAGAATTCTAGTGGTCATCCATTGAAAAACCAAAAGATTTTTCAATCTAATGAACTTCATTGTGATGCTTGTTATCAAGGAAAATTGATAATTAGACCATCACCAACTAAAGTTGAATATGAATCACCATCGTTTTTTGAACGAATTCAAGGTGATATATGTGGATCTATCCATCCACCAAGTGGACCATTCCAATACTTTATGGTATTAATTGATGCTTCTAGCAAATGGTCGCACATATGTCTATTATCAACTCGCAATATAGTATTTGACAAGTTCCTTACACACATAATCAAATTGAGAGCACAATTCCCAGATTATATGATCAAGAAAGTTAGACTTGATAATGCTGGTGAATTTACATCTCAAGCATTCAATGATTATTGTGTGACAATAGGGATTGATGTTGAACATCCAGTAGCTCATGTTCATACACAAAACGATTTGGCTGAATCGTTGATCAAACGTATTCAACTTATTGCCAGACCATTAATGATGAGAACAAAGCTCTCTACTTTTGTATGGGGTCATGCTGTTTTACATACAGTCACACTGATTCGCCTCAGGCCAAATGCATATCACAAGTACTCCTCAATCCAACTGGCATTTGGGCGAGAGCCGAATCCATCTCATCTAAGAGTTTTTGGTTGTGCGTTATACGTACCAATTGCTCTACCACAACACACAAAGATGGGACCACAAAGGAGATTGGGAGTATATGTTGGGTATGAATCCCTTTCTATAATAAAATATCTTGAACCAAAAACGGGTGACGTTTTTACGGCACGCTTTGCCGATTGTCATTTTAACGAAGACAAGTTTTCACCTTTAGGTGAAGTGGGGAAACAAGTGGGAGAGAGATCAAATGGTGCACATCATCGTTATTGCACCTTGACCCTCCCACAAAGCAACGTGAACTGGAAGTTCAAAAGATCATATATTTACAAAATGTAGCAAATCAATTGTCAGATGCATTTATAGACACAAAGAGAGTGACAAAGTTACATGTAGCTGCTATAAATGCTCCTGCCCGAATTGAAATACCAAAAGGGCTACCAAATGATAAAATGACAAATGAATCTAAGACACGCCTGAAGCGTGGATGACCCATTGGTTCAAAGGATAAAAATCTTCGAAAAAGAAATTGATTGAAAATCCCAATCACATGAAAGTGTTCCAGAAGAAACACACGATCGTGAAATTGTTCTAGAAGAAACACACGATCATGCAAATCTAGTAAGCCCTACAGGCAACGATAACCATGAGATTTCCATTAATTACATGTGTAATGGAAAAATATGAAATCGAGATGAAATGGAGAATATATTGATGATATATTCTCTTATTCGGTATCATAAGAAATTAATGATGGGATTGATGATCCCGAACCAAAATCTGTATCTGAATGTCAAAAGAGGCATGACATGATCAAATGGATAGATGTCATGAAGGCTGAATTAAGTTCGTTGAATAAACGAAAAGTATTTGGTTCTATCGTTGTCACACCTGAAGCTGTGAAACCTATTGGATACAGATGGATTTTTGTTCGAAAACGAAATAAGAAAAATGAGATTGTGAGATACAAGGTTCGCCTTGTTGCACAAGGTTCGCCTTGTTGCACAAGGTTTTTCCCAAAGGCCTGGGATTGATTATGAAGAAATGTATTCTCATGTAATGGATGTTATTACGTTTAGATATCTAATCAGCTTATCGGTTTCGAAAAATATAGATATGCATCTCATGAATGTTGTAACGGTTTATTTATATGTGTCATTAGATGTCGATATTTATATGAGAATTCCTAATGGAATCAAGGTGACTGAAGCACTGAGCTCAAAGCCTAAAGATTTATGTGCAATTAAACTACAACGATCACTGTATGGATTAAAGCAATCCGGACGCATGTGGATATAATTACTTAAGTGAGCATTTGTTGAAAGACGGATATGTGAATGATCAATTATGTCCGTGTGTCTTTATAAATAATACGACAGTTTGATTTGCAATTATCGTTGTCTATGTAGATGATCTGAATATCATTGGAACTCCCAAGGAAATCCAAGAAGCAGTTGATCACCTAAAGAGAGAATTTGAAATGAAAGATCTTGGACAAACCAAATACTGTCTTGGTTTACAAATAGAACATTTGCATAGTAAAAAATTTGTACACCAATCAAATTACACAAAAAGGGTTTTGAAGCGCTTTTATATAGATAAGGCAAACCCTTTTACTAGTCTCATGATTAATAGATTACTAAATGTTGAAAAAAAAATTTATTTCGTCCTTGTGAAGAGAATGAAGAGATACTTGGTCATGAAGTATCATACTTAAGTGATATTGGAGCCCTCATGTACCTTGCTAATTGTATTATACCGGATATAACCAAGGTTCTAAAATCGTTAAAGGAATAGAATTAAGGAATTGTACTTGGTCTATATGTAAAATGAGCAATAAACCGCTACTGTTTGGAGATCACCGCATGGCTACATTAAGGTCACCTTGGCGTCTTGGTCGATTACCGATATAACAGTTTTCTAGATATGCTACAAATCTATTGGCAAGATATAGTTCATCTTCATCACGGAGACACTGGAATGGTATAAAGTACATATTTTGTTATCTTCAAGGGACGATCGATTTGAGATTATTTTATCCCAAATGATCAAAGGATGAAATAGTTGGTTTTGCAGATGTGGGTTATTTGTTTGATCCTCATAAGGCCATATCACAGACTAGTTATGTCTTCACGATGGGTGGTACTACAATTTCCTGGCGTTCTCAAAAGCAAATGCTAGTTGTTACATAATCAAATCATGCTAAGATGATCGCACTTCATGAAGCCAGTCGAGAGTGTGTATGGTTTCGATCTATGACTCAGCATATTCAAAATGTCAGTGGACTACCTGTCAACAAAGACCCGACATTATTATTTGAAGACAATGCCGCGTGTGTCACCCAAAGTAAAGAAGGATACATCAAAAGTGACAGGTCCAAACATATCTCTCCGAAGCTCTATTTATACACTAAAGAACTTGAAAAGAAAAAAGAGGTCAGTATCTAATATGTTCGATCAAGCGATAATGCTGCAGATTTATTTACGAAGACACTTCCCACTACAACCTTCAGAAAGCATGTTCACAATATTATGATGCAAAATCTACGAGATTTACAAATGTGATTTCTCTTGACCCTTGTCAGTTCAAGAGGAGCACATATGACTATACTCTTTTTCCTTTTATCACGGTTTTGTTCCACTTTTCATGAAAATGTTTTTAACGAGACAGCTCATGCACATGATTCATATTTAAGTTGTGTATTCTTTTCCTTATATCTGATTTTTTCCCTACTGGGTTTTTCTGCTTAAAGGTTTATAACGAGACGCATTCATCCAGCTTACAGTACTACATCCAAGGGGGAGCGTTATGAAACAATTAATGTGAACAATGGACAAAGCACTTCCACTGCCACATCTATTACCAAAATGTCAAAACTTATGCACAGTAATAACAATACTATTTTCCCTCTTCGACTCGGTTATAAATACCAACTATTGTAAAATGTTTCGACAGACGAATCCTACAGCTCTGAATAAAACTCTCTCTCTCTTTCTTTAATACAATCTTTGTCTTTAATTTGTGGTTACTTTATAACAGTAACCTAGTTTTCCCCGTTATTATCTATTTATTGTATAAGAATGCCAATGGAAAACGAGAGAACGGGAAAATAAACGTATGTTTGGATGTACAAATGACTTTAGCGTACATACTTTATTCATGGATGTACCATTGATAGTATTCTTGGATGAAACTTGTAATTGTATGTACCAACAAATTTCTGTAATCCCTTCCAAATAAATAATAACGAGAATGAAAAAAGAAAATGAAAGAGTGTAGCTTGGAGCGAAGAAGGAAAAACGAAAAAGAACCAACAGATATAAGAGGGAAAATATACATAGACCAGCTTCCATTACACTTAAAATGAATTCTCGATTTGCGCCTGCATTCAATCCCTGTTCAGTGGAAGCAAAGATTTAAGACCAAAGTCTTGGACTAGACGCCATCCTTTCTTTCCAACATATAAGGGCTTATATATCTCCTTGTTGAGATTAGTGGCGGTAAAGTTGTGCAATGATAAGGTCAAATATCGTTTGATATTCTTCAGATAAGAAAGAAGATGCATCTTTTCTTAGAGATTCATCAGCATCCTAGTATATATGATTATAACTGGAAAGTCCCCAACTCATGGCCATGTCTAGTAAGTCGTACTTTCCTCTCACCAGCCCATTCTAGGCGATAAGAGAGATCAAGATTATGAAGCAACAGTTTCAATCTGTCCATTTCGCTCAAATCCCTTTTATTTTCCTACCACGGGGACAAAAAAAAAAGGTTGTTATTGCTATTATACAACTGAAATTCTTGTAACCTACCAAACAAAATAGCATGTAAACTGACAAAAAAGTGTGTTTTTTTGTGTGTGAACTCACTGATACCCAAATGACCACCAGAACGACATGATTCAAATATACTAGCTTTTCTTTGGAAAGCAAGACATTAAACCTTTTCATCCTACTACCATAGGTATGAACATGCCAAAGATGATAGAAACTTCTAGTCAAAAACAAAAAATTAATAGCCGATCAAGAAAGATTACCTGTGAATTAGCCCGACCCTCAGAACCCATTACACTTCCCATTATACTAGATCTGGTGGAGTTGGCGGAGAATCCATCCCATGGAGGAACAAAAATCAGTTTAGTGCACTGAACAGGAACAAGATTCCGACTGAGCCTCTCCCACCACACAGATCCCAACGACCACCATCTAATCATCAAGCCATGCTCAGAGAAAGCTACTAGACCCTGTATTAAATATCATATAATTAAGAGCTTTGTTAAGAGAAAATTGCCATCACCTAGTAGTAATAGTACTTCACAGGTAGAAGGCCAAGTATATCAGTAAATGGAATGAAACAGGAATCCAAATAATGAATACTTGATCAGTATATATGTATATATATATATATATATAGCTATATATAAAGATTAGTAATAGTAATATAAAAAAATTATTGAGAAACTCGTAAAAGCCATGGAATACATTCATGGTCTATTGTACACGAAATTATACCGGTAAGAACCAATCAAATATTTAACACATTGTGTGATTGCACTTTTAAATACTAAAAAATTATTTTGGGATTATTACAGTTTACAAGCACTATCACAGTATAAACCACGCAATGAGCTTAATGCTCGCCTGCCTTGAATCATTTTGATCAAGCCGGGCCAAGAAGATAACAATCATACAATCTTTCTCAATACTAGAAAGTAAAGAATAAAATGTAGTATTAAAGGTGAACCACGAGAAAGGAAAATATCTTTCCTTTTAATTTTGTTTCTTTTGACCTAAGGAGTGGGAAGGGATCGAACCTAAGGCATCATACTTGCTTAGTGAAGTCTAAGGTCTACAAGTTAGCCAGCCACCCCTCCGCAATAACAAAAATCAATCTTTTAAAATATGCCTTTAGTAAGGATATCATGAAGGCAACATACTCTCATCAAGCTAGTATGATCCCAAATATAGAACCTAATATCTTTAAAAAGTGTATTCTATCACTCCTGAAGCTTAGTACACCTTCAGATAACCTAGCTCGTCCTATCATATAGAGCGCTGTTCAGAGTAAGAAGAATTCCATCCCTACCGTGTTTAATGATGCTAGTTCCAATCCCCAGGTAGAAACAGCCTAATGCTCGGTTGAGCACAGAACGTGGCTGAATTCAGACAAGTATATAACCTTAACCTTTTTTTTAAAAGAGGATCAATAATGGTTCCCCACTTACCCCTTGGCGACTCCTATTAGATGTAGGTGAAGCATCTTAGCACTGAGCTACGCTTCGTTGTCAAGTACATAACCTTAACTGTGAATGTTTCTTTAACTACAACCTTGAATGCCTCACAAGACTATAAACTATACTCCCTCGTCCCAAAATGAATGTTCCTTCTTGAAAAAAATGTGTCCCAAAATAAGTATCTTTTTTCCAGTGGAATTACTAAACTCACCATTGCCCGGCTATCATATTTCCATGTTGTTCCTCAAGAAGTCTCTTATTCTCGAAAAGTGAACAACGAGCCCTTTATCTTACAATATTCATTATGGTCTAAATCCAGTGCAGCAGAAGAATACTAGGTTAAGCCCCAGCCTCTATGAGGTGGTTAGGAAATGAAAAATTCAATCTAGTTTTGGGTTCACGTCCTCATTGCAACACTTGTTTATTTATGGACCATTTTTTATTTTTTTTTAAGAATAGATTTATGGAGAACAATGTGGGCCAATTTGATCCAATGTTCACAGCCAAACTTTTGATTGGATCGACGTAGACTTGGCTCATACTCTGCCACCTGTCTGGAACCTATGTGAAATGAATGCATATGCATTATGCATATTTGACAATTGAATCAACAAGAATACAGCATTTAATTGCGTAAGAAGTACCTCCCCATCAGGTGCAAAGCTCAAGGCTGAAATGGCAGTATTTACAGCCATTTCTGAAGCTCCTCCCAGCAAGGTTGGAAGTCCTGGAGGTCCGCTAGCATCCAAGACCTTAATCTTCGTCATACTACATCATAAATGAAAGCATAAGCACATATTCGAAGGCAGTCTCAACCTACTTAACCAGAGAAAAATGATAAGAGCAGTCAAAAGGGATCAAAATATAATGACAACAATGGGAGGTCTTTTCTGACTTTGGAATGAGGGTAAGACCTCTAAAATCACAAGCATTGCTCTCACATGTGCCCATATATGGAAGTTAAATATTTTTTTTACCATATGGTACCTACATAAAAAGAGGGGGGAGGGGTGTGAAAAGAGAGAAGAAAGACTTTGTTCTGTACAAAATATTGACATTCTAATCAACCTGGATTGAACTCTCCTCGCCGGCCTGTATTGTTTGCAAGACAAATGCCTATAGAAATATTCATCCACAAACTCAAAGGGATATAAAAAGCTAGGTATGCAGTAAGAGTGCCACCGTAAATTATAACCAATGTCAGTTTCTTATATTATGAGTGCTGGCATTTATCATCAGCGATTTGACAGGCTACCTCTTGTTGTTTATACAATCATTTTGCTAGAAACAGCTATAGTATAGGTTAATGCCTTCCAGAAGTAGCATAGAAACATTTCATCGCAAACCGATTCCGCCCCAAATATAGCAGCAACCACTGGTTACGGAACACGTTGAGAATGAATGAAAACCATATTTTGAATTCTCAAAGATTGATCATAGTTTGAGCTACCTTTGCATATCATATATCCGAATGCTAGCAACATTAATATCTCCAATTGCATCCCCAACAGCCAATCGATTAGAGGAGTCGTTCAGAGCTACCATAGGAAAAACCCGTACAACCTCCTTTAGGGTAGGCATTGAACTTTGAAGGCAAATTCTGCGCATGACTGAATTGCCAGGATCCATTGTCTGTAAAATGAAATTGACCACCTGCAACCTGGCTAAGAGTTAGATTTTAATACCAAATTGGCTTTCAGTCCAATAACAAAATGTGATCTAAGATATACTCACTATAATGAAAGTTCCAAAAGAATTTAAAGAAAGAATGCCCTAAAAATCAAGAGTTAGATAGTGACCTATGGTGACAAAAGAGATGGATGAAAAAATCACGCTCAAGAGAATGCCAGGAAATGCACAAAGCAACAAACTCTAAACTAGTATTATGCTTCCCTATCATGATGAAACATGTAAGTCAAAAGATTAAAAGAGGAATCATTAACGATAATATTCTTCAATAAGACCATTCCTGCAACAAAAAAATATGCCTCATATATAAAGATATAACTGAAGTGTAAAAGCAATGAGCCTATGACTAATACACTTGTCAGCATAGAACAAAAGTGATCATGGAATTGGGTTAATGCTATGGGTATTCCATAATGGCTACATTGTCATGATATTTCAAGTAACTTAAGATTTTAGGGCGTGCATGTAGCTGTTATTGGAGTGCCTATAGGTTCCCTACCCATGCTTTAGATGACACTGGAGTTCATTTTCCCTGCATTTTAAATCAGCTCTACTAACCTTGTCAAGGTACTGCGCCAAATTTCTTGGAGAACCACGTATAACTCTAATGAGAGTCATGAGCGATACTACGTGAACAGGTGAATCCGATGCGGTAGACCAAATCTGGCTTTCTATTACATGTAAGAACCCTGGTATATCGGCCATTGCTAAACTTGGAAGAAGAATTCCAACCAAAGTTTCCCTAATCTCAAGAGAAGTAGCTGGATTTTGTGATGATGATTTAGCAGATGCACCACTTACACACTCTATTTGAAAGAATATATCCCCAATGAGACGAGGTATTTCATGATTAATGCATGCCCTCCATGTAGTCTCCATACCTTCAGCCAGAATCTCTGCTGCAGTGGAACTATATTTTTCATTCATGGCCATAACCAGTTTCACTAAATGATGAACAGTAAGTATAGCAAGACTTGGTTTCACAAGGCTAGGGTACCAAACGACCAATGCACCGGCAACAATAATATGAGAGGTCATTGCATCTTGACTTGTTCCCCCTACACATGAAATCCAGTCTTGAACTTCAAAAGATTCTAGCCATGCTAGTATTTCAGATTCCTCTGTCTGAGATACCCCTTGAGTTGGCTGCATATCAGAACTGTCATTGTCTTTAGATGTTTCCTCCATCCCTGAACTTTTATCTCCACTTCCCACCTTTCCATTCGAAAAGCCAAAATATTTAACTTGATCATATGACTTTTCACAGCACAATGGATGCGGAATGGCCCGTGACGCAGCACAATGGAATAATGAGCGTGCAGCCATACGTACATGCTCACTTTCATCTTGCCAGAAACTAACCAAAAGCTGGAGCAAAAAAAAAAAAAAACGAATAAAAACAAATTACACAAACTACGAATCATCTCTGACCAAATAATAAGCAACCAAATGAAGTTCAAGTGGAAATTAGAAAGAGTAGTGTGGCAAGCATATCATATATCACAAAATTTCTCAAGAAGATAGCGTCAATAAGTGACACTAGATGTGCAGGTACACATACATAGTGAATAGATAATTATTATGATCATTGTTATCGTCCTTGTGGGAACTGAGAGAGACCTGTAAATCCCAGACATCCTATCAAGCACCATGTTGAGATTATTGGTAGCTTACTTAATTGTAGGCCAATATATGTGGACCAATGGCTGTGTGTTTAAGAAAAACATGTTGCCATTATACTAAATAGGTTATACATCCCAGATCAACAGCACGGTCACACCAGCCCAGCAAATAACTTTAGCTCTTTTTGAACATGAGATCATCCCAAGGGAATCCCCACCTTTCCCTTCTAATTTTACAAACTGAATATCTGATTGTCATATTTCCCTTGCAAAAATTAATATATCCACACTTGCCTTTTGTAATTCCAGAAACAAAATACGGTAACTTGGAAAATATCAAACACAGCAAAGCCAGTCATGTCCTGCATACTCTTTTTCCTATTATGGCAAAGTTTGCCCTACAAAAGAAAAGAACAAGGGGGCTGTCATCGAATTGCCCAGTCGTCCAGAAGAGTCTTATGTCCTTGATTTCCAAGTGGGATCAACTGGTTCACTTGGCTTGGAGGTGCAAAAATTCAGTTCCAAAAGTTACGAAGGAATGGAGTTTATAAACCACTTAATTTGATGACATCATGACATGCAACTACATCTACTCATCAAGTTAAGATAAGAGGTTTACACTAACAAATCCAAATAGCACAAAATGTTACCTGGAGCAAAGGTGGCTTGATGTCAGGAATTTTCTCTGCAAAGTTTCGAGTGTAAAATGCAGCTAAAGCACTGCAAAAGAAAGAATTTTGTAAAGGGTGCAATAATCACGTAAAGGCTAGAACCTAAATTTGGATTTGGGAAACAAAAGAAAACTTTGTTCAAGTGACACACTGCAAGGTTCGATAAGAATCTGGCACAAGTAGCACATTGGTTATGTTGTCGCAGATGCTCGTTAATAAACTGTATGAATATATGGACTACTGCCCTGTAAACCAAGATAAGCAGAGGAGACAAAGATCCATTAATCAGCCTCACGTCAAAACTCTCAAAAGACCGGAGACAGTCCGAAGAGAAAGTCTTGTGATATCACGTAACATCTTAATATTTACTTTAACGTATTGGACAAAAACTGATCATTAGGTGGGAACGTGTCAAATGGTATATATACTTGAAAGGAAAGAACTTATTCTCTCTGTCCGAATTCGAGGAGGTGAACTTTGAATTATTAAGTAAATTAAGGAAAAAGTTGAATCATTAGTAATTTCCTAAAACACCCGATCATTGTGTGGTCACAAGTTCAAGTTGCTTTAGTTGATATGACATGATTATTCTCAACCACAAATTCAAAGGGTATTAAAGATATGTTAAGAAATAGTTTCCCAATGAAGAAATGTACCTCTTCAATTGGGACAAACTGAAAAGGAATGTGTTCATGCCTTTTTTACGCTTTCTAATATACAATACTCTTACTTATCAAAAAAAAAATGTGTTCATGCAACTCTGAATATTCAAGTAATTTGATTTTTAACATGATGGCAAGCCGCAAGGAATATAAGTACTACTGGGTAAAACAAAATATGGATATGCAATTGTTAGTCCCAAAGGACACAATACTAGACTAGAAGGGGGGGGGTTAAATAGCCTAGGTACACTTAAAAACTTTGAGCTAAGTTTCTTTGAGTTTACTAACAACTTATGATTTAAGTTGTAGTAGCGGAATAAGTACACAAGAAACTGAAGACAAAGTCTGCTGGTAATGACCATCGGCAGACTTATGAACGCTCAACGTTTTGACTAAGGGCAGAAAGAGATAAAGCAGTAACAGTAAGCACTTCAGGTAGTAAGGGCAGTAAGTGTAGTACTCAGAGATTTTGAGACGGTTCACACTGTCAAGAGTGCTACGCCCTCCATCAAAGCGGTCAACCTTGGATTTGAAATGTGCACTATGTTTTCCACTATTTGATCTGTTACAAAGATCGCTAATAGATCTTGTACAAAATATTTGACCAAGTGTTTGGTGGGTGGAGTAATAATAATTACAGTGTGTGCTAAGAACACAATAATTCAAACAACAAAGAAGCTGATGAAGTGTAGAATGATTGGAGCAGCTTCTTTGTTGTTTGGTAGACTTTGCAAATCTGATTATGCCCTTTGAGTCATGTAAAGTGCGTTGAGATGGGTACTTTTTACTACTCATGAATTCTTAGAGAAATTTCCTAACACCCTCAAGCATCAACCAAACAGGTTTATCAGATTGTAACTTGTGATGATTGGAAAAATGAAGAAAACAACTAACAGCTTAACGACACAATGCTTAATAGATGTATATTCTTATGCTTCAATATTTGACCATTTCAATGTGTAGAATAAAACCTTTACAGGAAAATTTACTCCACAAATCAGTGAAACAGCAGATACTAGGAGAAAAGTCTTATCCTTGCTTCAGTTAACCAAGGACCATAGATGACCATAAGTAACTCATTTTAGACAAGGAACAGCACAGAAGCAGGATGAATAAATTAAAAAGGAAAATAAATGATGCTATACAGAACTCAGACTAAGAAATGAAATACCTGCTAGCTGTGGAGCAGGAATGAGACAAGCTTATCATGTGCTGAGCGAGGGACACCATAGTTAGCGATCTGATTGCACAGAACTCTGATGATGATTTCCATAGCTGAAATATCAAGTCTAAATGTCTCAGGTATAAAGAAATAAGTCAAAACAAACAGACAGGACCTAATGTTCTATACAGAAAGTGGTGTACCTCTAGTGTAGCACTTGGACCAGGAAATGTCAATGTGATAGACCCTCTATCCCCAAGCAAACCAGAAGCTACAATGAAATTCTCTGGTCGCTTTAGCTTCATCTCAGAAACTAGCAGCTTGTCAAGCTCACAATCGACATTCCACAAGTGCAAAAAGGACAAGCTGAACCGAATTAGACATCCTTCTAGTGATAGAACCCAGTCAATATATTCTCGAGTATCACTTGAGGTACCTTCATGTGTAGTCAAATGGTTTGGACTTGGCATCTCAACCCCCTGTTCTTTTGAAAGGCTATTCACTCTATTATAGCCACTTTTGGGTGTCTGAACTCCAACCTCCTCTACATGGGTTGTCCCTTGTGTATCACTTCCACTTTGGAAGAATTCACGTTTCCGACATAGAGACATCAATGAGTAAACATCAAAATTAAGAACGGCAATCCCAGGAAAAGGGCAGGAGCATTTAATTGGATATGTGTAACTTTGAAATACTGTCATGGTCGACGGGAATAGTTTTGCAGCACTAGCATTCACTTGGAAGGTACTGGGCTGAGCCATGTTTGTAGTATTGTGGGAGATATTGGGTGAAGTAATTCCCTTCCCTGAAGTTTTTAGATGAGATTGTGAAATGTCTGCATCTTCAGTTATGGGGAAAACTAGTGAGGAAGTGGAAGTGTTTTTATCCATAGAACTGAGAGAAAAGGAATTACTGTTCATGCATGCACAGAAATGATCAAACATTAAATGAGCAGCACTTCCACGTAGAACTCGCTCACGAGCACCTGACTTTATATCCCAAATGTATAAAACATCAAATACATCAGATGTTCCTAAATGATTCAAACAAAGGCATGCAATATAGCCTCTTCCACTGTCCCATACAGCCTTTGCAGGAGGGTACGGATGTCCAGGAAACAATCTCTCCACTCGCAAAGTCTCAAGTGAAGCTAGAGCGACACACGAGTCCTCTCCGACAGAAAGAAAGCAATCACTCCATGGACAATCAGTTTGAGGTGGAGGTAGGATTAATTGGCGCACTGGCAGCACATGTTGATGCATCACTGTAATGAGATTGCCAGAGTCAAGATCCCATACACGAATCGTGCAGTCCATACTTCCAGAGATTAAAAGATGATTGCAGTTCCATCCTTTGGAGGTACTTACCATTTGATGTGCAGCCAAACATAGTACAGCACCTGTGTGCCCTGAAAGATATTGTTTGTATTCACATGAATCTGCATAAGGACGTGGACTGACATCATGCAGATCCAGTTCATCAAAAAACATATTAAACCTCAGAACTTCTATTTCACCACTATAGAAGCCGTAAACAACAGCATAAGGTGTGTATTGGTTCTCAGAAATAACCATGGAAGAAGATACAGATGACCTTTTCCTATAGATACCCTTTTCAATACCATATGAATGAATATCTTCAACACTATCCTGTGGTAGAACATAAATCTGCTGACCAGGTAAGTCATTCTTCTTGCGTAAGGATTTAAAACTAGCACCGTGATTGATGCCTGCATTTTTTTGCAAAGCAGAAGACTCCAGACTCCAGTCATCAAAAAAATTGCTTTGCCCAAACATTTTACATTCTCGTCGAAATTCCTCATAGTTATCGGGCAATGACCAGATAGAGATAACTGGTTTCCACTGCATCGGTTCTTCAATATGGATGCAGATAGATTCAATACGTATTAGATAACTACTCAGTTGATTAAATGAAATGGACAATTCCATGCTAGGAAGATGAGAAGCGCCCGGTATTTCACAAATGGGCACAAACCTGAAATTTTTGCCAGAATATGATACAGTGTACATGATTACACAACCATTGCTATTCCACACAGCAAAAGTTTCTACAAATATGTTGTCTCTTTCTTCAGCATGCAGTTTCGAACTAGTATCATCACCTTCAAGAAACATGCCTCCTATAACATCTGACTGACTAAAATGACCTCCAGGACAAAGGTGATCATCTACGAAAGAAATCTCTCCAACTTGCGTACCCCCATCAACTAGCTTAAATATGCAATAGCTTCTATATAATAGGGCTAACACCCGCCCACGAGTTGCAAAGGCCAGAACAAATCCTCCTTCATTGGACCCATGTTCCTGATCGATAATTTCCAGATAAGAGGAACCCTTTTGCAAGACATCCGAGTTTTCCCCATTTGGCTCAGAGTCTTTTACTATTGAAACACATTGCACTTTACCAAACGAATCCACCATCAGTACTGATTGCTTCTCCATATCCCCAGTAGGCATAACAACAGACATAAACTTCAAAGGCCCAATTAATAAATTCCCATGAAACACGGTTTGCACAATTGTAAGAGTATATGAATCAATAACTACAACGGTGCACTTTGTAGGTCTTCTGGACTGTAATTCTCTGTTCACCGATGGCTCCCCACCTTCAGTGGAATCAACTGACTGATGGTCAGATAAATGAGAAGAGTCAACGAAACAACAAGCAACACATACATATCTCTTATTTTCAGGCAACGGCTGAACCATGCATGGACTCCCCACCCATGGTGGCATTTTCCTCCTGCGCCTGCAATGTCCACTGTCTCTGCTCCAAACGCACAATACACCATCAGTACACGCACTTATTAGAGCACCATAGGTAACTGAGTTAGAGTTTGGTGCCACATTACTTGAATCGCCTATTATTTTGTCTCCTGGAGCTATTGTAGGGAAACAGATGCCCATGTCAGCTATTGGAGCAGCATGACCACACAGCATGGCAATTGGTTTTATCTCCTGACCAACAAATATATTTATCAGAAAGATACTAGACAACTACTCCACATAAAATAGGAAACATCAAGGCAACTTTGAACAAAGTAGGCTCGGTGACTTGCAGCACGTCTGAAACAATATTGAGTGTGGCATAAAATAAACTACATAACTGAGACAATTAACCTGCATAGTCCGATATCTGTTTGCTTCCTCACAAAAACCTACTGGATTAAAATGAGCAAGTATCGGTGGCGCACAGGATGTGTCCATAAGGATAGATATATATTTATTGTAGTTAATAATTTCAAAAAAAATAGAACTGTAAAACTACATTAAATTAGGGTCTATATAACTTGCATTAATTTTTCTGGAAGAAAAACAACAGAATGCTATCACTGGGGGTGCTTTATTGGGTTCTCTCTGATTCTTTGTTTTTTTTTCTTTATTTGCTGAATAATGAGCCAAGATACTCAAATTTTCTTGACTTGATTCGGTAGAAGCTAGTTAGATATTGGCTAGTGCAAGAGACAAACCAATCTTGAACAAGATTTCAATCTCATCACATTATTGAGCTAGATAATTGGGCTAGGATTGGAAGGCACAAACACAGTATTTTTCTAACAAAAATACCACATTACGTCACAGCTCAAATAAAAGCTCGTTTGAGATTGGCTAAAGAGGTAATCAATGCAAGCTTGATTACTTCTTTGGACTCGACATTGTCAACGAACCAAACTTGAAGTTCCGCTCGATTCAGGCTCATTTGCAGAAACATTAATATGTAATAAACCTAACCAGCTTAATTTCAACCGACCGAAAAAAATTATGAAAACAACAACAAACGGAGTTTGAGTTTATTTGCGTTAATTGTAATAGCTGAGAGTTTGAGTTGGGAAGATTGACAAACCAAATGTGTGCAGTTTCGCAGGGAAGCAACAGACTTACGTGATTGAAATCGGTTGAAGTTGATGGGAGATTCCACCAGACGATGGAGCCATCGGAGTCGCCGGTATAGAGAGTCGGCGGCCGGTTGAGTACGGCGGTGGCAGTTACTTTATGATTTGGCGGTGATTCTGACCATATACAGGCCACAGATCGACACTTCATCGAACAAGTAGTTCCCGCCGGGAGCAAAGTCGAGCGCTGATTTGAGTCCAGCAATTAACCTAATCTGATGGAGTCATGTCCAGGCTCGCATTTCTGTTTATCTACGCGCTACCGTTGAAACGGTGACAATGTGCCGGAGAGGAGTCCAGATTCTAGGAGGTTAACTGCTGGTGTTGGACCCACCGTCAAACCTCAAACGTGTAAAATGCAGTGCTACCTCTGTCATTTGATAAAATTTCAGTGTGTCAACAAATTTAGCTGCGTAGCATGCAGTACTACCCAAAAGAAAATCCCAAAATCAAGAAATGAATTGAAATTAAAAAAGAGCCTAAACCTAACACCAAAATTCTTAAATTTAACATCATTTAATGTATAAAATAATCTAAATATATTTTTTAACATTTAATAGATACTCACTTGTGGTACACACTAGCGGATGTTTTATAAAACATCCGCTACACACTTGCGATTGTTTTATAAAACATCCGCTAGACCCTAAAACATTCGCTAGTGTGTAGTAGATGTTTATAAAATATCCACAAATGTGTAGCGGATGCTTTATTCGAAATAAAAAAAAATACAAATCAACAGTTTTTTATTCGTAATTGAAAATAAAAAATGAACCGAATCAAAATCAATCCATTAACCATGCAATATCATGTCTTAACAATGGAAAGCAAATCAATAATGTCACGTAATTAAAATTACGTAAAGGAGGGAGGCGATAATATAGTTTAAATGTGTTTAGGAGTAGTGAAGCAATTTTACGTTTTAAATAGTATTGCGTTTAAGGATTTTGATGTTACGTTTAGGGATTTTGGTGTTACGTTAAGATATTTTGTATTCTTTTTTATAAAGTTTTTTGAGATTATTGTGGTCGAATCCTCAATGAGCATGTGTGTTGTTACTCGAGTGTGATCTCAGTACGTTGAATTTTGAACTTTGTCTGCGAGTGTTTACTTTGATGACCCTTTTACCCTTGTTAGAGCAATAGGGCAATCCACTGATATTAACCATGAATTCTAGGGATGGAATCGAGACGGGACCCGTCCCGATTAGCCTTATCCCGATCCCGTCCCGATAGAATTCGAGATTTCAATTTCCTTCCCGATCCCGTTCCCAATAAGTGTCAGGACTCGACGTGTCGGGATCCCGATGTGTCGGGATCTCGACAGTTCAGGAGATAAAAATCTCGTAATCTCGACTATAATATTTATGAACAATATCTCTGACACTAAAATATTTTTAAAATGTCTCAATCATGATTAAGATTTTCAACTGTATATTTATAAGTACACTTAAATATTTACTTAATGGTGGGTATTGATGAATTTATCATTATGAACAAAATGCACCCCTCACTCGCAGGAGAAAAGTTGCACTAAGTGTAGAAACTTGATAGACCAAAAAAAAAAAAAACCACAACATTGTGAAAATAAATTTAACAAATACCATTAAGTAATTTTAGCAAGCACACAATAAACATTATTTGAAAGATAGTGTCTTGGCTTGACAACAATACATACTCAAAATATTTATAAAAAATTTTAATTTTTTAATTTTTTTTAAATTTAAAAATTTTAAAAAAAATTAAAAAAAATTAGTCGGGACGGGTCGGGAATCCCGACGGGATTGATATATTTCCCGAATCCCATCCCGAAATAAGTCGGGACGGGAAAAATCCCGACAAAGTCGGGATCGGATGTCGGGTCGGGATCGGGACGGGAAAACGGGAATTTTTGCCAACCCTAATGAATTCATAGCTACAAAATTAAATTATGGAGTATCAACATGATGTAAAATAAAATGCACATGTATGATTTTAAATTAAAATTGAATAATATGAATAAATAAATTTAATATAAACAAAATAAACAATAAAATTAAAAATATAAAATCATATAATTTTGAAAACGTTATTATAAATTTACTTTTTTATATACAATATTTTTCGTTGAACATGTACGACTATTACAACTATTATTATCACATAATAACTCTAGATAAGCGACATGCAACTGATGATGACCAAAAACAGGTTTTTTAAATGGAGTCTTATATTAGACAATGACTTACCCCTGCTTTTATTTATAAATATTGCGTAAGACACCATCGGCATAAACAATATTTTTTCTGAAATTTGAATGGAATTCTAGGATCAAAACATTCTTGAAATCAAAAGAAAACCTTCATAATTGCCCTTTGAAGGAACTCAACCTTCTAAAGCATGTTTTCCCAGCCTTATAACAATTAATCTTGAATCATTCCATAACTCAAGTGAACGATTTGAGATTTCAGAACATGTAATCTATATAAACATATAAAAACAAGGTAGTCTATATCAAATGTTTGTGAGGCTTGAGTTAGTGTTCTGCATTTCACCAAAAACTTCATGTCCAAAAAAGAAAAAAAATCTGAAAGAGAATAAATGCCATTCATGGCATCCCTTCTAAAAGACATTCACAAAAGGAAGGTCACTAGATTCTCAAGGTTAGGCTTGCTCGCAAGTGGTTTATTCCAATCGAAAACAATTTCAAACTACCACAAAGTATGGAATTAGTCGTTGTAGATGCAGAGGTACACATTAATCATCTACTTAAACCATTGCAAAAATACATTTTCAATACACGAATGTGTAAACGAATTTTGAGAATGAATTATGTATGTTTATTTCGTAAGGATTATAGAGGCAAGTGGATTAAGTGAATGTTTTTCTCAGAGTTTATAAACACCACTGATTTTGAGGCATTATATCACGTGAATAGGGAATTCTTTCCACTAAATGGCAAACCCAAAGCAAAAATACATTTCAACTTCCAAATAATGTTGACAAATATATTTCAAGTTTGCTGAAAATGAGCATGTAATTACTGATTTTATTATATTTCGCAAGGGGAAAGGATATAAGCTTCAATAAATAAATCCTTGATGAAACAGTTCAAATCAACCTTTCGTGAAAATTGGTAATACTATATATCAAATGTGTGTGGTTGAGAATAGGGGTAAATACCGCATAACAAGAAACAAATATAAATTACAGTTTATGGCTACAACATGTAATAACAGTTGGGGATAAAAACTTTCCGAATCATATATATAATGAAACAAGTTTTTCAGAAATTCAATCAATCCCAAACATTGATGAAGTTGGATTACTAGGTGAAGGATATGTTGTGAATTCGTTATCTAAGAGGAATCATGAGTTACCTTGTGTGAATTTGATCCTCGAGCGAAGCGGAAGACTTTCGGCTTGAGCTACGATCTTCGTAGGTCACGAACAACAATCATGCAAGTCTCTCTCATCGGATTGATATCACGTAACATGAATATCAACCTCTAATTCACACCGCAAATCCAAGTCTCTCTCTGGTTAGGCTAGAGAGAGTATTTGGTGAAATATAATATAGGAGAAAGAGAGTATAGGGTGGCCAACACAAGAAGACATCTTCTTCTTGTAGCTGTGTATTATGTTAGGGTTTAATCCATTTACTTGCTCTATTTATACTATTGTACAAGAAATCATATTTCTTGTAGGTTAAGTTAAGCCAATCCCTAACCCCTTCAGATTAGGAAACTTAATTACCTTAATAATATAAGACAAAGACTTGTGTAGGACGGTCTTACGGATCCTAAATCCGTAAGAGGGAGCCCCATTTAGGAATTCGAGGATCATAATAAATAAACAGAACCCCTAAATGTTACACTGAAAAACCCTAAATACAACATCATTTTAGAGATTAAATTACCAAATTGTACTCCTTCTACTTTAAAAGAAATATTAAACTTTAAAATAACTTTGTTTACCAAACTATCTTCATTCCATTAAAAAAAAACTAAATTAAAAAAACCTTACGATCAAATACACACATTTTGATGACCTAACCCCTAAAATCCAAAACCTCGCATCTGCAGGGATATATTTATCGGCGGCGACTCTTTCTTCTATCTCCGTCTCTCGATCGGCGTCTCTTTCTTCTATCTTCGTCTCTTGGCGGTGTCTCTCACTCTCAGTGAGCCCATCTTCGTCTACAAACTTTCTAAGCTTCAAGGTGAGTTCCTAAATATCTATGGCAAAGCTTCAAACTGGCGATTTTTTAAATAAATTGTCAATGGGTTCTGAATTAGTTAACAGTGAGGCATTTTTGTGTAATTTTTGGGTTCTGTTTGGTGTAATTTTGTTCCAATCTTGAATTTGAATGCCAACCTCTTCCCTCTAATCCACACACAATAATTTCCCGTCGTGATTCACCTAGGTGTTGTTTACTTTAGGCCATTGAGTTCTTCTTCTATTTAATTCTTTATCTCCAGTTCTTCTAATATCCAATTTCTCTTGTCAATTCATTAGCGTGTGTCCTAAACTGCATATTGCATTGATTCATCATTTTAACTGCAAAGTTTGTTTCGATTGATTTGTGCAATCGAAGTAAACAACTTTCATGACATAACGAAATATGAAAAAAAATATACTGTGGAATCAATATGTTGAAAAAATTGTAAAGCCAACCTCCCAACTGTTTACGTGTTACGTGCCTGGTTCCTGGTGGTGTTCGAACTTACTTTAATGGCAACTGCATTCCCATTCCCATGACTCAAAAACAGTACTTACATTAAGCTACGACACAGCCCATGGCAATTCTCTAGTCTGAAGTTATGGCCAGAAGATAGAAAATTCCTAAATTTCTTCATGCAAATCCAGTGAACACGAATATATGGATTTTGTGGACTAATAAATTTGGCCTCCCCCTATATCTCTTGACCCATAGGCCATTAGAGTGAACATTTCTTTTATAGCCAATAACTCGTCCTTCTTGCCTTCTTTTGATGGAAGAACTAAGGTTGAGCAAGAAAGTTTAATTATTTCTCTAACTGAAATACGAGCTCTACTTACTCTCTTATATAATAGGGCTTCCAAAGCTTTGAAGGACCTACAATTCCCCCTACTTGTCAGGATTAGACCTCTCAGAGTAACCATTCTAGAGAAGGAATGAATCCAGCTCAATTAACGACTGATCTTAAGAAGTGCTAGGAATAGGAAAGGTTTCAGATTGTAAGCAAATTCTTCTAAAGAACTAAGCATCTTATGGCTTTCTTCCACCAAGTTATGAAATTTCTCTTACCTTACTAAGGATAAGCGTGATTCATCTATATAACAACATAGAGTTGTGATGTGCATAATCAAACTTTAACGCTCAGTTTCACAGTCAGCTATCCCCTACCTCAATTTTACTGTCATTCATTTCATGGAGAACTTAAACTCACTTCCTCTTGACTCTGTTCTATCTTTACATAAAATTTTCTTTTCTACTTGCATTCACTTCCTACCTTTCTTCTGCTTCATATCTTTCATTACCCATTGTGTTACGTCACCACCATCCCCCCCTCCCACACACACACATGCCGCAACCCTCCTTCTTATAAACTTTTTTTTCTCTTTCCCCAAATTGCAGAGTTGCTATTGATACATTACTTCTGTCTGATTCGTACATAAATTTATATTGATCAGGTTTGTGTCTTTTGTTAGTTTTTTTTTTTTTTTTTTGATAAGTAAAGTAAGTAGTATTAACTTGCACACCAATAGGGTGGCCGAGATACTCGAGAAGGTTAATCAGGCATTTAATGTTTTGATCAAATATGTATTAGCTGTCATGTTAGTTTTGAAAGTGTTTGGATAAAAGATTTATACTTTTATCACCATAGAATAGATGTATCTTACATTGTTTAGAAAAATATGTTAGTTTTAAAATTCTTATATAATAGACTTGTCTTTTATTACCAATAAAAGATATGTATCTCGCATTGTTTAAAAATAAATGTTGGTTTAAAAAGTCTTTAATTAAAGACTCTTTGTTACAAATAGAATAGATGCGTGTAACTCACATTGGTTACAAAGTATTCTACCATTATTATCAATAGAAGAGATGTATCACACATTGGTTAGAAATTAATGTTGATTTTAAAAATACTATTATTACCAATAGAATAGATGCATCATACATTTGATAGAGAGTAATGTTGGTTTTCAAAGTCTTTAGATATAAGGCTTCTACCATTATTACCAATAGAAGATTATATATTGATTAGAAAGTAATATTGATTTTAATTTTAGATAAAAGACTTTTATTATTATTACTAATAGAAGAGGTATCCTACATTGGTTAAAAAATGATTGTTGGTCCACAATGATGCTCAAATAGGCTAGAGGAGGGGGTGAATAGCCTATAATGCCATTTTGAAAACTTTTCTTGTATTACATTTAAAGCATAGGTTTTAATGGCATAGGCAGTTAACTCGTTAAGTATGTCTACTGGTAGCATTGAACTTACTCTTAGCTGAGTTATGAACTCTGCTGGTGAACTGCCATTTAAATCAAAAGCCCGTTTGAAAGAATTTAAGCAGTGAAAGCCTTATCCAAAAGCCCCATTTAACTACTCACTTATCTTAACGGAGAGGTGAGAACTGACTTAACTACTCTCAACCAGGTCGGGTTTAAAGTCTCGGAGGCATCATTTGTTCGAGCCCAAAAGGCATCATATATACATAATTGAGCCTTTCAAGCATTAAAAATAATAAATAAATAAAATTAATTTAATGCGTGAAAATAGTAAGGCTTAGATTTAGAGAAGTGTTAAGTGGTTGTACACAATTATATGATCAGAACAACAGCATACTTAATCCTTTTTCCAAATACAGATTTAGGAAATTCATTAGAGAATAGTTTTTCAAAGGATAAATCAATTTATAAAAGCTCATAGAGAGGTAAATATTGAAAGATAAATCATTTGAAAAAACATTTGAAAATTTATTCAGAGATAAATTACAGATTACATCAACCTAGACTCTCTATGTAAAGTATTTGTCATCATCCTTTCAACCCTTTCTTTTTACTTAATCATTCATAGACAAAAATGAGAAACATATATGAGAAGACACTTTTAAAGGTCGTTCAGATAAAAATTATCTGAACGATTGAGTGCAAAGCACTCGGCCTTCTATGATAATTGATTATTGCACAATCAACAACATTTCTATGTGAATACAAATCTGAAGATATGAATGCAATATTTACAGACAGCTCTTCATCTTCTTTGGGCTCCATCTGAAATCAATCTTCAAATAGATCCAAGAGCTTGACCTCTAACTTTAGGAATAAAATCCTGAAGCTCTTGTTAGAGGCTGAGTTCTTCGAAGAAGGGTGAAGAACTCAAATCAAGAACTGGGTTCTTGACTAAGACACCGATCTCTGTCTATTGAGGTTTCTGATCTCTCTCTTTTTTTCAAAGCTTTTCTTCCTATCAATCCACAGAGAGTGTTTTGCTAAGGTTTGGGTAAGCTCACTGCAACCTTCTGGAAAGATCTGAGATGCATTGGTGAGGACGATCTCTTGTAGATCTTACAGCTTCTTTGAAGTTCTTGTTGCAGGTGTCTTCGTATTCGACGATTTGATTCTCGTCACTTCTCACTCTGTTGAAGAAGAGGAAAGATTTCTTATATAGACCGGAGTCAATTTGATCGTTGAGAGATGAAGATGGATTTTTCTATCCGTTAGAGATAATCTCGTTGTCGAAGTCCGTCGGATAGAGATGTTGTTCATAGGATCTTTAACTATTGGATAAAAGCTTTGTCCTGCAGATCCTATAACTGTTGCCCATAAGAATGTATTGATAAGTCTCTGAAAAGCGAGTCTGACGTTTGATGCAGGTGGTCTGTCCAATAAAGTGAATTCTCTTTGACGTATCCAAACCACGTGAGTGAGAGAAGTTTTGCAGTGTCCGAGATGTCAGGCTTCATAAGGATTTGAATGACTGAAAGCTTGAGCCTTTTGTCTTGTTTCGATCTACTGCAATCTTGTCTCTCCGTAGCATGTGCAGAGCTAAGTCTGCTGGTAAGATATTCAATCTGAGAGTGAGTCTTGAGTAGGAGAAGATTGTTGGTGACTAGTTGTGGTGTGAACATTCAAACCATAGCAAGTCTGCTGGTAACATGTCTTCAAGGTATTTTCATATTGCACATGATAAGTCTGCTGGTGACGAATCCTTTGAGAAACTTTGACACTACAGCATGTCTTCTGGTGGCGAGTGTTCAAAGTGTCCTTTAGTGAATATGTCAAGTCTGCTGGTGACGAGTCTTATGAAAACCTTGATGATACAACAGGTCTGTTAGTGCTAGTGCATATGAAGCGATGATATGTCAATCATCATAAGAAGGTAGGAATAGATTAGAATGACCTAACCTAAGACCTATGTGTTGTCAAACAAGTTGCCACACTAATCGGTATGCAGCCCTATTAGCCACTTGTTATGACACACAGTAATGGGAACAAGTAAATCAAAATATTCGAGAATATGCAATGTGATAAGTTAATTATCATGAAACATATTCCAACAATGATATTGGTTTTAAAAGTCTTTAGATAAAAGACTTTTACTTTTATCATCAATAAATATAATAGAAGAGATGTATCTGAAATATTATATGTAACTAGGATTCGATAATAAACAATACTTGCTGAAACAGTCATCAATGATGTATCCAATGTTACATCATCTCATGAGTCATCAAGTAAAAAATGTAGCGAGAATAAACAAAATAATTAATAAACGAATCAAGCAAAGAGACACCAAGTTATAATTTATGTCTACAAGTAAAACACTTGTAAATGATGCCTCATAGCAAAACTTCCACTGTATTAAAAGATTGCAATTGCTTACAATATGAAAATAAATCGTTTAGAGAATGGAAATCATTACGAAAACTCCTGAGTGACAAGAGATATATAATCTATGCTAAACACTCGTGAATACATCAGCAAATCAAAAGAATACGAAGAGTGTAGGGCAAAACAGTGAACTACGAAACTGATGAGTCTTCTGATGATGTATCATTGGGTGGCTCACTGATTTCGTGACAGCTCTTCTTCGTGCAAAAACTCTCTCTAAAAATTCTCTACTTGGTTCATTTCGTCCAAGGCTGATTCATACTTATATATAGCTCCTAGAGACCCTGTCCAACAGTAAAACAACTTCACACGGTAAAGATAAGATTATGAAGATTTATCTTGAGATTAAATCTATGATTCCTGTAAATTAGAGATATCTCAAAAAGAATCCCTAAATAAGTTAACAACTAATCAACCTACCAAGGAAGGAAAGGTAATAACAATCTATACTCCTAAAAGATAGGACACTGCATATAGGAAAATAATAAACCCGTAGGAGTATTTTACTCCAACAATCTCCCCCTTTGTTCTTACCTTTTCTAACCAAGGCAATGTTAGGATTGGGAAAGAATTATTATGGAAATAAACCTCTAAATCTTACAAGTTAGGGATTGACATATTAGAGTCCTTAAAGAAGGCAATGACCAAGCTTCCTAGAAATTACCTAGAAAGACAATAACAACATGTGTTCTAAATGAAATAAAACACGGCCAAAGTGGGAGAAATAACCCACAGTTATTTTTCACCCTAACAATCTCCCCATTTGTTGTTGCTTTTATGGTCAAAGTAAATACCATGAGCACCTGTGAATAACTCCCCTGAATAAGACAATACAAAATATCTAAGATACTTAAAATTATCAAACACAGTTTAAAGTAAACAAATATCCAACCAAAGCACAAATTCCCCCTTCATCCAATACCTCCCCTTTCATCTACTCCCCTTCTTTGAGCAGAAGAGTCAGCAGCATGAACATCCAATCGTTTAGAGATCAGTGACATTAATGGTGGAGTGCGTCATTGACTGGAGTAGTAGGTGCTGGACTTGGTGACCTTGATTCTGGTAAAGGAGCTGGATTTTTAAACCATAAGCCTAGCCAAATTGTTAGTACAAACCCAATATAATCCAAACTCAATTAGAAAATAAAGGGTTAAAGCATGCAACGACTATAAGCAATTAAGGTGAGTTTAAATGAAACTCAACTACTAATCATCCAATATATTATAGGAGAGCAAAAGAAGCCTTTTTGGACATTTGTATATCCTTTTCAATTTCAATCTTAGGAACTTCTAGTTCCTCTTTAATTTCACTTTCATTTTTAGGAGCTTCTAGTTTCTCCTTTTCCAATTTAGCACCTCCGCAAAGATTTCTCTTTCTAATTCGTCCATATCGAATATTAAATCGGGAAAGTCTCTTTGATTAGAATCTTTTCCTAACAATTCTTTTTCTAACTCGTCTTCATTTAAATCTATTTCAAAGTTTTGGCTGTAAGATTTTCTATTTCATCAATTGAAAAACAGGCATTCATATCGCTCGGTCTGTTTAATGCATCAAACACTGAAATCTCTACAGTTTCTCCCATAACTGACATTGGCAGTATTCCTTACATTAATCATTGTGTTGGTCGTGGCCATAAAAGGTCTTCCTAACAAAATAGGAACTTCATTATTTGTGCATATTTTCCTTTCCATCTCTAGAACCACAAAGTCAACCGGTATGATCAACTTATCAACTTGAACTAAAATATCCTCCACTATTCCTAAGGGATGTTTGACCAAACTGTCGGCTAACTGTAAGGACATAATAGTGGGTTTTAATTCTCTCAAACCTAATTGTTTGTAAACAGCAAAAGGCATTAAATTAATACTTGCATCTAAATCAAGCATTGCTTTCATCTTTTTCGAATTACCCAAAGAAACTTGGATATTGAAACTACCTGGATCTTTTAATTTAGGGGGAGTTCAGGTTGTAATACTGCACTTATGTTTTCAGAAACAATTATTTTCTCGTTCTTTTCAAATTTGTATTTCCTAGAGTGGAGATCTTTGAAAAACTTAGCATATGATGGAATATTTTTAATAACATTGAGCAAAGGAAGATTAATATTCACTTTAGACAACATATTATAGATTTCCCTAAATTGTTTATCTATTTTGTTTTTCATCAACCTACCAGAGAATGGTATTGGTGGAACATATGGTGGAGGAGCAACATATGGTTCCTCAAGAGGTTCTGCCTCTTGTTCTTTTTCTTTTTCTTGAATTTATTTTTCTTTAGTTTCTTTCTTTAAATCTTCTTTTTCTTTATCTTTATCTTTGGCTTGAATATCTTTACCATAATTAATTACATTATCAACGAACATCAGCATATTGAATATGATCACTTACCTCTTCACCAATGACTTTACCACTACGCAGAATAGTGATGGATTTAGCTTGTTCCATTTGACTATGGAACTTCCCTTCGTCTCTTCCTTGCAAGGCTTGAGCAAGGTCATTTGTCAATTTTTCTATAGTTGTCATTAATTGCATGTTGATAACAGTCTGCCTATTTTCAAAATCACTAGTTTTTGCTTCTTCAATTTGCAGTTGTCCATGTTTAGGAAATTGTTAAGGCTACAAAGGTTTATTTCCTCTCCATGAGAAATTTGGATGATTTCTCCAACCTGGATTGTACGTGTTGGAATAAGGATCATTCATTTGTCTTGGAGGATATGCATTCATCGCATTTACTTGTTCAGGAAACATAGAACTAAATGGACAAAAATTAGTAGCATGATTATTTAGTTCACAAATAGCACACACTTCTTGAATTTGAGATCTATTTTGTAGTAAGGTTTGAATTTGTGCTTGCAACTGTTCTATTTTTGCTTCATTGCTTGAATTATCTTGAACATGGTACAAACCTCTATTTTTACCTCTAGTGCTTTTCTATTGAGAATTGGCACTTAGCATTTCAAATAAATTTTCTAATTCAGCTGGCGTCATTCCTCTAATGGAACCACCGGTTGCACTATCAACCATAGTTTGAAGAGCAGAAGACAATGCATGATAAAATTGAGTTACTAAAATATCTTGAGACATATTATAATGAGGACACATGATTAGTAAATTTTTAAATCTATCTCATGCTTCATGGAATATTTCTCCTAGTTCAGTTTGAAAAACAATAATTTGTTTTCTATAATCAGATAGAGATGCATGCTGATAAAATTTACCTATAAACAAATCATATAATTGAGTCCATGAATAGACACTTCTTGGTGTCAAATTCATAAACCATCTTTTTGCTGCATCTTTTAATGCATATTGAAAATATCGCATTTTTAATTGATTTTCCGTTAGACCTCCTAACGAAAAATTATCAGTCATAAAACTATACCCTTTCACAAAAGTTACTGGGTCTTCGAACGGTAATCCATAAAATGAAAGCAACATATTATTAAAATGGTCTTTAAGTTCAAAGTTTCTTACTGCATCTGGTAATACTAAACATGATGGTGTCACATTCAGCATGGGACGACCATAATCATTTATTGTTATTTGATTTATCACCACTTCCATATTTCAAGCAACTGGTTCCTCCCTTCTTTGATTTTCCGGAGTAACCGAATTTTTAGGATTTTGATTGTTATTGTCCATTGGAGGATCAGCTAGATGATCCTCTCTATTTCCTTGTTCTTGATTAACTGGTGGATTTTCTAAATTATCAGGACTTGCCTGATGTCTACCAAGATTATTTATATTTTGATTTAAATCTGCCAGCTTGAGATTTAAAGATCTAGGATCGTGCATACAATGCAAAATTAAAACAAATAAATAACTAGATTAAAAATAAATTAAAAATCTTTTTGTAATTTTTTTTATATTAAAAACTGAATTTAAAATGTTACCAATAAACTAGCTTGTTCCCGGCAACGGCGCCAAAAACTTGATGTATCTTCTTTTTTTTTTTACCTTACAAGTGCACAAGACTATTATAGAATAGATGTATGGTAGCAAGGGTCGAACCACATAGACAAGAAGTATCTAAGAGCAAGTGAACCGGTAACAATTAAACTAAGGGTTGTTTATTAAACTAATTTATTCTACTAAAAGCAAGTAAACTAATTAACATATTAAAGCAGTAATCACAGTTATGAAGATCTTATGGTGGAGAGAAATCTAGGAATGTGGATTCACTTGTATCTACTCTATTGTTCTTTTGCCTAATGTATCAATCAATTTAATATTGGGTTCGTTTACTAAAGATTGGTATAGATTGTCAAATTATAATTCAGTCTTCATCCTAAATAATTCATCCAATCTATATCCTAAAGAACAAGAACATATGAATTTTCTATCTGTCACTTAGGAACATATATATGAACCTGACCCTAACTTATCACTCTTGTGCATCGATAAGGTCAATTTATCACAGTGGTGAGCCAGTGTACGTACGACATATGCATATGGCCGTGCAATTATCTGCACCTCTTGGTCTTTACTACTTGCGATTCCATTCATTAGGAGAAAGCTAGATAGTAAAGAGATTGATAAACACTGTGATCAACAAGATTTAATTGAATAAAAATATATAACAGAGCAATAGATTCGATACAAGTTACCTCAATTCCTAGATTATGGAACGTTAATTCATCCTTGATGATGAACATGTCATGGGGATGAAAGAATACATGAACAATCCTCTAACTATAATTACAAACACTAAAAACTAAGTATTACACACTAAAATCGAAGTCAAACCCGTCATTGGCTTGTGGCTACATAGCTTGTATTTATACTAATGTGTTCGGGGGAAGGAGATACAATTAGGGTACAACACCCGTTCAGAATTTTGGAAGGACTTGCGGGGGAAAGGTCCCTTATGCATACGACCGCAAAGCCTTGCTAAAAAATTTCTACATACCGGAGACCTTGGGGGCAAGGTCTCTTACCTTTGCGTCCACAAGGGGTTTCCTCAGCCAATGCAATCTTCTTTCCACTTTTAGCACTTTGCACCCTTCCTTTAATTCTTCACTTTAAGCCTTGTAAATCCCATAATTTCACCTAAAACCCTGAAACTCACAATAAAGCTCAAAAACACATATTAGTAGCCAAAAGCCTCGTGGAATTGCTATTTCTAAGCTATAAAAGTACCCAATAGATGAATATAAAATAGATCTATCACAACACAAAAAGTTTATCTAGGTAAGAAGGACGTGATGCAATATCCATTGCAACATAGAAAGTCAGTGGAGGTTATGCAATATCCATTGCAACATAGAAAGTCGGTGTAGGTAAGAGGTGTGATGCAATATCCATTGCAACACGGAAAGGTCATGTAGGTAAGGTGGTCATGATGCAATACACATTGCAGCACAGATAGGTCATGTAGGTAAGATGGCCATGACGCAATATCCATTGCAACACAAAAAGTCAGTACATGTAAGAGGTGTGATGCAATATCCATTGCAACATAGAAAGGTCATTACATGACGAAGGCCATGGTGCGATATTCATTGCAGTACAGAAAAGTCATGTAGGTAAGAAGAATGTGATGTAATTTCAATTGTAACATGGGAAGTCAGTGTAGGTAAGAAGGACGTGATGTAATATCCATCGTAACACAAAAAGTCGGTGCATGTAAGAGGTGTGATGCAATATCTATTGCAACACAAAAAGCTCATGACATGACGAAGGCTGTATGAGATAAGTGTGTGGATATTTCCCAAAACCATATGTTTACACCTGTTACGGGAATAACTAGAGGCATAAAGAAAGGTCAAACCCCTCATCCGGATTATGTGACCAAAGGTAAACAAAGATTGATCCTCCATGCTGGGGTCGCGAGTCCAGAAAGTAATGAAAAGGTCTAGCCCTTGTCGGGGCTACATGACCAGGAGCAAAATAGAGAGAGGTAGCTTCACATCGAGGTTGTTCGACTAGGAAACAAGTAGCAAGGTCTAACCCTACGTTAGGGTTACATGACTAGAAAACAATTACAAAGGTCTAACTTATATCAGGGTTGTATGACTTAAAGCAAATAGAAAGGTCTAACCCTATATCAGGATTGCACAACCAGAAAATGTTGGTCCCAAAACAGGCTCAATCTAGGCTAAAGGGGGGGGGGGTTGAATAGACTAGTTGTGTTTTTAGAAAAATTCTTTTTAAAAACACTTCTCAAAGAGTTCTTCTATCCTTTTAAAAGAACAATAGTTAAAGAAGAGTTAAGGCAACGAAAGCTAAAAGTGTAGGATTGATAAAAGGTTGTTGTTGATATTAAACGGACCCAGTAACAAACTGAACAGAGAAGATAATAGCCGTGAAGATAAACAGAAACGATTCAGACAAAACACATAATTTAGAAGTGGTTCATACTGTGAATAGTACTACGTCCATTACCAAAGTGGTTAGCTTTGGATTTTGAAAGGTGCACTTGTTTATCCACTAGGTGAGAAGGTTAGATCACTAATGGATCGTGTACAAAAAATAGTTTTCAACCAAGTGTTTAATGATGAGAGAAACAATCAAGGAATAATTGTTCTCTCAAGTGCTAAAGTAAAGAATAGTTTAAAACAAACTAGAAGAAGCTGAAACAAAGTAAAGACTGGCAGATCTGCAGCTTCAGGAAGTTTGATGAAGTGTTAGTTCTTGTCCTTTTGATCTCTTGAATGCTTGAGTTATGAAGATGAAGCTTGAGTATTGAATGTGCAAGAGATTATATTTCTTCAGATCTTCAAAACTTGAATATATACAAGGGGAGATCTTTCGGACCGTTGGACTGAAAGTGGAGAGATTGTGTCCAACGATATAATGCATTGAATGCATTTTGGCTTTGTAGAATGAGTGCAGCAACAGACATTAGAGATGCAGTGATTACAGAGGCAGACATTCCTTAACAAAGTAAGGTTTCAGCTTTACCAAAACCTCTAACAAAACATCAAGTTTGTAGAGGAAAACCCACTAAAACACGAGTAACGAAAACGTGGGATTAGAAAATAAGTTTCCTATCAACTAGGAAAGCAAACAACAAAACAACAGATGCAGCCACTGATATAGCTGCGTACACCGCTACACAAAATACTTCAAGTAATGCTTTTTAACTCCTCTCTTAAGCGTGTATATCTCTATGTGTTTGCGTATATCTTCATGTGTAATCTGCACAACCTCTTTTTGTATATATATACTCGAACAAGAGACCTACACAAACAAGAAAACCAACAACTATAAGAAAACATAAAAGATTAGGAAATAAAAGATTAGCTTCCAAAAATTAGTTTCCAAATTAAATACAAGGATCTTACCAAAGATTTTGTCCAACTTAATTATGGACTCTTGAGAGCTTTTGGAAGTATTTAATTATGGTAACACTTTACCATTACTTTAGGACCATGAAAGGTAAACATGAAACAGTTTATGGGAAGATTCATTAGTATTAGTAGAGACATCCTCTTCTTCATCTACTACATCTTCTTCACGACCAGTAGCAGCATTACTTACATCACAATAAAGCATCCCAATAAAGCAGCAGTTGTATCATCACTTGTCTCTCCCCTTATTTGACCAAAAGAGGATGTAGGATAATGATATGGAAGCCAAGAAAGACACTGAGCTTCCAAGGACAATAGACATAAATGGCATGGCTTATGAGAAGGATGCAATTGCAGATGCAGCCGCATTACCAACTGATTTGGACACAGCCGAAGCAGGAGCAGAGGTACTTAGAGAATTTCTTTCAAACGCAGCTTGATGAGAATGAATAGAATAATTCACTTCAACAGAAACCTCTGTTCAGCAGCTGGTTCTTCAGCAGGTAACAATTCTACAGGAGCTAGGATTCCAATAGCTGCTTTAGCAGGAAACTTTGCAGTAGGTACCTGATCGATGTCTTATTTTAATTATTTCCTTGCAAGTGGACAAGACTATTGTAGAATAGTTTTGGGAAGCAAGGGTCGAACCACAGAGACAAGAAGATCACAGATAGTACGATTTATCATTAGCAAATAATTAAACTAAGTGGGGGTTTTTATATTGATTTTAATCTAAACTAATTATTATTCTAGTGTTTAACTAAATTAGCAGCAATCACAATTTATGAAGATCTTATGGTGGGAGGAAATCTAGGGTTGGGGTTTCACTTGTATCTTCTCTATGCTTATTTTAATAAAATATCATTCAATCTCTTGGGTTCGTTCACAAAATATAGATATAGCCTGTTGAATTACCGTTCAGTCTCCATCTTCAAATAATCCATCCATTCTATATCCTAGGCACAAGAACATATGATCTAACTGTCACTTAGGTCATATATGGAACCTGACCCTAACTTATCACTCTTGTGCATCGATAGGTTCAATTTATTGTGATGGTGAGCCAGTGTACGACATATGCACATTGATCATGCAGTTATCCGCACCTCTAGGCCTTTATTATTCACGATTACATTCATTTGTTCAAAGTGAAATAATAGAGGATTGATAAACACCACAATCAACAAGAATTAAATGAATAAAAATATAATTAAAGCATAGATTCGATACAAGTTACCTCCCAACTCCTAGATTAATGGGTGATTAGTTCATCCTTGAAGATGAACAGCACATGGAGATGATAGAATACATGAATCGATCTTCAATCCTTGTAATTACAACAACTAATTATATTATACAACCTAAAATCTATTCTAAAGCTATAGGAAACTACTTTCTAGCCGTCCTAATGCCTTGGCTACCGGCCTCTATATATACCATGGAGTTGTAGGGGATTAGATCTCTTGGTCTGTATACTTTCACCTAAAACCCTGAAACTCACAAAATCACTGAAAAACATACATCAGTAGCCAAAAGCCTCGTGGAATCGCTCAATTTAAGTCATAAAAGTATATGAAATCGACGTATAAAATACATCGATCAGTACCACATCAATAGGTACCTCATCAGCCGGAGCCACATCAACAGGTACCTCATCAGCTAGTGTGTCATCAGCAAGTACCATAACTGCAGGTATACACTGCAGCTGTACATACATCTGCAACTTTTTCAACCTGCAAATAGACCTCCAAACCACGCTAGAAATATGCAAATGCTCGTCAGCAGATTGGAATTTCAAGCGACCAAAAGAGAATGAGATAGGATTCCTCAAATTAATCCAAGATTTTTAGACAACACAATTAAGTGTAACCCAAAAATTGATGAAACCCTTGCAACACTTTAACATCCCATATCAAAAAACCATCTCACAAATTCACACAAAAATTAGACATCCACTAAATATTTTTCAACATGGAGATTTTTTGGAAATTGATTTGCACAGTTATCTTTTGAACAAAATTTCACCAAGCTGATATATTTGCCAACAATGCATGTCCTAAAATTTTATGTCTAAAAATATGATTATTAAAAGCTAGGCAAAAGAATAATGTAATCACACACAAGTGATAAAGACCAGATCAAAGGATGTAGTTCCTGATAAAGCTACATTGGGAGGTGCATTCAGCAATAGTTAATTTTGTGCAATTTTACATCTTTTCTTTTCTCAATCATACTCTTCTCCCAAACTATTTCTCATACCAGATTCCATAGGTACTTTATTTCCCTAAGAGTATAGCTCTACTTTATTTCAAGCTATACAAAACATACCACTATGAACCTTTCACACTATTTATCAAGGGAAGCCATTTTACACATGATCAACCTAGAGCTGTCAAAACGGGCAAACGAGGCGGGTTTGCCCGTGGGCCTAAAAAGCCCGCAACTAAACGGGTCGGGGTTGGAAAGCCCGCAAGCTTAGCAGTCCTTGAATACCTTAGCCCAAACCGCCCCGCGTAGGGCCGCGAGCAAAACGAGCTTTGCCCGCAAAAAAAAAAATTTACTTAATAGTTTTTTAATAACATGATCTTGCAAAGAGGACGGAACCTAGACCTGGAAAGTAGTAAACACTGTTTGACATGAAGTACAAGACTCGGTAAATAGGTTGCATTCTATCAATTATAGTTTGACACCAATGTTAAAACAACACAAGAAAAGGATAATTGAAAAATAGTATTCTAGATAGCAAATGAATTTGGAGCCACGCAACAGCCAACAAGGGCAGTGTGCGTTGTAGTCAAGCCAGGGCACAAGACACCTTGAATGGAAGCGGTGGACGAAGGGCAAGTGAGCAAAGACCCACCTTGAAATGGTCCAAGCACACGGCACACTCATCTTGGTCCGAGGCCTTCCAGTTCATCTTGGCCCAATTGAACCGTTTTGAGCCATTCTTCTTCAATCCAAACACCTCCGTTTGCAAATCCCCTACCACCACTTTCCTTCTTTCTTCCATACTGGGACTGGGAGCAACACCCCTCAACCTTTTTTCCACTGCTAACCGTGAACAAGATTGAAGATTTACATCCCCTCAATATAAAATAAATGAAAGATTTTCTTCCAAGAAACCGGAAATAAAATTGAGATATTGGCGGCATTTGGTTGCCGGCGTTTGTGAGAGAGAGAGAGTGTGCCGGCGTGAGAGAGAGAGTGTGTGTCGGCGTGAGTGAGAGAGGGAGAGTATTTTATGATAGGGTATTTTTATCTGAGAGTTCATCCCTATTCCCTAAGGAACCCTAAATCTAACTCTTATACTACTTATTAGACGAAATGGGCTTGGCCCTTGGGTAGTGCAATGTTTTAAATCTTTTAAGAATCATAAGCCATAGGCCTAGAGTCCAGAAAGCGAGGGGTTGCCCGCCCCCGCCCCGCCCCGCAAAGCCTGCAGCCCGCACGGGCAAAGCCCGAAAATCCCATTTTCCAAACGAGCATCTAATGCATCAGCCCAATCCACCCCTATGGGTGGCGGGGCGGGCATGCCCGCGGGCTTTTGCCCTATTTGACAGCTCTAGATCAACCCATGAAATCCAAAGATTCATAGTTCAAATAGAGAATGGCAAAAAACCTTATTCATATGTAGCTCTTTTCCTTTAGGTAGTTCTGACACTCTTCTAAGGATATCCATTTCAAGAGAACCAAAGTTCCATAATACCAAGATAAGATGCTACAACCCTTGTACTTTAGGTAGCTCTTTCCTTTGTGGACTTAAGAACTGGGAGAGAGAATGAGAATCATAAATCAAAGACACAACTGAATTTGAATATAATTCCCAAGCAACAACATAAGGCACAAACATGTGAATCAATTGATCTAGAGTGCCCCCTAAATACAAAATGCGAGAATGCCTATTTTTTTTAGCTAAGTGTAAAATCACATGGCACACATACCAAGAGATTTCCTTAGAATGGAAAGTCACTCAAAATCTAGACTCTTAGTAAACATATCAGACAATTGATTTTATGTCCCAACATGTTTTATGCAAACAACACCTTGTTTAACCAAGTCTCTAATAAAATGGTGTCTTATATCAATGTGTTTTGTTCAAGAATGTTGAACTGGATTTTTTTTGCTATACAAATTGCACTGGTGTTATCACAATACAAGGTTGACACATCATTGTGTAGTCCATAATCTTTGATCATTTGGTTCATAAAAGGTGTAGAGTAATATCTAGAAAGCAAGCAATGCAAGCAAAATACGTATGGACTCTAGAAAAAATTCTGAGATAAAAAACCTAAATTAAACTAATTACTAAACTAACTAATCTATAAGTAACAAGGCTTCTATCAAAAATATTATGATAAGCACTCTAATTTGTGATAATCAACCTTACCTTTTCTCCTTGTGGGCATGCCACTATGTACATCACCTATCATTTGAGAGATTGGACGGTCTTTCTGTATATGGCTAGGTATATCCTAATGTCGATCAGTCATAATAGGATCAGTTTTGGCATGTTGATGTTCAATTTCATCTTTTCCAGAAGTTCTGACCAATGCATCTTCTGATGCAGTTGCATTACAAGCTGCATCCAAATTTCCAAAATTTTCAGAACTTCCAGCTTTTGAATTCTGTGAGTCTAGAACAAAGTATGGTTGTCCTTTAGGAACCCAAACTTTTCTGAACATCTTTGGCTGATGCAATTTCTGATGTTATTGTATTCGGTGTTGCATCTGGTTGCGGTTTAGGTAGGTTTGTCTAACTTCTTCAGCTTAATCTGTCTTTTTCTAGTAGCAGATGGGCTGAATGTGTCCAGGTTTATGGCAGTAATGACACACAAAATGTCTCTTCCTAGTTTTTTTGTTTTTCAAAGAAATTGGGGTTTTGGAATATATGTGAAAATTGTTTTGGTTCAAAAGAGGATGATGAGGTTCCTTGACCTTCCTTGACAAAGGTCTTTAGCTTGAACCCAAGTCCAGATTTGTCATTCTGTCCAATCTTCAACATCTCATCTAATTTGAGTTTTCCAGAATTCCATTTAGCCACAGTTTTATTGGCTTTATCAAGCACACCTTTCATAGATTCTTACTCAACATCCTTCTTTGTGAGCAAAGACTCTAACCTTGCAATGCACTCCTTTTGATTTCTCCTTCTTGGTGGCTTTATTTGTTTTTGTAAGAACCTTAACTTGGGAAGCTCTTTTCTCCCAATCATTGTACAATTCCTTGTAAGCTTCCAACAAATCTGATTCGTCATTGCATTCAGACTCTTGTGTACCTAGAGTCTATGGAATAATTAAAGCAGAGAGAATCATCCAAACTTTTGTCTGATGCATGTTGCTGCATTGCGAGCTTCACCATGTGAAATACTAGCAGGAACATTATCAGTAGGAACCACTTCTGCACCACCAGCTGGAACACTTGATGAAACAAAAGCTAGAACGCTATCAGTAGAAACACCTGCCGAACCACCTGTTGGAACACTATCAGTAGGAACATCTGTTGAAACACCAATTGAATCATTATCACCAGAAACACATGCTACATCATCAGCTGGAAACCTGGAACACAAGTAGCAGGAACATTTGCTACATCACCTGTTGAAACACTATCAACAGGAACAGACTGTAAAAGCTGTACTACTGTGAGAGTGATAAGATCATCTGAATCTTCATCATCAACATCACTCAAAGTACTAGAGAAATTCAAACCCTTCTTATACAAAGTGTTAGCACATTGATTAACATAATGACCAAACCCTTGACAAGCCCTGCATTGAATAGAATCAATATTTTTACCTCTAGATGTAGGTTGTTTAGCAAAAGGATTGGTAAAAGGTCTCTCGGGGGTTTGAAAAGAACATTCTTTGGGAACAAACTTGTTAGGCTCAGTTTTGAAAACAATTTTGGTGTTAGAAGATGGAGATATGTTTTGCCCCTTTGCTTTCAAAATATTTTTAAACTTTGTTGTTAAAAAATCCATTTAGTGTTCACCTAAATTAGATTCCTCAATCTCCTTGTGTAATTCAATCAACTTAGAAGACACATCAATAACAGAAGGAAAAGTAATACTTTCCATAAAAGGAGTAGAGGATGATGCATCTTTGCATTTGTTCTTAATTTGCTCATTGAGGTTTAACTCAAAATTTTGTAGAATGTCAGCTAGTTTTTCAAAACCAATTTTATCAATGTCATGAGCTTCCTCAATAGCACAAATTTTGGCATTAAATCTTTCAGGCAGAATGCACAACATCTTACTAACAAGACGATCATTAGTAATAGAATCACCCAAAACAAGAGCAGTAGTAGATATATCAAGTAATCTACCATAGTAACACTAGATTGAGCCTATTTGGGACCAACAATTGGTATAAGAGCTTAATTCTTTGAAAAACTAGCTTTTCCGAGACTAACCTCTTGAGAATAGATCCTATGGCTCACTATATGTTGCTTACCTAGAATACAAGCCACGTCCCAATATTGGACGAAGGCCATTTTGATGTATGGAAAGACAAGGTTATGAGATACATAGATTCTATTGACAATCGTTTGTGGCAATGTGTTCAAGCAGGTCCCCATATTCCAATGAAGCCAAATCTACTTGCTGAAGTAGGAGGTAGACCACCTGAAGTGCCAAAGTTCATCAATGAATGGACTGACGAAGAAGGGAAGCTCGTTGAACTCGACAACAAGGCTATACATATTATCTCCAGCTCTGTCAAGACAAGCACATACCAGCAAATAATCAAGTGTAAAACTGCAAAAGAAATTTGGGAAGCACTTGTGGAATATCTGGAAGGAGACCTGCCCACAAGAGACAACAGAAAATACAACTATATTCAACAGTTTGACTCTTTCAGAAAAGATCCAAAAGAGATGCTCTGTTAAGCCTACGACAGATTCTGTGAGGTAGTAAATAGTTGTTACTCCTTAGGTAAAAAATATAGTGTTAAGGAAGTTAATATGAGATTTTTAGCTTCCTTGAGAAGTTTGTGGCATGTTAAAACCACAACTATTAAAGAGTCCAAAGACTTAAACTCCATGCATATTCGAAGTCTGTATGCGAGTTTAACAGTCTATGAGCAAGAACTTCTTCAAGCTCAAGAACAGGACAAACATTTTAAACTTCCTTCTTTTTCTGTAATTTCTCAAGAACCTTCCATTCCAGAAAATAAACCATCTACTTCTACTTCTTCTTCATCAAATGAAAATGAAATTCTTTATGACGAACAATTTGTTATGTTCGTTAAGAAGTTTCAATGTTTCTCAAAGTTTAATAAGAAGAAGGATGCAAACCGGCCAGCTCTTCGTTGAAAGCTCACAAAACAATGAGCTAGTTTGCTACAATTCGTGAAGCCTAGTCACTTTGCTTCTAAATGTCCTAAGCCCAAATTGAAGCATAAAAGGCGCCCTCTAAAACTTTTTCAAAACATATAGCGAGGACTTAGAGAAAAACAAAGTGTCTACTTGGTTTGAGACTGATTCATATGAGGATGATGATGACTCTCCTAAGCAGGCTCATATTTGCCTAGTTGCTTGATCGATGTTTTAATTAATCTTTTTCCTTGCAAGTGGACAAGACTATTATAGAATAGTATTGGAAGCAAGGGTCGAACCCACAGAGACAAGCGATCACGAACAGTGCAATTTATCGATAGCAAATTATTAATCTAAAGGGGGTTTTTATATTTATTTCTATTTTAAACTACTATTTTTATTTAGATGTTTAACTAATTAGCAGCAATTACAGATATGAAGATCTTATAGTGGGTGGCAATCTAGGATTCTGGGTTTCACTTGTATCTCCTTTATGTTCAATTCATACTAATTATCATTCAATTTCTTGGGTTCGTTCACTAAAGATAGATATAGTCTGTTGAACAATTGGTTCAGCCTCCATCCCCGCAAAATTCATCCATTCTATATCCTAAGCACGTGAACTGTTAATCTAGCTGTCACCTAGATTTATGATCTATCTGTCACCTAGATCATGTATGAACCTGGTCCTAACTTATCACTCTCGTGCATCGATAGGTCCAATTTATTGTGATGGTGAGCCAGTATACGACATATGCACATTGGTCATGCAGTTATCTGCACCTCTAAGCCTTTATTATTTGCGATTACATTCATTTGTTCAAAGCAAAATAATATAGGGGTTGATAAACACCACAATCAACAAGAATTGAATGAACATATATGAGAATCAAAACATAAATTCGATACAAGTTACCTCCCACCTCCTAGATTATGGATGATTTAGTTCATCATAGACAATGAACAGCACATGGAGATGATCGGATACATGATTTGATCTTCAATCCTTGTAATTACACAATCTAACTATGTTATACAATCTAAAAACTATCTAAAATCTACCTAAGAATGCTTCCAGCCATCTCCTCCTCTTGGCTCTCGGCATCCAACTTCAATATATACTCGGGAGTTGTAATCCAATCGAATCACCGGTGAAAATCCGAAATTAGCGCATTCGACCACCTTGCTCAGGTGTTGAGTACCTGCGCGCAAGGTCTCCGGTGTTCGGCCTTTGGTTTCTTGACTTTTCATCCAGACGCCTTCCTTGCGGTGCTCGAGGTAGTCCGCAATCATTCTTCTTCTTCTTCCTCTTTGGCCCTTCTTGAATTTGCACATAAAACGGAGTTTTGCATATTTTCACTGAAAACCCCGAAACTTACAAAACTCACCGAAAACATATATCAGTAGCCAAAAGCCTCGTGAAATAGCATAATTTAAGTCATAGAAGCATATAAAATCGACGTATAAAATACATCGATCATTGCTCTAGAATCACCTCCCACCTATGACTCAGAAAATGAAGTGAAGTACCGGGAACTGATAAATCCATGATGGAAACCGAATTAAAAACTCTCTGTGGAGTCCAGCAGGAGAATATCAAGTTAAAGGAAGAAAACAAGTTTCTCAACGAAAAGGTTATGTACCTTATCGGTCATGCCAAAGAGCTATCAACTGAGAAAGATGAGTTACAAAAGACCATCAACTCATGGATTAAATCAAAGGCTGTTTTTGACCAAATTCTTGGAGACCAAAAGCCCACTGCAGATAAAATTGGGCTAGGTTTCAATGAAAACACTTCTGGCACAATCTCTGAACAGAAAACATAAGATTTTTCTATGTAAACCGATGATACTCATGTATATTATCAGCAACCTAATAAGGGTAGACAAGGGATTGGTTATAATGCCAGTCATGTTTGAGCATGACAATTGAGACCTCTCATGGTCGCAAGCTGACTACAACATCAACAAACTATATCGATTGCAGGTATTACAATTGCCATTATTTTACAATCTAGTTTTTAGTCTTTTATTGTTTTGATTTATTGAGGATTATTAGCTTCCCCCTGAAACAGAGTTACTCCTAGTCATTTACTTTGACTTCTTGAACCTGAGTTCCAGCATTCTGCAACTATAAATGTATTTTCTCAGTAACAGACGTCAATATTCCACCCGCATAATCATCAAAATAGTGTACAGTGCGGTAGAAAAAATACTTGTTACATGGTGATTCCATACTGATGTATCCAACAGAAAAGTAATACCTCATTAACCCATCATATTTTTTGAATGACCATGAAGCCCCTTCTTATCTTCATTCTGAGTCAATTTCCTATACGAACGAAATCAGTTACAACATTAGGAACAAAACATATCCACAAAGAGAACACTAAAGCATAAATTCCAAGCATATTGATATTTGAAAGGATTGCCTTTTACAAAGGCTGGAGTTAATCTAAATCAGTATAGAAGCTAAAAAATCATACATTTTCATAACAGACGGCCAATAAAGTGACATTTTGAAGTTTTTATAGAGGTGAAATAGTTCCTTGCATCCACTCATTGCCAAGTTATATGGAGAAGCAAGAAAAGAAGGGAGGCTACAATTCTCATAAAACGATAAATTATTTGAACACCACCCGATTATAGACAGAGTACATGTAAGAGATTATTTATTATTATTATTATTGAGATTAGACTTGCTTACATCTCTTTTAAAAATATATCTAATTATTTTATTTTTCTAACCACTATATTTGCATTGTTAGATTTACATGATATTATTCATGGTGATAGAACTTAATTATTGAGTGCACACTGATCATAAATTATGCTAACAATAATGCACGAAGTACCCTTGGTGAATTTATAAAAAATAAATGGTTTAATTTTAACTAACTGTATGAGAGAATTAAAAAACTAACATTTAGATATTCAATATTACATAGTAGTATAGTACAAACATACGGAGTTACTCAACTGTCTTTACGATTCAATGTGAAATTATAATCATGCCTTCAAGTTGATGTGTTGATATTCTACACAGTTCATTTAGCGTGATTTTTATGAAGAGTTAATTCAAGTGGTTTGCAGACTACGATTGAAATCAAAAAATATTTATGTAATATTTTCAAAAATGATGATATGAGTTCATTCAAGCATCATATAAATAGAAGACTTACCTCATTCACGAAGCCACAAGGCACTGAATAAATATGTACTAATCAGATTTCATTGCTTTTTATGCAGTTTGTTTGGATTGATATCTTTCACTGATCTACATAATTAAGGGCGACATTTTTGTTTTGCAGACTACACATTGTTTTCGATTGCTTTTACTAAAGTGATTGTGAATTGATTTCTTATTATTTATATTGATTTTAGAAGTCAAAAATTGATAAGTTATTCGATTACCCGTTTCTAGATTCATTTTTTGTCATCTACAATGTAACAAATATAGTTTATATTCAATTAACCTGATTTCAAATAATGAAGTGTTTATTTAGAAATCTAAATACAAAGCAAGGTAAAGAAGAATTTGAAGTGTTTCTGGATTTATTTATCTAGTTAACCAACCATAATTATGACATTTGATTTTCAATTCCCAAAGCAAACTTGGTTTTCATACAAATTATAAATACTAGTTATTTAGCCCGTGCTCCACACGGGTACAATGTGGATATATATATTTTTGTAATAATAATATAACTTTTGGACATTATAATTAGATTGTTAATCTCTTCCATGGTTATAATTTTTTTTCTATTGTTACTAATATTAAATGATTTTTTACATAAATACTTTTAAAATTAATATAAGTTTCTAGCTAACGTGAGATACATATTTTGTATTAATAATAATAGTAATTTTTTTATCTAAAGACTTTTAAAATTAACATTTAACTTGATAATAATATTAGAAGTTATTTTGTTAAAAACTTTTAAAATCATAATTCATTTTTAAACAATGTGAGATACTTATTTTGTATTTTTATTGGTAATGAAAGTTTAAGTCTTTTATCTAAAGACTTTATAACCAACACAACATTCTAACCATGTGATATACATATTTTCTATTAGTAATAATAGTAGTAGATAAAATATTTTTTAACCAACATTCATTTCTAAATAATGTGGATACATATTTTCTATCGGTAATAACAAAAAATGTCTTTATCTAATGACTTTAATAACCAATACTCATTTCTAAATTTGTGAGATACATTTTTTTGTAACCAATGTGAGATGCATCATCTAAAAACTTTTTAAACCAATATCACTTTTATAACCAATGTGAAATACTTCTCTTCTATTGCTAATAATTGTAGACTTTTAAAATCAACATCACTCTCTAACCAATGTATAATACATATCCTTATTTGGTAATAATACTAGAAGTCTTTTATTTTAAAAATTTTATAACCAACATCTCTTCCTAAATAATGTGGGATACATCTCTTCTATTATATTGATGATAAAAGTAAAAGTCTTTTATCTAAATACTTTTAAAATCAACATCATTTTTTAACAAATGTAGGATATCTCTTCTATTAGTAATAATAGTAAAAGTCTTTTATCTAAAATTAAAAAATCAACATCACTTTCTAACCAATGTGAGATATACATATTCTATTGATAATAATGGTAGAAGTCTTATATCTAAAAACTTTAAAAACAAACATTACCCTCTACCAAATGTATGATACATCTATTCTATTGGTAATAATAGTATTTTTAAAACCAACATTAATTTATAACCAATGTATGATACATTTTTTCTATTAATAATAATAGTAGAATACTTTGTAACCAATGTGAAATACATGCATCTATTCTATCTGTATCAAAAAGTCTTTAATCTAAAGACTTTTTAAACCAACATTTATTTTTAAAGAATGTGAGATACATATCTTTTATTGGTAATAAGAGTAAAAGTATTTACTATAAGATTTTTAAAACAAACATCTTTTTCTAAACAATGTAAGATACACCTTTTTCATATTCTAACAATGTGAGATACTTCTTTTCTATTTCTATTGATAATAAAAGTTTAAGACTTTTATCTAAAGTGAATGATATATCTATACATATATCACACAAGTTCGATATCAAACAGTAATCATGAGTTACCTTGTGTGAACTTCAACTTTGAGCGAAGCGGAAGACTTTCTGCTTGAGCTACGATCTTCGTATGTCACGATTAAGAATCCTGCAAGTCTCTCTCGTCGGATTGATATCACGTAGCACAAATATCAATACTGGTTCACACCGTAAATCCAACCCTCTTGATGGTTAGGCTAGAGGGAGTATTTTGGTGAGATAGATTTAGGAGAAAGAGTGGGGGCGGCCAATCTATAGAAGACGTGTTCTTCTAATTAGGTGTTAGAGGTTTTTACCCCTTTAGTTTCCCTATTTATATTATTACCAAGAAATCATATTTCTTGTAGGTTAAGTTAGGTCAATCACAAACTCATTCGGATTAGGAAACTAATTAACCAATAATATATATATATATATATATATATATATATATATATATATATATATTTCATGTGGGTGGAGGTAAATAATCGGGCCACAAGCCCAATTACTAACATCTCCCACTCGCACACATGGTCACCTCTCTAACCACATCGTATCATCGAAACCCGTTAAACAATACCTCTTCATACTGGAAGTGAAGCATGCGACATGACGAGAAAGATAAAGGGTGGAGTGCTATACCAAATCACCATCTGACCAACATAGAACGTCCTCGTTAGAAAACAAAACTCGTCTATACCCCAGACCGTATATATACATCAATTTAAGCATCCTCAATCCCTCAAGAGTAGTGCTTAAACCTCAACATGTTTGTGTATCAAGATCAATCTCTTGAACCATATGTTCAATATGATCGCCATGGCATTGAAACACAAAAATAGAGATGCATATCATATTATCTTCCTTAGACACTCATATCAATCACTCTTGATTAACTGCTTTCCCAATAATACTCCGTAGGACTGTATGTGCATAGCCCGTTGGTCGGCATGCCAAAGTACCATCATCAACGTCCAAGTTCATGATATAGTTCTAAGTCACATAGGGTATAATCGTGACCTGAATTTGATCACTAGAACTCACACAGTGATGAAACAGGGATCATTCAATCACTTTCTTAAGTCGCATTAATAGTCACATATAGTATGAAGTGTATGCTATGACGGAACTCCCACACAAAGTAGGCATGTCATGCTCAAACGTCATACGAACATTAGTCTAGCCGCCCTTCTGGCGTCTAACCTGAGTACTTAAAAGTAGTCACTCTTCTAGTGTTCCTTTTAAGATCTCACATTTGGACTTTTCCTTGGGATATAAAGTCGACCTTTATAAAAAGTATCATCTTGGTCGTATGCCAAGGCGATAAATGTAATGTCATTTGCATACCCCCCTTCGTAGGTGCCAAAGACTTTTACTATCTCAAGAAATTGAATGATAATTATTGTGAATTAAACTTGCTTGCCCACCTAGCGACTAAATAATAATAAGGAATAAAATCATTATAAACCCCTTGAATTACCCGTGTGAGAGGGTCAATTCAATATCCACGGCATCTTTTTAATCAAAATATATATGCTACGCAATTTCATATTAAAATATCCAATTAACATATAAAAGGAATAAAATGAAACTGCAATTTATTCAAACGATAATGAAAAATAATCAAATGTCAACAAAAGTGTTCTCAGAATAAATGTCAAATCCTACGAAGCCCTAGACCCAACATATGATCCTGAAAGATCACTCTAGCTAGAGGCTTAGTCATAGGGTCAGCCAACATGCTTCTAGTAGGAATATATTCTAGAACAACTTTCTTTCTACAACCATGTCTCTAGTGAAATGATACTTGATATTAATGTGTTTCGCTCTTCCCATGATACTTGGGATCTTTAGTGTAACATGCTAAAGACATGCTATCACAAGCATGCTATCCACATCATAAAGATGTTGAAGAAAACTCCTCAACCGCACAGCTTCTTGAACCGCAGATGAGCAAGCCATGTACTCTGACTCCATCGTAGATAAGGCGGTGCTAGTCTGTCGCTTGCTACTCCAAGAGATAGCTCCACCACTAAGGAGGAAAGCGTAGCCCAAAGTAGATTTATAACCATCTACATCTCCAACCAATCCGCTCAAGGAAACCTTTCGAGCTCAAATCCCCACCTTGGTAACATAGGGTTAAATTTGTGGTTCCCACCAAGTAACGCAGAACCCTCTTCACCGCCATCCAAAGTTGAGGTCCAGATTACTTTGGAATCGACTCAACATCCCAACCGCAAAGCATAGGTCAGGTCGAGTACACACCATAGCATACATCAAGCTTCCTACCGCATTCGCATATGGAGTCGTAGACATTCTTTTCTTCTCTTCTTCATTCTTAGGGCATTGGTTTGTACTAAGAACACATCCTTTTTCCATTGGAGTGACAACGGGTTTTGAGTTAGTCATGCCAAATCGTTCGATAACTTTCTTAATGTAAGTCTCTTGAGACAAACCGAGAAATCTTTTCGAACGATCCCTAATGACTTTTACTCCAAGCACATAGCTTGCTTCACCCAAGTTTGTCATATCAAAAGCACCACTCTTTAGTGGCATTTATCATCTCTATATCATTCCCACTAGTAGGATGTCATCAACATATAATGATGTAATCAAGATCTTTTTCTTGGATCGCTTAACATACACACAATGGTCTTCCTCAATCATCACAAAGCCAATTGAGGTTATCGCTGATGAAAGCGAATGTACCACTGCCTAGATGATTGTTTGAGACCATAGATGGAACGTTTGAGTCAGCACACTTTGCGCTCTTGTCTCTTGACTTCAAAACCCTCTAGTTGAGTCATATAGATCTCTTCATCTAGTTCTCCATTAAGAAAAACAGTTTTAACATCCATCTGATAAAGTTCTAGATCCATGTGCGCTACTATCGCTAGGATTAGGCGAACAGAGTAAAATCTCACCACAGGGGAGAATGTCTCCTCATAGTCTAAACCCTCTCTTTGGGTAAAGCCTTTCGCCACAAGACGTTCCTTATATTTGTCAATTGATCCATCTGCCTTTCGCTTGACTTTCAAAACCCATTTGTTTCCAATAGTCTTGCGACCTTGCGGAAGATCAACTAACTCCCAAACTTGATTCTTTTTTCATAGAGGAAATTTCATCTTCCATTGCAGTCATCCATTCACTGTTTATAGGTAAAGAAAGAGCTTCTTTGAACGATGTAGGCTCGCTAGAATTGAAAGAAGTAGTTAGGAAAGATTCCTCTTCGATCGCGAATCGACGACGAGGTATATTTCCACATTTACTTCTTTGCTCTAGTATCGACTCTCACTAGAATCCGTATACTCCTCGATGAAGATCACCTTGACTCTCATTGGCGACTTCCATAGGCTCAACCTCATGTTGTACCATAGGATTAGGTTGAGGCAATTCCCTACCTTCGCCAAAAGATGTCATATGTTCTTCTTCCATCTCAAAAAGTTCAAAGTCTTTCCTAACTTCACCTATCTGAGTGAAATCATTCTCAATGAAATCAACATTGTGCGACTCTGATTCAGTCATTCCTACGTCAGGTTTTCCACCGTACATAACATAACCCTTTGAGGTATCTGAATACCTTATGAAAACACATTTGTTTCCTCTAGGGCCTAGTTTTCCAAACTTATTGGAGGTACTATGGACATAACCTGTACAACCAAGGATGAAGATGCCCCAATTTAGGTTTCTCACCTTTCCAAAGTTCATAAGGGGTTGTGGGAACTGACTTAGAAGGCACTCGGTTAAGTATGTATGCGGCAGTCATTAGCGCATCCCCCCAAAACGAAATTGGGAGGTTGGTCTGTGCCATCATTGATGTAACCATTTCCAACAATGTTCGATTCCTTCGCTCGCAACACCATTGTTGTCATGAGTTCTAGGAATTGTCAACTATCGGTGTATTCCCTTTTTCTCACACAATTCTTTAAATTGATCAGATAAATATTCACGGCCCCGGTCAGTTCTAAAAGTTTTTAAGCTTTTATCTTTTTGATTCTCAACCTCTGCGATAAAGCGCTCAAAACACTTGAGAGCTTCATCGCGGTGAGAAATAAGGTAAACATAACCATAAAAGTAGGAAGCTCCATGACGTGCCTTAAAATTCATTGGTCCGTAAATGTCTGAATGGACTAACTCTAATGGATGTATGGCTCTTTTTGCCTTACCAAAAGGCTTTCGACAAGCTTTTCCTGCCAAACAAGATTCACACAAAGGTAGGTTGACTTTGCTGAGAGACCCCACTAGGCCTTCTCTAGCCAATCTAGTCATCATATCTTTTCCTATATGTCCAAGTCTAACATGTCATAACTCAGAATTAGAATCATCATAAACCATACAAGAAAAAGAATTAACAGAAAAATTATGGGAATCCAACAAATCTAATTTAAAGAAATTATCTGACAAAAAACCATGTCCCAAAACCTCATCACCAAAACAAATATCCAAGTGAGCATCACTAAAATTAAAAGAATATCCATGTCCTAGCAATTGTACTACTGATAATAGATTATGTCGAATTCCAGGTGCCTAAAGAACTTCATGAGTCAATGTGCGTCCACTCCGCAATTGAAGTTGGTATGCTTCAACAGACGAACTGTTTCCCATGAAAATTCTTCTTGTACCCGCAGGAACTTTTCGATAATCTACAAATCCTTCTCGATCCCTCATCACATGTTTGGTTGAGCCTGGGTCTACAATCCACACAGGGAGAGATTCGGCTAATAAAACATGAGAGCAAAGACAACTTTGCATGGAGATAGGATTAAGGGATACCTTCTTGGGCTCAAGATCACAAGTCCGAGCTAAATGACCCAAGATACCACAGTTGTAGCACTACTGCTTAGCAATATCCTTTTTGCCTCTACAATGTTTAGTGTTCTTATTTAGTTTTGGTAGATTCTGAGCTTGCATTCCTTTAACTTGTTTCTTACGTTGCCCATATGGCTTGCATGGACCCTCAAGGGAAACAAGAGAAAGTTCACAAGTTGCAACACTCATTGTGCAACTCGTATCATAACACTTAGCCACAAGCTCATCTTTGCGATTTTGAGCTAGGGTGGAATTACCCAACTTTGGTTTAGTCATCACGGTATCTAAGTTCTCAAGAACCTCTTGCTCGTGTAGCAAGCACGTGATTTTCCTTTTGCCAAAATCTATAGTTTGTGGCATCCAATTTCTCACCCTTGTTAAGGTCAACGATTACATTCTTAGAAATCATTTCACTACAATTTATTGCAAAAAATAAGACATAAGCATATATATATCGATTCACTTTTGTTCTAATAAATCAATTACTAAACATAATTACATCATACACATAAGGAGGGAAAATCCGCAACGCTCGTAATCACAACCAAAGTATGCATAACGTAAAAATATTCATAAATTGATAATTTAAACAAAAGAAATAATATAGAACAAATCCATCAAGCACATATAATGTATATAATTATTTTCACTACTGAAAATAAAAAATATTGGGTCTCGTATAGTCCCAATCGCAATTTTAGAGCCTAAAACGACAATTAAATATGTTAAAATTGACTTTAAAATAGTTTAAAATTCACAAAGAATTAAAAAAAAATTCAGAACAGTCCCAAATAGCCCTAAATAGTCACAGAATGACAAAACAACCCCTGGATATTATTTTTGAATTTTTTAAAAATCAAAAAACATGTTTTTATACACTGAAAAAACAAAAAACAAATATTTACATGCTGAATTGATCAAAACAGAGGCCACCATTGGACTCAGAAGGCCAAAACACGTCCAAACGCGTCGGCCGTTTCAAAAACGGAGGTCCAGAAACACCGCACGCACCTGCGCGTGTGGGCTTCCAGGAAAAGCTGACTGGACACTGACTTGATGTTGACTGTACGTTAGGACTGATGTGGCAGGGCTGACGTCATCAAAACTAAGTCACTGGTGTGTCCCACTTGATGACATGGCATGTGACGTGGCGGACATGTCATCAGTCAACTGTTTGACCGTTGACCAATCAACAATTGGCTGGTCTTCTACGCTGCCCTTCCACCTGCCCAGCCGGAGAGTAGGCTCCATGCGCCGCCTTCCGGTGCTCCGATAAGGTCGCGGACGTTGGCGTTGGATTCGTATCGTCGAGTACTTTCCAGTCATGTACTCTTTACATCGAAAGGAGTGCCACAAAAGGCACGTACATCGAGGCCGAGAGTGGGAGTCGTAAGACGTCAATTTTTCAACCCTAAAAATCGATTCGCGAACGTGATCCGTGAGCCAACTTTGCGAGACCGTAAAACATTCATTTTAAGTCAAAATTAAGCATATAATATGTCGTTGGAAAGCCCTCGCGGACTACTACAAGTACAGTCCATAAAAACATTGTTTTACATAAAATAAACAGGTCAAAACAGCATGCAAAGTTTCGAAAAAATCAATTTTCAACAAAACTTGGGTTTGCTATATTTTGAAAAATACCCAAAGGATTTCAACGAGAATTTAGTTTGTTGTTCACCTCGTCATAGGGAAATCAGACATATAAATTTTTCTCGAAAATAAAATTGTTTTACACATAAAATAATAAAACTCATTTGGTTCGTTATCGGGTAAAACTTTTAAACAAACCCAAAAATAAAAGCATGCAATTCATGACACAATGAAACGAGCAATCAATCATATAGGCTCTGATACCAATGAAGGATATATCTATAAATATATTACACAAGTTCGATATCAAACAGTAATCATGAGTTACCTTGTGCGAACTTGAACTTTGAGCGAAGCGGGAGACTTTCTGCTTGAGCTACGATCTCCGTATGTAACGATTAAGAATCTTGCAAGTCTCTCTCGTCGGATTGATATCACATAGCAAAAATACCAATACTGGTTCACACCGCAAATCCAACCCTCTTGATGGTTAAGCTAGAGGGAGTATTTGGTGAGATAGATTTAGGAGAGAGAGAGGGGGCGGCCAATCTATAGAAGACGTGTTCTTCTAATTAGGTGTTAGGGTTTTTATCCATTTAGTTGCCCTTTTTATATTATTACCAAGAAACCCTATTTATTGTAGGTTAAGTTAGGTCAATCCCAAACCCCTTCGTATTAGAAATAACTAATTAACCACAAAATAAATATATATATATATATATATATATATATATATATATATATATATATATATATATATATATATATATATATTTCATGTGGGCTGAGGTAAATAATCGGGTCACAAGCACAATTACTAACATAAAGACTTTTATAACAAATATTTCTTTCTAATCATGTGGTATACATCTTTTCTATTGGTAATAATAGTATTTTTAAAACCAACATTAATTTCTAACAAATGTGAGATACATTATTCTATAGTAATAATAATAGTCTTTTATATAAAAACTTTGAAATCAACATCTCTTTTCTAAACAATGTGAGACATCTTTCTATTGGTTATAACATAAAAAATAATAATAGTAGTAGTATTTTATCTAAATAGTTTTGAAACCAACATCTCTTTTTAAACAATGTGTAATACATCTCTTGTATTGATAATAACATAAAAATTCGTTTATCTATGAATTTTATAACCAATATATGTTTCTAAATAATGTGGATCTCTTTGTAACCAATGCGATGTACATTATCTAAAAACATTTTAAACCAATATCACTTTCTTAACTAATGTGAAACACATATTTTTTTCTATTGGTATTAAGTCTTTTATAAAAAGACTTTTAACATATACATCACTCTCTAACCAATGTGTAATACACTTATACACCTCATCATTTGGTTATAGTAGTAGAAGTTTTTTATCTAAAAAATATATAAAACCAACATCTATTTCTATATAATGGGATATACCTCTTCTCTTATCTTTTATTAATGATAAAAGTAGAAGTCTTTTTATTCAAAGACTTTTAAAATCAACATCACTTTTTAACCAATGTAAGATTTATTTCTTTTATTGGTAATAATAGTAATTTAAAACCAACATCAATTTATAACAAATGTGTGATATATATCTTATATTGCTAATAATAGTAAGTCTTTTATATAATCTAAAATAATTAAAAATCAACATCATTTTTTAACAAATGTGAGATATACATCTTCTATTGGTAATAATGGTAGAAGTCTTTTATCAAAAAACTTTGAAAACCAACATCACTTTCTAACCAATGTATGATACATCTTTTCAATTAATAATTAATAATAGTATTTTTAATACAAACATCAATTTCTAACCAATGTGTGATACATCTCTTATATTGATAATAATAGTAGAATAGTTTGTAACCATGAGAGATACATCTCTTGTAAAAATGAAAGTCTTTAGTCCAAAAACTTTAAAATCTAATATTTTATTTTTAAACAATGTGTTATACATCTCTTTTATTGGTAATAATATAAAATAACTTAAACTCAACATCATTTTCTAATCAATATGAGATATACATCTTCTATTGGTAATAATGGTAAAAGTTTTTTATCATATATATATATAAAGTTGGCGAGGAGCACTATGGTTGTGCCACCTCACCACCTTTGGATAAATCTTCATTCTAAAGCATTCATATGGAAGCTTTAAAAACTTTTGGTTTTCTAGTGACTTTGAAAATCAACATCACTTTCCAACCAATGTATGATGCATTTCTTCTATTGGTACTTAATAAAAGTATGTTTAAAACCAATATTAATTTCTAACTAATGTGGGATACATCTCTTCTATTGTTGAAAAATTAGTGTTTTAGTGAAAGAAATTGTGCAACTTGAGGCACAAATTTCTTTACGTGTCATTTGTTTGTTGGCGAAGGTAATTGCGCAAATGTATTCTACTCTGTGAGAGCATCAAAATGATATATTTATTTGTCCAAATCGAGTTTTGGATAATAAGATATTAAGACTTAAAGTATAATACTTGTTAAAAAAAATTAGCGTTTTTATTGAGATAAATTGTGCAACTTGAGGCACGATTTTCTTTACGTGTCATTTGTTTGTTGGCAAAGGTAATTACGCAAATGTGCTATACTCGGTGAGAGCATCAAAATGATATATTTATTTGTCCAAATCGAGTTTCGGATAATAAGATATCAAGACTTAAAGTATAATACTTATTAAAAAATATTAGTGTTTTTATTGAGAGAAATTGTGCAACTTGAGGCACGATTTTCTTTACGTGTCATTTGTTTGTTGTCGAATGTAATTGTGCAAATGTATTCTACTCGGTGAGAGCATCGAAATGATATATTTATGTGTCCAAATCGAGTTTTGGATGAATACGATATCAAAACTTAAAGTATAATACTTATTAAAAAAATTAGTGTTTTTAGTGAAAGAAATTGTGCAACTTGAGGCACAAATTTCTTTACATGTCATTTGTTTGTTGACAAAAGTAATTGTGTAAATGTGTTCTACTCGGCAAGAACATCGAAATGATATATTTATTTATCCAAATTAAGTTTTGGATGAATAAGATATCAAAGCTTAAAGTATGATGTTAAAAGTGAGTCATTAGAAGTAATATTTAACCTTGAAGAGTTTTATCCCACATTGGTTAGAAGTAATGTTAGTTGTAAAAGTTTTTAAATATAAGTCTTCTACTATTGACAATAGAAGAAGTTATATATACTAATACTAATACCCCTTATCATATTGATTATTATTATGTATTATTATTAGCTAATGGCTAAAAAACCAAAAGTTTTTAAATCTTTCACATGGATTCTTTAGAATAAAGATTTATCTAACGGTGGTGAGGTGACACAACAATAATGCTCCTTACCAACTTTATATATATATATATATATATATAAAGTGGCTTGCTAAATGACTAGGGCTATTTAGAGGTCAGGATTTAAATTTTTTTTACTTTCATCCTACGGCTGTCATTAATTTCCTTAAAAAACAACTAGATAATTGACTAGGGTTATTCAGAGGTTGAGATTAAATTATTTTAAAAAATTTAACGGTTGAAATTCACCCTCACATTTACATATGTGAGTAGTTAGCCATTTTTAACCCCCCCTACAGTTAATATTATGAGTAGTCACATCTTTTTCTTCTCCCTATATTTTATCTTCATATTACAAAATCTCATCCTGCGATTAGTCTTTTGAACAATCACCCCTTATAAAATATCAGTCTCTCAACTATCACTTGAAGCAATGTACCCCTTAACTGTAATATTTTTTTAAATACCACCTTCTATTTAAGTACACTCATTTGAATTGACGAAATTATATATACTGGCACCGTGCCATAAGCACAGAGATGCCAAAACACGTGTGTAATTGGTAAAGGATAATTACAGGCTGAGATTAATTCTTTTACTGCAATCTTATGCTCTACATTTAATCTAAATTGTAAACGTGTGAAAGGCAATTACTTTTTTTCAATTTTACTGCTTCTTTTTCTTCCAAAAATAGATAATTGTTCCCATAAAGGCATATTCTACGGCTTACTTATTATTTACGGTTTTACAGTTTTACATTTATTGTTTTATGGTTTTATCGATATTGTTTTACTGAGATTTATTGTTTTAACGTGCATAACTAATCAATTTAATTTTAGTCCAGCGGTAAGTTTTGAATATTTGTATTTTAATTTTTTTAATTAACTTAATTAATTTAATTTTTTCCGGCCCGCAATTTCATACACAAATAAAAAAATCGTAAGTTTTGTAATTTGATTTTTTTTTCTTTTTAACTGTTATCGTAATTAACTTAATCAATTTAATTTTTGTCCGGCCAGTTTTTTTGTTCGGCAATTTAATTTTTTTCCGGCCCGCAATTTCTTATACAAATAAAAAAAATTCATAAGTTTTGTCTCTGCCTCTTTTTTGGTCGCCCAGCTAGCTGTACAAATTATTAATTAATCTCTTCGTTCCGAGTAAAGAGGACTTTACGGTTTTACAAATATTTAGTGTAGTTTCTTAATTAATTTTTTTCATCATGTTCGGTTCATACATTGACTTAGGGGTGAAAACAAATTTACGAGCCCATACATGACCACATTGGGTCATGTGCTCATGCCTCTGTTCAAAATTGCACAGGCTCGTGCCTACGGGTCGATACATAGCTTGCCGGGCTTTAGAGATGTTAGATGCTCCTGGCTCGGCAGTAATACCCGGCCTTCAAGTTCTAATGCCCATCTAAGCCCGGCCCTACCATCATCACATTATGTTTTAAAATTATAAATATATTATAATTAATTAATTATACCAGACAAGAACAAAAAGAATCTTACATGTTACAGCTAATTTACCGCTACCTTCGTTAATTATATTATTATATAGTGACTAGTCAATTATAATATTATATTATTATATAGTGATTAAGTGATATGCCAAATTACCAATACAAATAGCCAAAACTCAAACAAAAGGCAAAGTAAAACTTTGAAACCCTAAACAAGAAAACCTAAAACAAATCGATCGCTACCGCCTTCCTTCGCTCCTTCGATAGCTCTACGTTGCTCGTTCCTTCGGCTCATTTATTAGTCTATTATATAATTACATAATACATAATGTAATTTTTGTGTATAGTCACGCTTTGGATTTGGAGGAACTAGGTGTAGTAGGTGTCATGGTTCGTTCACTGCCAAGACTTTTAAAATTATGTGTAATTTTAAAAACATGAAAATCAATCGGAGAGCCTATCTAAGCCCGTGTCTGCTCAATGCCTGCTCGCTATCTGGTCACTTCACTGATCGGGTTTTTTAAAATGATGTCCGCCATATTTGGCCTATACTGGTATTAATGCCCGCTGGCTTAGTGGCCCAGGCACACCTCAATTGACTACGCTCATCGGGCACGGTTATCGCATACCGACATATTATCATTGTTGTGGTTTCGTTGTCGGGGTATGTGGTATTAGTTTCATTGATTTAATTGCCATTTTTTTTAGCTTTTAGGGTTGATTAATTTGGATCAAATGCATCTTCGCTGTCTGTTAGATTTGCGATGATAATAATATGAGTGATCGAAGTTTGTAGATGAAGCAAAAATTTGCTAATTGAATATGTTTGAATTTTCTTTGTCTCATGTGTGGAAATAATGGATAAAGTTATTGCATCTCATGTTTACAAGTTAGCAAAAACCCCAAAAGAAAAAGATTGAGTTTTCAATATTTAAAATAATAAAATTTTTCTTTTCAGATTTTAACAAGAGTTACAATTAAAATATTTATTTCTTGGTTTTTCTTATAAAATAAATGCTCTAAATAAATGTTTTATTTTTGTTAGTATTTAGGTTCATTTCACATTATTTCATTTATTGATAAATTCTCAAACTGACGTCGTGTCATCGGCACGGGCAAGAGTACTAGTATATATATAAAGTGACTTACTAAATTTGAAAATATTTATAATTTATATGAAAACTAAGTATTTGAAAATATTTATAATTTATATGAAAACCAAGTTTACTTTGAGAATTGAAAATCAAATGTCATAATTATGGTTATGGTTATGGTTATATATATATATATATATATATATATATATATATATATATATATATATATATATATATATATGTAACCCCTTTTATGCTCTTCCATCTTTTCAACTCTCACACTTAATAAGAGTTATTCTCATTACATTTTCTCATACTAGTTATTTAGCCCGTGCTCTGCACGGGTACAATGTGGGATATATAGATATTTTTATAATAATAATATAACTTTTAGACATTATAATTAGATTGTTAATCTTTTCCATGTTTATAATTTTTTTTTCTATTGTTACTAATATTAAACGATTATTTTACCTAAATACTTTTAAAATTGATATAAGTTTCTAGTGAGATACATATTTTGTATTAATAATAATAATAATTTTTGATCTAAAGACTTTAAAATTAACATTTAACTTGATAATAATATTAGAAGTCATTTTGTTAAAAATTTTAAAATCATAATTCATTTTTAAACAATGTGAAATACTTATTTTATATTTTTATTGGTAATGAAAGTTTAAGTCTTTTATCTAAAGACTTTAAAATCAACACCACATTTTAACCATGTGGTATACATATTTTCTATTGGTAATAACAAAATATATC
>CM028379.1:85237525-85321682 GCA_013146195.2 Codonopsis lanceolata
TGGTGATTTTGATGACGTAAAGGCTGGTGGTGGAAATGCATCGGCGATCGTATGAATAATCAATGGGGTGGCCGGAGTAAAGCACTCCAGCTGGTCGATAGAGGCAATGTCGGGGAAGGCGGCCGGGTTGGAGGCCGTGGGCCGGAAATGACAGAGGCGCGGCAGTAGCAGCAATAATGCTCGGCTTGGCTCGTTCGATCAGCGGCCCGCCAGCCATTATGGTGGACTGCTCGAGGTTGGAATCCGCGGCGTATGAGGCTTTGCGTGCCCTTTTCCTACTTCTGGATGGACTGCGTCCTAGTCTGTTTTTGGGCCCACGCCGGCCAGTCTTATATTGCTCGTGGGCGAGTTCTCTCTTATATACCAGCGATGTTGAAGCATGATGCGCTTATGACCATGAATGTTTCGGATGACAATGCTTATATGGACACCCAACTTCTCGTATGGCAGGGGCCTTGGGTAACCTTTCGTCTTATTTTTAATTTGAGCAATCAAAATAAATATATTCTTGTGGGTGATGGCAATATTATTCCAATGGACATTCTTTCCCCTCCCATCCTCCTCTTAAACTTACTAATGTTCTTCGTACTAAATTGGTTAAGAACTTGATTTTTGTTCGGCGTTTCACGGCCAGATAATAATGTTTCTATTGAATTTGATCCTTGTGGTTTTACGTGAAGGAGGGGGGTTCCATCATGCGATGTGATAACACCGGAGATCTCACCAACACCTCTCATTAGAACATCTGGTCAACTTTTTGACTTTCGGTCCTAGGTTATGGCATAGTCGTTTAGGTCCTGGAGCACATGTTTTCGCTCTTTTTGCAGGTCAAAATTTAATTCCTTGTAAGACATCAAATTTCGATGGTATTTGTCGATCTTGTGTTTTTGGTAAACACGTTAAATTACCGCTTTATCGCCAATCTCAATCTTGTACTATCTTTACCTTTTGATATTGTGCATGTTGACTTGGGGCGTCTCCAATTTTGAGTTCCTCGGGACATAAATACTATTTTCTTCTTCACTCGATGACTTCACTAATTTTTATGGACTTTTCAATTGGAAAGAAATCACAAGTCCCGTGATATTTTCCTTTCCTTTAGTAAATTTGTCTCCACACAATTTGAACGAATCCAAGTGAAGTGTTTTCAATGTGATAATGGTAGGGAGTTTGACAATGACCAATTTAAGTCATTTTTTCGCCTCAATGGTATGAGTTCCAAATTATCATGTCCCTACACTTCCTCCCAAAATGGTAAGGTGAGCGAAAAATTGGACTATCAATAACCTCATACTGACCCTCCTTGCCCATGCATCCATGCCACCCTCATTTTGGCATCATGCATTATAAATGGTAACATATCTCTTGAATATAACCCCTCAAAAAGGTCTTGGTTTTCAGTCTCCAACCCAACTTCTTTACCTGCGTAATCCTTCTTCTGGCACTTACTTTGCGGGTTTTGGATGTTTGTGTTTTCCTCTCCTTCCTCTACCCAAATACACAAACTTCAAAATCGATCTAATCCATGTGTGTTTTTGGGTTACCATCCAACCATAGAGGTTATAAATGCTATGATTTATTAACACAAAAAATCATAATTTCTCATGTGGTGTTTGAAGAGCAAAATTCCCGCTTGGTAAATACACCATTACTTCCACAAAATGTCTCACCTTCCGACTATTCCTTCTTAGACTAACCACTTAATCCCTTCTTCCATCGTGGTCCATTCCTCCTCAAGAACGAAGTCTCCGCCTACCACATCTCCGCCTCGGCTCTCCACCGACCAGAACAATCCTGGCCCCTGCTTCTCCAGCCTAGCCCGACACACTCTCCCCCAATAGTACTCCTTCTTCTGGTCCATTCTCTCGAGCCCAAAAATCCAAATTCTAGTCCACCTCCTCCCGCCGGGTCCATAATACAACCCGAACCATCACCACCCGAAGCATGCATGGTATTGTTAAACCGAAACAACTTTTTAATCTTTTCTCCTCTACTTCTCGTCGACTATTCCTTCTAATCCCAAAATGGCATTGTCTCGACCCCAACTAGAATGCGCCATGCGAGATGAATTTGATTTCTTATTAAAAATAAGACATGGGAACTTGTACCCCGTCCCAATCATGTCAATATTATTCGTTGCATGTGATTTTCTCTCATAGGAAAAATTATGATGGTTCTTTTGAAAGGTATAAGGCCCGCCTTATAGGTGATGGCAGTGTCTCGCCGTGGGGATTGATTGTACGTAGACTTTTAGTCCAGTTGTGATGCCAGCTACAATCCGTACCGTTCTCAACCTGGCCTTGGCAAAATCATGGTCTATTCACCAGTTAGATGTGAAAAATACTTTCCTGCATGGTTCTTTACAGGAAACCGTTTACCTGCATCAACCTAAGGATTTTCGAGATTCCACTCATCCCGACTATGTATGTTTACTTAAAAAGTCTCTATGTGGTCTCAAACAGCTCCTCTGTGGTACCAACGGCTTATTGATTTTGTGTCCACTATGGGATTTCATCACGCTGCTCTGATCATTCTCTTCGCTTGTGTTCCATCATGGTAATGATACTGCTTATCTTCTTTTATATGTTGATGATATTATTCTTACCACTTTCTTCTCGACAGCTCCATCGGCGATTTATGATCGCTCTTGCTTCGAAGTTTGCAATGAAAGACCTCTGCCTTTAAATTATTTTTTGGGTATTGCTGCACTCATTCTCATCAAGGACTATTCTTGTGTCAAAGTACGTATGCCGAGGATATTTTAGCGCGAGTCGACATGTCCACAGAAGCCATCCCTTACTCCCGTGACACCAAAGCCAAGCTTGGTATTTTGGCCATATGATGATCCGACCCATTATCGAAGTTTGGTCTGCACTACAAGATCTCACGCTCACACGCCCGCATATTAGCTATGCGGTTCAACAAGTGTGTTTACATATGCATGATCCTAAACAAGAGCATATGGCAGCCTTAAGCATATTTTACGCTATATGAAGGGCACTCTGAGGCTCGGCCTTCACCTCTCTTACTCTTCTGCTTTACCAAGATATACAGATGTCGATCAAGCAGGCCGTCCCGACAACACCGATCCACGTCCGGTATTGTGTTTTCTTGGGTAATAATTTAATATCTTGGTCTTCTAAGCGACAACTTACTCCTCGCTCTAGTCCGCGCGTATATCGAGTGGCTAATGTTGTAGGCCGAGACCCGTTGGCTTCAAATTTACTACTCGAGCTCCATGTTCCTATTTCGAAGGCCACTATGGTTCATTGTGATAATATTAGTGCAATCTATTTATCTGGTAATCCGGTTTAGCACCAACGTACCAAACATATTGAGCTCGACATCTTGTTTATGTGTGAAAAGGTTGAGAAAGGCCAAGTGCGTGTGATGCATGTTCCGTCTCGTTATCAGTTGACTGATATCTTTACTAAGGGGCTTCCGCGTGTACTTTTTGATGATTTTCTAACAGCCTCAAAGATTCGGCCTCCTCCCCGCCACTTCGATCGGGGTATGATAGCACACGTAATTATGGATATGTATTCTTGTAAATATTAAAGTTGATATGTATATCTCCTAAGTTAGGTAGGTCAATATTCTAGATTGATATGGTGATTAGTACGAGTCCCTAAAATCAAGGACTGACCCTTTGTATATATTCAGACTTTATGGAATAAAGAAATGGGGGATTTGAATTCTTTGAAATAGGATTAATATATGATTTGGTCCCTGAACTTCATCATTTTTCCTATAAAGGTGATAGATGTTTTTCATTTCTTATATTGGTCCGTGGACTTCACTTTAGCTTGCATATTTGTCTCTCAAATTGTTATCTCAAACAAAATCGTTAATAAAATTAAAATGACTAAATTGCCCTTAGGTTAAGTTGAGTGAGATGCCTAGGTGGAATAAATTATGGCAAGAAGGATAATAATCTTTTCCTCCGAATTAACAAACCCTAACTCTCTTTCTCTATCTCTCACACACTCATGTTTTATAGAGAGAGAGAAGTATTTTAGAGAGAAAGAGTCCTTCCACCCCTACTATTACCCTTTTCATTCTCTCTTCACTATCTACATTACAACTTAGAGAGAGAAATGGGTAGAGTAGTGTGTGGGTGCGTTTATGGGTTTTTAGGTGTGGCTCAATTCCTTTGACTGATCCCTCTGTCGGCAATCCGACTGTGTGTGTGTGTGTGTGTATGCGCGTTCAAAGTCATACCCAGAAAAGAAATAGTTGCAATTGACGAGTTTCTCTTTCAATTTCTGTGGAGATCGTTGAAAATTCACAAACACCCTTAAACATTTTCAGGGTTTTGTTATTTATGATGATCAATTTTTCAACTAAGAGGTAAAAGAGGTTACTATTGCTTTTGATTCAATTGAATGATCATTTGAAGTCATTTGGATTTGGAATGTGTTTCGAACATTGAATAGAGCTTGAATTTTGTTCGTTTGTTGTTTGAAGTTGAGTTTTGATGGATTTGCATGTGTGATTGAGGGCTAATTTGTGAACTGGGTTTGAAGTTGATTGTGGGGTTTTTGATTGTAATTGAGATGTTTTGTGAAAAAATATGATTTTTTCCTTAAGTTAGTGATAATTTTTGAGCGTTTTTATTGGTGATAGATTGTTGTTGGGGTGAAGTTTATTGATGGGTAGCATTTTTTCTAAGCCTTCTGCTGTGGAAGATAGTCGGGAAAGCTCGAATGAGAGACAATCGAATAAAGGATCTTCTGAATTGTGGATTTTTTGATTGACTTCTTCGCGTAGGGAGGAGAAGAGGGAGTGTTTTCGGGTAAAAGATAGGACTGAGGTTTGAACTGGGTCGATTGATAGGAGATCAAATGTTTCTCGACGGGTACGTGATGATCATTTTGAGAAGAGGAGGGAACATCCGGATGTTGTTATAGCTAGTTACCCTAGTATTCGATCCTTAACTATTCCCAAAGCTACGGAAGGGGAACATGTAAATGTAGGTTGGCCTACTTGGCTTCCTACAGTGACTAGTGAAGCTATCAAGGGATGGTTACCGCGACGAGTGAATACTTTTGAGGAACTAGAAAAGGTATTATCTTCATTTCATCTGAGTTGTTGTAAATTTGCATATACTTTGTAATGAGTTCTGGATTAGGTGCAATTTTAGATTCTGTTTATATGGATCATTAATGTTATAAAGTAGGCATTTGAAGGACAAAGTTTTTAAAAGATATGACCTTTTTTTGTAATTCTTAGTGACCTTTAAATTTCACATGATTTCTCTATGTACTACGTTTTACACTAGATGATTTCCATGATTAGTCAATTCTAATTCCACCCAGGCATCCCATTCAACTTCAACTAAGGATAATTTAATCATTTTATTTATTTTTAACGATTCTGTTTGAGAAAACGGTTTGAGGGACAAATATGTAAGCTAAAGTGAAATCCACGGACCAATATAAGAAATGAAAAATATCTATCACCTTTATAGGAAAAAAAGGTGAAGTTCAGGGACCAAATCATATATTAATCCAAGTCAATAATAAGCTATTAGTAAAACTTTAGAAATCAAAGGCTTTAAATAAATAAAGCATAACGAAATTTGAAGAATTAAATAATAATTTGGTCCCCAGACATGTCGAAAAAGAATATTTTGGTTCCCAGACAAAAAAACAATCAAAGGTGGTCCCTGGACATGTTTTTTTTTGGATCAATTTGCCCCCTCCCACCGTTAGCGTTAGTTTTTCCGTCTGATTTATTTTTAATTAACGAGAATGCCCTTGGTCTAAACAAGGGCATGATCTATATACCAACAGATGAAAGCTGAGATTTATTTATAAAGACTTATATCGATATGCCCATAATTAAATAATAATTTGGTCCCTGGACATGTCCAAAACGAATGTTTTGGTCCCTGGACAAAAAACAATCGAAGGTGGTCCATGGATATGTTTTTTTGGATCAATTTGCCCCCTCCCACCGTTAGCGTTAGTTTTGCCGCCTGTTTTATTTTTAATTGATGAGAATGCCCTTGGTCTAAATAAGCACATGATTTATATACCAATAGATGAAAGCTGAGATTTATTTATAAAGATTTATATAGATATGCATAGGGGTCATCTCCACCCAAAATTGATCTATCTCTTCTTGCAGTCCGCCAGAACCCCTCCCCCATTCAATCCACAGGGGTCATCTCTACCAAAAGCTCGCCACCACTTAAACCCAACTCCACCATCATTCTCCCTAGCGGCCACTGCAACCCTAAACCTCACCATCATAGCCTCCTCCTTGCGCCATTGCCAACACCCACCGCTGTCCCAATTCCAACGCAATCCACCCAGTGTCGCCTCTGCCATGGCAGCCCCAAGTCACCGTCGTACCTCAACTTTACGTCTCTTCATCACCAATTTTGTTTGAATGTTCATCTCTACCCTAGTTCGAAATTCACCTAGCTGAACCCATTATTCTCTAGCCTCTATTCAACCTGCCGGCAACCCCAATTCAGCCTTTCGCATCGGCGACGCCCTGTTGCCTCTGCCATCGCAATCGAAATTCTGGCGACTCCGGCTTCAATTCCCACCATGGGTTTGATGGGTTTGTGAATTTCTTTGTGATTTTAGGAAAGCATACCAGTAAATTTGCATACCCAGATCAAGATTTTCAACTCCCCATGCTGCTTCCATCATTCTCAAGGGATTTTACCAAAAACGAGACCGTTGGTGGCCGAAATCGGAGAGAGAAGGAACATAAACAGAAACAGATTATTGGTGTTTCCCTATATGGATCTTGAGAAAGCGCTGGCGGCGACCAGATCTGGGCAGAATAAGTTTGAGATAAGAGAGAGATGATGACGGAGGGGCGGAGATGACTAAGGTTGGGGCAACTTGGAGTCGGCGGCTATGACGGGTAGAGCGCTGGAGACAGAGGTGAAAGAGGGTCGAAGGTTGAAGATGGAGTTTGGACCATGCTTTTGTAACTTTATCAAAGGTTGAAGATGAATTCTTTTTGAATTTGACACCTTAACCCTCTATATTTCCAACATTTTGAAAAGAGCCCATATTAAACTTTTTAGTGAGGGTATTTTTGACATTTGAAATAATATTGGATGGAAAATGTAACACTAACGGTGGGAGGGGGCAAATTGGTCCAAAAAAACATGTTCATGAACCACCTTCGGTTGTTTTTTTGTCTGGGGACAAACATTCTTTTTCAACATGTCCATGGACCAAACATTATATTAATCCATATGCACATCATCTCCATACACAACATCTCACTGCATCCCTCTTCTACCATTGTCCCTATCTTCAGCGACCTTTTTCCAGCTCGTCGTTCGGTTTATCTCTCCTTGTAGTCCGCCGAAACCCCTCCCACATTTAATCCACAGGGGGTCATCTCCACCCAAAGCCCGCCACTACTGAAACCCAACTCCACCATCATTCTCCCTGTCGGCCACTGCAACCCTAAACCTCGCCGTCATAGCCTCCTCCTTGCGCCACTGCCAACACCCACCGCTGTCCCAATTCCACGTAATCCACCTGCGTCGCCCGCCTCATCATGGCGCCCAAGTCACCGTCGTAACTCAACATTACGTCTATTCATCACCAATTTTGATTGAATGTTCAACTCTACCCTAGTTCGACATTTACCTAGATTGGCCCACTATTCTCTAGCCTCCATTCAACCTGCCGGCAACCCCAACTTAGCCTCTCGCACCGGCGACGCCACACCCCATTGTTGCCTCCGCCATCGCAACCGAAATTCTGGTGACTCCAGCTTCAATTCCCATCGCGTGTTTGATGGGTTTGTGAATTTCTTTGTGATTTTAGGAAATCATACCAATAAATTTGCATACCCAGATCAAGATTTTCAACTCCCCATGTTGCTTCCATCATTCTCGAGGGATTCTACCAGAAACGAGGCCGTTGGTGGCCGGAATCAGAGAAAGAAGGGACAGAAACAGAAACAGATTGTTGGTGTTTCCCTCGCCGGGTTTGGAGAAAGTGCTGGGCGGCGATCAGATCTAGGCAGAATAAGTGTGAGATAAGAGAGAGAAAGATGATGACAGAGGGGCGGAGATGACTGGGGTTGGGGCAACTTGGAGGCAGCGGCTATGAGGGGTAGAGCGCGGGAGACGGAGGTGAAAGAATGTCGAAGGTTGAAAATGGAGTTTGGACCACACTTTTGTATTTTTGTCAAATGTTGAAGAAGAATTCTTTTTGAATTTTACACATTAACGCCCTATATTTCCAACATTTTGAAAAGAGCTCATATTAAACTTTTTAGTGAGGGTATTTTTGGCATTTGAAATAATATTGGACTAAAAATGTAACGCTAACGGTGGGAGGGGGCAAATTGGTCCAAAAAAACATGTCCAGGGACCACTATCGATTGTTTTTTTTGTCTGGGGACCAAAACATTTTTTTTTCGACATGTCCATGGATCAAACATTATATTAATCCAAATTTGAATAATAACTTTAGCGGTAGAATTGAAGGATTAATGAAATCAATGTTGGGCAGTTAAGAAAGAACATTTTAACAGGAAGAATGTAGCCAAAATGCATTCGTAAAGATAAATATGTGGTAAAATTGAGAAAAATGAAATTTGTAATGAATTAAATCGTGAGATGATAAAAGTCACCTTAATCACATATAAAATTATATTTTTACTTCTTTTGAAATGAAATCATATGAACTTGAAATCTATAAAAATAAAATAGAGAGAAAAACTGGTCGGTTCTCTTTGGACAATTTTCAATCGATTCATACTTCGATATCTTTTTGTAACCGAAAAAAGACACATCATGCATCGCAATAGACAAAATCATGAATCACAATGCATAAAAATAATACACTTTCATGCATCACGATGTATGATTTGTATTTTTCCGATTTCGAAAAAATATCAGGGTGGAAAGCGGTTGAAAACTTTTAAAAGTGGGCTGACCCGTAATTTTTCTAATAAAATTCTTATTGAACTCTAATTCAACTTAGGGAGAAATTTGGGTCGGTCCCCTCTGGAAAATTTTTGACCGCTTTACACCCATATTTTTTTTCGTAAACAGAAAAAGGCATGTTATGCATTGCGATGCACAAAACAAGGCACTTTTATGTATCGCGACATACAAATAATACATCGTGATCCATGATTTTGTGCATCGCGATGCATGAAGTGCCTTTTTCTAGTTACGAAAAAATATAGGGCTATTTGTCGATTAAAACGTTGAAAAGTGGACTGACCCACAATTTTTCTATCAACTTATCCAAGCGGCCCATTACAACCTTGAAAAGAAATTGATGTAATACCCTCAATCCCAGATATATGAATGTGTTTTATAAGTTGCTATCCACTACCACTAGGCACCAATATTATTAATTTACTTTTGGGTGAGCTTGTGGTAGACTTAGTTGACCCAACGTATTATGTGCTTAGTTAGCATGTGTATGAGCTACACGTAGCGGGTTGAATTTCGGACTCGGGGGTATTAGAATTGATTTTTTTTAATGGATGAATTGCAGGTCGGTACACTTTTCAAAAATTTAGCCTATTGACTCACCTATCTTTTTTAAACCCGAACAAAACACTTATAATTTTTGTCCTAAAATGCCTAGACGAACGAAAGATGATAAAGATATGGGTCACTGGTCTCAACAGAGTTGGCGTTGAGACTTGAGACTGAGATTTCGTGAAGACACTTTGATGGTTTTAATCCATCGTTTAAGAAAATTTTAATGCATCATTGACATACAAATCAGCAAGGGATGCTAGTTTTTTGGCAAATTTAAGATATTTCTCCTCTTCTTTATAGAACCTCATGTTCTCAAGGAGCAAAACACCTCCCTCTTATTTCCGCCACCAATTTCTCGACCTATGCACCAACTTCAAACCAATCATTTGTCATCTTGACCTAGTTAATGCAGATAAGTAAGGTGAGAAGATGCATACAATAGCAGATTGGTTTCCATTAACTAACCTCGATTTTAAGTAGTTTAGACTTGGAACAAGAGGCTTTAAGCTGTACTTGGGGGTTACACCTTTTGGACGTCCCTAAAAACATGCATACAACATCAATTGGTTTCCATTATGCAAAATGAAAAATGGTACCAGACTTAAACAAGATATAAACAAAAAGAGGAAATTGGAGGTGATAGCTAATTAAGAAAGGTAGAAAAAAGAAATGAATGAGATAAATAGGGTAGCACTAGCTGATGAGAGTTGTTGCTTCGAAAAATGAAGGTGACACCACGTGGGATCGGAATTGTTGCATTGGTACCATTTTTGGCTATGTGTTTATGTTTTGATGCACAATTTTGGAATTGTGATGCATCAATTTAGAACTAGAATACAAATGTAAATCTTGATGTACAATTTTTATTTTTCGATGCACAAACTTGATTACACATGAAGAAAATTCGATGCACATTTTTGGATTTGCGATGCACAATTTGGAATTAGAATACAAAAGTAAATCCGGATGCACAATTTTTTTTTTCTGCGATGCACAAACTGGATTACCCATGAAAAAAATTCGAATGCATAATTATGAATTTGTTATGCACCATTTGAAATTAGAATAAACAAGTAAATCTTTGCACAAGCGGATTCTGGATACCTGGCCGGTTTCAGATCGGTAGCGCCTAATCCGATTTTATTAAGGGTATATTCGTTATTTTGACCGAAAAGTGTCTTCTACTAGTTAAATAAGAATATTAAAAAACTTTGTGAGATTAAATATTGTATAAAGTGGACTGACTTGATTATCACCGTTTATTTTAATCTTTAGATGAGAAAGTAAAGGTAAAAGGTAGGAGTAAAAGTTTGTATCCTCCCATTTAAACTCAAGTTGATGTGCTGCAACCGAAAATTGGGGGAGGGGAGGGGGGATGTTTGACTACGGTGCTAGTTTATTTTTGGGAAAACTACCCAAATGGTTCCTGTGCTTTTTGGGTTTTTCAGTTTTGGTCTCGATTGCTCGGAATTAGTCCTTAAGCTGAAATGTTTCGCGGACTTGGTCCTTCCGTCCAATTCAGTTAGTTAAGTTTCCTCATTTGCGTGTCACGTGACTTTGCCCAGGGGTAAAATGGTCATATCAAGTTAGAAAGTACAGAGATAAGTTATGTAAATAATAAACCTTGGAGCAAAAATTCACTGTACCCTTTCTTCTTTCTTCTACAAAAATTCATAGTTCACTCACATACATTGACATCTCTATGAAAGATCGGCAATGTCAATCAGTGCTATCACAATTCCATTGCTTAAGATCAAATTCACCTCCTATGGATAGTCCAACTCCAACCTTCACATCTCTATCTTTCCTCTCTCCAAACCCTAACTCTCTTAACAATTTCAATGACCTCTTCATCCACTGCAACACCCTCTTACTCACCCCCAATCCCCAACCCTTTTTTTAAAAAGAGAAACAGGGACGGCACCCTGCTAGATTTTATTAAAAAATAAATGAATACAAACTTGAGGGGGATAACCAGCCTTACCCGTATAGATGGGAGGACAAAGGAGCCTAACCTCAGAATAGAAAAATAAATGTCAGATAACCCCAAACCGAAACAAAAGAAAACTAAGAGATACACACATACGGAGTACCAATCCTATCAAGGTTGATGAGACCACGAATTTTGGGAGGGAGAGAAGAAACATTGGTAAAAATGGAATCATACCCTTGATCAGCCCCGAGGTTTGCCAAAGCATCAGCAACCGAGTTTGCTTCTCTGAAAACATGACTGAAAGTAATATCCATAGCATGCTTGAGCTCCATGATTTTACGAATCAAATAAATGCTATTCCAAGGGGCCGAGGGCTACTCATAATGCAATCAATGAGACCTTTTGAGTTAACCTCAACCAAAACATGAACATAACCATATCTTTGAAGCCATACGAGACCTTGAAGAAGAGCTTTGCACTCTGAAATAAAGCTGGTGGACTGCCCATAATAAGAAGCGAAAGCAAAAATCAGATCACCCCTACTGTCACGAATGATACCCCCTCCAGAACTCAGTCTCAGATTGCCACGACAAGCTCCATCCGTGTTAATTTTAATCATATTCACATTCGGCTTAGACCATGAAATCAACGAAATAGTCATGTTAGTAAAACGCCTAATACGACTAGAGAATATGGAGCTCCAATCAATCGAGGAATGCAAATTCGAACCTTTAATAATTGAGAAGATTAAGTACTTTATACAGTTAATAAGGAGTTCTTCATTCGCTTCTGTTTGTTCATCAATCAGGATGAACTAACCGTATCAATCTAGGAATTGGAGGTAACAAACATGATTTCCAAGATGAAAACAAAAGTCAAGAAAATGGCTTGCATGAAAAATTTCCAGGCTGAAACAAACAGAATCACCAAGAAAATAGCTTTCAAGATGAAGCAAACTAAATCACAGAGAAATTTTTTAAAATGAGCCAAGATGAAAAAAAAAGAAGTCAATATAACATACGCATACATACACTGTAATTTCCACATTCATAGAATAGCTTGCTTGGGTTACTATAAGTTCATGAAGTCTTCAATGGAGCTAGAACCTTGTAATCACACTATGGAACACCTTCGTGAGTTTTGGCACGCGATTGCCCTGTAGATGACGAAGACATGAAACAAAATGGAGCCAAATAGGGTTTTCTAGCTAGGAATTATGGTATAAATGATTCACGATGGAGAATCGAAGAAGATATGTCCGATTGAGAGTAAGATATGTCCGAGAGAAACAGTTAGGGCTTCGATCTAATTGACGATTTATAACTGTGTTATATACATTTACTGATATATATGATGAGAACCCAAGATCTCCTAGAAAGGTTTTAGGATGAATGACTCCGCGACCCAACGCCTTCGAGATGACGCGAACCTTGGAATTGTGAATGACGCCACAATTGGGATGATTCTCCAACTGATAAGTCGAATTCAATTATAAACAACGAATCCACGATGTTTATAATCCGAGTTTCCAATCCAGGTCACTCAAATAAGAACACAATTTTCTAACCAAAAAATCAACTCATTTGTTATCAATCAAAATTCCACTGCATAAACAATGTTTAATAATGTCTTTATATAGGTTTACAAAATAAATTCTAATTCTTGTAGGAAAAGAAAACTAAATAAAAGGAAACTCTTAAACCTAAACTTTAGGAACAAGAAACCTAAATAAAAAGGAAACTAAAACCCTAAAAATACCCAAACAGTAAAACAGTAAAACCAAAAAAAACGGTAGCTTTTCTGGACACCTTGCGGTCGCAAGCCTATGGCCCCTTGCGAACGCAAGCTTCACAGAAGGTTGCATCCAAAGTTGCTCCAATTTTGCTGACGTGCCACTTTGACCCCCTGAAGTATCAAACCGTTTTTCCAAGCTTCCAAACTTGATAAATGAATTCCTGAGCTCTTGGAAACACTTTTATGGCTTGTCAATATCACATCATACTCCTCCTCTTGAAAAGGATTTGTCCTCCAATCCGCACATGGAACCCGATGATCCGCCCGTGTGACAAGATCCATCCAATCCGCCCATTGAGTTATGAAGTAGTCATCGATCATCCATTTGATTAACCAAGAACAAGACAAAATTGAAGCTGCAAAATCAAACGGGTCTTCGTATACTTGCGATAACTTCAAGTTTTCTCGAACCATTATTAATTTTATTTCAGTTTCTTCTTTCTCCACCCCTTCTCGCTCTTCCTACTCCTTCTCGATTTTCTCTTTCTCAATCTTTTCTCTCTCAATATTTTCTTTTTCAATTTTCTCTTTTTCAATTCTGTCATTTTCAATCTTCCATTCACTCAAGCTCTTTTGCTACTTTGGGGTATTTATAAAAGATAATTTTGATGTTGAAGGCACATGAGTAATGATGCCATAGCTTTCTTCAATCCTTCTCAATCCCTCAATCACGAACTCACTACCCACTATCTTTCGAAAAAACTCCGTCCAATCATCAATAGCCAATGGTTTAGGAAGTTCGAACATGATGATTATTTTGGTGATTCACTCCCTTGAGTGTATGCACTCAAAGTCACAATTTTTTTTTTATTTTTTTTATAAATAACAAATCCTAGAACAATTAGGATTTCAAAAATTGAAAAACAACACGATTAAACAAGGATTGATGATCCAAGTTCATGACAACTAAAAGGATAATAAAATCACAATAACAATTTTTTTTTTAATTTTCAGAACTGTTTTCTTCTTCTTCTTTTTTTAAATAAGTTTCGGATCTATTCTTTTTTTTTTGTCTGAATTCTTTTTTTTTGTAACTTAAATAGTGCTGCCTGAAAATTAATTAATACAACATAATTTTTTTTTCGGGTGTGAACAGTACCATGAACAGTACCACGACATGAATAGTAGCAGATTTTTTTTTAATATACGAACATGAACCCTAGCGAAAATTAGGGTTTAACAACTAGAACGATAATACACAAAATTTAAGAAAGAATGAAATTACCGTAACTAGGATTGCTCTGATACCAAATGATGAGAACCCAAGATCTCCTAGAAAGGTTTTAGGATGAATGACTCTGCGACCCAACGCTTTCGAGATGACGTGAACCTTGAAATTGTGAATGACGCCACAATTGGGATGATTCTCCAACTGATAAGTCGAATTCAATTATAAACAACGAATCCACGATGTTTATAATCCGAGCTTCCAATCAAGGACACTCAAATAAGAACACAATTTTCTAACCAGAAAATCAACTCAATTTTTATCAATCAAAATTCCACTGCCTAAACAATGTTTAATAATGCCTTTATATAGGCTTACAAAATAAATTCTAATTCTTGTAGGAAAAGAAAACTAAATAAAAGGAAACTGTTAAACCTAAACTTTAGGAAAAAGAAACCTAAATAAAAAGGAAACTAAAACCTTAAAAATACCAAAACAGTAAAACAGTAAAACTAAAAAAAAAGCTGCTTTTCTGGACACCTTGCGATCGCAAGCCTATGGCCCCTTGCGATCTCAAGCTTCACAGAAGGTTGCGTCCAAAGTTGCTCCAATTTTGCTGACGTGCCACTTTGACCCCCTGAAGTATCCAAACCGTTTTTCCAAGCTTCCAAACTTGATAAATGAATTCCCGATCGAGCTCTTGGAAACACTTTTATGGCTTGTCAATATCATATCAATATAGATCATGTGCTTCGCATGTGCTTGTTTAGACCAAGGGCATTCTAGTCAGTTAAAAAAACAGATAGCAAAACTAATACTAACGGTGGGAGGGGGAAATTGATTCAAAAAAACAGATTGAGGGACCACATTAAATTGTTTTAATGTCTGAGAAACAAAACATTCTTTTTCGATATGTCCATGGACCAAACAATATATTAATCATATTTTTTATAATCATTTGGCCACTGTAGTCATAATAGGATCCGCGGTCCTTACAAAATTGTGAGCTTCTACCTCCAAGTCTTAACTTCGTACAAGAATACAAGAATGCTGATGTTAGAATATTAGAATTGGCTAAATTAAATACTCACATCGCCTCCAAACTCAATCTGGAGAGAGAGAGAGAGAGAGAGAGAGAGGAAATGGCAAATTTGAGGGCTATGGTGCCCTGAAAAATTTAGATAAAGAAATCATTACTCATGTGAAACGAAAAATATAGGTAAACCACCTAAAAAATGTCATGATGATGATGTCCACTAATTTTTCTCCTAATTCCACATGTTTTCGAGTAATATTACTAAATAATCGATCTGCTGAATGAACAAATGAAAGCTGTGTTTGTTAAAATTTAGTCCCTTTGACAAGGAAGAGATCACGTTCTTATCCATCGCAAACGCAAACTTAAACTTATCCACTTTATTCAATAGTGTTATAAGTAACACATGCTATAATTGAACTTCTGCAAGTCTATTTTATACAAGTGAAATTATTAAGCACTTATCTGAAAGACTTTTCACCTGCATTTCCGGATACAGAAATTTAATTCAAGTATTTATATATATATGTTTATAATTGCTTCTAGTATTACGTCATCTTATCATCAACTGGGGCCAGACTAGTTCCATCGATCCGCAGCATTTTGATACGGTTGTTTTGGCTATCACCTAGCAAAGCAGCCACTGATCCCACAAAAGCAGCATTCATATAAGTTGTGGGTTCTAAATGAGAGTAATCTGATCTCAAATCATTGAACTGATCATTAGAATTAGGGCCTCCAACAATTGCACCAACATGTGTGTTTGGATTTGGTTTAGTGGAATCGTAGTAGTTCGAGTAGCCGTCGTTGCATCCCACCTTCCCTGGGCTGACATGGATCGAGGGGATGGATGCGCCTCGGTGATGTAGCTGTTTCGGGTATTTGCTTCCGTATCCGACCATGTATGACATCTTCAAAGGGTTGTTCCCTAGTATGTAGTCCACCTGAAGAAAAATTATCATAGACCAGAAATGAGAAGACCCAAGATCATGTGAGCGGAGGCTAAACTCAACTTGACTCGGCTCATCTACACCCTTATTTGTAGATTCTATAATGTCGCAAAATATGCCTACTAACCTGTGATTTAGCAAAGGCTTTGATGCGAGAGGTGGAGAAATTCACAGAACCACATTGGACTCCTCCAATCTTGGCTGAAGCTAGGATCTTAGAGTAGGCTAGGAACACCATGGAAGCACTTGAAGCATACTGCAAATTGCTAGAATCTCTAGTGTACAAAAGCCCACCTACCAAAACACATTCACACTGGAGAGTTATTTGATTCTGTCTCCCATGAAAGGAGCGACGAAATAATGGATTAAAACACTTACCCGGAGTTGTTCTAATTTGCACAGAGCTACTATTTGGCATCAAGGCACATATAAACGAGTCAGCGCCACTCTTAAACTTCTCCAAATCCTTTTTACCCCCGAAATATTCCTGCAATAAAGAACATAACTCAACAAACTCCATCCTTGATTATATTCGAATAAAAAGAACCCGCAAATCCGTAATTGTGATACCTTAGCTAGCAATGTTTGGGCTCCGGAAAATTTGTTATCCCAACTGAACTCTGTCACAGCCTGACTCCATCCTTGATTGCTTGTTACATAGTTTAAGTAGTTGCTATCACTACTTGCTTTGTATAACCAAGCCGCGGCCCATAACAGCTCATCCTTATCAAAAATAAAACAAATCATAAACTTGTGATCGTAAGGCACAGCTTCTTTAAGCAATTTTTCAATTGTTATTTATTTTATTTAGACTTAAATAACAATTTGGTCACCTTACTTTCACATTTTTTTCGTCAAACTCACTGTACTATTTCCCCCCCTCAATTTAGTGACTATATTTGGTCAATCAATTCAATAAGGTCACTGGGGATCATTTTCGTTAGTTAGATGGACAGAAATGTTTGAAATGACCAAAATACTCTTACTAATGTTAAAGGTTATCGGTTTAAAATGTTAATAGTTAAGGGGTCAAATTAAAAGATCAAATTAGCTATATTTAATTTATATTTTCATTCATTTATTCAATAACTCATCTTAAATCTTTTTTCTTTAATTTATATTTTCATTAATTTAATATATATTTTCATTAATTTAATTTATACTTTCATTTATTTAATTTATATTTTCATTAATTTAATTTATACTTTCATTAATTTAATTTATACTTTCATTTATTTAATTTATACTTTCATTTATTTAATTTATATTTTCATTTATTCAAGTATAACCCAATATCACTTGGATTTTAATTGTTATATATAAAAAATAATGCACAAAATACTCTTTACTAGAAATCCCTTGACTTACTTCAAAAACAAAAACAAAAAAGAGAAGAAAAAACCTATATCGATCTATCCATCTCCTTCATTCTCTCCGAACATCGCACCAGCTCCCAAGCTCTCGTCGTCTACAGCAACTAAGCATTATGCTCTGGCCATCAACAGATCGATATTCCAGCCATGCCCTAACTAGTTTCTTCTCCATCTTCGTCAAAACAACAACATACAACTCCGGTCGCTCCACCTCTTCTCGCCTCTTTTCCGAAAAATCTCCGGCCTCGTCATTTCTCTCTCCCGGCTCCTACATTACCACTATCTCATGACACTCCAACGCCTATGACTCTCTCCCTCTGTCTCTCTCTAATCTTTCTTTCTCCTGCGGCTCAATCCCTAACCGGAGTAGGCCCCACCTGCTTACAATTGAGGTAGATAACAAATCGGAAACTCAAAGCTTCGATAAAAGCCAAATAGGTAGTTATTGTTGGTTTTACAAATATTGTCTGTGTACGCATCTCTTTCTAGGGTTGACGAACACCAGCTTTGGAGATGCCGACGTGAGTGACGAAGGAGATGGGCGCAGCAGGTTGCAGCGACGGTGTGGGTTAGTGAAGATGACGTTAAGCTTTAATGGAGTCGTTGGAAGCTGAGGAGGTGTGGTGGTCGGGTGGTTGGAAACGTTGAAAGGCTTCGACCGTGGAGGAGATGACGGCGGGCTGGAAGGGTTAATTTAATTTGTTAGTCATGCCTGTTGGCTGTTACAACCTATTTTTAAAAAGTCAAAATTGGATACAAAATAACTCTTGCAAAAAAGTCAAAATCGGATTAAAAAGAAGACCCAATTGCATTAAGTAGGGGCATTTTCGGATTTTTAAATTTTAAAAAAATTTTATCCAAAAAATTGGATGGAGTGATGAACGTAAAAATATAACCAAGTATAGTGATTACATTAAGTAAAAAAAAGTACAGCGAGCTTAACGAAAAAAATATTAAAGTAAGATGACCAAATTGCTTTTTAAGCATTTTATTTATATGAAAACAATCAATTAAGGACCCGTAAATAAGCTATCTCAAACGGAACTCTAGATGTTTAGTTAGATATGAGTTTTGTAATTACATTATAGCCTGAATAGGAGCAATAGAAAGGGCAAGAACCCTGGTAAGATCCTCGATATTTGTCTGCAAACTGAAATAGCTGCGGAACATTTTTTGAGCAGTTAGTCCAAAACACATAACAAAACTACAAATTAAGGCTAAATTTAACAAAACTTACTGATTTTGAATGGCTTAGCAGCTTGGAAGAATAATTGGAGTCAACCTCTTTGAAGACAATCGAGGCAGCAGCAAGAGCTGCTGCAGAATCCGCTGCTACTTCAGTGCCGGGGGAGCTAGAGGTGATCTTAGTGACTGTTCTAGGAGTGTCCATGTCTTCTGGGCGCTCCCAGCAAGCATGATCTTTATCTGCATCACCTACCTAAAAGAGGTGAAAGATCAATGTTTTTCTTTTATAACTTTTGAGGGAATGCATCCACGACGCAGTCACATTGGACCCACCTATGAGCCTAAAATTACTGTTAGGGGCCATCAACTACCCTTTTGCCTAATACCATGATTTGGTTGTTCATTTTTTGTGATCCAGCTACATATATACTAGAGTTTGCAAGAATCTGAGCCGTCGATTTTAGAATAAAAATCAACCATTATGGTGTAACTCTAAAAGTACCCGAACTGAAAACAAATTCAAGCGTTTTTGTGTAAACTCTGTGAATGTATCATGCCAAAGTTACTCAGAAGAAGTTATACAAGGTTGTACCTGAGTATAGAGAGTGGTGGCTGAAGTGTGGGCTCTTAAAATAAAACTCGAGCCCCAACGGATTGCAGTCCGGAGGTAATCGAGTTGATCGGCCGAAGATATCTCTTCTTGGTTCTCAACAGCTGCCCAACTCAACAAACTGACAGTAAAAGCCATGGGCCATCCGAACTTCACATTGTCAGCTGCATCATAGTATCCTCCAGTTAAGTTTACCTGCCAAAGTTCATAACACATCGCAGACTAGTTAACATATATAGTAGGACTTAAATTAACTTATTTTTGATTATTCTCGTTGTTTGACTTTCATATGTGTCCTTATGTTACAGGTTAATTGATTTTATTTGACCCTTCAAAACTGCATATATAGTACGGGATGGCCCCCCCGGAAAGGTCAAGCTTGAATTGCATCCATACATTGTCGGACTTGCCATCGGAGAGAGCAGAGTCCCCCCTCCATTTTACTCGTTGGTCAGGGGGCAATTTCCCGGAGCGTTGTCCTTCAAAGAACAAGATTGCTTTGCCAAGAACATCCTTATAATCATAAGTAGTAGTTGCAGACAAGAGCCCATGATCATCCTCCATGGTTCGTGCACCCCTACTAGCTAAGGTGCACCACAACAGGACCAGACCCCAAATGGTTGCAACACGAGGCATGGTTTTGTGACTTAACAACTTTCTTTAAGACTCGGCTAATCATCCTGGCTGTCATTTATAGAGCAATTTAACTTGATATTTTGTGCCATCAATCATTTTCTTGACGATTCAAGGTATGGAATGGAGATGGCGTGAGGAATATAAGTGAGAAGGTTAAAAATGTCATGCAGACTATAGATTAAGGATTGGAGTGAGATAAGAGAACCCATTCTTTCAAACGTCATTAGCGCAATTATTCTCCAAAAATTCCAAATGCTAACATCAAAGCCATACTAGGCTGTTCCCTTGGCCCTGATTTTAAGCAAAATCCCTATCAAATTTCTTCACATTTTCTTTTTTGGACATGAAGTTTCTTGATGATAACCCATTTTACGATAACAATGAGTATTTTATACCCAAAAAAAATTACTTGAAAAGGTCGCATGCTTAACTTCTTTTTTTTCCGATATGGGTTGCATATTTTTATTTTATTTTTACACATTATACAGTATACTATGATTTTCGTTTGCAATTAAGGTATTTGCTAATGAAAACTTAAACAAATTAATTGCTCAATAAGCTTTCATCAAGTTTGAAAATGCCAAAATTAGGATTTAGGTCTAGGGTTTAGAGTTTTTGATTTTAGGGGTTTCGGGTTTATAATTTATCATTTTAAGGTTTTAGAGTTAAGAGTTTAGGGTTTAGGGTTGTAGGATATAGAGTTTAGGGTTTTGGGTTTGGGTTCACTTTGACTTTGTTTCGATACGTTTATTTTTGGAACATTAAAATACTCGGTGAAGTTTTTACTAACAGGCACAGCATCCAATTCTTAAAAAAATACGCAACCTATTTTAGATAAAAAAGAAAAGGAAAGTACGCCGTTTGGAATTTTCACCCATAACTTGCGCAGCTAATCTTATGCATCAAGCAAAGACATATATATCCTTTACATGACATTTGACAAATACTCTCTCCATTTAAGGTAAAAAAATTTCGTTTGAATATCAAACTTTTAAGAAAATTGCACTTAGTTGTCCATTAATAATAAAATAACACTTTTATACTTTAATTTTAAAATTAAACTCTTTAAGTGAAACACTCCGAAATAAAATAGACGACTCTTTACTCGAAAAGAAAGAAGTACATATTTATCCTTTACATATTTTGACTTAAATTGATGGGATTCATTAATTATTGGTAACTTTCTATCTTTTGCACATAATTTTTTTTATTGATGGAAAAGGGTAGTTTAGGTAAAAATACTTCTTTATTATTTTGAATATTACAATATTTTTTCCCATTAAACCAGATCAAATTGATCTGTTAAGATTTGTCATGCAAAATAAAGTCTTAATTATACTTTGATCCTGCAAATGAAATCACAGTGGCAAAATGGTTTGTCTAGACACTTCTGGGGTATTTACAAAAATGGCCAAGTCAAAGATGACTTGGTCATTTGTAGCCTCACTTAAAAAAAATACTCTTTTATGGCCTGGTTTATCGATAAACCAGTGATAAACCACGACTGGTTTATCGGTAAACCAGTAAAAATACACCCCCTTAACATCCGAAATCACCTTACGAGTGGTCGACCAACACTTGGTGATAAACCAGGATAAACCATGTGGTCATGACCAAGTCGTTTTGGTTTTTGGTTTTGTTGATTTGATAATGTGCTTTGAATGGCTTGAGAGAAGTTTCTTTTGGGGTGTCGGGAATTTGTTTGTGCAAAAAGGTCGTCCGGCCTTCAGTTTATTATTTCTAAGCTATTAAACTTGGAACAATATTCACTCTTCTTTCACGAATTCTTCGCATTTTGATTTCATTTAGTTATGGGTTAATCGCATCATCATGTCCTTAATAATTTTTTGTCAAAATTAATTATATTCTAAAAATTTCAAATTTTCACAGGTCATCATTTTTACTGAGAATGACCCAAATTAAGATTGAAGCAATTTTCACTTCTTGCAAATTATGAAGATAGCATGCCCATTGTAAGAAAATCGTCTTCTCTCCTCCTTCCAATCTGATATCTCAAATTGAGATTCAAACAATTTTTCTTTCTCTCTCTCTTCCCTAATATTTCAAATCCCAAATCCAAAAATCAAAATTTCTTCTCCCTAGAGACATATAGAAACTCTAATTAGTACAATAATGTTGTATATGGAAGTTGGAACTCGAGGAATAAGAACCTACAACTTGCAATTGTTGTTTTCCGATGTTTCAGGTTCCGTTTGTTTCGCGAAAAATAACTTTTGGAAAACGTTTTCATCTTTTTTTGGTTTTTGGTAACCTTACAAAAATGTAGTCAACATAAAAGTTTTTCCGAATTAACGGAAAATAAAACATTTTTTCCCGAAAATAACTTACGGATTCATTTTCTGTAAGTCATTTTCTAAATATTCGAGTACCCCTCCACCCCTTCCACAATTATACATATTTACATATATGCATAATATTTCACTCAACAAATAAATTGTATAGAAATATAAATTGAGTTTGTGGATACTATTTATAAATTATAATATAAATAAATACTCACTACATCCTAAAATTAGTATCAATTATATTATTTATAGACATCTCAAACATTGTCCATTTTTTAAATAAAAAACTTTTTTTTCATATTAATTATAAATTTTTTTATTTGTATGATTGGAAAAAAATGGATCTTATAGATTCAACACCACTAATGATACATTGAGGGTTACTAAAAGGAAAATTACTTAAAATTCAACATTGTCTTATATTCAATATAAACATTAATATTATAATATGCATTTTGTATTTATTTATATATGATTTTGCATAGCATTTTTCGTGCGTTTGCCAAATACCCAAAAATATTTTTTGACATATTTTCAAAAGATATACCAAACACCAAAAAACAAAATCTTTTCATTCTTTACAAATCAGTTTCTAAACATTATTTTCAAGATATCATTATCGGTGAAATAAATGAAGCCTTAGCGTGTACTTGTCTTCATTTTTATACATTAGCTTTCGTGGTCTACAATGATAACATGAATGGAATCTCACCTAATTGAATTGGGCGAGTCTCATATTCTGCTCTGCCTAATTTTTTGGACTAAACATTTCAAAAGTTGGTAAAATTGCAGCATGCATGCATGGAATTGGAATCTGAGTCATATATCCGAAACAGTAGCACACTTTTTTCTCATTCAATGTTTTAAACATATATTTTGTTTCTCTGTATGGACTACAATGTAGTTTGCTTTCACGTATGTGATGCAGTAGGCTGCATGGACTACAATATAGTTGCTTTCACGTATGTGATGCAGTAGACTGCATGGACTACAATGCAGTAGGCTATGCAGGCCAGTGTCTAACACTCCGACTATTTGTTTACGTCTATATCTATTATTTTATTGTATTAAGTGTGTATTAATTTTTAAACACTATATTTAGATGTGATTCTCCAATTGCTTATGTTAGTATAGTATCTTGTTAAATTATTAATAAGTTATACAAGATTGTCCGTTGTTCGTTAGTCTGACATTAATTATCCATAATTTTTACTCCAATTAATAATTAAGTGTATTTTAACTTGTATTACATACAAGTTGTTATGTTAATTAATTTATTAATTAGTGATCATTTTATATCGTGTTATTGATTTCATTACGAAAATATACTATTAATAATTGTCATTGATCTAGTAAGTAATAAACATATTTGACCAAGTTATATATTTTGACTTTTTTTGTACATTAATTAATACATCCATAGTTTTATAATAAAAGCTTATATATTATCAAATGATATTTGAAGAGATTAGTGTTAAGTAGAGCTATTAGAACGGGTCTGCGAGACAGGTTTGCCAGCGGGCTGAGAAAGCTTGATATAAGATGGGGCGGGAAATGCCCCGAACATAATGGTCCCTAAAAGTCTTGGCCTTACCCAACTCGCGTAGGGTATTAACCATTATAACATGAAAATGCGTTATATGCCTAATGTCGAAATTGTATAATACACCACATTTGATCATTATAAAATCAAAATACGTTACGCCTAATACTGAAATGGTATAACACACTACTATTGACCATTATAACACGAAAATATTGAAATGATATAATGGACTACTATGATAAATTATTATGACATAAAAATATGTTACGCCTAATGACGAAATGTTATAATAGACTACTATAGACGATTATAACATGAAAATACGTTATGCCTCATGATGAAATGGTATAATGGACTACTAAGAATAAAATTGTATAATAGACTACTATGAACCATTATAACATGAAAATACGTTACATCTAATGGCAAAATGGTATAATACACTACTGTAATCATTACAACATGAAAATACGTTACGCCTAATGGCGAAATGATATGGACTACTATAGAATATTATAACATGAAAATATGTTACGCCTAATGGAGAAATTATATAATGGACTACTATGGACCATTATAACATGAAAACATGTTACGCTTAATGGAAAAATGGTATAATACACTACTATTGACCATTATATCATGAAAATATGTTACGCCTAATGCCGAAATAGTATAATACTCCACATTGGACCATTATAACATCAAAATACGTTACGCGCCTAATGTCGAAATGATATAATACACTACTATTAACCATTATAACATGAAACTACGTTACGCCTAATGCCAAAATGATATGATGGACTACTATAACCCATTATGACATGAAAATACGTTACACCGAATGACGAAATGGTATAATGGATTACTATAGACCATTATAACATGAAAATACGTTATGCCTAATGGTGAAATGATATAATTGACTAATATGGACCATTATAACATGAAAATACGTTACGCCTAATGGTGAAATGATATAATTGACTAATATGAACCATTATAACATGAAAATACGTTACATTTAATGGTAAAAATGGTATAATGGACTACTTTGGACCATTATAGCATGAAAATACGCTATGACTAATGCCGAAATGATATAATACACTACTATTGGCCAAACACGAAAATGCGTTACGCTTACTTGCGAAATGGTATAATACACTACTATTAACAATTATAACATAAAAATATGTTACACCTAATGTCGAAATAGTATAATGGACTATTTTATAGACCATTATACCATGAAAATACATTACGCCTAATGACGAAATAGTATAATGGACTACTATGGACCATTATAATATGAAAATACATTGCGCCTAATGGCGAAATTGTATAATACACTACTATGAACCATTATATTATGAAAATATGTTAACTGATATGGTTTATATATTGCTTATCAATAAACCAATTGATAAGCCAATTACACATACAAAAATCAGTTAACTGACATGGTTTATATATGGTTTATCAATAAACCAGTTGATAAACCATACAGATATAAACCGGTTTCATACTAGTTTCATTTTGCAAATTTCATACTATTCATGGTTTATCAATAAACCAATTGATAAACCAGTTCAATAAATCAGTTTCATTAAGTACATTGGTAACCTGTTAGTTACACATACAAAAAGCAGTTAAGTGACATGGTTCATATTTTGTTTATCAATAAACCAATTGATAAACCACACAAACATAAACCAGTTTGCAAACCAGTTTAAATAAATATGAAATTGCACATCAATAACAATAAAGCTAAACTTAAATTAAATTGAAATATATCTGAACATAGAAATCTAAAAAATCTGAAATTACATATTAATAACACTAAAATCTGAAAATGTTTTTAAACATGTGATTGTCTATCGAAATAGCTAGGTTGTTTATCGAAATAAGTTTTTGATTTCGACACAAAAGTCGATCAGGCCCTACTTGTCCACATTTACGGCATCTTTGTCTTTTGCGAAACTCTCCGGTCGATAGAATTCTCGATGTTCTGTGACGTTCATCTCGTGGTCGGAATATAGGTGGCAAGATAGTCATTGCCTTAATTACATTTGACATGTCTCATTCCTCCTGATTAAGTGCTGGGAAAATGTTAGATAACTATGTCATTCTCCAAGATGATGTTGTATAGAATGATGAGCACAATGGGTACACCGAAAAATGTCTTTTGATGCAAACCGCAATGCGTGCTCACATGGTACATGGTTCAATTAAAACCTTTGGCATATGCAAGTATGTTTCTCAAAATCCACTGTAATGCTCATTACCGCTCTCACCACATATATTGACCGATTGATGGATTCAATAACCGTATACTTCTTGGTCATCTCTCATGTTTTGACTAGTTTTACTTCCATTACATGGGTTAAAACGGTTGTACACCCGTAAGCTAACTCACGCCTCTCACAAAACCATTTCTGCAACGTTTTCCTATTACTTTGAAACAAGGAAAGTAAGAGTCGTCGAGCTTCCTTGAACACCGAGTGAGAAACTCCACATTGTTTGAAGTCATGATATTAATGGTTTCTTTGCAATGTGACCTCGCCCAAGTTTCAAACTTTGTCTCACTAAGATATTTCCAACCATTCTCATCGGTTTTTTGAATTTGAGACATATGCATGTTGAACTCTTCTATGGTATATATATGCCTCACCGCCTCATAAAAATGGAGATCGTGTCGCCTTTACGGGTTACAACCCTTAAGTTTCCCTTTATATGATAAATACAGTGAGCATGATGTTCACCCCGATAAACATTTTGAATTGCATTAATAAGACTCCTATGTCTCGTTTGAATGATCACAGTGATTCATTATCACTTGTTATTTATTTCAACTTCATAAAAACCAAATCCATGATGCATCATTCTCGAATCGACAATAGCCCATACAATAGGATATATTTGCATATTGCCATCTTGACAAGTTGCAATAATCAATGTACCTCTATATCTTGTTGTTTAAAATGTTTCATCCACAATCACTACTTGACGATGCAGTGGATTACGAGAATGCAAGCCTCATACGCCAAAAAATAAGTACTTGAATCGTGTTCATTATCAAGTTCTAAAGAGTAGACTGTTGTGAAGGATTGACCAATTGAAAGTTGTGGGCATATGCGACCAACTTCTTGTAACTATCCTCGTGAACCCTCGAGTTGTGTTAGGTATCTTCTCTAGACCTCCTCATGTTTTGATAGTTTAGTGAAACTCCCAATGTTCTAGAAACTTTTCGCAATGATTTCCTTTGGTTGTAACACACGTCGCGTCCTCCAACCTTGGTAAAATATGTTTCCCAATGATACACGTTGTAACTTGCACATGATCAGCCATGCACATATTTTGGTGGCAACAATGTTCATGTGTATGTTTTTGAATTTCAAAATAATCACTTTCTGAGTACTTTGTTACAAACAAATACCATTTGTAATTATCATCAACGCAAACTAAAGTGTACATAGTATTGTTCAATTAACTCAAACTTGTGGTTGAATGCAAGCAAGTGCACAACATCTTGAAGCTCCTTCTTATTATTGGATACTTGTCCAACATTCAAATCAATCTCTTTCGGTATCACTCGCGACTGCATTCTGCAACCGAAGAAGTCAATAAATTATCTCTTGTGAACCGATTGTCTTCATCTCTGTCGTCTTGACTGAACCCATCAAAGATCTGCCTCATCGATGTAGTAAAATAATTAGGATTATTGGATAAAGGTTCATCTCTGTTCTCTTCATCTATATTCCCTTCATCTCTGTTCTCTTCACTGAACCCATCAAACTGTCTTGACTGTGTGGCAAATTCAGTAGGGTTATTGGAAAAAAAATCTTCATGTTCTATTTCTTCTTCTTCTCAATTGTTTTCATCTTCTCCATTAGTTTCCATGTCAAAACCAAACCCATTATTTTCTTCTTCGTTCGAGTCCAATTTTTCCATAATCAAACAGTTTACAAAAAGAGGAGATTGAACCCCTAGTTTGTTAAGGTTAAAGTATCATTCAAAATCTTCATTTGTAGTCATTAAGACATGAAATTTTAAAGCATTTTTCGTTGCTGTTGGAGTAAGAAATCTTATCTCTATGCCATCAACTTGGAAAATTGTTTGTACTTTAACATATAACTCTTCATATGTACTTTCATTATTAATAGCAAATTCTCTTGGATTTCGTTTGTCAATAAATTTCCACAAGCATCCGACGATATTGTCTTCAACAAAATGTCCGAAATAAATAATTGAGGGCCAAAAGCTGAAGTCATATTTGCAATATTGAACATAATAAATAAGTACATTCATATACTCAATGTATTCAAATGTTAAAGGAATAAATTACCTTAACAAACCATGTGCATTTAATCAACCATGTGTATTTTGCAACCATAAAAAAGAGATATTAATACATTAATGTCATTCTGCATGTGGTTTATTAATAAACCATGTCAGTGAATTGGTTTAGGAACTGGTTTATGCATGGTTTTTATTTTGTAAAATACACTAGGTTTATTATATTAATGAGTTTATTGATAAATCATGTCGTTGAGTTGGTTTAGAACCGGTTTATGGTAATACATTGTAATTGTATTGATAAACTAGTTTACAAACCGGTTCTCGTACATGTTATATGTGTGGTGTCGCACAAACTAGTTTTGGTTTTGGTACATGATATATATGTATGTTCTGAAATTACAGGATGTGTGTGTGTGTGTGTGTGTGGTTGTTATGAAATTACAAGATATGTGTGTTTTGAAAATGCAAACTACTTTTGGTACTGCTTTTGGTACATGATATCTCGCTTAATCAATCGATCAATTGGTTCATGTCGGTCAATTGGTTTATCAACCTGGTTTATTCATAAACCATCATGTCAATCAATTGGTTTATCAACTGGTTTGCTGATAAACCATTGATCAAACTTGGTTTAAGAATGATTTATTAATAAATCATGCCAGTCAACCATGTCAGTTAAGACATATAAGATTTTTATTTTGCAAAATGCACAACCATTAATAAACCATCTCAGTCAACTGTATCAATTGGTTTATTGATAAACCATGTCGATCCAAGCGGTTTATTGATAAACCATGTCTGCCACACTGTTTATTGATAAACCATTGATAAATCATGTCACCAACTAGGTATATGTGTACATGGTTGATTGATAAATCGATTGATTCATAAACCATGTCAAATTACACTTGGTTTATCAATGGTTTTTTTATTAAACCGGTACATTTTGCAAAAAAAGAAGTAGACATGTTTCCCTTAACAAACCAACTACATGCAAATGGACATGGTTAGTTGATATTATACATGATTTAGCAATGGTTTATTAATCAACCATGTGCAATTTTTTTTTTCTTTTTACAAATTGACAGTGTGGATTGATAAACCAGGTTATGTGCCAATGTATCGGTACCAAGTTCAAAATGCACATAATTGATGAAACAATTCACCATGTGCATTTTGCAAAAAAAAAAAAAAGAAAAACCAGTTTGCACATGGTCGACTAGGCGACCAAAGTGGTTGACTAGGCGACCACGTCGGCATCTTCGTCTTCTCGGTCTAAATTTGCAGAAAATTAAAATGGATTGAAATGAAGGTTTATGGAAACGAACATAAATAGTTAGCAAACGGTGGATCATGTATTTAACAAGGTCTTGAATTTAGGACTAAACTTTGGATTTCGAATGTAAAGCTTACAATACTGACACTAACGAACATCCACAATCAAGAAACTGGTTTGCACGGTTGAAGGGTATTGTACACAAATCACGTATTCAGCAAGGGATGTATCTACAATAGCCAACAGGTTTTCAATACAAAAAAAAGGTGTTGTAGACATTTCATTGGTTCGATGGCCATGAAAGATCATTTTTTTAAGTGAGGCTATAAATGACAAATCATCTTTGACTTGACCATTTGTGTAAATTCTCCATTATTAAATCTAGGTAAGGGCTCCTTACTTTCGAAAGATTCTAGCCCCAATGCTTAATGTATGCATTGTCTTCACTGTACTCTAAGGAGACAGAGAAGTGGAATTGGCTTGACTATCCCTCGCTTTCGTGAGATATAGTCTTGCCATTAATTTATTTTATCTCATGATGGGTTGAGGGAAAGCCAGAGTTGAGTGAAACACAGATAAGAGAGGAGTAGGGGAGGGTGCAAAGGAATGTGTGTGTGTGTGTAAGCATGCTATATGTAGATGTGAAGGTGGGAGAGGCGGAGGCAGGGTGGTGCCGACGATGGTGAGGCTATAACTGTGACCGCAAGGCGGAGCCGTCGTTGTGTTGTTGATCTGGAACTGGAAGCAGGATGGGGGAGAGAGACGCAGAGCTAATGGCGCCGCCGCAGTCGTTGGAGAATGGAGACGAAGATGACAAGGTGGAATGAAACTACAAAGTAGGAAGAGAGAGAACGAGAGAGCGAATGTTTGAGAATGAGTGATATTTTGAGTTTTGACTTTTGAAACCTAACCTAACCATATATAGAATATGAATGGGCCTGGGTCGCTAACTTATAAAAGGGTTTGAGAAAGTGTGGGCAACCCGTCCCTGCCCCGCCCCACACTGCTCAAGCTCGCAGCCAGTGCAAGTAAAGCCCGTGAACCCCACATCCAAACAGACCTTTACTCCAACCCGCCCCTCTTACGTGGTGGAACAGGCATGCTCGCGGGCTTTCGCCCAATTTGATAGCTCTAGTGTTAAGTGTTGAAATCGAGTACAAATTCTTCTTTAAAAAGAAAAAAAGTGTAAAACCTTGATATTTTTTTTATTTTATTTTTATAAATAAATCATTTTGATACTACCTTTATTACATTTGATCATATTATAGATGGTTGACTTTTGTAATATGATAGCACATTCATAATTTAATAATAAATAAATAAATAAATAAATAAATATATATATATATATATATATATATATATATATATACATAATTTAAAGTGAGACTCGCATAAGGTTGATATATACTCCCTCCGTCCCTAAATTATCGTCCTATTTGATTCGACGCATCAATTAAGAAAACATAATTGACTTGATTATTTATATTGGTTTAATGTGTAGTTTCTTTTAAATCTTATGTATATATGGCTCATAATTAAAGTTGGATGAAAAAATAAAGATAAAGTGGTAAAATTGATATTTTAAAAAGGTAAGTTAAAAGCGAATGATTATTTTAGGCCAGACGAAAAAAGAAAGGAAGATGATAATTTATGGGAAGGAGAGTCTACTTGATATTTATCCTACTTGGGCAGGTGGTTAACTTTTAGCTCATGAATGTGATTCATCACCCATGTTGTCGACTCAGCTTGCCTCGGGGCCGGCATTTGCTACAAATACAATCATAGTAGTTTTGTTAAAAAAAACTACCGAAACCCTAAATGTTACACTGAAAAATCTTAAATGTAACATCACTTAAGAGATTAAATTATCAAATTGTTCTCTTCTATTTTAAAAGAAAAAAATACTAAACTTTAAAATATATTTGTTTACCAAACTACCCTCATTCCATTAAAAAAAAACTCAATTAAAAAAAATTACGATCAAACACACGCATTCTGAAACATTGCGGAGGGCGCAAAGGCGCACGACCAAAGTCTTTGTTGACGACTCGATATCTAATGGATAACCCAGCGATGCCTACGGTGCCCCAAATCCACCGGCTACAAATTCTTTACCTCAATGGCGCTTGTTAGAAACTCCGACCATAAATCCATGTATCCTCCCCTAAAAGATCCCTCTTTCAATTGAAAGCACAAAGTAGATATTTCTTCTGATGTTTTCAATAATTCTCCTCCTCCTTGTGGATTATAAAAGCATGAATTGGAAGTTACTTTTAGCTTTTTCAAAAAAATCGCCACTTTTTTTAAAAAAAATTTAAAAAAATCGCCACTTTTTTTTAAAAAAAATTGAATAACATCGCTAGGTTTTAAAAAAAAAACGAAAAAAATCGCAAGGTTTTTTTTAAAAAGAATTAAAAAAATTGCCAAGTTGTTTAAAAAAAATTGAAAAATATCGCCAAGTTAAAAAAAATTTCAGTCACAAAAACACACCAGTTCGATACTTTCATTGTTTTCTTCTTTTGGTTTTTTCTTCTTCTTTAAGCATGGTTTTTAATATATATATATATATATATATATATATATATATATATATATATATATATATATATATATATTGAGTACAATGTAGTTAACAACTTAATGTAAAAGAAGAATTTGAGGAATCATCATGAGTGTTGTTATTCGGATCGGAATTCATTGAATAATTGTTGGAAATGAACAAGTTTAGGGTTTATGGTTAATTGTAACGAATGGTTTGGCATATATACTTTTATAGGAGGATAAATTATTATTAATTGTAACTCCTTTATATAAAAGAGTTAATTAGTAATTAGAGTTTAAAGTTAATTGTAAATCCTTTTTATAAAAGGATTAATTAGTAATTAAACTCTTAAGTAAATGTGGTATTTAGTGTTTTTTGTGTTGCATTTAGAGCCACTAAAAAACTACTAGGCTACTCACGAAAGATATACTTCCTCTGTTCAGGATATAGGGTAATCGTTTAAAAGTAAAAAAAATTAGGAAAATAATAATTTAAGTAGTTTATTAGTAATAAAATGGTACTTTCATGTATTAATTTTTGAAAGTGGATTTTTTTAAGTGAAATATCGCAAAATAAAATAATGAATTCTTTACTCGAAACGGATGGAGTATTATATAAATACTCTTAGTTGTCAATCTCAAGGTAATAGAGGGTTGTCGTTCATACAATAGTTAACCGAGTGTTTTGCAATAATTTTGTACGATGAATATTTGGTCATTAGTTTCGATTATTTTGAGGTAATAGAAACTATATGTAGTAGTGATTTTGTATCAGTTAAATCACATGATTATCCATATAATATCCATGTTTAATTCGTACTCTTTTTATTGAAACATGTTTATTGTTATCGGTAAGCATTTCGTATTGATTTGGCTTTAAAATTATTCCTGTTAATAATCAGTGTGTTTTCGTGAATTTTGGATATCTATTTGCATATGGGTTGATATTGATATCATATGGATTTGCTAATACGTGTCTAATTACATGGAAAATTATCTGTTTGGATATTTAATTACATGAAAATTATGTATATATGTGGCTTAGGCCTTGTCTGGTGCAGCGTTTTGAAAACGCAACTTTTTCTAAACACATTGTTTTTAAAACGCAACATTTCCAAAGCGTAATTTTTTTCTTGTAAATATGTTTGGAAAATTATTTCAAAACGCTATTTTTATAAACAAAATAGTTGTAAACGCTACACATTTTTAACACGCTCCAAATTGGAGCGTTTTAAAACGCTGCATTGAAACACTTTTAAAGAGAAAACGCTGTGTTTTTTACTAGCATTTTGGTCAAAACGCTCCACCAAACAAACACTTAATTGGTGTTTGGAATGACATTTGAGAAGGAAAAAAATAGTTGTTTGGAATTTCAGAAGTACAGGTTAACCCTCACAGTTTTTAGAATTTCGGAATGGCCCTTAAGAATTTTAAAGAAATGTTACTAACTTTAAATGGTCATATCTTATTCATTTTAAAATCAGAATTAAGTGATTCAAAAGTCTAAATTGATTATTTTTCCGAATACTTTTGAATGGACTTAGTTTCAGAATCAAATTGTGCGTGTAATTTGAATTATGATTGATTATTGCTGAAAGTAGTCATAATAATTGTGCTTAGTGTTCATTGCTGAAAACATGGTACTTAAAGTTTGTTCTTAAATCGTTTCACTTTGTTGTATGAAAGATTGAAGTGAGTTAGATGGTTGGATATTTGGATTGCCTCGAACTTAAGGTAGGGGTTCTTGTCAACCTAGTTATCATTCGATTTTTGTTATTCGAAACCTTTGATAATTGATATTGTTCTTAACAAGTTTGAATTTGAGTTTGTTATCGTCTATTCGTTCACGTCAATTGGAATCAATGATTCCTTTGTTTTGCTATTCTGTCATATACACTTTGAGTTGTTACTATGTTACGATAGCGTCACAAGCTGACTACTCCATCACCGGTTGTTGGTATTGTTATTGCGACTCTCGGTCAAAGTGACATCTACGGTGACACTTTGATATTTGAGTAATTTGGTTTGCAGGTATGGGCATTTGGTCGGTTCTAAGTGTTATGAAATTTGATTTGATATCATTGTTTATCGTTATTGTTCGTCAACTCTTCGATAGAGAGATATGATTGTTTGGTTTTGTTTCACAGTTTTTGTTATCAGTTATTGATAAAGTTACTTCGATATACCTTTGATACGCTGTCATATCCTTTAATATTGACAGGTTCCTTAATGGGCAATTTGTGTTCACCCTTTCTATTTTCTTCCTTACAGGTGATCGTTAGAGGGATTCTTGGTGTATGGCTTGGGTTTTACGGCTAGAAGTTGTGTAATGATGCATGAGTCAGCATACTTTTAGACATTGTATTTCTGTCTATTTGTATCGTATAGTGTGTAAAGTTTTTTTTGGAGATTTGTGAAAATTTGGGCTATCAACGGACTCTTTGGGTTTGTTTTATATTCAGAGGATATTTGTTCTGATGTACTCGTACTCAGTGATATATATATGGTAATTTGGTCTATTGTGGCAGAAACATTTTTCTTGGTTTGACTTTTGCTTTAGATTTGTTTTTTATTTTGTTCTTCATCTCTCATGAAACGTATAATCACGATCTCTGGGGCGTGACATGGTGTGCCATACACACCATGGGAAATCCTCAAACCTGTTTGGATTTTGTTTGATTTAAGTGAGATAGTAAATGAATTTGGGGAAGAAGGCTTGTTGTCCTTTTTCAAACCCTAGGGACTCATGCAGATTGTGATATAATTTAGGTTTGAGAAATCTTGGAGCAGGGCTATAACCACTCGACCTCGGCAACAATAAGGCTAGCTCGGCCTTGGTAACGATTGATCAAAGAGAGAACGAGGTATTCAGAGTGCGACAATTTTGGCAAAGCCCTACCACTCGCCGAAAACGATGATACACACAACCAATCACTCCCCTGACAGGGGCCTAGTCTGGTCACTTCCCTCACCTGACACGACATCAGAGAATTTATAATCAGCCGCAACATGTCCACAAATGGGAAAGTGTCACCTTACAGACCATTCAGGTATAAATATGAGATATTTTCTATAGTTATTGCTAAGCCAACACAGATATCCGAAAATAGATAAGAACATTCATCTAAAAACAATATTTATTCTCAAGAAACAAGTATCATCAATACGTTGCATTTTGCAACCCTTATCACCCGTAATCTCACTCTTACGCCGGAGGGTTTGAGTCGGGCCGTCCCCGACTCCTTAACGGTGTTCTTTATTTGTGTAGGGGAGCTCAATCGTATCCATCGTCATCTTCCACCACTCGCTATGTTGCCTACGTAGATAAAAGACAAGGTCACCACAGCTTTTGTGTGATCAAAATACATAAATTAATCATTTATTTTAGTAAACTTTTTGCATTTAGTCCCTTCAGATTTCCGCCCCTTTATATATACATATATTAGTGAACCTTCAAAAGTAATTTTTAAATTTTTGAAAGATACATCTAATTTAAACCTTTAGACATTTTCACATTACTTCTTTAACCAAAAATATTTTGACCTTTGTACCAACACAACAACTATGACATTGATCATTGTTGATGCCGAGGTATGTATAAAACTTCTATTATATATTCTGATTTTCCCTTTTATTAATTATCAAATCTAAAAATATAACTTCTATTGTTCTATTTGCAATAGATCTATATTTTTGTTGTGTAACCTTTGGATCCAAAACAAAACGGAAAAAAAATACTCGTGTGCTTAAAAAAATTATCATGTGTATTTTCAATGGATTTTAAAAGTAAGATGTAAAAATCATGTACTTTAAAACTACATAATTAATTAAAATATATCTAGAAATTAAAGATCTATACTTTTTTAGAAAAATAATAGTGAAGTAGCAGATTGTAATATTCAAAATAATTCAATTTTCATTTCTAAATATGTGTTGATCATTTTGCACTAGGAAATTTTTATTTAATTAATATTATAAAATAAAAGAAATCTTACAACTCTGGTGGATAGGAGGTAGTTGATGTTCAAAGATTCCATGAAAAGATCTCTTTGTTTCTGAGTGAGGGTGTCAGTGTGTGCGCAAAAGAGAGAGAGAGAGAGAGAGATGGAGGGATGGACTCTTTGGCATGCAAGATATTAGCACAAAAGTTAATATCATAATATGACATAAGGAAGCGAGATGAGGTGAGCTTTTTACATTACAATGATTTTTTTGATTTGAGTATTTGGGAAAATCAGTAAAAGTTCAAATACATAGTAGTGTCTTATAGGAGTTTTTAATGGACCATATTTTTTAAATTTGAGTTAAATCCGGGCAGTCCACTAGGCACAATTTTAAAACGCTTTAATCTCTTATATTTTTTTTAAATAAAAAAGACACTTTTGTGACGAAATACTACAATACCTAAATGAATCAAACACACGTCCAAAAAGACACGTCATGCATTACAATTTTAAAATCATGCATCGCGATGCACAAATCGTATGCAATGACAATTAACAAAAGTAAAGGTCAATTATTATCGCATGTAATGTGATGAAGATGAAAAGACAACCAATAAAACAACAAATATTGTGTATATGGAAAATTTTTAGAATCTATAATGTTTTTGTTTAAAAACTATACTTTTTTTTCTAATTAAGTAGTTTTCTATCATCTATTCTTTTGATTTTGCTATTTATTTTTCTTATGTATAGTTTAGTTGGAAAAAATATTTATTGTACGTTTAACGGATGAGTGCAAAAACTAGTTATTAATAGTATTAAATGTTAGGGTATTAGTGCATAATTAATGCTGGAGTTTGTCAAATCTTGCCATTTGATCCGGTGAGTAAACAAATATAGCCTTTGATCGTTGGTTTACTGATAAACCATTGGTCGACCACTGGTTGACCTGTTAACCACACTTGTCGACCAGTGATTTCGGATGTTGAGGGGTGCATTTTTACTAGTTTACTGATAAACCAGTGATGGTTTATCAGTGGTTTATCAATAAACCATACCATAAAAGAGTATTTTATTTAAAGTGAGACTACAAATGACCAAGTCATCTTTGACTTGGCCATTTGTGTAAATACCCTTAATTAATGAGACGTTGCCTTTGTTTTGACCCGGTCACCTTCCTAGGTAAAGAAAGAAAGAGAAAGTTAAAGATCGATGTTGCGAATAGTTATAATTAAGGTGGTTTCAGCTTTTAATTACCGTCAATAAACTAAAGGATGAATCGAGACTAAGAAGTACTAATCAAAACACCGATGGATATGATGTGGCAAAAATCTAGCTTGGGTTGTCCGATTAATGCGTAGGATATTTGGGCTTGATCTGCTTCCTTGAACCTGCTTAAAAACATGAAATCACCTTAGTGAGAGTGCATGTCTTGGCCTCACGAAACCACTTTGGTGTGAGAGTAAGTATCGTGTGAGAGTCAAAAAGCAATTTGACAGAGGTTTTAGGTTCAAGAAAGTGTGTGTACCTTGTTTATGGTTTATGGAGGGGTATTTATAGGCCCCCATGACCTAGAATCCTTGTGGGATTCGGTTTCCATAGATACCTAGCAAGTTTAGGAGGAAACTCCAAAATTTTAGGCGTGACAGGTGGCTGGCAGCAAGAATATAGGAGCAGATTAGGTAAGTGTCCTACTCGGATAAGGAAACCTTTGATTCGTCTTGGAGAGCAAGTTTCTGAGGTTCCCTGCTCGATGCTTGCCTAGGCGAGCAAGGCTCTCCCCGACTTTATGACGTAGATCTGATGATAACAAGTATGAATCCCAGGCATGGTCCCCCTGGTCAGGAAGGCAATGCCTATGCTCAACCAGGTTTAGACGGGAGTTACAATGTTTTCTGCTCGGCACCAAACTAGATATGTCTGCTAGGTTGGTAGGTCGCATGCTAATTATGAACGTGACTAGCACATGATGATCGCTCATGCTTTGTTCATGACCAGGTTTGGGCAGGGCACCTCAGTGGCCCCTAGCTCCTTGCCTGGCGAGTATTCATGCTCGGAGCGGGGAGTTCTCATGTTCGGTGTTGTTGTTCTTGTATCGGGCACCAACACTTACAAATTTTCTAAGTGGATCATGATCTGGCTGGAAGGTAAAGTGGTAGAAGATTTTGGAACCCAGGTGAAAGGCAGGCAGCTGGAGCGTGTTGGGGAAGCTTTGCCTTTGGAAAGTACTGGGGAGAGTAGGCGAAAAGGCGTGTGAGTCGTCAAGGAATGGTGTGACTTGATAGAGGCATGCTTTACAAAGCACCGCATTAAATGCACGCGTCTTTGGGGTGATGTTAGCCATCCTCGTAGGCACCGTTTGGGTGTCTCTTCCCTCCCAAAACTCCCAACAACATCCTATAAAAATCTCATCTTCCCTCATTTCTTTTTTACCGCTTTTAAGAGATTTTTAGAGAGAAAAACTACAACTTACTGTCGCTTCCTCAAGAGATTTCTAGATTCCGGTGCCCTTGCCTCTTGATTAAAATTGTTAACTTGTTCTCCGACCCTAAAGTCTTTCCTTGCTTCCATTTTGACAGAGCTTATGCAGAAGAAGGAACTTAACCCAATCTTGACAGTGAGTTTTCTTGCTCTTTTCTGGTTTTGTCCTTCATTTTTTGGGTTTCTGGGTTTCTCATTCATCTTCAAGCTATTTTTGGGTAGAATTCATAAGGTAGAATCAGACCATAGGTAGAGATCGAGGAAAATCACCAAAAGTGTCTTACGTGCTAGGCGAGCATGGCCCCTTGGTGTACCTAGACTTAGGGTTTTCCCCCTTTTTGAATTGTTTTTCACTTCGAGCAAAGTCTGACCTCTATTTCCTCAATCTCCATGTACATGTCTCACAAATAGTATTCGGACAATGAGAGAGAGGATTTCAGCTATGGCGAGCGAGAATGACCCATCAAGCAAAGGAAAAGACTCCTCTATTTGGAATGGAGTCTAATAGTGCCGCAGAAGTGCGGGTCGGGAAGCCGTTGTCGCGCATGTCCGTGTGTCCGTCATCACACTTACAGATTCTTCCAATGGGCATGTCCCATTTGATGGAGAGGTGGAGCAAGGCCATGTGCCTGCTTGGGGGCAAGGCCTAACACATTTGTTTGAGAAAGAGAAACCCATGTTTGAAGAGGGTGTTGACGAGGAAACTTTGCCATACCTCGAACAGGGGGTTGCTGTCAATGAGGCTGTTGATTCCTATGATTAGATTTGGTTGAGTCATCTTCTGATTCTATTGTACAAGAGGCTAAAAGGTCCGCATCGATTAGTGTGGCAACTGCCTTAGAATCACTTTGTTTAGAATAGTTTCTAAGTGTTAGTTCTTAGCGCCAAGAAGCTTCTACAAAGAACCCAGGACCAGCAGACTTTGAAGTCCTTTCAAATGAAAATCAAAATTGGCCAAAATCAAGAAACAATGACACGTGTACACCTATTTAGATATTTTCGAAAATATCTAGTCATTATGTCTTCACCGATTATTTTTCAAGAAGTCAACTCGCATGATGACAACAATCGAATCAACTCGAAATCAAGACCAAGACATTACCCGCTTTGGCTAAGAAGACTTTCCAAGCCGCAAAGCTCGCACTCAAACATTACTCGCTTAGTAATGTCTTCTCTCGCACACCGCATCTCTCGATGATGTGGTTGTTTTTCCCCAAAGCGCCGAATTGCATTCAATGCAAAGGAACGTTGACTGATTTATCTCTCGATTTTAACCCAACGGTCAAAAGATCTCTTCCCCGGTATATATTCAAGTGTTGAAGATCTGAAGAAATAACTCTTGCGCATTAAACTCTCAAGCTTCATCTTCATCACTCAAGCATTCAAGAGATCAAAGGACAAGGGCTAACACTTCACCAAACTTTCTGAAGCTGCAGATCTGCCATCTTAAATTCTTTCTCAGCTTCATTCTGTTTGTCTTTAAACTGTTCTTAATTTCTGCACGTGTGGAGAACAATTATTCATTGATTGTCTCTCTCACCTTTATACACTTGGTTAAAAATTCATTTTGTACACGATCCATTAGAGATCTAAGTCATAAACCTAGTGGATAAACAAGTGCACTTTTAAAATCCAAAGCTAACCACTTTGGTAGTGGATGTAGTACTATTCACAGTACGAACCACTTCAAATTCCTCGTGCGCTTAAACTCTTCTTATCTCTCACTTTAATTGATTGTGTTTAATCTGTTTCAGATTCTCATACGCCTTAACAAGACTCTTGATAATTTCGAATCTAATTTGTTTCCGCCGCCTAAGCACTTCTATTCAAACATTTCATAAATCCTTAGAAGTGTTCTTAAAAGAAAAAGTTTTATAAAAACATATCTAGGCTATTCAACCCCCCTTCTAGCCTAGATTGAGCCTACTTCGGGACCAACAATTGGTATCAGAGCTTAATTCTTTGAAAAATCATTTTTCCAAGATTAACCTCTTGAGAATAGATCCTATGGCTCACTATATGCTGCCTACTTCAAACACCCACGCCCAATATTGACGAAGGCCATTTCAAGTATGGAAAGACAAGGTTATGAGATATATGAATTCTATTGACAATCGGTTGTGGCAATGTGTTCTAACAGGTCCATATATTCCAATGAAGCCCAACCTACTTGCTGAAGTAGCCAGTGGTCCTCCGGAGATACCTAAATCTATGAACGAATGGACAGACGAAGAAAGGAGGCTTGTTGAACTCGACAAAGAAGGTTATTCATATTATATCCAAATTGCCGACACAAGCACATATCAACGCATCATTAGATGCAAACCGCCAAGGAATGTGGGAAGCCTTGTGGAATATCTTGAAGGAGATCTACCCACAAGGGACAAATGTAAAAGTACAACTATATTCAACAGCTCGACTCATTCTAAAAGATCCTAAGGAGACTCTACTGGCAAGCCTAACATGCATTTTGTGAGGTAGTAAATAGTTGTTACTCTTTAGAAAAGAATATAGTGTTAAAGAAGTGAATATGAGATTTTTAGCTTCTTTAGAAGTTTGTGGCATGTAAAAACCATCGCAATAAAAGAGTCCAAAGACTTGAACTCCATGCATCTCTAAGCTTGTATGCGAAGTTTAATGCCTATGAGCAAGAATTACTTCAAGCTCAAGAACAGACAAACATTTTAAACTTCCTTCCTTTTCTCGCTATCTCCCAGAAATTCCCTGCTCAAGAAAGCAAACCATCTACTTCTTCTTCAAACGAATGAAATTTTCTCTCGACGAGCAATTTGCTATGTTCGTTAAGAAGTTTCAAAAGTTCTCAAAATTTAACAAAAAGAAAGAAGCAAACCAATAGACTTTCGTAAAGACCGAAAACTCACACAATAATGAGTTAGTTTGCTACAATTGCAGAAACCCGGTCACTTTGCTTCTAAATGTCCTAAGCCTAAATATGAAGCCTATAAAAGGAGACCTTCTAAATCATTTTCTAAACATAGAGGTCTTCCGGCCGAGGACTTAGAAGAAAACCATGTAGCCACTTGGTTTGAAACCGATTCTCGACGAGGATGATAGTGATGACTCACCCGAGCAAGCACACATTTGTCTTGTTGCTCTAGAGTCACCTCCCACCTATGACTCGCATGCTGAAGTTAAGTACTCTCCCTTTCAAGCTAACATAGAACAATCTTCTCAAGAGCCTTCAAAAGAAGAAATCCTCAAGGATGCTCAAGACATGCTAGAGGAATTCAATGAATTTAGGAAGGCCTATGTTAAGTTAGCTAAAAGTCATGAGAAGTTGAATCGAGAAATCCATGCCGAAACCGAGTTAAAAACTCTCCATGGAATCCAACAGAAAGTATCAAGTTAAAAGAAGAGAACAAGTTTCTCAATGAAAAGGTTGCTTGTCTTATTGATCATGCCAAAGAGTTATCTCGCCGAGAAAGAAGAGTTGCAAAAACCATTAACTCATGGAATAACTCAACTAGCTTTGATCAAATTCTTGGAGATCGAAGCCCTCAACAGATAAATCTGGCTAGATTCTCTAATGAAATCTCTAGCGCAACCTCTCGAACAAGAAAATGAACATTTTATGCTGAATAGTAATATTCCTCGCACAATATCGTAAACCTAACAAGGGTAAAGAAGGAATTGGTTATACCGCTACTCCTTATAAATACCCTAAGGTTCAAATAATCAAACAAAGGAAGCTTTGAAAGCAAAGCAATCATCCGCCGGAGATAAATCATAAAGGAGGTGCAGATTACAATGCCTCTACCAAAGACTTCGTGAAAGCAAAGGTCGCCAAGCTGTGGCCTATGAAAAGCCCTCTCAAACCTATCGATTCATCAACAAGACTACAGATGGTGCCATCGCTACGCTGCATGTTGACACCAAGCTTAAAGGAAAATGCATGAGGCATCAAAGTCTACTACCAAGAAACATTCTTTTGCTAAAGCAAAGATCGGCCAGATATGCACTCAAGAAGCCTCATACGATGCCTCTAAGCCCGCCGCTAACAAGACTACCAACCCAAAAGTCAGCCGTTAAGAAAAGTGTTCAAAAACCTTCAAATATCCAAAGATAATCATGTAGACTTTGTAATTTTCATCACCGACATTTTGTAAATGCTTTGGCCACTTGGTCCATGAATGTCCGCCGAATCCATCATGAAGCCTCGCTGATCCCCTATTCCAAAAATCGCAAGTATGGGTTCCAAAAATACGCTAACCTCTTGGACCCATAAAGGAAAATAAAAGGGGACCATGATTTTCTTACCTCTACATCTCGTGTGTGCTTCATGGCTATCTCAAACTTAGAAAAGAAAGATGTGTGGTATCTAGATAGCGGCCGCCAAGACACATGACCGAGAATCCCGCCTTTCTCTAATATTTCAAATGTAAGGCCCTCCACTATCTTCTGAGACAATGCTAAAGGAAGAACAATTGGCTATGGATCCATCATTCGAGGAAATCTCTCCATTGAAAAGTCTCTCTTGTAGAAGGCTTGAAACATAATCTCCTCGAGTATTTTCACCCCGTGACAAAGGGCTTATATGTCAATTCTCCTCAAACATGTGATATCAAGGATCCAGCCTCTTGCTCAACCGAGTTACCGGTCATAGACAAGGGAATGTCTATGTAATAGATTTGAATGCCTACTACTACTAATTTATGTCTTGTGGCAAACTCGGTGGCAAACTCGCCAAGACTACCATTTGAACTTCAAATATCTAGCCAAGCTAAAAGACTCCAAAGAAGGTCTAGTCAAAGGATTGCCAAAGGTCTCGCCGAACATGATCGCTCGTGCAAAGCATGCCAACCTGAAAGCTTTCAAAAACGCCATTCAAAAGCAAACCAGACTCTCAACGACAAGACCTCTACAACCGCCGCACATGGATCTCTTTCGACCGCCACTACTATTAGTTATGGTGGTTTCAGATACACACTAGTAGTAGTGGATGACTATACAAGATACACTTGGACGTAGATGATGTCTTCTAAAGATCACACATACGATCTTCTTACAAAGACTATTCGTAAGATTGCAAACGCAAAAACTCGATGAAATCGCTGACGCTCGATCGACAATGGCACCGAAGTTCACCAACAATGGAATAGCAAAGTACCGTGATGATCACGTATTGGGCACAACTTCTCTCAGAAGAACTCCACAAAGAAAACGGCGTTGCCGAAAGGAAGAACGTAACACTTATCGAAGCCGCTAAAACTATGCTTGTCAAGCAAAGTTGCCCAAACACTCTCAAGCGTAAGCCGTCAATATACCGCTTTACTCAAAACGATCATTGATCAACAAATTTCACGGTAAAACACCCTATGAACTTTGGAGAGGTAAAACCCCAAACATTGATTTTTAAAATCTTCTAACAGAATGCTTTGTAGTCTACAATGGTAATGATTATAGAGGCAAATTTGATCATAAAGCCGATGAAGGTGTATTTTTGGGTTATGCCTTACACTCCAAAGCTTACAGGGTTTTCAACAAACGTTCATTAAAAATAGTTGAATCTGTTCATGTTTCATTTGATGAATTTGATTTATTAGAGCCACATGTGGCTCCAAATGTTGCTGATGACTTTGTTAATGTTGAGACAGGTACACCCCAACCATCGACCTCTAGTATACCTAATCCTTCACCAGCAACTCAATCAAACATTCCTGACCATCACTTCTTGACAAACGGGTCACCAGAAGACTTCAACCCTACTCAAGAAAATCCGATTCAAGAACCTTTTGTTTCTCAACCTGAAAATCCTATTCCTCAACTCACCTATGAGCCAAATTCTGAACACAACTCTCATCAAGACACAGCTGATCTTCCCTATAGCTCTCCTTCTGAACCTTGTCATGTAGAAACAAAGAAGAACTCATCATATTCCTCGCTGCCGCAAGAACATGCAAAGACCATCCGATCTCTCAAATCATTGGTGACATTCATGTTGGAGTACGGACCGTAAGATCTTCCAAAATGAATGTATGTTCTCAGGCCGCATTTGTCTCAGAAGAAGAGCCAAAGAAGGTCGAAGAAGCTCTTCAAGATCCAAGTTGGCTGGAAGCCATGCAAGAAGAACTTCAACAATTTGAACGATGTCAAGTATGGAAGCTAGTTCCAAAGCCTCCAAAGCCCGCCGATCATACGGCCATTGGCACAAAATGGGTGTTCGTAAACAAGAAGGATGAGGATGGAAACATAGTGAGGAACAAAGCAAGACTTGTTGCACAGGGATATCGCCAAGAAGAAGGAATCGACTATGATGAAACATTCGCTCCTGTAGCAAGATTGGAAGCTATCAGAATTTTCTTAGCCTACGCTACATACAAAGACTTTCAGGCTGCACTCAAATGGATGTCAAGAGCTGCTCCTTAATGGTGATCTTCAAGAAACAGTTTACGTTGCTCAACCTCCAGGCTTTGTAGAAAAAGGAAAAGAAACTCATGTTTACAAGCTTAAGAAGGCTCTCTATGGTCTTAAGCAAGCTCCTCGAGCCTGGTATGAAACCCTTTCTAAGTTTCTGGTTGAACAAGGATTCGTGCGAGGCAAGATTGACACCACTCTCTTCATTCTCAAGCACAAAGGACATTCTCTGCTGGTACAGATCTACGTTGATGATATCATTTTCTCGATCCACAAATGAGAAGTTATGTAAGCGATTTGAAACGCTTATGACCGGCAAGTTTCAAATGAGTATGATGGGCGAACTCACATTCTTCTTGGGTCTTCAAATTCAACAAATTCAACAAAGGGATATTCATCAGTCAATCCAAGTATGCTAAAGATCTGGTCAAGAAATTTGGATTGGAAACAGCAAACACATTTGATACTCCAATGGCTGCTAGATGCAAACTTACAAAGGACTTACAAGGAAAGAAAGTTGATATCACCCACTATAGGGGGATAATTGGTTCTCTACTCTACCTCACCGCCAGCAGACCCGACATAGTATATGCTGTTGGGGTGTGTGCTAGATTTCAAGCAGACCCTCGTGAGTCACATCTTCTTGCAGCCAAAAGAATCATCAACACGATCGATACCACCAACTTAGGTATCCGTATCCAAGAGAATCATCTTTCAACTTGGTTGATACTCGACGCAGACTATGCCGGCCGCCAAATTGACGTAAAAGCACTAGTGGAACTTGTCAATTTCTAGAGACGCACTGCCTCTTGGGCTAGCAAGAAACAAGCATCCGCCTCAAATTCCACCACGTAAGTAATACATAGCCGCGGTAGCCGCCGCCAACTACTATGGATCAAACAACAGTTAGTAGACTACGACATCAAAGTAGCAGACTGCCCAATCATGTGTGATAACACCTCAGCAATCTCTATCACCTACAATCCCGTGATGCACTCCAAGACAAAGCATATCGATGTTCGATATCACTTTCTAAGGGACAATGTAGAAAAGAGAAACATTAGTATGAAGTATATTTCAACTGACCATCAACTAGCAGACATCTTCACCAAAGCTCTGGAAGCAGACAGGTTTGCTTATCTAAGGGGAGAGCTTGGTATGCTTGACCCGACTGCTTAAATTTTATCTAAAATTAATTTTTAAAATAATGCTTCTTTATTTTAAGCAGATTTGAAAATTTATTTTAAGCAGACTTGAAAATTTATTTTAAGCAGACTTGAAAATTTATTTTGAGCAGACTTATTACTTTCAAATATTTTAAATCAAGAATTTCTAAAGTCACTAAAAGAAAAATGAGTTTTCTAAACTATAATTTTGAGAGGGAGGCTTATGCAAATTATGAGGGACCGCTTTGAAATTGGTTGAGTGAATATTTGAAAAGGCCCTTTTCTTTCCTAAAAGCCGCCATTCATTAAGTCTTGTCATCAAAAGGCGCTCGACTTAATGTCGTTTCACAAGTCTCTATGACTGATGGCACGCCCCTTTATAAACCCTCAACCGCCAAAAAGTTCTTTTACCAAAACTGTCTCTTTCTATTCTCTCTCTCTCTCTAAAGTTTCTTCTCTCTAAAAATTTTCTACTTCCTTCGCCCTGTTCGATAGTTGATTCTGCAGATTCACGACATTTACTTCTTCTCCTTCTGCAAATCTTCGAAAATGGTAAGAAATCTCGAACCCTAACTTCGTAATCTCAGTACGAGTTAAGTATGCTATCTCATCTAAAATTACGCCATTATTGACTGTTCATGTAACTGTTAGCTGCATAAATGTTAAATCTTCAAATTCTTGCTGTTCATTTCTGATAATACCCTCTTATAAATGTTCTTGAACTGTCGATTTCAGCATTTTAAGTTATATTTTGACCATATATAGCATTCCATGAGTTGTCCAGATTTTTTAGGGCTTAAAGCTTCGCTTTTGAAATCTCAAGTTCTTGCCCTAATTTCTTGTTCTGTAATTTCTTAGGCTGGCACTTCTTCAACTTCTGCCATTCCTACACAAACCACTCACATCGACTCTGACATTCCAAAATTGCCCCCAACTATGTATCATCCGGGGATGTGTATTGACGAACCTTCTGTTCGTGCTTATGCTGCTGGGGTCAAGATAGTAGACGACCTGAACCAGTCCGGCATTCTGCCACTGTTCATGTTGGAGGATGGAGACTTCACTATCTCCGGGTCAAGAATTCTATCGAAGGCTACCAATGATTCAAGGTTATCCATCACACCGTGGTCGAATCGCTACTATCACTATCATCGCCTCAATCGCCAAGATTATTGGCGTGGAGTTCGATGGTCCAACTTCACTCACAGATGCTGAAAAGACCACTGCCTGGTCATATATGCGTGGTGAGAACACACCAAGAGAGGCTGCTGCAAAGATGAAGCGGACTTTGTTTGAGGATGATGTCTACTTCATCAGCCACTTATTTGACAAGAGTCTAATCTTCAAAAACGGCACCCATGATATAATGACCTCCGACCAGCTAGAGTACACCTCTGCTGTCCTTCTCAACATCAGACTCAACTGGGCTCAGATCCTCTTTGAGCTGCTGTGTGATGCCGTGGAAGCGGTAAAGGCTTCGCTAAAGCGTGTTGCCTTTCGTCGACTTATCAACGCTCTTCTTCGATCAAACACAAAACTTCACACTCATATTTTCAACTTTGAAAAGAAGAAGGTTCAGAAATCGATCCAGTTCACTAGCACATTCATCATCAACTATCAGAAGCTGAAGAACGAGAAACGCGTTCAGCAGGGTCTTCACCCTCTCGTCATTATCCATGCTCTGAATCCCCCACCTCTCAAAGTCATCAGATCAATCCCGAGACAACAAGTGATTCATTCATGGCTGCAACCGAGCAAGAAGTTTCTAAAGAAGCCGCCGCCAAGGTCGCTTCAAAGATCGCCGCCTCGGCCCCCCTTCAAAGAAAAGAACCTCATCTCGCCGCAGAGGAGCCGGCCCCCAAAAAGAGGAAAGTTGCTTCTTCCTCAAGCACTGCTGCTACTCATCCCGCTGTCCTCCATCTAGAAAGAAAGAAGGCCGCTGCTTCATCCGCTCCTACTTCAATACCCGCCGGCCGCCGAACTGCATCGAAGAGGCCGCCCCTTCGCCCCCGCAAACGAAAAACCAAACGCACCGAGCCTCTCGAACCATTCATTCCCTTCATCCCACCTTCCTCTCCAATATCTTCTTCCTCCCTCCACTCACTTCTTCAATGTACTCGGCCGTCCGTTGGGGAGGAGCCTCGCCGCCACACCCCTTCTTCATTCATTCCTCTTCAACCCCTCGCCGTTGCTGAGGAGGAGCATTCTTCCCCGCTCCCAAGCCAAAGAAACTCGACTGTGAAGAAGTCCTGTGGATCTATCACCTCTCCACCTCAAGACTCTATCCCTTCTCCACCCCATTCACTCCGAACCCATCTCCACCATTCTTCCGTACACCTCTTTAGCCATTATATCCCTTCTACAAGCCAAAGAGCCTCTGAAGAACCAGCCAGACTTTGAAGTCCGCTCAAATACGAAAATCAAATTGGCCAAGATCAAGAAACAATGACACGGTACACCTATTCAGATATTTTCTAAAAATATCCGGGTCATCCTTGCTGCCTTCACCGATTATTTTTCAAGAAGTCAACTCGCATAATGACAACCGCCCTGACCTCGACCAATCCCCAAAATCAAGACCGAAGACATTACCTGCTTTGGCTAAGAAGACTTTCCAAGCCGCAAAGCTCAGACTCAAACATTACTGCTTAGTAATGTCTTCTCTCGCACACCGCATCTCCGATGATCTGTGGGTCAGCTTTTCCCCATGCGCCGAATTGCATTCAATGCAAAGCGAACGTTGACTGATTTATCTCTCGATTTTAACCCAACGGCCAAAAGATCTCTTCCCTGGTATATATTCAAGTGTTGAAGATCTGAAGAAATAACTCTTGCGCATTAAACTCTCAAGCTTCATATTCATCACTCAAGCATTCAAGAGATCAAAGGACAAGGGCTAACACTTGACCAAACTTTCTGAAGCTGCAGATCTGCCATCTTAAATTCTTTCTCAGCTTCATTCTGTTTGTCTTTAAACTGTTCTTAATTTCTGCACGTGTGGAGAACAATTATTCATTGATTGTCTCTCTCACCTTTATACACTTGGTTAAAAATTCATTTTGTACACGATCCATTAGAGATCTAAGTCATAAACCTAGTGGATAAACAAGTGCACTTTTAAAATCCAAAGCTAACCACTTTGTAGTGGATGTAGTACTATTCACGCATGCGAACCACTTCAAATTGCGTGCGTTTAAACTCTTCTTATCTCTCACTTTAATTGATTGTGTTTAATCTGTTTCCAGATTCTCACGCCTTTAACAAAGACTCTTGATAATTTCAGAATCTAATTTGTTTCCGCTGCCTAAGCACTTCTATTCAAACATTTCATAAATCCTTTAGAAGTGTTCTTAAAAGAAAAAGTTTTATAAAAACATATCTAGGCTATTCAACCCCCCCCTTCTAGCCTAGATTGAGCCTACTTCGGGACCAACAATTTGTATAGTTGTGATTAGAATATTTTATTTTAGGAAGATTGTAACTAATTGGAACTTACCTTAGTTAGAAAATTAGCTTAGTAAATGTCCTTGATTTCAGGATCCTAATTGATCCTAATTCCCTGTATAAATATAGATACTCTAAACTTCAATAAACAAGAGAAAAAGTTCAAGTTCTCTTTTATTTGTACATGGTATCAGAGCCATAGTAACTCATTCCACAAAATCTTTCTTTCTTGGCCTTCATCGCCAAAATATTTCTGCTTTCAGCCTTCATTGTTGTCTTTAATCACCAAAATTAATTATGTTTTTAGTCTTCATTACTGAATAACCCCAAATGACTCAAAACACTATGCCTAAGTTGTCTTCCTCTCAAGTGATTGAAGAGGAATCCCAGGTCAAAAGTTATCACGAACTCCAAACTATCCTGCCAGCATATAGGCTGAATGGAAGGAACTACCTTAAATGGTCTCAATTAGTCCGAACCACTCTGAAAGGGAAAGGGAAACTTGCTCACATGTTAGGAAAACGTCCAAAGTCCAGAGAAAATGGCTTTGAGGCGTGGGAAAAAGCTGACTCCATGATCATGGACATCAGTGAAACATGTATGTTTTTACCCAGTGTAAAGGACATCTGGGACATGCTGTATGAGACTTATTCAAAGATAAATGATGCAACTCTCATTTATGAAATAAAGACAACAACATCATCAACCAAACAAGGGAGCAGATATATGCAAACTTCATGAAGAATCAGTGGCAGGAGTTGGATTATTACAGGGCATTAAACCTGAAATGCAGTGGTTGTGTAGTAGAAGTTAAAAGGTTTGTGGAGCATGATCGAGTTTATGACTTCCTTGTAGGACTGAACCATGAGTTTGATCAAGCAAGGTCCAGATCCTAGGAAAAACTGACGTTCCATCACTTAACGAGGCTATTTCAGCCGTCAGGGGTGAAGAGAGTCGAAGAGGAGTCATGTTGGATAGGGTTCAACCGGATGGGTCAGCCCTATTCATCAGAAAATCCATATTCACCAGGAAAAACAACCTCCAGATGAATAAGAATTCTGAAGGGGCAAAGCAAGTAACCTTAAACAAAGATGACATGTGGTGTACCTTCTGTAAGAAACCGAGGCATATGAAGGAAACTTGTTGGAAGCTGCATGGCAAGCCTCCTAGCAAGGAGTGGGGACCTAAGGGGGTGCAACAAAAACCCTAGGCATATGTGGCTGTCCACGAAGAAGCAAACCCATTTAATGCAGCTGAGATCAACATGTTGAAGAAACTTCTCTAGAATTCAGAAGCAGGCAAGTCAGGAACTGAGGAGAAAACTGAAGGAAGTTGCTCATTAACACCATCTGGTAAGCCCCCACACTCTTTTGGATTTAATGCTTCTGGTAAATTTATGGAGAATTTTTGAATCCTAGATTCAGGAGCCATCAACCATATGATCTGTAATCCTAAAAGCTGCATTACTTATACACTATGCCCAAGCAATAGAAAGATAGCTGTAGCTAATGGAACCTCTACCACTGTAGCCGGGGTTGGGGATATATATCCAGATTACCCATCTCTGATGCTTAAAAATGTTTTGCATGTTCCTAAGCTATCCACCAATTTAATCTCAGTTTAAAACCTTGCCAATGACATGGCCTGCATAGTCACCTTTTATCCTTCTTATTGTGAATTTTAGGACCAGAAATCAGGGAGGAAGATTGGGCTTGCTAAGGAAGAAGGATGACTCTATTACTTGCACACATTTGAAAAGCCTTCTCCAACCAAATCCATCTCTTTTCTATCCTCTTCAAATAAAGATGCAATACGGTTACATCATCAATGTTTACGTCATGTGTCTTTTAGTATCTTAAGATTGGTATTCCCAGCCTTGTTTCAAGGATTGGATATTAAGTCTTTTCATTGTGATGTTTGTGAGTATGTCAAGCATACTCGTGTTTCCTTTCCACTTATAAATAAAGGAGTTTCTTCTCCATTTTATCTTGTTCATAGTGATATTTGGGGACCTTCAATAGTTTCAAATATATTTGGTGCCAGATGGTTTGTAACATTTATTGATGATTTCACTAGAGTCTCATGGGTATACTTGCTAAAAACCAAGTCTAAAGTCAGCCTAGTATTCCAAGTCTTCCATGAAATGGTGAAAAATCAATTTGGCACAAAAATTAAGAACATACGAAGTGATAATACTAAAGATTACTTTAATCAATTTCTCACACCATATTTTCAAAAAGAAAGAATTATACACGAGTCCTCTTGTGTCTCTACTCCCTAACAAAACGGAGCGACAAAAAGGAAAAATAGACCTTTTTAGAAACCACTAGAGCCTTGTTGTTCCAAAACAATGTACCAAAAACATATTGCGTGACGTTGTGCTTACCTCAACTTATGTCATTAACAGATTGCCTTCTAAAGTTCTTGGGTCTAAAAGTCCTCTAGATCTTTTGACTCAGTTTCATCTAGATATCAGACATACATTCACCTTACATCCCAGAGTTTTTGGTTGTACCTTATTTGTTCATATTCATGACCATCAGAGGGGGAAGCTCGATCCTAGAGTTGTCAAATGTGTGTTTATAGGATATTCATCCACTCAAAAGGGTTACAAATGCTTTCACCCACCTACAAGGAAATACTACACCTCAGCAGATGTAACCTTTGTTGAAGAAGAATTCCTACTTCATATATCCTAGAACACAGAAAGAGACACCTGAGAGTCTTCCCTTTGAGCCCTTATGATTTGAACCTCAAATTCCAAAGGCAAAACACAACTTTAGGCCACTGTACTTTTTAAAAAATTGCAATTAGGCCACTGAGATGTCAAAATTTTCAGGTTGGCCACTGTACTTGACTTATCTTGCACGTTAACCCCTTTTTTAGATGAACGTTAAGTTTGACCATTAACTAATGTTAAATACCTATTTTACCCTCGTCGTCTTCATCTTAGATTTAATCTTAGCACTTACACAATTGGATCAAATGGGAGATAAGGTTTCGATGGAAGGAGAAATTGGTGATGAAGATGATGGTTTTGAGAGAGGTTTCTTTGATCGAACCTAGAAAAATTGAAAAATCTATAGAAAAAAATTTAATCCAAAATCGAACCTAGCAAAATTTCCCACAAGATCGAAGGATTGAAATTCAAAGGCAGAGACACATATCAAACCCAGATATGAAAAGAAAATCCATGGCAAACCCAGATCAAAAAATCAAACGCAGATTTGAAACAAAAATCAAACCCAAATATGCCAAAAATGAAACCCTTCACACATTACCCCAAGGGTTGGCTAGAGCGGAGACGATGGTGATGACCGGAGATGAGCTTAAAGAGTTGCTGTGATGGAGACGGGGATGAAGCTGGAGAAGATTGGAGGAGGCCGGAGATTGGGTTGTTTTACTAGATCTGGCTGGAAGCGAAGAAGGAAGAGAGGGATGAAGCTAGGGCGGCAGAGTGGATCTGAGTTTCAAAACCCATATCTAGGTTACTTGGTCTCATTCTGTAGTTGCTCTGTATTTGGCTGGAGTAAGCAGAGGCGAAAGGGGGAGAGAGAGAGAGAGGACGAAGCTGATGTCACTGTATTGCTGTTGTAGGAGTAACTCCAAGCCTTGCATTCTTCACTGAATTTGTGCAATATACCTGCAACAGTGGAACACGCCACCTGCATTCTCTCTCTCTCTAGAGACATACAACAATGGCATCACCGACAACTAGGGTTACCTTTCGCGTGATACTAGCTATATTGGTAATTCTCGTCGTTTTTTACGTTGGCCGACCTCTTTATTGGAAACTCTCTGCCACTATACACGATATCCGTCACGACAAACAAACCGACTTCGGAGGTTTCTTTTTCACCCCTCCTTCTACATTTACGTAACATTCATATTTATGCAATTCGATTCGAGATCTGACTTCAATTTTTTTATTTGCTTTGATTCAGGTATTTCGTAGATTGTTTAGGAAGCTCAGAAATTTGTCGGATGGTTCCACGATGAGTCTGATTCAGGTGTTCTCGAATCCAAACATACTGCAAGAAGGATGTTTCGTCAGGTTTTGTGAACACTTTTGTTGTTCATTTCGAGTCCTGGTTCATCATTATGCATTACAACAGGAAGTAGCCTTTTATTTTTCTTGGTACGTGAAAAAGATGAAGATGAGGGTAAAATAGGTATTTAACCTTAGTTAACGGTCAAACTTAACGTTCATCCAAAAAGGGGTTAACGTGTAAGATAAGTCCGGTACGGTGGCTATCCCGAAAATTTTGATGTCTTAGTGGCCTAATTGCAATTTTTTGAAAAGTACAGTGGCCCAAATATGTGTTTTGCCAATTCCAAATTCCAAATCCTCTAATTCTATTCCACTTGAAACCCTGGGTGGGGAAGATGAAAGACCAGAAAAATCTCTCGATAAATTTAGGTTTGATCAGGTGTATCAGCAAGATCAATCGGGCTTCCTAAATTCTAGAAATGACAATTTTGAGCTGCCACTATCTGAAAATGGATCCCCAGAATCTGAAAAATAGAATTCTGAGCTACCACAATCTGAAAATGGATCCATAGATAATTCTTCACCTACTCACAACACCTCTAAAAAATGGCCTTCCTATAGCTTTAAGGAAAGGAAATCGTGAGTGCACATAAAAGCCCATATATCCTTTTGTCTAATTGTGTGTCACTCTAGAAATTCTCACAAAATCACAGGATATTTCTCTCCAATTTACAACTAGTTCTGATTCCCCAGAATTTGTCAGAAGCATTATCTAAGGAAGAATGAAGGCAAGCTATGAAAGTGGAAATGGATGCATTGGAAAAGAATCATACATGGGACTTGGTGGATATACCCAATGGTAAGAAAATTGTACGGTGTAAATAAGTCTTCACAGTCAAGTTCAAAGCAAATGGAACATTAGAAAGATACAAGGCCTGCTTAGCAGCAAAAGGATATACACAAACCTATGGGGTAGATTACCACGAGACATTTTCCCCTGTTGCAAAGATGAACATGGTTAGAATCCTAATTTCTCTTGTAGTCCAGTTTGACTGGGAGTTAGAATAGATTGATGTGAAGAATGCATTTCTCCATGGAGAATTAAAGGAGGAGATTTATATGAACATTCCTCCTGGGTATCATTGTAGTGAAGAAGGTAAAATCTATAGGTTAAGGAAAACATTATATGGTCTAAAACAATCACCCCGTGCCTGGTTTGGAAGACTGACCGGTGTCATGAAGAATACTTGATATTAGCAGAGCCAAGGAGACCATACATTGTTTATTAAACATACAGATTCTGGAGGAGTTATAGCACTATTGGTCTATGTAGATGACATCATAGTAACATGGAATGATGAAAAGGAAAGAAGGGACTTGAAGAAAAGGTTAATTGAAGAATTTGACATCAAAGAACTTGGGAGACTAAAGTACTTTCTTGGCATTGAGGTGGCTCGGTCTAAAAGTGGTATTTTTCTTTCATAACAGAAGTATATCACTGATCTACTGAAGGAAATGGGGATGGGAGCTAGTAAACCAGCTACTACACCAATAGAACAGAACCACATGTTAGGAGAAACAAGTGGAAGTAGTGAGGTAGACAAAGAAATGTATCAAAGACTCGTTGGAAGTTTGATCTATCTCGCACAGACTAGACCAGACTTGGCCTACCCAGTAAGTTTAGTTAGTCACTTTATGCATGATCCCAGGGAAGTTCATCTACAGGCTGTTTATCGGATTCTCCACTACTTGAAGGCTCATATAGGGAGAGGATTGATGTTTACAAAAACACAAAATCCAAAATTATACATTTGTGTGTACACAGATGCGGATTTTACTGGTTCCCAAGTCGACATAAAATCTACCGTAGGGTATTGTACGTTCTTAAGAGGAAATCTAGTCACTTGGAGGAGTAAGAAGCAAAGTGTGGTGGCAAGATCAAGTGCTGAAGCTGAATTCATGGCAATGGATGATTGAGTGTGTGAATCACTATGGAAAAAGGTGATCCTACATGACCTAAAGATCAAGTGGAAAATGCCAATGAAATTGTTTTGTGACAATAAATCAGCAATAAACATTGCTCATAATCCAGTACAACATGACCAGACAAAGCACGTTGAGATAGACAGACACTTTATCAAGGAGAAGCTGGATGAAGGACTAATCTGTGTCCCATATATGCCTACATAGTTGCAGTTGGCAGATGTGTTAACAAAGGGGCTTGGCGGCTCGGAATACAAAATTTGTATTCACTAGCTTGAGGGGGAGTGTTGGAAATTTGAATGAGAAACTATTTCTGTATAATTGATTTTATTTTATCTGCTATGATTAGAATATTTTATTTTAGGAAGGTTGTAACTGATTGGAACTTGCCTTAGTTAGAAAATTAGCTTAGTAAATGTCCTTGATTTCAGGATCCTAATTGATCCTAATTGCCTACATAAATATAGGCACTCTAAACTTCAATAGACAAGAGAAAAAAATTCAAGTTCTCTTTTATTTGTACAATTTATGTAAATGATGTGTAGTGCTTGTTGTAACTACTTTCTAAATGTTGTTCTCATTGTGATGCAAGGGACAATTGGCATATTGTAATGGGTGTTTTGTAAGTAATTCTCGTCCAATATATGGATACAATGTTCAATTACTGAATTTCTCTACCTAAGTCAACGTAACGGGGTTTAGCAATAGTTTTACACTTAGCAGTTTGTTATGGCAATCAGGGTTCTACACAGATGTTTATGGGAAGATCGAAGAAGCATGGTATGCTAAAGTGTTAATGCTAGCACCTCTTGGAAAAGAGGATAAGATTGGGAGTGAGTAACCAAATTGTTTTTAATATGCTTGGTGCAAGTCAAAGTCTCTCTGCAGCAGCAGGTAAGGCGCAGTGAGAACAAGTCAGCTCTTTTTTGGTATGCATTTTGGTACATAGTGTATTGGGGGTTATAGGGGTTTCTCACGCCAAACATCTTTGTGTACGTATGTATTCTTTCAAGACCCCTACCTCCACATACGCCATGGACATCCATGGACCATTAATACCACGATCCTTCCAAACTATTGATTGCTTTACTTTCCGTACGGAGCAAAGGGCCTATTTGGTACATCTCATGCAGTGTAGCTGCTTGATCCTAGGTGGATTTTGGGTACGTCGGCAGCCTACAAAATTGTGAGTGAGCTAGTAATCAGATTGTTTTTAATATGCTTGCTGCATATCGAAGTCCTCTCTAGAACAACAGCTAAGGCGCAATGAGCATTTTGGCCTAAGATAATGTAGCCGCAGGGGTGGTATATTTTTCTATTGTGTCTTCTTATTAAGTTCAGTGGAGAGGCAAAATATAACTTCTAAATTCAGATAGCCAATATAAATGTGTTTCTTATTCCTTATGAGCTCATGACATGGATTTCCTTGTTTTGTTTCCTTGATATGGAAAAGCAACATAAAGGTCAATGTATGAGATTCAAGAAACTTGAACTTTTTCAAATGACATTTTAATGGGTGTTTATGTCCTAACATAAACTAATTTGAAGGATTATTAATGAATGTAGTAGATAATCAATTAATATAGTGGAAATAGACTCTCTTTTATTTTAAACTAGTTTTATACCCGTGCGTTAAACGCACGGACATATATATTTTTCAATTAAATTATACTCAGTTAAATTATAATAAAAAATAAATAAAAACGAAAAACAAAGCTAAAAGAAGAGATTATTTCAATGAATAGTCAAATATCATCATTTGATTCATTTGATTAAAAAATATTATGAAAATAAAGAAATATACGTGTCAATTGATTAACAATAATAAAATAAATAAATTGGAATAACTACAATTTATGAAAAATAAATAAATAATTAAAATGAAAATACAAAAAATGTGTATCGCGTTGTATTGATTTTCGATGGCGTATCGATTTGGATTCGCGATGCATCAATTTAGAATCACGATGCATCGCTATGAATTGAAATAGACCGTTTGAACACGAGACATCGATTTAAAATCGCAATGCGCTGCTATGAAATGAGAATGACAATTACAGAATTTTGAATCATGCATGACAATGTATGAGCTGATGCTTATCGCAAGCGTGTCCGATTCATTAAAGGTATACTTGTTCTTTCACATCAAAAATATTTTTCGAGTTAAAAAGCATAGTGGGCCAGTGGTTGAATATCGTCAAAAAGCCCGACTCAATTTTCACCCTATCCTATTCAAACATTTAAAAACTAAAAATATAAATGGGTACGACGTGTTCATAACCCGGCACATATTAATTGAATGACAAAATTTATTCTAAACAAATTTAATTGACGATGAGTGATTGAAAATTAACTCAAATAATTTTATTTGTCTTGATTTAAGCTTTGTTTATAACTCATTTCAATATCAATAATCAATAACAACTAAAAAGACAAATTTAATCTTTTGGCTTTGTTACTCCGCCACACTCACGAAAAATAAAACGACATCGTTTTAGAGTATATATATATATATATATATATATATATATATATATACACACACATATATACATATATAATATTAAAAACTCTTGTCTTGGGGCTCGCTACCTCTTGTCATGATATCTATTCCAGATTTCCAGCAACTTTGCCCTCTCATCGAAGAAAAAACAAACTATTAACCCAACTTATGAAACCAACTCATATTTTAGTTTTTTTTCTTCACTCCCTTTACTCATTATCCCTCTCCCCATTCTCTATCCTCGAAAATATAGAACTCTATGAAGGGGGATCATCAAGATAGCTTTCCAAGTGAGAATACTTTGGCACTCTACAATTTGATGTAAATCCGAATACTTTTCGAACACAGCAATGGTCGGTTCATTTTTTCTTTAAAAGAGAGGTAACTTTGCACTGGTGAAACATTTCCTCTTTGTTAGTGGAAAAAACATGTTGCAATATTGTTTATTTCATTTTGTTATTTAATATTATATAGTTCTTGTTACTTGAAGTATTTGCTAAGTTTTATTTATTTCAAATCGATATTTTTTTAGATCTGTCAGTCATTTATAATTAATCATGTGCATTCGTGTTTTAGACGAAGTTTTGATGTTTTTAAAATTTTGAATATGATGAAATGGACAATAAAATTTCAAAGCTATATATTTTTATTGGTCAGTCATATATTTAATATTAATAATTAGTATTTGTAATTTTGTTCATAATATTTCTTTTAAGAACTTTGATATGATGAAATAGACAAAAGAGTATTCTTGTATTTTATTTAGTTATAATAAGTTGTGAGTTTTTGTGATTTTGTTAAAAGTATTTGTTTTAATAATATTCAATCTGGTGAAGTAGACAAAAAAATTATTTATATATATATATATATATATATATATATATATATATATATATATATTCTGAGTTTATTTAGCAATAATGGAAAACTAACGGTTGTATACATAAAAGGTTGTGTTTGGATAACAAAACAATAAATGCAGTGTTCTAATTTCTAGGCTCTAGTTTCAAGGAGTTATAAATATTTAAATTTGTATTAATTAATTATAGGATTCATTAAATGTTTGTTATAAATAGGGGTTACTATTTTAAGAATGTAAATTTTGGCGGGAAATTACTATTTTTAGACTACCTAGGCTTTATATATATATAGATGTACTTTTGCTTATACTTCTTTTCAAATCTGATCACGCAAAATTTGTGGTGACCTTGTCGTTTTGTCCACGTAAGAAGCAAAGGTGACCGTGCTGTCCGTTCGGATGATAACCTGGATAAGACAAAACAAATGCCGTTAAGGAGTCGGGAGTGCCCTGACTAGAACCCTCCGGCGTGAGAATAAGATTTCCGGTGTGATGCATAATAAATGTGTAACAATTATGACCGTTTGTCTCTTGGATCCAAATAAGCGAATATGATAAGTGTGTTAGGATATCTGAAAGTGGCTTGTCCCTCAATAGTGGAGAATGTCTCCTATTTATACCTGAATGATATTGTGAGGTGGTGACCTTTGATAGGGGAGCATGTTGCGGCTGGTAATAAATGGTCTGCAGCCGTGTCAGGGATGATTGGACTAGGTGCTGTCGGGGAGTTGGTGATTGCGTGTGTCAGCTCCTTCGGGCTTTGGGAAGCTTCTTGTCAGGGCAGGTGATCATTGATGTTTTACCGAGGCCGAGTTGGTTGAGACAGGAGACAGTGGCTGTAGATTTGTGCCTTTCCTCGGCTTCAACGCCCTTTACTCGCATATGCCGAGATCTCCTTGATCCATCAATCAGGCCGCCTTCCCCTCGACGGTTTTTATCATGAGTGGGTCCCGTAGTGGGGCCAAGGGAAATATCCTTGGCTTCATCCTTTCAAAATCATTGAGGTATATACATCTCAAAATAAGTTAAAATTAGTATTGTTATGCTCTTACATTGAGTAACTTAGGTAGTTTTTAATGAAAACTAGTTTTTGACATGCTATTTGATTATGAGTAATAATTTATAACTCGTATACATGTCAAAATTTTATATTTCACAATTTTGACCCTTTTCCATACCCAAAGTAAAATGTTGGTAACTTTTATCTGACAATATGAAAATAAAAAATTTCTATGGAAGTATATTTAATAGTGGCAAATCCACGTGTTCCTTATAGGGTCACGCGACCCCGCTAGTTTTTTTTAAAACCTTAAACAACGTTGGTTTAAAGTGAAATTAAGCAAAACTCAGGGCCGACCTTGGGCCTAGGTCCACTAGGCAGCTACCTAGGGCCTCCATATTTTCACTCCAAAATAGGGCCCCTAAAATTTAATCCAACTTAGTATATACCATATAGATAAAGGGCCAATTTGCATATTTAAAGGCAAATAAATACTTAACCTAAAACGGTGATTGTGAATTCTCCACAATCAATCAAATATAATATATATAAATCATTAAAAGTGGCGGCCCCCCCCCCAAGCAAGGAAAACTGGAAAAGAGGTGCTGAAGCTTGAAGCAAAATCAAAAATTCAAAAAATTTCATAGTTACCAAAATTTTGAAAAGGTAAATCTTTAATCCTAATCTCTTTCATCTGAATTATTTTTATATTTTGTTTTGAGTTTTTTTAATTTTGTTTTTTCTTATGTAAACAGTAAACTCTAGTCTCTATTCGAAGAAGCATTAATCAAGATGTTTATCTAAGTATAAAGTAATTAATCAATTAGTTGTTAAGGTTTAATTATTTAGGTTTTGCATACTATATTTGCTACTTTCCAATGAATGATTATTTTATTGAATAATCAATATTTTAATTTTCAGATTTGTTTAATGTTTACCACTTTAATGTTTATTTCTAATAGTTTTGTGTATAAATATTTATTTGTTACTTGTTAGTGTGCTATTGTTTATTGATTTAAACTTTTTTCAGGTGCTTGTATTAATGGCTCAGAAACGAACTTATAAATCTGGATATGAGAAAAGAAAAAAAAACAAAAAGAAGAACAATTGATTCGATCTCAAACTGGAGCTTTTGATAAGTATTTAATTAAGAACCCACAAGTAGAAGAAGAACAAGAATTGGTAAATGAAGAAGAACAAGAATTAGTAAATGAAGAAGGTCAGACACGTAGGGGTGAGAATGAGATGAAGAACATATAGATGTTGAATCCCATGCCAATGAGAATGAAGATATAAATGAAAATGATCAAATTGAAGAAGTGGGTGAAGAATGTGGACCAATAAATATTGATGATCCGGTAAATTGGGAGAAAATTGGTCAGAACTTTAGAGATTTGTTGGTAGAAAGAGGTCCACAGAGAGATAACCGACTCGAATTTCCTAAGGATGGTGCTGGAAGACATTTTTCTTCCGTGCATTATACTCGAAATCTACCAAATGGAGAGAAATATGATAGAAAGTGGTTAATATACCCTGATGCTTTGGACATGATGTTTTGTTTTTGCTGTAAATTGTTCATGTAAGATACTCTTAACACTCAATTGACTAATGATGGATGTAAAGATTGGAAAAATCTTGGTCAGAAACTTAAAAACCATGAAACTAGCAATGATCACATTTTTTGCATGAATAGTTGGATTGAATTGGAAGCAAGGTTGCAGAAAAAAGAAACAATTGATAAAAATGTTCAAACACAAATCAACAAAGAGAAAGAACATTGGAGACAACTATTATTAAGGATACTTGCACTTATGAAAACTCTTGCAAAAAAGAATTTGGCATTTCGTGGAGATAATGAGAAGGTTTATGAAGAGAACAATGAGAATTTTCTAAGTTTTATTGAAATGATGGCTGAGTATGATCCTATTATACAAGAACACCTTCGACGTATTGAGAGCCGAGAGATTCATTATCATTATCTTGGCCAAAAAATTCAAAACGAATTGATACTAATGTTAGGGGGTGAAGTCAAAAGCATGATCATAAAAAAGATCAAAGAGGCTAAATACTATTCGATTATACTTGATTGTACTCCGGATATAAGTCATCAAGAACAAATGTCACTTATAGTAAGATGTGTGGATGTTTTAACACTCCCAACAAAGGTAGATGAGTTTTTTCTAGAATTCTTGAGGGTGGATGATACAACAGGTCTTGGCCTTTTCAATGAACTTAAAAGAGTCTTGAACAATTTACAACTTGACATTGATGATATAAGAGGGCAAGGATATGACAATGGGTCTAATATGAGAGGTAAACACAAAGGTGTACAAAATAGACTACTTGAAGTAAACCATAAAGCATTTTACACTCCATGTGGTTGTCATAGTCTTAACCTTGTACTTCGTGATATTGTAATATCATGTACTGATTGTGTATCTTTCTTTGGAGTGGTACAATGAATTTACACAATATTTGCGTCTTCGACAAAGAGATGGAAAATTTTGAAAGACAATATGAAAGGCCTTATGCTCAAATCGTTGTCGGAAACTCGTTGGGAAAGTCGGGTCGAAAGTGTCAAAGCAATAAGATATCACGCTCCACAAATAAGAAATACTTTACATGAGCTGTCAAAAAGTATAGATGATGCAAAAGTGAAGAGTGAGGCTGGGTCTTTAGCAAAACATGAAATGGAGGATTTTGAGTTTCTTTTGGGCATGATTATTTGGCATAACATATTGGCCCAGGTTAATCATGTAAGCAAAATCTTGCAAACAAAAGATATGCATATTGATGTTGCAATAAGACATTTGAAGGTTCTTATGACCTTTTTTCAGAACTATAGAGAAACTGGATTTGAAGAAACCATGATTGAAGCCAAAGAACTTGCAACAACAATGAACATTGAGCCAAGATTTCCTACAAGTCGTGTGATTCATCGAAAGAGGCAATTTGATGAGAGTACTAGTGAAGAGGTGAGACATTCTAAAGAAGATTCATTTAAGTTTGATTACTTTCTCTATATAATAGATAAAGGTCTTGTTTCACTTGAGAGTAGGTTTGAACAATTTTCCATATATGAAAAAACTTTTGGGTTTTTGTTTGATTTGAAGAGGTTAAATTCAGAAGATGATAATAGTTTGAAGATGAATTGCCTCAACCTTGAAGGTTTTCTAAAACATGAGAGTGTTTCTGATATTGATGGAAGAGATTTATTTGCAGAATTAAAGGTCTTGAAAGAAGTTTTGTCAAAAGAGACAAACAAAGCTGTTGAAGTATTGGACTATTTGAAGTTAGTTGAAGGTTGTTTTCCAAATGCATAGATTGTTTACAGAATAATGTTGACAATACCAGTTACAGTTGCTACAGCAGAAAGAAGCTTTTCGAAGTTGAAGTTGATCAAATCTTATCTTCGATCAACCATGTCGGAAGAAAGATTGAACGGGTTGGCTATGATATCAATTGAAACAAAGATGACATCACAACTTGATTATCAAACTTTAATTAGTGATTTTGCAGCTAAACATGCTAGAAGAGTTATGTTTAAGTGACACGTTTTTATTTATTTTTGAACAGTTTCTTTTGATTATTATAGATTTACAAACGAGTTCGATGAAATTTGATAATTTTTAAGTCGTTAATTTTTCTTAGGTTTTTTTTACTTGTATATGTTGGGGCCCCATTTTTTATGTTCGCCTAGAGCCCCCAAAATCTCAGGGTCGGCACTGCTTTAAAACCATGTGTATATGGGACAATAGTTAAAGTAAGAAAAAAATATCATGAAAGGACTTTGGATTCGGTATAATTTTTTTGGTACAAACAGGAAAAAAAGGGAGACAATTATTTAGAGAAAGAGTAATATCCTTATTCCTTACCATAATTTGGACAGCCCCTAGCCGAGCCAAACCATGGTAAAATAGCCACAAAAAGTCTCCAAAACCCCTAACTGCTTGTGAGCAACTTCCCTTACAATATATATTAATCCCACAACCCTAGTCGGATTCATATTTAAACAATCTAAAAATCTGCCCAAGATAAAAGAAAACAGCCCCACGCCTTTGTTGATCAAGGCTGCCATGAAATACACGAAAGAAACACAATAAAAGATAGAAAACAGGTTCACCGACTAGGTTTCACTCACCTAACGTAAAGAATCCCGACGATAAAATCAATCTATGCTTCACTCACCTTTATTAGACTAAATCGGTTTGAAGGAAGAACAAACCTTGTTCTTTTAGGATTTTCTTTCAAAACTAAAATATGATTTTATTCAAAGAAAGAGATGCCTTTAAAAAGGCTACAAAATAAACTCTAATTCTACTTACCAAAAATAAAGACTTCCTAACCAACTAGAAAACAATAAAAGATAACCTACTTTTTTTAAAGGAAATAAAATAACATCTAATTAATAACAAATTTATTTAAACCCTAGTCTAATTGTAACTTGCACTTCACGGAGGACGACCTCCTTTCCCAGCTTCACGGTTACTGCCTAGTTGCAAGCCCTTCCAAGCACGTTCCCTCCGGCTCGAACCATCCTTCCACCAGCACATTAGCTTCGGCCCATCCTTCCACCAACTTCCTTGTTGGTCCATGTTGGTCCACAATTATGCTCAAATAGGCTAGAAGGGGGGGGGGGGTGAATAGCCTATGATGTCATTTAAAAACTTTTCTTCTAAATACATTTAAAGCATAGACTTAATGGCATCGACAGTTTAACGTGTTGAGCATGTCTGCTGGTAGAGGCTAACGGCTGACTTGCTCTAAGCAGAAATTACAACTCTGCCGGTAAACTTCCAGTTAAATCGAAAGCCTGTTTGAAAGAGTTTAAACAGCGAAAATTGAGAGGCTTAGATTTAGAGAAGTCTTAAGTCGCTGTATACGAATATATGATCAGAACAACAACATACTTAATACTTCTTCAAATGCAGATTCAAGGAGATCATTAAAGAATAACTTTTCTAAAGATAAATCAATTTATAAAAGCTCATAGAGAGGTAAAGACTGAAAGATAAATTATTTGAAAGAACATTTGAATTTATTCAAAGATAAATTACATATTATATCAGCCTATATACTCTATGTAAAGTTTCTGTCCTCGTCCTTTCAAGCCTTAATCTTTACTTAATTATTTGAATACAAATTCTCAGGTAAAGAGGACAATAGGAGATGAGTACGAGAAACTAATATAAGAAGATAATTTTCAAGGTCGTTCATATAAGAAATATCTGAACGATTGAGTGCAGAGCACTCGGCCTTCCATGATGAGTGATTATTGCATAATCGACAACATTTGTATAGGAATACAAATATGAAGATATGAATGCAATATCTACAAACATCTCTTCATCTTCTTTGGGCATTATCTAAAATCAATCTTCAGAACGATCCAAGAGCTTGACCTTTAGCTTTTGGAATGGAGTCCTGAAGCTTGGCTAAAGGCTGAGTTCTTCGAAGAAGGGTGAAGAACTCAAATCAAGAACTGGATTCTTGACCAAGACGTTGATCTCTGTCTTTTGAAGTTTCTGATCTATCTCTCTCTTCTTCTCCAAGCTTTTTTCCTAGCAATCCACTAAGAGTGTTTTGCTAAGGTCTGGATATGTTCACTGCGATCTTCTGTATAGATCTGAGATGCATTGGTAAGGATGATCTCGTTGTAGATCTCTTTATTTCTTTGAAGCTCTTGTAGCAGGAGTCTTTGTTTTCGACTTCGCTCACTGTGTCTCTCGTTTGGGGAAGAGAAAGGATTTCTTATATAGACTGGAGTCAATGTGATCGTTGAGAGATGAAGATTGATGTTTCTATCCGTTTAGAGATATGGTTGTTGAAGTCTATCAGATAGAGATTTTTTGTCCACATGATCTTTGACTGTTTGGATAAAGATTTTGTCCTGTGGATCTTGAAACTGTTGCCTGTCAGACTGTATTGATAAGTCTCTGAAAAGCAAAGTCCGATGTTTGATGCACTGTCAGGTAGTCTGTTCAATAAAGTAGATTCTTTTGACTTTATCAGTCCACGTTAGTGAGAGAAAGTCTTGTAGCTTTAACTATGTCATGTTTTATGAAGCTTGGACATATTCGTCTTGATTTGAACTACTTTAGTCTTTTCTTTGTAGCACGTGCAGAATCAGGTCTGCCGGTAGGATGTTCGGACCAGAGGCGCAAGTCTTCTGTTTCTTGAGAACTGATGTCTGCTGATGAGAACAATCAAACTGTAGCATGTCTGCCGGTGGTGAGTCTTCAAGATGTTCCGATCTTCTTATTACAGGTCTGCTGATGACGAGTCTCTGAAGACTTTTGACACTACCGCAAGTCTGCCGGTGCTTAGTGATAGTCCTTTGTCAGCCCAATTTGCCTCCATTAGCCTCTGTTAGCCTGATTTTGCCTTGAATTACTTGACAGACTTAACAAACTTTGTCCAAATAATTTCCAATTTAAAGTGTCACATTTTAGTATTAAATGTTTCACTTTTAGTCTAAAAATTGTCACTTTGCATTTTAAGAAAAAATATAATTTTTTTTACCCTTTGTAGTGTCAATTTTGATCTTAAAATGTGTCACTTTTGCCTTTAAATATGTCACGTTTGCCTTTAAATATATAATTTAGTGTTTCATCAAATTCCGTTAGGATCTGTCAAACATCCCAAAATAAATGAGGTTAACGGAAGGTTAACGAAGCTGACAGGGGATGAAATTGCAAGGTTTGAGAGGAAGAATATTTTGGCAGCAAATGTTAGAACAACAGGGGCACTGAAGCAAAACTAGAAAGATTTTGCCAGCGCATTAATGAATATTTTCGTTAATTGCTCAAGTGTCCTCCCTCTTTCCAAACGTTGCTTTTAAAGTCCTTTTGTGCTCAGACTTTGAATCTTAGTCCTAAATCAACTTAAATTTTTACAAACTTTATTTTTAATGTAAAATACCACTTTGTGATCAAAAGTGACACATTCATGGGTAACAATAACACTTTTCAAGGAAAAAAGTGACACTTTTTAAGTAAAAAATTTAATAATTTTTATTAAAATGTAAAATAACACTTTAGGGCCAAAATGACACTTTTAATGTTAAAAGGTGACAAATTAATGCTAAAAATGACATTCTTAAGACCAAGGATGACGATTTTTATTTATAATGTAAAGTAACACTTTTAGGGTAAAAAGTTACACATTTTATGCTAAAAAGTGATACTTTCACCATTCCTGGTCAAATGTGATTGTCTTCATTTATAATGTAAGAGCATCCACAATGGTGGAAATTCTTTCCCAAATTCTTAGCTTGGTCCCACTGCCGCATACAACTTTTAAGAATTTATCTCTCTTAAAAATTATTCTTCACAAAGGTTTTGATTCTTCATTCATTCTTACATGACTCTCACTACCACATCATCAACTTTATTGACACTACTTTTTATATTTATACTTTGCAAATAAATAAATAAATATGTATATTGTTTTTTAAATAAATTAATTTGTTTATAATTTTTATTAATATATTGCATATTCAAATATGAAATATAAATAAATTAATTCGTTTATAATTTTTATTAATATATTGCATATTCAAATATGCAATATAAATAAATTAATTAGTTTATAATTTTTATTAATATATTGCATATTCAAATATGCAATATAAATAAATTAATCCGTTTATAATTTTTATTAATATATTACATATTCAAATATGCAATATAAATAAATTAATCTGCTTATAATTTTTATTAATATATTGCATAACAAATAAATTTTAAAACAAAGGTATTAGATAAAATTTTTCATTAAAATATTACATAAAAACAAAGACCTCAAACAAATAGCAAATATTTCTAACAAAAAACAATTTTTAAAATAACAAATAAGGAAATTTAGCCATAACAAAGAAAATGGATGCCATCACTAGTTGTCACCGTAACGAGCCCAATTAAAATTGCATAAAAACATGAATAATTAAAATTATATAAAAACATTACATAATTAAAATTACATGAAAACATTACATAATTCAAAAAAAGAAAGAAAGAAAAAGCCATTTTCAAAAATCTCAAACGGCTACAATTCAATATTTTCAAAAAATAAAAAAAGAAGCAGATTTTCCCAAATGGCCGACAGCTAGGCCAACCGTGCCAGAGCCCTTCACGCCCCTCAGTCGCGCGTGTGCCACACATGCTCCTCCTAGCAGTGCGGTGTCGTTACTCTTCCCGCTGGCGTCTCTCTTTCTCTCTCTTCCCTCCTTGAATGATTAATTAGGAATTTTGGGGAGGAATTCTTATTTGAGAATTGTCCACAATGGTGATGAATTCTTAGACAAATTTGAGAATTATTTAAGAATCCACCATTGTGGATGCTCTAATTAAAATGACAATTTTCAAAGCAAAAGTGACATATTTAAGGCGTAAAGTAACATATTTAAAACAATAAAAGTGACAATTTTTAAAGAAAAAAAAATGATAATTTTCATTAAAGATGTAAAGTAACACTTTTAGAGTCAAAAGTGACACATTTAATGATAAAACGTTACACTTTAAATACTAAAAAGTGACACTCTTTATTTATAAACGTGAGGGATGACGCTGCAATTTCTAAAAGTGGTGGGAGTATAACCTAACCGCCGCTAGAAATTTGCTCCCCAAGTAATGTTGCGTCTCCCCAAGTAATGTTGTGTTGCTTGCGTACGCTACCTATAGAAAGCCTATAAAATGGATTCTGAGAGCCGTCATTACTCTTATTCCTCAATTAATTCATACTCAATTCAATGGCCGCCGCCGACGACGCCGCCCCCGTCCCTGTCAGTGTCCCCACTCCTCACCCGAAGTCAATTGCTCCTCTCTTTGCTAGGAGAAACACCAAGCCTGTTATCAAGTTCCTGGAGACCAAAAGAGGTTAGAGGTTTAGAACCCAATTATGAAAATGAGTAAAATATTTTGAATACAGTTATTTGTGATTACTAACATTGGTTTTGTTTGTAATATCTATCAGTTAGGGACCATTGATCGTTTTAAAAGCTGTTGTAGTAGTCTGAAAATTTAAAGAAGTAAATAGTAGATTTTAGCATTCTTTTCTAATAAAACGCATAGATTTATCAATTGGTTCTTCATTTTCTTGACATTATGACACATTTTCTTAACTCGTTTCTCTTAGCTTATTCATGGGTAATAACTAAACATGCTACAGATTTGCTTCATAGTTTGATACTCACTAACAAATCTATCATTATAGTTACAATTTTGTATATACATCTAATAATGTCTTTCTCGAACATATATATTTAAGAAATAAAGAAATAAAACTATACTATTTTTTAGTTTCAAATATTTTTTTAGTTTCGAATAAAGTTTTAGTCTCTTGAGTAAATGTATTTTTGTCATTTTAGAATTTAGAATATATTGGACGATATTTGTAACGATAATGGTAGGAGGAGGAAAATAATAACAAAATCAAAATATAAGACGAAATGAATAGAATTCAATAATGTATGACCTAATTTTAAAATATGTATAAGTCAAATGATCAAATTATTATTTAATTATTCAAAGATCAACAGGGAGAGAGAGAAAATGGAGCGCATTTGGTTCGCCTGCTGCCAACTGGTTTACATATAATTTTAGGCATTCACCTGGGCAGTGGGCGTGACACTTGAATTTAAAGAGTCTAGGAATGAAACTTGTACTAAAATGGAATAAAAAGGAGGGCATAAATTGCAATTTGGTCACCCTACTTTTCCATTTTTTACAATAAGGTGACTTTACAATATTTTTTTTCAATTTAATCATTCTACTTGGTTTGGACATTCAATATGTTCACTCAATCCATTTCCGTCCGTTATGTTGGATGAAAATGGTTTAAAAGACTAAAATACCCTCTGAACAAAATTAAACTGTTTTGGCTTAATCGCAAATTGGTCACCCTACTTTCACATTTTTGCAATAAGGTAACTTTCTACAAAAAAAAAAAGGAAAAATATCAAAAAGTCTCACTAAAAAATTCACATATACAAAAAGTCTCAAAAATAATTATTCTATCTAAAAAGTTTCAAAGTTAAATTCTTAATACCAAAAAGTCGAAAACTTAACGCTTCTAATTACATTGTTAGAGTATGATGTTTTATTTAAAAAGAAACTTATTTTTAACTTCAATGATTTTAATGATTGCATATTTTATATATGATTAAATAATTATTTGATCCCTGAACTATACCAAAACTTTGCGTTTCGTCCCTTAATTTTTTTTTGTATGCGTTTGGTCCCTAAATTCGATTTTTTTTGTTAATTCCCCCTTCGTATTCATATCGTTACCGTTACTGAATCAAACCATTTATTTTCATTAAAACTCTACATTTCCATCAAATCCTCTGCGCCCGCCACCACCACCAATCCACCTTCCAACCGCTTCACCCAACCAATCCCACTCTGAATTTGATTAAACCCTACGTCCAATCTGAATGGCGGCCAATCCTCAAAGCCTGGCTTTGCAGTGCACTCTTAGTCTACTCTCTCTATCAGGTCATCCCCAAAATTGGGTCTTTTTCCGACGAACACAACAACATCACCATTAATACTGGGGACTGGCAATTCGCTTGGAAACGAGGCTATTTGCGGTAAGAAAGAAGAGAGAGAACTCGTGGCTGGGTTGCTGGCTAGTAACAGAAAATGAAGGCCGTCGATCGGCAGAGATGAAGAAGCTTGGGAACCGTCTTCACTGGATCTGAAAGAAAGAATGCAGATGGTGGTGTTGACCGAAGATGAAGAGACGAAAAAAGGGCGAACTAGGAGATGAGAAGGAGCCATCGACGATTGACAGGGATAAAGAAAAAATGGATCTGAGTGAGGAGAGGGCTGGGGTTGGTGCAGCTTGGAGCCGCTTGACTGGAGACGGAGAAAAGAGAGATGGGGGAGCTATAGCTAGACTGGTAATGGAAGAGGCTCGCCTGGATCTGGGACATTGATTTGAGGGAGAGCGAACTGAAAGATGAGAAGGAGCCATCGGATGTGGAGATGTCTGGTTCGGGGGCAGGGGCTGTGTCGTCGACGGAACAGATAAAAGTTTCTCTCAACGAACCTGATTGATCCTCCTTGAGCAAGGTTCTATACTGCACTATGTAATCTTTGAATCGTGATTATTTTTTGGGTATTCCTGCAATGATGTTTACTGGAAATAGGAACCCACAAACCCATCTTCCTTGCTTGCTATTTCAATTCGATCAGCCCTTTTAAACTCCATTGTTGTTGGTTTAGTTCAAGAATCGGACGATGAAAACCTAGTGAAGGTTGGTGGCAGATGAATTTTATGAACTGTATATCGATTAACATTGTTGACCCAAATAAAGATGAATATGTAATTTTCTAGTTAGAGTCACCTTATTGAAAAAAGTAGGAAAGTAGGGTGACCAATTTGTGATTTAAGCTCAAGGGTATTTTTGGGTTTCTACAATTGTTGTAAGTTTTCCATCCAAAAAATTAGATGGAGTGAGGAACGTGCTATATGTTGCCAAGTACAATAATTAAATTGAAAAAAAAAATTGTAGAGTTACCATATTGCAAAAAGTGGGAAAGTAGGGCGACCAAATTGTGATTTAAGCCAAAAAGGAGTGACCATTATTGCATACTAAATAACCATCCCCTCTCTGAATCAGAGGTACTGGCACGAAGAGGAGAAACTGTACATTTCACATGCAATTTCTCATATTCAAGAAATAATAGTTACAATAAGAAGATCAATCCCCCTCTTGGGAGTTTAATGTTGTTTTGTGCAGAAGATCAATAACTGCATAGAAAAGAACATCAAATCTTAAATTCAATAAGAAGGATTAGAGTGACAGCAGCTTTCGGATTAGATAACTCAGATAGCAGTGATCACTAAAATTGGAACACACACACACATGGCCCAAACCCCTGAAATTATAAAGGTGAATACTTTGAAAGCTTCTTCTAACTCCTCTTGCAGAAACCAACTTAGCTCTGATAAAAGTGTTAACACTTTTGGAATTTTAATACATGATGAACCAATCTATCTATAGATGTTGATAAATGAAGAAAGACTTCATTTTTCATCCTTTCAGTTCTTATGACCCAACTTTTACCTTAGAAACAGAAACAGGATCATCCTTTCAGTGTTTTATTTTTTCATTCACCAATCGAAACTAAGAAGTAGAAAATGTAGAGACTCGCGCAAATTTAACAAGTAACAAAATTTGCCATGCCACACATCTGAGCTGCACACCTCATATGCTAGTACTTTCTGAATCTTAGTTTTCTAATAATCCCAACTTTTGTTACCATTGTGTAATCTAATCATAAGTTTCTTATTAAATTGCAGTCCAGTAACTGTTCATTCCTAGTCTCTGGAGAGCAACTAAAATCACATAGTATATTACAGCAGATGAATAGATAGCACCAATAACTTGATGAAGACTAGTCAGTTATATATTGCTTACCAAGCATCTCCAATTCAAAACATTTGTTCAGGCACGCTAGGCTTAAAATGCTTTCCCACTACAAAATAGAAATTTGGCACATATATGGTCAAAACTATGTTCACTATATAAGCTCTTCACTAACGTTGGAGCCAATGTGCATAAAAACTCTATTCATTTGGTAATTACAACTTCCTCTAGTTACAATGTTTTCAACAAGCCAAACTTTTTTCATCTGTTTGGGTTTGGTCTGCATTTTGGCATCTTTTCCTTCTCAAGCAACCTCCCGCACTCTCCTCGAAACATCAATCCCTGATAGGCATGAGCTATGGATGGCTTATTATGGACGCGTCTACAAAAATGCAGCTGAGAAGGAAGCACGCAACAAAATCTTCAATGACAATGTTGAATACATTGAGTCCTTTAACAAGGGTATGAAGAAGCCATATAAACTAGCGGTCAATGAGTATGCTGACCTCACAAATGAAGAGTTCACAACCTCAAGAAACAGATTCAAGAGCCATGTCTGCTCCCCAACTTCACTTTCTTTCAAGTACGATAATTTGACAGCAGTTCCGTCATCCATGGATTGGAGAAAGAAGGGTGCTGTGACACCCGTCAAGGACCAAGGCCAATGTGGTAAGCATGACAACTTTTCAGTAAAAAAAATATTAAATCTGTTTGTCAGGGATAGTTCACATAATGACAAGGCTTATATAAAGAATTTATCTATCAGATGAAAGTATTCTCTCAATAATTTCAGTAGGCTGCTAGTTTCTGACTTTTGAACCATTACCAAAATATAGGATGTTGCTGGGCATTTTCGGCAGTGGCAGCAATGGAAGGAATAACCCAACTATCAACTGGAAAGTTAATCTCTTTGTCAGAACAAGAGTTGGTGGACTGTGACACCAGTGGGGAAGACCAAGGCTGCAATGGCGGTCTCATGGATAACGCCTTTGACTTCATCCTAAAAAATAAAGGCCTCTCTACAGAGACCAACTATCCGTACAAAGGAGTCGACAGCACTTGTAACACCAACAAAGAAGCCAATCCTGCAGCCAAGATAACTGGGCATGAAGATGTACCTGCCAATAGTGAAAGCGCACTACTGAAAGCTGTTGCCAGCCAACCAGTCTCTGTCGCCATTGATGCTGGTGGATCGGACTTCCAGTTCTACTCTAGTGGCGTGTTTACAGGAGAGTGCGGTACTGATCTTGACCATGGGGTTACTGCTGTTGGTTATGGCACGAGTGACGATGGAACCAAGTATTGGCTAGTGAAAAACTCATGGGGAACAACATGGGGGGAAGAAGGGTACATAAGGATGCAAAGAGATGTTGATGCCAAGGAAGGACTCTGTGGCATTGCAATGCAGGCTTCATACCCAACTGCATAAACGAAATAAAATTATCAAGAAAGAACAATCATTTATGTAAATAATGTGTATTGCTTGATGTAACTTCTTGTCTATGTCCAACTACTTGGGAAATGACATATTGTAATGGGTAAACGCATTTTCATTAAATATATGGAAATTAATGTTCAATTTCTACAATACTCTGGGAAGTAGAGTATCACAAACAACAGCTTCTACCACACATTTTCATTCAATCCCCCTCCCACCCGCCTTTCATGCTGGCATATGAAATTAGGAACAACAATCATTTATGCAAATCGTGAATTTGAAAAAACAAGAGGAGGGGGTGTGGGGTTGGCACAGCCCAAACAACCTTTTAAAGATAATGCATGTAATGCCTAATGGCTTGTGTGTTGTCTACTACTACCAACAGTTTTGCTTGTTTGCTTTTGTAAGTACTACAGTAGCCCAGAAAACTTTAGCCTTAATCTTTATAATCTAAGATCTGTTTATATCTTCTTGTCTTACGAGCTCTGTACCAAAGAGCTTGCTCACTTAAGCCACCAACTTTGCCAATAAATTCTTGTTCCATCAACAGTAATCACAAGTTTCTAAATTAAGATGATAAGATTAATTCTTAATGAAACAGGTCCTTCTTTACCACACACATATCACCTTCCACCTAATTGAGAAAAGTACTTGGTAAATTGGTAATTATATACTTTCTTGTTAATGCACCCTTGTACCAGAAAAGAATAAATGGGAATATTGAGATTAGCCGCATTGTGATCTATTTCCGGCGGAGCAATAGTCTGGTTCATGCAGATACATATACGACTTTTATTATGTCTTTAAGAATCTTCAGGCACTAAATTGTGAGAAGACTGAATCTGAAAGGATGACTATAGTTGGTATAATTCGGTTAGCTTTCCCAGTTAGAGCACTTGTTTGGGTCTGTTTTTGTACTTTCTGAATCATCAACGCCATTTAACAATCATTGTTTCTCTTCCGTTCCGTTCCATGTAATCTAATCTGACAGACAGTTTTCACACCTATATATGGTACTACTTTTGTCCCCTTATAATAAGATTTGTACCTTATCCAAAAGGGTATCCAGTCATAATCATAATGCTGTAGGAGAAGCGCAAAGTTGCAAATGGAAAAATCTAAAATTACTATACAACAGGTGAATAAAATCAATAACTTAAGTCGAATAATACAGATTATATATATATATATATATATATATATATAGAGAGAGAGAGAGAGAGAGAGAGAATGAGAATGAATACAAAATAGCAGCTCACTGGAGATTTTATCACTTCTGATTCCCTGATCAAGCATGTCCAAATCGGAACACTTTTTCAGTCACGTAACTCTTCAATGTTTTCCTATTTTGCACAAGTTTGGCCAAATTCTGTTTGCTATATAAGCCCTTGGCCATTGTTGGACACAATGTGCACAACAAGTAAAAAACTCATTTCATTCAGTAAATATAATTTCCAGCAGCTACAATGTTTTCTACAAGCCAAGCACTTTTACTCTGTTTGGCTTTGGTCTCTATTTTGGCAGCTTTCCCTCATGCAACCTCCCGCTCCCTCCCTGAATCATCAATCAGGGAGAGGCACGAGCAATGGATGACTCGTTATGGACGCGTCTACCAAGATGCTACTGAGAAGGAAGCACGTTCCAAAATCTTCAATGATAACATGAATTACATTGAATCCTTTAACAAGGCTATGAAGAAGCCATATAAACTAGCCGTCAATGAGTTTGCTGACCTTACAAATGAAGAGTTCACAACCTCAAGAAACAGATTCAAGAGCCATGTCTGCTCTACAGCATCACTTTCTTTCAAGTACGAAAATTTGACTGCAGTTCCAGCAACCATGGATTGGAGACAGAAAGGTGCCGTAACACCCATCAAGGACCAAGGCCAATGTGGTAAGTGTTAGGTTTTCAGGAAATGTAAGGAAAAAAACTACTAGGCCTGTTGGACAGGTTTAGTTCTTCAAGAACGAAAAAGAAATATGTTGTTGAAAAAAAGTACTATACTCGTCAATTATATCATTACACCGCTAGTATCTAACTTTTGAACTGTTACCACGATATAGGATGTTGCTGGGCATTTTCGGCAGTGGCAGCTATGGAAGGAATCACTCAATTATCAACTGGTAAGTTAATTTCTTTATCGGAACAAGAGTTAGTGGACTGTGATACTAGTGGAGAAGACCAAGGCTGCAATGGGGGTCTCATGGATAATGCCTTTGACTTCATCCAACAAAACAAAGGCCTCTCTACCGAGGCAAACTACCCATACAAAGGAGTTGACAGCACTTGTAACACCAATAAAGAGGCTAGCCATGCAGCCAAGATAACTGGGCATGAAGATGTACCTGCCAATAGTGAAAGCGCACTACTGAAAGCTGTTGCCAGCCAACCAATCTCTGTCGCCATTGATGCTGGTGGATCCGACTTCCAGTTCTACTCGAGTGGAGTCTTTACAGGAGAGTGCGGTACTGATCTTGACCATGGGGTTACTGCTGTTGGTTATGGCACGAGTGACGATGGAACCAAGTATTGGCTTGTGAAGAACTCATGGGGAACAACATGGGGTGAAGAAGGGTACATAAGGATGCAAAGAGACATTGATGCCAAGGAAGGACTGTGTGGTATTGCAATGCAAGCTTCCTACCCAACTGCATAAAGATGGAATTAGAAACAACTATCATTGATGTAAATAATGTACTGCTTCTTGTAACTGCTTTGTGAATGCTAGTCTTGTTGTGATGTAAGGGACAGTTGGCATATTGTAATGTGTGTTTTGCAAGTATTTCTCGTCCAATATATGGATACAATGTTTCAGTTACTTAATTTCGCACTCTAGGTAAACGTAATGGGGTTTAGCAGTACTAGTTTTACACTTGTTAGTTGTTTGTTATGACAATCAGGGCTCTACAAAGATGTTTACATGTAGATCGAAAAAGCACGGGATGCTAGATTGCTGATGCTAGTACCTCTTGGATAAGCAAGATTGGGAAAGAGTAACCAAATTGTTTTTAATATGCTTGGTTCAAAGTCCTCTCTGGAGCAGCAGCCGAGGCGCAATGAGAACAAGTCAGCTCTTTTTTGGTATCTAAATGTTTTGGCCTTAGATTAATGCAGGGGTGGTATATTTTTCTGTTATATCTTCTATAGTTATGTCTAGTCTGGGACCAGGTTGTGTATCAGCTCCAACTCTGTTTGGTTCTACAGAGTTGAGAAACAAACTCTGCAGCGACAATAATACTGCACCCTTGAACTTGAATTTGTGAAGGATCAGTCCCTAGCTCTACAGAAAGTGGGATCACCCTAGTCAAATTTTAAGATATGTATGTGTATTCCTCCACTTAGCAATCTAGAGTAAAAGGCACTGAATCCAAACAGTTAATATGTGTACTTGTATTACCATTGATCATGGTTGAATTTCAATATATCCTCCCTGGGGAGTTTGCTCTCCCGTGTCGATGACAAGTCATTGGATAGGAAAAAAAAAGACCTTAATTTCATATGAAAGCTTAATGTGATTGTTGCTTGGATTTGGGACAATTAGTCATAGTTTTCAAAGAAAAAAACACTGCTCTATCCCAAGGATTTCCTAGCGCTGCAGGTTCCACTAACATGGATGTGGCCATGGCTACCTCACCATCCCCTTCCTTGACGAAATCTCTTTCTTCCCCTACCTTTAGAAAATCTTTTGCAACGACTATGGTGTCTTCTTCATCTCTTCCCACAGACATCCCTCTTGTTCCACATCAACATTCAAAGGAGAGCTTGTCTTAAAGCTTTCTGATGATATTATTGGCTCCCTAGCTTGTCTAGCCGTTCAAGCTTACCTTGATTGGAAAATTTTCTCATGGCACACCTTCTTCCATGGAACCCACAAAGAAACTCTTTCACACATTTGGTCTAAAAGCAGCCTTTTTGATAGGTCATGTCGATTCAAAACATATTCTTATTCAAGTCAATCATGAGACAGATTATCAGTGAATTTGGATGAAGGATCAATGGTTTCTCGATAGCTTCCCTATGTGAGTATATATTCAAGTGGACGCATGACTTTTGGCCTAATGTTGAATGTCCTGTGGCACTGGTGTGGTTCTCTCTTCCTGGTCTCCTAATTTATCTTGTTAGCAATTGGGCTTGTTGGCCTCGATTGTTAACTTCCGCTCACATGAAATATATTTATATTATTATATGTTAATTAGTTTTTTAATTTGAAGGAGTTTGGGATTGAATTTAACTTACAAGAAATATGTTTTCTTATACAATAATATAAATAGGGCAACTAAAGAGATAAAACTCTAACCTAGTTTACACGCCTAAGGAGAATACATCTCCTCTTGGCCGCCCTCTTTACTCTCTCTCCTATATTTTATGTCACCGAATACTCCCTCCAACCTAATCATCAAGAGGTTTGGATTTACGATGTGAACTAGAATTGATATTCGTGCTACGTGATATCAATCTGACGAGAGAGACTTGCGCAAGATTAGTGATCGTGACATACGAAGATCGTAGTTCAAGTAGAAAGTCTTCCGCTTCGCTCAAAGTTCAAGTTCGCACGAGGTAACTCATGATTACTATTAGATAATGAACTTGATTGGTATATATATAATCCTTCATTGGTATCAGAGCCTATATGCTTGATTGCTCGTTTCGTTACGTCATGAATTGCGTGCTTTTGTTTTTGAGTTTGTTTAAAAGTTTTACCTGATAACGAACCAAATGAGTTTTATTATTTCATGTATAAAACGATTTTATTTTTGAGAAAATTTTATATGTCTGAGTTCCCTATGACGAGCTGAACAACATATTAAATTCTCGTTGAAATCCATTGGGTATTTTTCAAAATATAGCAAGCCCAAGTTTTGTTGAAAATTTGATTTTTCCGAAACTTTGCATTTTATTTTGACCAATTTATCTTCTGTAAAATCGTGGTTTTATGGTATGTACTTGTAATACTTCGCGAGGGATTTCCAACGAGATATTATATGCTTAATTTGGACTTAAAATGAACATTCTACGGCGTCAAGAAGTTGGCTCGCGGATCACGTTCGCGAATCGATTTTCCAGGTTATAAAAAAGGATTCCCATCTTCTCCACTCTAGGCCTCGATGTACGTGCCTCTTGTGGCACTCCTTTAGATACAAAAAAGTACACGACTGGAAAGTACTCAACGATACGAATCCAACAACACCGTCCGCGAGTTCATCAGAGTTCGGGAAGGCGACGAAGGGAATACACTCTCCGGCTGGGCAAGTGAGACGACAGATTAGTCAACCAGTCAACTATTGACTAGTCAATAGGTCAATAGTCAACACTGACGTGGCTGCCACATCAGCATAGAGGGGCCCATTTTTTCTTAAAGCCAGCTGATGACGACATCTGCCACGTCATCGGTCCAGTTAGCGCCACGTCGGCCCTAGGGCTGATTCAATATCCAGCCACCGCCTATGTGTCACAAAAGTGACGCCCACTCTCGGTAGTGGCGCGCGGGGCACGTGAGGTATGCTCCGGCCACCATTTTTTGTCACCTTCGGAGAGTCTAGACTAATTTGGGCCTTCTGAGTCCAATGGTGGCCTTTGTTTTAATCAATTAAGCTTGGAAGTATGTTTTGTTTTAATCAATTAAGCTTGGAAGTATGTGTTTTTGATTTTTTATTGCATACAATCTTGTTTTTTGAATTATTAAAAATTCAAAAATAGCTTTCAGTGGCTGTTTTGTCATTATGTGACTGTATGGGATTGTTCTGAATTTTTTTAAAATTCTTTGTGAATTTTAAACTATTTTTAAGTCATTTTTTTTTGCATATTTAATTGTTGTTTTGGGCTTTAAAATTGCAATTGGGACTATACGAGACCCAATAATTTTAATTTCTATAGTGAAAATAGTTTTTGTACATAATATGTGCTTGATGAATTTGTTCTATCTAATTTCTATTGTTTAAATTATCAATTTATGAATATTTTTATGTTGTGCATACTTTAGTTGTGATTACGAGCCTCGCAGATTTTTCCCCCTTACGTGTATGATGTAATTATGTTTAGTAATTGATTTTTTGAAACAAAAGTGAATCGAAATATATATGCTTATGTCTTTTTCTTACATCAAATTGTAGTGAAATGACTTCTAAAAATGTAATCGCTAACCTTAACAAGGGTGAGAAATTGGATGGCACCAACTATAGTGTTTGGCAAAGAAAAATCACGTATTTGCTAAATGAGCAAGAGGTTCTTGACAACCTAGATACTGTGATGGAAGAATCAGAGATGGGTAATTTGACCATCACCTAGCATCGCCAAAACAAGCAGGAATTCTTTAAGTGGAAAAAGAAAAGATCGATATCCATGCTTACTATGTTGAGTAGCATGCATAATGATCTGATTGGCAAGCTTGAGGATTGCATAACTGCAAAACAATTGTGGGAGGAAATTAAGCTTATTTATGGGAATACTTCTGCTACAAAGTTGAGGACTTTGACTTACAAGTTTAAAAGCTATAAGATTGACTAGAAACGTAACATTCTTGAACAACTACGCGAGATGTCCGGAATGATTCGTGAGCTTAAGGCTGCTGTTCTATCTTATCTGATGAACAACAAGTTCAAGTGGTGATTCATTCACTGTCTAACTCTTGGAGTAGTTTGAGGTGTATTATGACTCATACGCACTTCATTCAGACTTTTACATATATATCTCACCATGTTGAGCTTGAGGCTGAGTGTTATGAAGCGACTCGCGTGATAAGTGCTGCAACTTCTGACCTTGCACTTGTTTCCCTTGAGGGTCCGTGCAAGCCACATGGGCAACACAAGAAACCAGCTAAAGGCAAGAAGACTCAGAATTTGGGCCCCAAAAGGCAAAGAGGTAAAAATAATATTGCTAAGTAGAAGTGCTACAACTATGGTACCTTGGGTCATTTTGCTTGGACTTGTCCTGAGCCCAAGAATATATCCCTTAATCCTATCTCCTTGCACAGTTATGTTTACTCTCATGTTTTATTAGCTGACTCTCTTCCTGTGTGGATTGTAGACTCAGGCTCAACCAAACATGTGACGAGGGATCGAGGAGGATTTGTAGATTATCGAAAAGTTCCAGCGGGTACAAGAAGAGTTTTCATGGGAAATAGTTCGTATGTTGAAGTCAAAGGAGTTGGCTCATACCAACTTCAATTGCGGAATGGATGCATATTGGCTCTTTATGAAGTTCTTTATGAACCTGAAATTCGACATAATTTATTATCAGTAGTACAATTGCTAGGACATGGATATTCTTTTAATTTTAGTGATGATCACTTGGATATTTGTTTTGGTGATGAGATTTTGGGACATAGTTTTTTGTCAGATAATTTCTTTAAATTAGATTTGTTGGATTCTCACAAATTTTCTGTTAATTCTTCTTCTTGTATGGTTTATGATGATTCTAATTCCGAGTTATGACATGCTAGACTTGGACATATAGGAAAAGATAGGATGACTAGATTGACTAGAGAAGGCCTATTGGGGTCTCTCACCAAAGTCAACATACCCTTGTGTGAATCTTGTTTGGCAGAAAAAGCTTGCCGAAATCCTTTTGGTAAGGAAAAAAGAGTCACACATCCATTAGAGTTAATCCACTCAGATATTTGCGGACCAATGAATGTTTAAGCACGTCATGGAGCTTCCTACTTTCTCACTTTTATCGATGACTACACACGTTATGGTTATGCTTATCTTATTTCTTACCACGATGAAACTTTTAAGTGTTTGAGCGTTTCCTCCCAAAGGTTGAGAATCAAAAGGATAAAAGCTTAAAAACTTTTATAACTGACCGGGGCCTTGTTTATTTATCTGATCAGTTTAAAGAATTGTGTAAGAAAAAAGGAATACACCGACAATTGACAATTCCTAGAACTCCGAAACAAAATGGTGTTGCAGAATGAAGGAATCGAACATTGTTAGAAATGGTTAGGTCGATGATGACACAGGCCAACCTCCCAATTTCGTTTTGGGGGGATGCGCTAATGATTGCCGCCTACATACTTAACTGAGTGCCTTCTAAGTCAGTCCCCACAACCCCTTATGAACTTTGGAAATGTGAGAAGCCTAAATTGGGACAGCTTCATCCTTGGAGTTGTGCAGGTTATGTCCATAGTACCTCCAATAAGTTTGGAAAACTAGGCCCTAGAGGAAACAAATGTGTTTTCATAAGGTATTCACATACCTCAAAGGGTTGTGTTATGTACGGTAGAAAACCTGACGTAGGAATGACTGAAATAGAGTCACGCAATGTTGATTTCATTGAGAATGATTTCCCATAGATAGGTGAAGTTAGGAAAGACTTTTAACTTTTTGAGATAGAAGAAGAACATATGACATCTTTTGGCGAAGGTGGGGAATTGCCTCAAACTAATTCGACGGTACAACATGAGGTTGAGCCTATGGAAGTCGCCAATGAGAGTCAAGGTGATCTTCATCCAAGTGGGACTATGGATCCTAGTGGGAGTCCGATACTAGAGCGAAGAAGTAAACGTGGAAATATACCTCGTCGTCAATTCACGATCGAAGAGTAATCTTTCCTAACTACTTCTTACAATTCTAGTGAGCCTACATCGTTCAAAGAAACTCTTTCTTTACCTACAAACAATGAATGGATGACACCAATGGAAGATGAAATTTCCTCTATGAAAAAGAATAAGGTTTGGGAGTTAGTTGATCTTCCACAAGGTCGCAAGACTATTGGAAACAAATGGGTTTTCAAAGTCAAGCGAAAGGCAGATGGATCAATCGACAAATATAAGGCACGTCTTGTGGTGAAAGGCTTTACCCAAAAAGAGGGTTTAGATTATGAGGAGACATTCTCCCATGTGGTGAGATTTTCCTTTATTCGCCTTATCCTAGCAATAGTAGCACACATGGATCTAGAACTTTATCAGATGGATGTTAAAACTGTTTTTCTCAATGGTGAACTAGATGAAGAGATCTATATGACTCAACCGAAGGATTTTAAAGTCAAGGGACAAGAGCACAAAGTGTTCCGACTCAAACGTTCCATCTACGGTCTCAAATAATCATCTAGACAGTGTGACATTTGCTTTCATCAAGCGATAACCTCAATTGGCTTTGTGATGATTAAGGAAGACCACTGTGTGTATGTTAAACGATCCAAGAAAAAGATCTTGATTATGTCATTATATGTTGATGGCATCTTACTAGCTGGAAATGATATGGAGATGATAAATGCCACTAAAGAGTGGTTTTTTGCGTTTTTCGATATGACAGACTTGGGTGAAACAAACTATGTGTTTGGAGTAAAAGTCATTAGGGATCGTTCAAAAATATTTATCGGTTAGTCTCAAGAGGCTTACATTAAGAAAGTCATCGAACGATTTGGCATGACTAACTCAAAACCCGTTGTCACTCAAATGGAAAAGGGATGTATCCTTAATACAAACCAATGCTCTAAGAAAGAAGAAGAGAATGTTTACAACTCCATATGTGAATGCGGTAGGAAGCCTGATGTATGTTATGGTATGTACTCGGCCTGACATATGCTTTGCAGTTGGGATGTTGAGTCGATTCCAAAGTAATGCTGGACCTCAACACTGGATAACAGTGAAAAGTGTTATGCGTTACTTGATGGGAACCACAAATTTAACCCTATGTAGATGGTTATAAATATACTTCGGGCTACGCTTTCCTCCTTAGTGGTGGAGCTATCTTTTGGAGTAGCAAGCGACAGACTAGCACCGCCCTATCTACGATGGAGTCAGAGTACATTGTTTGCTCATCTGCGGTTCAAAAAGCTGTGTGGTTGAGGAGTTTTCTTCAACATCTTAATGTCATAACACATATGGATCGTCCTGTAGTCATTGCTTGTGATAGCATTGTTGCTTTAGGTTACACTAAAGATCCCAAGTATTATGGGAAGACGAAACACATCAATATCAAGTATCATTTCACTAGAGACATGGTTGCAGAAAAGAAAGTTGTTCTAGAATATATTCATACTAGAAGCATGTTGGCTGACCCTATGACTAAGCCTCTAGTTAGAGAGATCTTTCAGGATAATGCAATGAATATTACATCATATATTTGTGTTAAGTGTTGTGGAGATATGATGGATATCGCGTCGGATTTGGTAATAATTTTATGGTAATGCAATGGATATTGCATCGGATTTGGTAATAAGTTTTTTGATAATGCAATGGATATTGCATCAGATTTTGTGATAGTCTTGTGGCGATGCAATGAATATTGCATCCGGTCTTGATGTGATACAATGGATATTGCATTTGATTTTGTGTTAATGCAATGGATATTGCACCTGATTTTTGTGATAATGCAATGAATATTGCATCGATTTTTAATGATAATGCAATGAATATTGCATCTTTTTAGTATTGGTGATGCAATGAATATTGCATCGAGATTTAACCTCGAGGTTCTGATGGATGTAATGAATATTACATT
>CM028379.1:85321782-85368128 GCA_013146195.2 Codonopsis lanceolata
ACGATAAATAACATGACTCATACTCGAGTCGCAAATACACCAGGAGCGACAATATGCCAACCAAGTGGGCAAAATCCCCCAAACTATAACATGGAGCATAATCGAGAATATTTCAACATCGAACTACCGAGGAAACTATTTGTCTCGAGGCACAACATGAAATTCAAGAACAAGGGTTCTAACTTTAAAAATAATTGCTATGGAGCAATCTACAAACAAATCAAAGATAAGCAAATCGGCATTTCAAACCATGTAAATCACACTCATGGCTTCCCATCGCGGTGAGAACACATAAGAGCACACAATGCCATGTTTTTGCTTTCCATTCAAGTCAATTCCATTTGGTAACGGGTGTAGTCAATTTCTACCATAATTCATACCAATCCTAGCAACAACGAACCACTTTTGATCACCAATTTAGATACCATTAAATTGGATACTCAAAAGTTTCCGTTTGAGATGCCAAGGTTCATGATTAAGGTTTTAAGCATCCTTTAATAGTCTCCTATGCTAAGGAAATGAATGAGGAGATAATAATGATGAAATGAGAATTTAGTATACTACAATGTAATGCATCAAGTAGGTGTTTCCTACAACTAATGCACATAAGCGAATAAAAATTCAGACCAAGTAACAAGGTCTATTACCTTGACAAACAACAATCATATCTACCACAAAACTTCGTGTACCTAGTAATCCAATGAATCGACAAGGCTACTAATGCTGTAACGTCCATACTCCGCAAAACTATTCTTTCTTAAGCTCTAGACCAAGTCTACAACCAATGCATACCTAAGTATCCTAACACAACGTTAACGTCTCAATACTCACGGTGAAGCGTTAATCTCTCCCGTGTAACCATGATTATTTCTAAATCGCAATCTTCAACCTTCTCACAAGTCGAGTGGATTTCCTACTCGTATAGTAACCACTAACAATAATATAGTATTATATTATTCATTACAAAGTACATATCTTTATAGAATACTCAAACATCATACCAAACCGATAAGTATCAATAAACAATTCATGCTTCATAAATATACATACTATGGCCTTTCTATATAACCCACAAACCACAACTCTATATATAGCATAATATATATATATACTAAACAAGAATCCATACACAACGTCGATTACCTACCGGTAATTCAAGCGAACCATATCAATCTCACATTGGGGTATTATTCGATCGAGCAAACAACCAATATTACACAATACACCATATAATGTATGTATGAATGCACATGAGCTAACGATTAAAGCGCGTACTCATAATAACGGTAATAGCAGCAACGTTATAATTTAAATATATATATATATATATATACAAGAATATACCTTCCTATTTCGGATAGGTCTCAAACTTCTAATGGCCAACCGCCCTTGCATCGCCTCAAACTCTAGGTGCCGTCACCATCTCTTTGAGCCCTTTGGATTGTTGACTAGTACTCGGTGACGACTCTTCCTCTTCGGGCAATCTTCACGAACATGATCGCCGCCACAAACAAAGCATTTTCTGTTGTACCCAGCACCTATCCTCGGTATGTCTGTCCTCTTACAAAGTTACATGTCAACTCGCCACCTCGTCTTCTCAGAGCGAGAAGTAGTAACACCACTCGGCCACCGAGCACCTTTCCTTGACTAAGCTTTTGAGGTGGCGTCTTCTCTTATCCTCGGGGCTATTAGTCTTTGATATTTTCTTTTGAGCGTACTCCTCGATGTCTAACTCTATCGCACATGCGATCCACGGCCCTGTAATCCGTAAGTAGTAACGGAATAAGGCCTCACGATAATTCGTCTTCGGGCCTTTCACAAACCTCTCGGTCTTCTTAGCCTCATCCGGCACCAAGTAACTTCTGATAACGAGCCAACTCCATAAACTTTGTTGAATCTTGAGCCACGGTCATATCTCTTGCTCTAACATTAGGAATTCCATCTCTCTTCTTTCTCGAGTTACTACGGACCAAACCGTACCATAAACTCCTTGACAAAGTTTTCCCACACTCGAGGCACTCCATGTCGTCTCCAACGATCTCGTAATTCAAGCCACCAATGCTCGGCCGCACCATCCAATCAAACACCGCTAAGGTAACCATTTCTTCGATGTTACCCAAAGCGCAAAGATCCTCTCCATGCTTTCTAGCCAATGTTTTGCCTCAATAGTATCGGCTCCATCGAAACTTTCCGGTTTAAACTTCAAGAATTTGCAAGGGCGGAAGAATCATCTTCGATCCACACATCCGTTGAGGAGTCACACGCAATCGCTAACATTTCCTCTCTCGTCACCACGAGCTATATTCGAAGAGGTATAATAGAACTAGCTCCACGCCAAGTTCCGACATAATACGCCTACAAAGAACACTCGGCGTTAATAACTCAACAATAAACCCAACCCAAACTAGGCCAAGGAACCTATCTGGCGAAATAGCTAACCTATAGCTCGATACCAAGCTGTGACGCCCGACCGGACTCAATGCGGAATCCCAAGGTCGTGCCGTCAAGACAAGCTAAAGACGGACAAGCACCCGCTAAGCGTAGTGGTGCGAGTCCGGAGTTGAACCAACAAACTCTAAACAGGAATGATAAGCCATAATGGCAAACCGAATAATCCAAAACTAATATCTGCGGAAGCAAATCATAAGTGGGACCAAAGCCTATAATTATAAACTAAGGAATACAAGGTGAGAGACTACTATCTCGACCACCCATCTACGACTCGCGTGGACGCAACATTGCGCCGTGACAACAAACCATCGGCAACCCGAGGCCTAAGGGGAAGCAACAAGAACCCAAACGATAAACAACAACTCAACGGCTAACATGCGGAGGAATAAATCAACTAAAAGAACAAGATATTCAAATTCTAACAACTAAACCCAAGTCTCACGACTAACGTCGTCGGAGATGACAATACCAACAATACTAGGATGAGTGAGCTAAAGCATGCTCGAAATAACAAGGGAATAACTTCTAAAAGATACAACAGCTCGACCAAACGAGTCGGCTACCAAAATAATACAATAAGAAAGTACTAACATAATCTACCCAAGTAAAGTCTACATAACTTTACATTCGTTTCTCCAGATACATAACATAATAATATTAAATCCAAGCTTAAAGCCCGGAAGACCACCTTCTAGGAATCACTATCCAAGCTGCATTCTTGTACTACGGGATCACTGCAAAACTAAGGAAAACAAACACACGAAATGAGTCATAATGACCCAGTAAGTTACTAAATGCAAATGTATGGCATAGCATGTCGTGGCATGGCATAATGCACAAGCATGTATAAAATCATGGCATCTTTATCATATACCAACAATAAACCTGTATTAAGTCATCGAGTAACATAAACTTCATAAAACATATAGCACATTATCTTTCATATAAGTGCTCATAGCAAGCCACATAAGGGATAGAGAGGGTACCCAAATAGCTCCGTTGTGTTGCTCCTGCAATACACAATGTTACTGGTTCGTGCCACATCGATGCTCTGTGATTACATCGACTTTCACTGAGCGGCTACACCGCAAGGGCAGCCCTTTCTCAGTCTAGCTTAGCATAATCCATTCGCTCTATTGGTTACGAGATGGGCTAACTTCCCCACTGGGGCCAACAGTGGAGGGTGTGTGAGGTCGAGCACGGCGATCCATAGCGAATACGAATCTTACGATTCGTATAGGCGATGTATCGTCCTACGACTTAAAAACCAATCCAAATAATGCCAGCTGGGCTTTTATGAAATGCACAAGCAGATATTTACTCGCATGCTCAAACAAGAACCAAGACCGTCAAGAGCGGACTTATCAAATCAAGTAGGTCATAAGGCTCTACACACCAATTTAACAATGCACATATTTGCACATACTCAACAATCCAACTAACTTAGCAGTATAGTCCAAGAACCACATATTTGAGGTATTCATAACCCTCAAGTCACAACCCAGTCAACGTAGCATATAAACTCAAGAAATCACAATATGAGGTCTACAAAGCCCTCTACTCAGGATTAAACCAACGGCTATTATTTAGTATAAGAACAACTATAAACCAAGACTTAGCATTTAAGCTTTACTCAAAGGTACACGGACTCAACCATAGTCCCAATTGTCATACATACTCGACATTATCAACCCAATCTCAAGGGTACCAAAACTAAGCTGTAGTCGTATTCTCGCAAGTGCTTTCATGTGCACGCGACCAAATTCCCTAAGAGGGAACTCATTCAATGAATCATTTCTTAAAGTAATACGAGTTCATAGGTTGATCTCTAATGTTCCGTGCCCTAACGAGCACGCCCTAATCAAATCCCCAATAAGCCTCTATATCGTGGGTATCACAATTGGAACACAATTCAAGATGCTCGGGTACTCACAATCAAAACCAACCAAACCCGAACATCAAGGATTTAAACCTAAGGCTCACCAACATAATATTGAACCTATATCAACTCCATTGAGTCTTAATATCGCATTTCATTAAATACACATTTCATACAACCCAAACTTAGCACATCATTCAAGTTTATAGAAATTATCCCAAAATTAATCCGGGCTTATTTCCCAAGCCTAAAATCCAAGAATTCATCATAGACATAGTCAACGAAATCCAATTGTCGTAGGATTCCAACCCGAGTTCATTATCACATTATTGAACTTATTTCGACTCCGTTGAGTCTAAATACCAAGTTTCATCATTTACACCCTTCATCAATCTCAGCATTAACCCCACTTCAACTAACAATAATTTCTCCAATAATTCGGGATTGACTCTCAAGCCTAAAATCCACAAATAATCCCAACATAGATCAAAACCCATTTCATAAATCATATAATTTCATTTAAGTGATCATAACCATAGTATATAGAGAGTTCATATATCCAAAGCCCCAACCATAGGCATACTTTCATAATAAACCCAAATAAAATGTAAACATGATTTCTAGCATGCTCACAACCCTAGAATCACAAGATGAAGGATAAACATATACATCAACAATCATAGAAGTCATCTACAAATACTCCTAACAAGTTCATACTCCCAAAATCCCCAAATTAACACATACAAAGCATATCAAGTGTTCATTGCCCACAAATAGCATACAAGTTGTTTTCCTTAGGGCCAATGAACCAAAATCAAAAGGGAGTAACTTACCTAGCTTGAGTGAAAACCCAAGAGAACACAAATCCGATCGGTGAAGTTGTTCTACTCGTCGAGGGCTTCAAGATTCCGAAGTTTGAAGGAAATCGGGTGGTCGGATCGTCTTGGATCGAAGGAAGAATGAAGCTAGGGCTTGAATCTCCAAGCCTCCTCCCTCTCTCTCTAATACGTATTGTGGAAGAGAAGAAATGAAATGGTTTCAGCAAATAACAAAGGGGTTGTGGGTATTTATACCCCCAAATTAAGGAGGGCACAATAGAATTTTCCTTGCACAATTAGTAGAGATTAGGACTAATCAATCACTAATCTAACTTAAATTAACTTCCAACTAATGTTAGGACATGTTTAGGGTTAAGTATGAGAGGTTAGGAAGGGTTTAGAGGGGGTTTAATGAGGGTAGAATAGGTATAATTCGTCCAAACACAAAACAGGGCAAAATCCCGTAACAGCACTCTGGAGTTGAGGCGGGCGCCTCACTCCCTCCCATGCGGCTGCCTGGGCTCTGCCCTGCACAAAGGTGCTCTCAGTACTTGAGGCGGGCGCCTCACTATGTGCCAGGCGGGCGCCTCGGCCCCTGAACCTCCAAAACTTGGTCCAAACATGTTCTAAATGGTCCCAAACTTATGGGCAACCATTCTAAGGTCTAACCCAACTCAAAACAAGTCTAAAACACACCCGAACAACTCGAAACAACTCGGAGCGAAGCGGGAAGGGGTGCAACAACGTGCAACCGAACGACGAATGAACTTCGCAATCGAGCGAGCAACGAAAGGAGACTTTTAAGGCAAGTCTAAGGGCTAATGGAGAAGCTTAAATACTTCTAGAAAGTTGAATAACAAATAGGGGAATAAGAATCCCAAAGGAGAGACGAACGCTATCTCCAAAACTTCCAAATCATCGATAGACTTAAGGAACACCTCCAACTTGAAGTCTAATGCATCTAAACATGTTAATAAATCATCTTAAAGAGGTCTAGGACCCAAACCGAGGTCACGAACACAAAACACAAGCAAACCCTCAATCGCGTCGTATTCCGACTATCGTCGAGTCACGACTTGTGACTTTAGCAAGTCAACAACTATATGGAGTCTCTTAATAATGTTTTGGTCTTAATATGGTCTCTCAAACATATCTAGACCCTCTCGCAAACCAAACATACCGTCGACAAGGGAAGAAGTGCAAGTATAGCACGCAAACCGAGATAACGAAGGAGCGGGGTGTCACAGATTAGGTATACTAGAGGTTGATGGTTGGGATGTACCTGTCTCAACATTAACAAAGTCATCAGCAACATTTGGAGCCACATGTGGCTCTAATAAATCAAATTCATCAAATGAAACATGAACAGATTCAACTATTTTTAATGAACGTTTGTTGAAAACCCTGTAAGCTTTGGAGTGTAAGGCATAACCCAAAAATACACCTTCATCGGCTTTATGATCAAATTTGCCTCTATAATCATTACCATTGTAGACTACAAAGCATTTACAGCCGAAGATTTTAAAAAATCCAATGTTTGGGGTTTTACCTCTCCAAAGTTCATAGGGTGTTTTACCGTGAAATTTGTTGATCAATGATCTGTTTTGAGTGAAGCAGGCTGTATTGACGGCCGCCCGAAGTGTTTGGGCAACTTTGCTTCAGCAAGCATAGTTTTAGCGACTTCAATAAGTGTTGTTCTTCCTTTCAAGAACGCCGTTTTTTGAGGTGTTCTTCTGAGCAGAGAAGTTGTGCCCAATACCGTGATCATCACAGTACTTTGCTATTCCATTGTTGGTGAACTCAGTGCCATTGTCTGATCGAACGTCACTGATTTCATCGAGTTTTTGCGTTTGCAATCTTCTGAATAGTGCTGTAAGAAGATCGTATGTGTGATCTTTAGAAGACATCATCTCTGTCCAAGTGTATCTTGTATAGTCATCCACTACTACTAGAGTATATCTGAAACCACCATAACTAATAGTAGTGACTGGTCCGAAGAGATCCATGTGCAGCAGTTGTAGAGGTCTTGTCGTTGAGAGTCCTGGTTTGCTTTTAAATGACGTTTTTGAGAGCTTTCCCAGTTGGCATGCTTTGCACGAACGATCATGTTCGGCAGAGACCTTTGGCAATCCTTTGACTAGACCTTCTTTAGATAGCTTGGCTAGATATTTGAAGTTCAAATGACTGAGTCTTTTATGCCACAGCCAGCTCTTGTCTTGAGCAGAGTTTGCCACAAGACATAGATTAGTAGCCTTACCGTAGGCGTTCAAATCTATTACATAGACATTCCCTTGTCTATGACCGGAAACCACGGTTGAGCAAGAGATTGGATCCTTGATATCACATCTGTTTGAGGAGAATTGACATATAAGCCCTTTGTCACAGAATTGAGAAATACTCAGGAGATTATGTTTCAAGCCTTCTACAAGAGAGACTTTTCCAATGGAGAGATTTCCTCGAATGATGGATCCATAGCCAATTGTTCTTCCTTTAGCATTGTCTCCGAAGATGACTGGAGGGCCTTCTGCTTCAGAAATATTAGAGAGAAGGCAGGATTCTCCGGTCATGTGTCTTGAGCAGCCGCTATCTAGATACCACACATCTTTCTTTTCTAAATTTGAGATAGCCATGAAGCACACCTGAGATGTAGAGGTAAGAAAATCATGGTCCCCTTTTATTTTCTTTATGGGTCCAAATGGTTAGCGTATTTTTGGAACCCATACTTGCCTGATTTTTGGAATAGGGGATCCAGCAGGCTTCATGATGGATTTCAGCAGACATTCATGGACCAAGTGGCCGAAACATTTACAAAATGTACAGTGATGAAAATTACAGAAGTCTACATGATTATGCTGGATATTTGAAGGTTTTTGAACACTTTTCTTAACAGCAGCTTTTGGGTTGGTAGTCTTGTTAGCAGCAGGCTTAGAGGCATCTGTATGAGGCTTCTTGAGTCAGCTAGCGATCTTTGCTTTAGCAAAAGACCTGCTTTCTTGTAGTAGACTTTGATGCCTCATGCATTTTTCCTTTAAGCTTGGTGTCAACATTAGCAGATGGCACCATCTGTAATCTTGTTGATGAATCGATAGGTTTGAGCGAGGCTTTTCATAGGCCAAGCAGACCTTTGCTTTCACGAAGTCTGGTAGAGGTCGTTGTAAGTCTCCGCACCTCCTTTGCATTTATCTCCAGCGGATGGTTGCTTTGCTTTCAAAGCTTCACTTGTTTGTTAATTTGAACCTTAGGGTATTTATAAGGAGTAGCAGATAACCAATTCCTTCTTTACCCTTGTTAGGTTTACGATATTGTGCAGAATATTACTATTCACCGTGTGTTCATTTTCTTGTTCGAGGTTGCGCTAGAGATTTCATTAGAGAATCCTAGCCCGTATTTATCTGTTGAGGGCTTCGATCTCCAAGAATTTGATCAAAGACCGCGTTGAGTTATTCCATGAGTTAATGGTTTTTGCAACTCCTCTTTCTCGCCAGATAACTCTTTGGCATGATCAATAAGACAAGCAACCTTTTCATTGAGAAACTTGTTCTCTTCTTTTAACTTGATACTTTCTCTGGATTCCATGGAGAGTTTTTAACTCGGTTTCCAAAGCATGGATTTCTCGTTCAGACTTCTCATGACTTTTAGCTAACTTAACATAGGCCTTCCTAAATTCATTGAATTCTTCTAGCATGTCTTGAGCATCCTTGAGGATTTCTTCTTTTGAAGGCTCTTCGAAGATTGTTCTATGTTAGCTTGAAAGGGAGAGTACTTAACTTCACTGTCTGAGTCATAGGTGGGAGATGACTCTAGAGCAACAAGACAAATGTGTGCTTGCTCAGGTGAGTCATCACTATCATCCTCGTCAGAATCAGTTTCAAACCAAGTGGCTACATGGTTTTCTTCTAAGTCCTCAGCCAGAAGACCTCTATGTTTAGAAAACGATTTAGAAGGTCTCCTTTTATAGGCTTCATATTTAGGCTTAGGACATTTAGAAGCAAAGTGACCAGTTTCTCTGCAATTGTAGCAAACTAACTCATTATTGTGTGAGTTTTCGGTCTTTTCCGAAAGTCTGGTTTGCTTCTTTCTTTTTGTTAAATTTTGAGAACTTTTGAAACTTCTTAACTTAACATAGCAAATTGCTCGTCGAGAGAATTTCATTCTCGTTTGAAGAAGAAGTAGATGGTTTGCTTTCTTGAACCAGAAATTTCTGGGAGATAGCAGAAAAGGAAGGAAGTTTAAAATGTTTGTCCTGTTCTTGAGCTTGAAGTAATTCTTGCTCATAGACTGTTAAACTCGCATACAAGCTTCTGAGATGCATGGAGTTCAAGTCTTTGGACTCTTTTATTGCAGTGGTTTTTACATGCCACAAACTTCCTAAAGAAGCTAAAAATCTCATATTCACTTCTTTAACACTATATTCTTTTCCTAAAGAGTAACAACTATTTACTACCTCACGAGAATACTGCGTAGGCTTGTCGTAGAGTCTCCTTAGGATCTTTTCGAATGAGTCGAATGTTGAATATAGTTGTATTTTTACATTTGTCCCTTGTGGGTAGATCTCCTTCAAGATATTCCACCAAGGCTTCCCACATTCCTTAGCGGTTTGCATCTAATGATTTGTTGGTATGTGCTTGTGTCAACAATTTGGATATAATGTGAATAGCCTTCTTTGTCGAGTTCAACAAAGCCTCCTTTCTTCGTCGTCCATTCGTTCATAGATTTAGGTATCTCCGGAAGACCACTGGCTACTTCAGCAAGTAGGTTGGGCTTCATTGGGATATATGGACCTGTCAGAACACATTGCCACAACCGATTGTCAATAGAATTCATATATCTCAAAACAGCATGGTTTAACAACAGAAGTTTTGGCAAAACAACATGGTTTAACAACAGAAGTACAGAACAAGATACCAACAGAATCAAAATAGGTTGGGCTGAGTGCGTCTTCGTTCTAAGTAGTCTCCAACCCAGATTCGGATTCTGTCATTCAGACGTTCTCGGAGTCGGTTCTGTTCCTCAATCAGGGCTTGATTCAAGAAGTGAGTAGCTCTCTCTCACGATGGCACCAACCCTACTGTTCGGCGGCGGCTCTTGCATCGGCTTCTTCGACGAGGCGAAGATTGGTGAAGTCAGCAACCTCCCTTCGGCTAAGAATCGCCCTAGCCATCCCTGTTTTGAGCTCATTGAACAGGCCACGAATGCTGATTTGTTGAGAGTGCAGCATCCCGATCAGAGCAGCTTGTTGATCTTGAACTAGGAACCTGTGAGTTGTGAAGGCCTGAGCAGTGTCGTTCACTAGTTGATCAACAATCTTGTCTATGTCAAAGATGGTGGCATGAGTAGCATTGAGGCCGTAGTTGAGCACATCAATCTGCTGTGCCATAGAAGAAACTGTCCTGTTGAGCTGAGCTAGTTGGTCGTTGTTTGCTCGAAGAAGCTCCAGAATGGCAGGATCAGCAGCAGCAGTAGGTAGAGAAGGGTTAAGGTTGACGGAAATATGGCTGGTTGAAGGTTGTGGAGCAGGGTTTGGAGAAGAGGAAGATGAAGCAGGGTTTGGAGGAGAAGAGGGTTTGGAATCAACCTCAATGTCAGTAGCTAAGGCTGATGCAGAAGTGAAGCGAGAGGAAGAAGAAGATACTTCTAAGAGGGAAGAAGGGAAGGGATAGTCGGGTAGAAGAATGAAGTTAGGAGAGGAAGGAGAAGGATAGAGAAGGTCTGATATGGAGGAGAAGTCAAAGAGAAAAGAGTGAGTGGCAGAGGAGATGGAAGGAAAGAGAATTTGGTAGAGATCAGAAGAGATAGAGATAGGAGTAAGATACTGAGAGATAGGGGGGAAGATTTCGGGTAGAAATGCGGTTTGGTAAAGAAGAGTAGAGATGTGAGGGGCAAGAGGAGAGAAATGGTCAGGCATAGAAAAGGAAGGAGAGGAGGTAGATGGAGCAGAGTTTGAAGGAACGGGTATAATGGCTAAAGTGGTGTCTGGAAGAATGGTGGAGATGGGTTCAGGTGAATGGGGTGGAGAAGGGATAGAGTCTTGAGGTGGAGAGGGTGATAGAGCCACAGACTTCTTACGAAGTCTGCGTTTCTTTGGCTTGGGAGCAGGGGAAGAATGCTCCTCCTCAACAACAGCAGGGGTTGAAGAGGGAATGGGTGAAGAAGGGGTGGCAGCAGGCTCCTCCCCAACAGCAGCAGGGGCTGTTGAAGAAGTGAGTGGAGGGGAGGAAGAAGATATTGGAGAGGAAGGTGGGATGAAGGGAATGAATGGTTCAGAAGGCTCGGTGCGTTTGGTTTTTCGTTTGCGGGGACGAAGGGGAGCAGCCTCTTCGTCTGGTTCAGCAGCTTCGACGGGTATTGAAGTAGGAGCGGATGAAGCAGCAGCCTTCTTTTTCTTTCTAGATGGAGGACCAGCAGGATGAGTAGCAGCAGTGCTTGAGGAAGAAGCAACTTTCCTCTTTTTGGGGACCGGCTCCTCCGCAGCAGATGAGGTTCTTTTCTTTGAAGGGGGAGCAGGAGCAGCAGTCTTTGAAGAGCAGCCTTCAGCAGCAGCTTCTTTAGAGAGCTTCTTGCTCAGCTGCTTGGCCATGAATGAATCCACTGTTGTCTCAGGATTGATCCTGATGACTTTGAGAGGTGGGGGATTCAGAGCATGGATAATGACGAGAGGGTGAAGACCCTGCTGAACGCGTTTCTCGTTCTTCAGCTTCTGATAGTTGATGATGAATGTGCTGGTGAACTGGATCGATTTCTGAACCTTCTTCTTTTCAAAGTTGAAAATATGAGTGTGAAGTTTTGTGTTTGATCGAAGAAGAGCGTTGATAAGTCTGACGAAAGGCCGCTTCTGCTTTAGCGAAGCCTTTACCGCTTCCACGGCATCACACAGCAGCTCAAAGAGGATCTGAGCCCAGTTGAGTCTGATGTTGAGAAGGACAGCAGAGGTGTACTCTAGCTGGTCGGAGGTCATTATATCATGGGTGCCGTTTTTGAAGATTAGACTCTTGTCAAATAAGTGGCTGATGAAGTAGACATCATCCTCAAACAAAGTCCGCTTCATCTTTGCAGCAGCCTCTCTTGGTGTGTTCTCACCACGCATATATGACCAGGCAGTGGTCTTTTCAGCATCTGTGAGTGAAGTTGGACCATCGAACTCCACGCCAATAATCTTGGCGATTCTGGAGGCAGTGATAGTGATGGTAACAGTTCTGACCACAGCTGTGATGGATAACCTTGAATCATTGACTGTAGCCTTCTGATAGAATTCTTCAGCCAGCAGATAACTGAAGTCTCCATCCTCCAACATGAACAGTGGCAGAATGCCGGACTGGTTCAGGTCGTCTACTATCTTGACCCCAGCAGCATAAGCACGAACAGAAGGTTCGTCAATACACATCCCCGGATGATACATAGTTGGGGGCAATTTTGGAATGTCAGAGTCGATGTGAGTGGTTTGTGTAGGAATGGCAGAAGTTGAAGAAGTGCCAGCCATTTTCGAAGATTTGCAGAAGGAGAAGAAGTAAATGTCGTGAATCTGCAGAATCAACTATCGAACAGGGCGAAGGAAGTAGAAAATTTTTAGAGAGAAGAAACTTTGGAGAGAGAGAGAGAATAGAAAGAGACAGTTTTGGTAAAAGAACTTTTTGTTGATTCCTATGATTAGATTTGGTTGAGTCATCTTCTGATTCTATTGTACAGTAGGCTAAAAGGTCTGCGTACCGATTAGTGTGGCAACTGTCTTAGAGTCATTTTGTTTAGAATAGTTTCTAAGTGTTAGTTCTTAGGCGCTACTGCAAGCTTCTACAGCAGCCCTTGAAGAACCAGCAGACTTTGAAGTCTGCTCAAATACCGGAAAATCAAAATTGGCCAAGATCAAGAAACAATGACACGTGTACACCTATTCGGATATTTTTCGAAAATATCGGTCATCATGTCTTCACCAGATTATTTTTCAAGAAGTCAACTCGCATAATGACAAGCTGTCGGTGAATCTGAAAATCAAGATCGAAGACATTACCCGTTTTGGCTAAGAAGACTTTCCAAGCGCAAAGCTCGTACTCAAACATTACTCGTTTAGTAATGTCTTCTCTCGCACACCGCATGCATCTCGATGATGTGGGTTTCTTCCCCCCAAAGCGCCGAATTGCATTCAATGCAAAGGCGTTGGGCGATTTATCTCGATTTTAACCCAACGGTCAAAAGATCTCTTCCTGGTATATATTCAAGTGTTGAAGATCTGAAGAAATAACTCTTGCGCATTAAACTCTCAAGCTTCATCTTCATCACTCAAGCATTCAAGAGATCAAAGGACAAGGGCTAACACTTGACCAAACTTTCTGAAGCTGCAGATCTGCCATCTTAAATTCTTTCTCAGCTTCATTACGTTTGTCTTTAAAGCGTTCTTAATTTACTGCACGTGTGGAGAACAATTATTCATTGATTGTCTCTCTCACCTTTATACACTTGGTTAAAAATTCATTTTGTACACGATCCATTAGAGATCTAAATCATAAACCTAGTGGATAAACAAGTGCACTTTTAAAATCCAAAGCTAACCACTTTGGTAGTGGATGTAGTACTATTCACAGTACGAACCACTTCTAATCCCTGTGTGCAGATTCAAACTCTTCTTATCTCTCACTTTAATTGATTGTGTTTAAAGCTTTCATTCTTTAACAAAGCACTCTTGATAATCTCAGAATCTGATTTGTTTCCGCTGCCTAAGCACTTCTATTCAAACCTTTCATAAATCCTTAAGAAGTGTTCTTAAAAGAAAAGTTTTACAAAAACATAACTAGGCTATTCAACCCCCCCCCCCCTTCTAGCCTAGATTGAGCCTATTTTGGGACCAACATGTTCTATGCCTCCTTAGGAACAACTATTGTTCTTGGACTAATGACTTTTGATAACTCTTAGAGATTGTGATTTTAGGATCCCATAAACTATGAATTGTTTATCCTATTGACTTGGTCCTATGCTTAGAATTAAAAGTGTTCTATGCCTCCTTATAAATAATTATTGTTCTTGGACCATTGACATTTAATAACTTTTAGAAATAATGATTCTAAGGTTCCATGAATTATGAATTAATGATAATTCTTGACTATGGTTGTTAAGTGGATTAATGACCTAGTCTATCCTATACGAGAACTTAGAAAAGGGTTTAAGATGCATTTAGCATTTAAACTCTATTGGATGAATTTTTAGAGACGACTCAACGGAGTCAAATTTAGTGAGCCATTGAACAGTACCGGCTCAATGATCAATCCCTACGACGTTCTAAACACGTTTCACTAAGAATAATAATTCTAGACTCTTGAATTTGGATTGATTACCCTGCTTGATTTTAAATGTCATATAAAAGAATGCCTATTTGACATGTTGAGTTCGCTCTTGTCGAACTCAATTCTACTTGATTATTGATGAGAATATTTACTTGTCATGAACGAGATCGCTCTTGTCGACCTCGTTCACTACTTGAGAATTTGTTAAGTAAACACTACTTGGCATTTGCATGAGTCCAATGGCACCCGTCTTTGTTCACACACGCCTCACTTGTGGCCCACGGTGGGAAGTAGCCCCTTTGCTGTAACCATTAGAGCATCACTGGTATGTCTATCCCGGGCATCTCCTCGGAAGGTCGATGTACTTACACACATCCGACACCAGCACACTCCAGATAACGCTTGTATGCAGGAACTACGTAGCGGCCCGGCTCTCCATATATCCTTATCCTATGTGATTTAATTACGAGCACCTATGTGAAATAATGTGCATCTTGGATATATGATCTCTATGCTTATGTGACGATATCTTGCCTTGTATGTTGCATATTGCCATGACATGCATGATTGATAGCTTACAAGTCTTTATGACTTACCCATTCCCCTTTACTGCTTTAGATCCTAGCAAAACAGGTCCTTCTCGTTGAGGATTGCAGTGTGCGTGCCTTGTTCCTCCTTTTGTCCGCCGTTGCAGTTTGAAGAGGTGGTTTAGATGTCCTCTTCCTTTCTTTTGTTATTTTGCAAGGACGATGGGTTTAAGCAAGTCAATTAGACTATGCTTGGGAATTTGTATAGAACTTGAACTTGTTACTCTTATTAGCTACTTGTAGTTTAACACTTGTAGTAATTGTATTCCTTTTGATGCCGGCATTGTGTAAGCCGTGCTTGGTTATCTTGCTAATAGTTCACTACGTATAAGTCTTCCGCTGAGCATCCTATTAGCTCTTATCTAATTCCTGTCCATAAACTGTTAGCTTGGGTTCCGGCATGTAGTGTCGCCGATGACTTGGTTTAATTGCTTAACTGTTATATCAGGTTTGAAAAGTTTTAAAAATACCGGCCTTTTAGGGCCGAGGCGTGCTACGTCTCAAATGTTGCGTCACGTCGTTTTCTTTAATTAAGTCCTTGCATGTTGTTTGTTTACTTGTTTCCCTCCTATTTGGGCGGTCCGACCCGCGGTTCCACCTCGGGCCCGGGTCGGGTCGCCACAGTTGGTATCAGGGCTTGTTTATAGGTTAGCTATCGGCCAGGATAGGTTCCATGGCCTAGTTGGGTTAGTTCTTGTGTGAATCATGACGTTGAGTGTTCTCTTTCATGCCTTATTGGCAGATTCTTCGTTAATGAATAGGACTTAGCATTCTAAGTTCATTGTAATCTAGATTCTCATAAGTGCAGTGTTCGTGTCAAGGAATACTACATTTCTCCTGTTTTACTTTCAAGGCGTAGTTATACCAAGAGTAGGTGTTACGCTACTATAGATCCATTGTTTCCTTGCTCTGTTACTTGAAATCATAGAATCAGTTTGTCAGTCCCAAGAGTGATCGCCGTGGAATTCACTACAGCCAAGATTCGTTGTACACGTTTTGAGAGCGGAATGGCTTAGCCTCCCGTAGCACTTATTAATATTCCATAATTACTATATGAATACTTGTACCCATTGTAGTTCATGATCACGTGTTCAAGTCTTGCTTGCTTGGAGGAAACTCGAGTACTTGCTTCCCGATATTAAATTTAGTTAAGGAGATTATCCCAAATAATGAAAAAATTTCATTCATGGTCTGTTAAAATTTGTGATAAGCCAAGAGTTAATCACGTGCCACATGCTCGAAATTGTTATCAACCTATACGTGTTTTCATGTGAAAGGATTAGTAATGTATTTGTGGGTAAACATATTCTACCTGCTGATTTTGAAATTTCGTTCTTGCCTTATTGTTAACCTAATATATTAGGAAAGTATTAGCTTTGGGTATTGTGTTGTGCCTACCATTGATAAGTGGCTAATTGTGTGATTAATAACATACTTGAATTCTCTTGAACTTGGATATCGAAAACTACTTCGTAAATTCCTTGAAATTGGCTCAATAATATTAGACCAACTTACCTTGTATGAATGTGTATATGTATGATAATAACGTGATTATTCCATACTTGTTATACTTGCATAGTAGAGTTAAAATACTATGTTACATGGCGTTTGTACCCTATATATGTGTATACTTGCTTACTTGAGACCAAAATGGAATATAACAAGAAATGTTGCATTGTTATACTTGTACAAATATGTGCATTTTGTATATGAAATTCTTATAAGTGTAATTATGAGATTTCCATAATAAGATAGTTACATCTGACATGCCTGGTATACCGGAGTTCGTGTTTATTAGTGATCATGTTATGAATAATATACATGTTATTTCTACTTTGCTGGCTAGAAAACTTTTAACGCAAGGTTGTACTTGTTATCTCACTTGTGTACTTGAGACTAGCATGCCTACTTCTATATTATAAGAAGTTCTAGTTTTTCATTAAGTTCTGGTAATTAATGAATTTCCGAATGTTTTTCGACTGAGTATACATTACCTCCCGACCGAGAGCTAGAATTTTGCATTGAGATATTGCCAGGAAACTTCGCCTATTTCTAGAGCACCTTATAGAATGGCTCCAACTGAGTTGAGAGAGTTGCATGAACTTATTGAAAGGGAGTTTATTAGACCGAGTGTATCTCCGTGGGATACACCAGTGTTAGGTGTTATAAATAAGTAAATAAAATATGATACTTCTGAGTTATGCATTGCTGCCAGTTAAACCAAGTGATTATAAAGAATAATTATCCTTACCGCATATTGATGATCTCTTTGATCAACTTCATGGATCAGTTGTATATTTCAAGCTTGACGTGCATAGTGGTTACCATCAGTTATGAGATCGATAGGAAGATATTCCGAAGACAACTTTTCCTTCATGACATGACCTTTATAAGTTCGTTGTGATGCCGTTTGAGTTGGCAAACACGCCTACAATTTTCATGGATTTAAAGAATCAAGTACCCCATAATTATTTGGATTGCTTTGTCATAGTTTTCAATGAGGATATTCTTGTGTATTCAAAGTCATGAGAAGAAATGTGGAATGGTTGAGAGTGATTCTTTCTGTTTTGCGTGAGAAGCAACTTTTTGCTAAATTTAGTAAGTATGCGTTTTTGCTCGAAAAAGTTTATTTTCTTGGGCACGTAGTTTCTAGTACTGGTATTTACTTGGATCCATCGAGATTGGAAGCAGTTGCTAAGTGGAAGATTCCTAATTTGTTATTGAATTCCGTAGATTCATTGAGGGATTGTTAAAGATTTCTACTTCTTTGATTAATTTAAATAGAAGAAGTCTACTTTTATTTGGAGTGACAAATGTGAAAACAATTTTCAAGAATAGAATATCTAGCATTGCCTAATGATTATGAGAATAAGACTCCTGCGTTTTCTTTGAACAATGATAGTATCTTGACTGAAGCAGAATTTGCATTCCTTCTATCGATGGAGTATTACGACTAGTTCTTGTTATGGATGAATTGACTAAATCGTCACTTTTCATACCTATTGCGATAACCTATAGTTTGAGGCAGTTAGCATTTTATCGGATAAAGATCCCAAATTTACTTTGAGATTTTGACATTCATTACATGAGGCTATGTGTACAAGACTTAATTTCATTGTTGCCTTTCATCCGCAGTCCCATGGTCAATCCGAGGGATTGATATTGATATTAGATCACATGTATTCATATTCTCTTAAAGGAAAAGTACTCATCATGTATACATATTCTCTTAAGAAACTGACAGGATCTTCATGAGGCATTCCATGAAAAGATGGTATGGCATTAAAATAATGACATTTTAACTCAAAATTCCTTACAGCATCTGGCAAGACTAAACATGATGTCACAACATTTAATGAAGGTTTACTAAAGTCATTAATAGTTCTTTGATTTATCACTACTTCCATATTTCTTCTTACAGGTTCTTCTTCTCTTTGATTCCTGTTGACTGGGTAAACTGGATTTTTAGGATTACGATTATTATTATTTTCTTCCATTGGAGGATCAACCAGAGGATCCTCTTGATTCAATTGTTCTTGATTATCAAACTCCGGAGCTAGATTTTCAAGGACTTCTTGATTTCTTCTAACAATATTTATATCTTGATTTAAGTCTACCAATTTAGGATTCAAAGATCGACGACCGTGCATAAAAATAATTTAAAGCAATTTAAAAACAACTAACTATTAATAATAAAATAAAATCTTTTTGTATTTTTATTTTTATGATAACTTAAAATTAAACTAAAAACTAAATTAAATTAAAAACTACGCTACCAACAAATAACTACGTGAACTAGCTTGTCCCCGGCAACGGCGCCAAAAACTTGATCGATGTTTTAATTAATCTTTTTCCTTGCAAATGGACAAGACTATTATAGAATAGTATTGGAAGTAAGGGTCGAACCCACAGAGACAAATGATCACGAACAGTGCAATTTATTGATAGCAAATTATTAATGTAAAGGGGGTTTTTATAATTATTTCTATTCTAAACTACTATTTTTATTTAGATGTTTAACTAATTAGCAGTAATAACAGATATGAAGATCTTATGGTGGGTGGCAATCTAGGATTCTGGGTTTCACTTGTATCTCCTTTATGTTCAATTCATAGTAATAATCATTCAATGTCTTGGGTTCGTTCACTAAAGATAGATATAGTGTTGAACAATTGGTTCGGCCTCCATCCCATAAAATTCATCCATTCTATATCCTAAGCACAAGAACTATCAATCTAGCTGTTCCCAAAAATTTATAACTTACTGTCACCTAGATCATGTATGAACCTGGTCCTAACTTATCACTCTCGTGCATCGATAGGTCCAATTTATTGTGTTGGTGAGCCGATTAATGCGACATATGCACATTGGTCATGCAGTTATCCGCACCTCTAGGCCTTTATTATTTGCGATTACATTCATTTGTTCAAAGCAAAATAATATAGGGATTGATAAACAACACAATCAACAAGCATTGAATGAACATATATACGAATCAAAACATAAATTTGATACAAGTTACCTCCCACCTCCTAGATTATGGATGATTTAGTTCATCATAGACAATGAACAGCACATGGAGATGATCGGATACATGATTTGATCTTCAATACTTGAAATTACAAAATCTAATTATGATATACAATCTAAAAACTACCTAAAATCTACTAAAGAGAGCTTCCAGCCGTCTCTCCCTCCTAGGCTCGACATCTGACTTCTATATATACTCGGGAGTTGTGTTTCAATCGAACCATTGTATGAAAATCCAAAAATCACGCATTCTGACCACCTTGCGGTCGCAAGGTGTTGAGTACCTTGCGTCCGCAAGGTCTCCAGTGTGTCTGGCTTTGGAAAGCTTGACTTTGCGCCTACCTGCGGTCGCAAGGTCGATGTACTGCTGCGTCAAGGTCTTGAAATCAACGATTTCCGTTCTTTCTTCATTTTTCCTTTTTGGCCCTTCTTGAAATTTGCACTTAAAACCCTGGAGTTTCGCATATTTTCACTAATAACCCTGAAACTTACAAAACTCACCGAAAACATATATTAGTAGCCAAAAGCTTCGTGAAATAGTATAATTTAAGCCATAGAAGCATATAAAATCGACGTATAAAATACATCGATCAGGGATAGTTAGAACATCACCTGCCATAAGTGCAAGAGTTGGGTATCGATTCCTCTGATTTTTTCCAATGTTCCAAGACATCCAACTCATCATCATACTCTAAGTTTTGGCTCCTCCAAATAGAGATCCAATTGAGATTTTCCAGCATTTTTATTAGTTTGACTCTCAATATGCCTTCATTTCCTACAAAAATTAAAGTATGTTATGAAGATGAAATAAAAAAAAATTTAAATTAAGGAGGAAAAACAAGAAAAATAAGTATTAAGAGTTAGAATACTTACATCAAATATTCTTTTGCCCTTGCCTTTAAATCCTCCTCCCTTTTCCATTCTTGCAAGTTTAATAGAAGATGATCGTGGTTGTGAAGAACTTGTCACATTGGCATTAGATACTGAATTTTGCTCAAAAAGATTATATAACTTTGTCTTCACAAGTGACATCTTTTCTTGGCATTTCTGAGGATCACACTCAACCTTTGAATAAAAATACTCCAACATTGAAAAATTTATTCGTGGGTCAAGAATAGCCCCAAATGCAAGCACCGTGCTATATTGAGCCCAATACTTGTCAAACTTTTCTTTCATTCTTCTACACATATCACTTATCACCACATCTTCATTCCACAAGTTTTCTTTTAACAAAACTTCAATCTTCCAAACTTGCATAAAATATAAGTTTGATGTAGGGTAACAAGAGCCAGATATCAAGTTGGTAGTTGGTAGTGTCATAAAATGGCTCAAGGAACTCACAAATTTTCTCACCTCTTTTCCACTCTTCAATTGAAGGACAATATTTATAATTCTTATCATTCAATTGAAGAGATGAAAAAGCCTTTTTATATTTGATGGCACTATCTAACATCAAATATGTCGAATTCCAACGAGTAGACACATCCAATTGCAAGCCAACACTAGTGTCAATGTTACCGACAACTCTCACACATTCATCAAATTTTTTCATCCTACCCTCTGAACCTTTCACATACTTAACAGATTCTCTAATTTTAGTCAGAGCTGAACTATCCACTTTCAAACCTTCTTGGACAATGAGATTCAATATGTGAGCAGAACAACGAATATGAAAAAATTCACCTTCACACAATAAGCTATCATTCAAATAGAGTTGATCTTTCAAAATGTCTTGCATATTATCATTACTAGATGCATTATCCAATGTCAAAGAAACTATCTTTCTATCAATCCCTCATTCCTTCAAAAACTCAAATAATTTTGCAGCCAATTCAACTCCCGAATGTGGAGGAGGCATATGAGCAAAACTAAGTATTTTACTATTCAATTTCCAGTTCTCATCAACAAAATGACCGGTCAACCAAATATAACCCTCGCTAGTGCATGCAGTCCACAAATATGAAGTTAAGCAAATTCTATTTGGAATAATAGCCAAAACTTGCTTAAGCTTCTCCTTCTCTTTCACATAATTTTTTTTAATGTCAAAAACATCTGTATTTCTAGAAATACAAGAAAATTCACCATTTAAGTACTTCATCAAAGCTCTAAACCCATCATATTCAACAAAAGAAAATGGCATATCATGCTTAACTATTGCAGCAGCTAACAACTCTCGTACAATCTTTTGGTCATTTTTTTTATCTAATCTTCCCATCATGATCAACAATCATTTGACTCACGTCATGGAACTTTAACATTGAACATTTTCCTATGTGACGGTTCAATGTAGATGTCCCATATTTTTTTGCCTCCAGCTTTGTACACCTTTTTACATCCTTTACATTTAGCTAGTTTAGCTCCATCTTCACTAATTCCTACCTCTTTAAAGTACTTCCAAGCATCAGAAAATTCTATATATTTTTTTTATTTTTAGATGACCCCTCCTTACAAACCGTAGTTGTTTGAGTGGTTTCCGGTTTATCAAGTTCATCCACATTGATGATTTGATTTAAAGTAGATTCCATAAATTCTTTTCTCCAAAGCTACAATAAAATAAAACAAAAGGAAAAACTTAAACAAATTTCCAAGTTTCCAACAAGAATCCAAGAGAAGATGCACAGTATGCACAATAAGAAAAAAATAATTACTAAACCCAGAATTGTAACGCCCCAAACTCACTCAAAATCCCAAGGGACCCAACCCAGCAACCCACTCGTTAGAAGAACCAACTAATCTGAAATTCAAAGAGGAGGAATCAACGTCGTACCTTAAAGCAAGGACTCTCGACCTCGTCTGCCGGAGGTTCGGTGTGCCGCCGGTTCATTTCACTCCAAGACTTCGCCACCGATTTCCCTTGTGCACCCGAGTTTCTATGCGTTGTCGATTCTGCCCACTTGGCGACTTTGCCAAAAGACTCCCTTCGTGACGTCCGTTTCTCAACCTCTCTCTCACACTGTGTTCTTACTCTTGTGAATGATTCAGTTGAGGGAAATCGCCCCCCTTAAATAGTCATCGAAAACAACCCTTGAGTTCCCACCATAAGTATTGTTTTTATTATCATAATTATTATCATTATTATTGTTGTTATTATTATCATTATTATTATCATTATTATTGTTATTATTATTATCATTATTATTATCATTATTATTGTTATTATTATTATTGGACCATCAATTTGGCTCAAGCCCGATCACAAATAAATAACCCAAATATGTGCCAAAACTAAGTGGGCTTGCTATTAAATTAAAATAGGCCCAATAAACTATTTTATTCAAATTAGGCCAAACCATAAATATCAGCCCAAGTACATTTACTCCAAAATAATACAATCAAAAATTAGGGATATTACACTCTCACCCCCTTAAAATAAGTTTAGTCCTATAAACTTTTCGTACACGATCAGTCAAAAACTCATAATACTCCCCTCAAGTCTCCACAATGAAAACAATAGCTTTGTCTAGCTCCTCTTGTTGTTACACATCATCGAGCAACTATTATCGGTTCATACAAATTCTTTAAAAGATCAAACTATTCTTCTATCTTTCCATACCAGCTATGCTTTGTCTTCTAAGAATGTGTAAATAATCAATAAATTACTATTATTATTCATATTATTTTAAATTCTAAATTTCTAACTCAATAGCCCAATTGAAAGCAAAGCCCAACCACACATTTTCTAAATAATCGAAGTCTAACTTATAAAGAGATCAACGTAATACCCAAACAGAGTTGGCTCAAAAATAAACTTACACAAGCCCGATTATAGAACATAATTACTAGAATTAGAATTAAATTAACGAAATTTTGGTATCTTACACTCTCCCCACCTTTTAAAATTTGGTCCTCCAAATTTGTCGAACTTACACTCTACCGTTGCGCCTTCTAATTACAGTCTTACAATATATTACTAGTATGAATGCTTAAAACTTGTGTAGTCTCATATACAAGGCCTCAATACGAGGACACGAAGATCACCGCTCAACTTCCCACTTTCCGACTTCTTAAGTTCTTGGGCTACGTCGGTTCTATTTCCAAACATGCCACAACGCGAAACGCTTTAACGTCATTCATTACTATCAAGAGATATCCACTAAACGAAAACGTCAAACCTTAAGTTTCCACCAAATAATAAACTAAACTCTCCACCAATACTCTTGACAACAATGTTTTTATATCCCATCGAAAGTAACTCCTTATTTGTGTAGCATATCTAACTAAACTGAAATATCCGAATAAATTAACATAGGCTCGTTAGTAAGACCTTTTATCAAACAAATCCTTGTCACACCAAAATAACTTCAAATGCACATAATACAACTATGTAAAACATGGGTACCTCAAAATATTATAGTGTAAGGTGTACTCAAACTCAATTCATTCTAAAGACAAAATAAATTATTCCAAATCTCAGAGGATAACTTAGGGTGGTAGTCTTACAACACTATCAACTATCAAGATCAGTAGCCCATGGTCAATAAAATAATCCACAATTGACTCCCCACGTAACCAAGTTATCTCCTAGATATTTCCTTTATAAAGACCAAAATGATGTTCTTAGATGTTTGTTCAAGCTCCTTCCAAAACTTGGAGTAGACCAAGTCATCCACAATGAACATAGTCATACACCAGTCAAAAAAAACTCTTTAAAGACCCAATTCATTAAATCCTTAATTGTAGCAAGGGTATTCGAAAGTTACTACTAGAAACTCAAGTGTCTTTATTTTGTCCTAAAAGTAAACAACCAGTTACCATACCCAAAATTTACTTCAAAATCCTCAAGGCCTAAATGAACCAAATCGGTAGGCCTCTCTCTACCCTCAAACTTAAAGGCCAATATCCAATTACTAAGGTTATTAAAATGGACTCATAGTCAATGTGTCTATAACATGATCAACTTTCAAATTTTTGAATTAATAATTTATAATCCATGCAAGTGTGACAAACATTATCCAATGTGAAACACTCGAATCAATAAAAGCTTAATCATTGCAAAAGACATGACCTCCCCCACCACGTCATGGTCACCTAAATATACATGGGTAACGAGATGGTACGATACTTAATAGGGAATCAAATTTGTTTTCTAACACTTGCTAAATAAGGATGGTGCATTTTCTCCACACATATCGTAACATAGTAGGATGAGGATCCTCTATTAATTCTCAACCTCAATATATATACCTTGTGCGCATCAAACCAAGACACAATTCAAAAGTGACACGTAATAAAATAATTTCCTTAAAAGAATATAACTATATCCCTTTGACTTTAAAATTCAATCATTTCCGAGAGGTGCTTACTCGAGCTCTCCAATTCTATATCCAATTTATCCATTAATGTCTCATTCATCAACATTCTCTAATATCACATCTAGAGGCCGCCATATAAGCCAATAATCGATAAATTAAATAAATGAGCATCTCCACTATATAACTAAATTAGGCTCATAAATTACACTAAATTTATCGAATTCCAGAATTGCGACAAAAGCTCATGACATACATTTATGTCTACCTACGTCTTATGACCTAACACAACATTTGTCAATCAATTGCGACAACCAAAAATTGACTGTTTATTTTCTTATTGAGATTGACACATCAATACCCAAAGAGATCAAGCCATAAATCAAATTTTAAGGGGCACACATATACCAATTAATGATTTCCCAAATATCATGTCCCAAGTTCAAAACATAAACTTCATCATTCCATTGGCACGCAAAAGGATGGTGGCAACAATTTTTTTTTCCAATCATGTCACCTCATTATTACCTATATACGTAAATCTCAAGGGAGTAAATTTAATAGTAAGGCTAACACACATACTCATAAACTTAACGCTACAATCATAACTTAATGTTATAGGGTAGCCAATAATAAAAGCATAATCCTAATACTACTATCAATTCTTAATTCTAGTAGTTTCCAAATCCTAAAACTATTCAGATCTGAAACCTAAGCTCTGATACCACTCTGTAACACCCCAAACTCACTCAAAATCCCAAGGGACCCAACCCAGCAACCCACTCGTTAGAAGAACCAACTAATCTGAAATTCAAAGAGGAGGAATCAACGTCGTACCTTAAAGCAAGGACTCTCGACCTCGTCTGCCGGAGGTTCGGTGTGCCACCGATTCATTTCACTCCAAGACTTCGCCACCGATTTCCCTTGTGCACCCGAGTTTCTATGCGTTGTCGGTTCTGCCCACTTGGCGACTTTGCCAAAAGACTCCCTTCGTGACGTCCGTCTCTCAACCTCTCTCACACTGTGTTCTTACTCTTGTGAATGATTCAGCTGAGGGAAATCGCCCCCCTTAAATAGTCATCGAAAACAACTCTTGAGTTCCCACCATAAGTGTTGTTTTTATTATCATAATTATTATCATTATTATTGTTGTTATTATAATCATTATTATTATCATTATTATTGTTATTATTATTATCATTATTATTATCATTATTATTGTTATTATTATTATTGGACCATCAATTTGGCTCAAGCCCGATCACAAATAAATAACCCAAATGTGTACCAAAACTAAGTGGGCTTGCTATTAAATTAAAATAGGCCCAATAAACTATTTTATTCAAATTAGGTCAAACCATAAATATCAGCCCATGTACATTTACTCCAAAATAATACAATCAAAAATTAGGGATATTAGAAGAATCATACTATATTACAATCTTAACAGAATTATAAAATTAATAGTTGACAACACATAAAAGATTAAAAGGTAGAAATAGATACTAATTGCTTGCAGAGGCAAAACATTCCAGTTAAATAAAAGGCAGTAATAGAAATAATGACATAATCATACACGAATAATAGATACTATACATGAATAATGTTCGATTAAAATAGCTAGCAAATTTTGGGTTAATTTTTCTTTGATACAAGATTTTGCCAAATTCCCACTTGAACTTTCCAAAAATGAATACCAATTTCGATGAAACTAATAAAAAGAGCAAAGGTACAATTATACACAAAATGAATTTTAAGAGTGAAAAAAAACTAGGGCTCATAAAAGTAATTAAATTACTTAAGCCATATCTGACCTCAATTGTGAGCTGTGAGTCTGTGACTGTGGGTGTGGGCTCCTGTGACGTGCGCCCGCGCCCTGCGCGCCCTTGGTTAGGGTTGCGCGTACGTACGGATGCGGGACACCACTGCTCTCATTCCACCCTCCCTTTTTTAGGAGATGACGAAATCAAAAGTGCGAGAGGAGTGCTGTCTATGATAGCGCGTTGGAATGCGCCTCGGTTGCCTTTAGTGGATTTTTGATCCAATATGGGAACTTTGGGTTTCCCGTATCAAGTTATCCCTTTTTTTAGGGGATACCAGGATATGGGAATGCATCACTCTTTCATGCCCATTTTCCCTTTTTTAGGGAAAAACGGGAAAGTGCAAAAAAAAGATGTTGCGACGCCCCCACTATCGATTTTATTAAAAATAGTCTTATGGCCCGTTTCGGATCACTATGGAAGATTTGGGTTTCCCGCATCAAGTTATCCCTTGTTTAGGGGATATCAGGATATGGGAATACACCACCCTTTCATTCCCATTTTCCCATTTTTAGGGGAAAACAGAAAAGTGCAAGAAAGGGGTGCTGGGAGGCCCCACTAGATCCAAAAGGTTTTAGAGTCGCCATCTTTATTTTAAGGCAAAAATAAAGCAAAACCAGAAAATAGAAAAGAAAAACCAGAGATAGAAAACGAGTTCGGAGGCTAAGTTACGAGTTGGGAAGGTGCTAGGCACCCAACTCGCCCTTCGGTCTCAAAATAGTTTTTGGCTAAAGTATGCTTATTGTTATATTTATTTAGCAAATAAATAAAGCATTAAAAGACAGGAAAATAAAGCAAATACATCTGTGGCTACATTATTTACGGACTTACAGCCATTACCTTACAATAATTACAAATGTATTTAAATATATTTGGCCATTATAACGGCTCTTTTACATAATATTTCCTAATCTAATATAGGCAGCACAACGGCTTATATTGACTACATTGGGCCGGATTTAAATAACAACTTTTTATAAAAATAAATTAAAAAATAAGTAAATAAATAAAACGCCCTTAAATGCTATTACCTTTTAGAGCGGGGTGTGCTCGCTCTGTCCTTCTCGGGAGAGGGAGACTTTTATTGCTGTTGCTGATGTGATTCGGGCAGAGTGACGGCTTATATATGGTAGTTTTGGCTTACTCACTCGGGCAGAATGGCTTAGTTTTGGTGGTTTTGGCCTATCTGGTTGGGCGGAATAACGGCTTATTTCGGGTGATTTTGGCCTATTTGCTCGGGTAGAGTAACGGCTTACTTTATGGTTTTTGGGCAGAGGAAATATGGTGGATACCTAACTAAAGGGCTAGGGATCACTTTAACCAGTTGGATTTGTATTTAGAGGAGGTTTGGCAGGGTTTTTAAGGCTTTATGAGAGGAGGGATCGCACACTGCGTAAAAATTACGTAGAGTTTTCCTGGGCTTCTAGCCTTCATCGAGAAATCTGTTTCAAAGCATAGCCGGGGACCTCTATTTATAGTTGGATTTGTGCTTCATCGGCTTGTACCGCGGGCTTGCCATTTTGTACAATGCGTTAACGAAGTGGGCACTATTCGGGACCTTGGCGCGGCCAAACATCACTTTGGGCGCGGCGCCAAGGCCACGTGGCGCGGCGCCAAGCTACTATTACAGCTTCAATTTTCGACACTTCCCCCCTGCAGTTCACTATTCATGCATCCTACTTTTCCTTTTGCATTTTCAACCCTGTAACTTGATATTTTAATAAGTTTAAACAGTTCTTGATATCACATGCCAAAGTTACATATCAGGGGTACGAAATTGGGGTGTCTACAGTGGGACAACCGGAGGTTGTGAGCCTGTGGACAGCCGGACAGGTTGGAGGATTTCAGAGGGAGAGAGATCGATGGCAGGCTGAGAAGACAAGAGAGTGATCGATGGTCGGATGTGATAGTGGACTGAGACTAAGAGAGAGAGAGAGCGACGCTGATGCATGCAGTGGCGAACCGCGAACTGAAAGCCAATGGCCGCTTATCTCTCAGACTCTCACACCGTCACAGAGAACAGAGAGAAGTGGAGCAGGAGAACTCGGAATTGAAGAGAGAGCAAATGAGAAATGTGAATTCACTGAATTGATTTGAGATATTAATGTGAGTTTGAATTTTGACTTTTGAGACTCACTTGGGTGAATGAGTGGTTTTGGGGGAGTCTTGGAAGTTGGAATATTTTTGGGTTAGTGAACTACTGAACTGTGATGTGAATACACACTACATTTTGTAATCTTTCTTTTCCAACTTTTTAGTAATCTTTTTTTTAGATTAATGGTATATTTTCAATTTTCAATTTTGGCGGGTTACCCGCCCCCGCCCCACCTCGGCCCGTGGCACGTACAGTCCAAGCCCGTTACGCCCGCCTCCCAGCGGACCTATAATTTGTCAACCTAACCCACCTTTTTTGCTTGACAGGGCGGACCAACCCAATGGGTTTGGCCCATTTTGACGACTCTAAACGTAGGCAACCTTCGGGTTCGGTCGAACATGTATGAAAGCATAAGGAAGATTTGTTATATCAGAGAAGGGTGTTACATCTCGTGCTTGACTGACAAAGAGAAAAACCACTACAGAGCTATTAAAACATTTCGAATCAAAACATAAATATATAAAATCCATTTGTGCAACCAAGGAATACATGTCCTAGACATATAGATAATCATTTTTACAAACCCCTATATTATTGCCTAAACCCCAAACACCCAAAACCTCATAAACCTCTTTCCATATTTCTGAAATGGTCCCTTCAACGTATGCGACGTCCTAGCCGAGACCATATACTTATGCAAGGCGCAGAGGATGCCCCAACATCACTTGGATGAGAACCTTCTAAACTTTCCTCGTCCTAATCATCAGCTTTCCCATTATCATGAATAGTAGGATTACTTGGGCCAACACCATTGCCACGCTGGGTATTACTCTACCTGCCAGCATTACTTGGGACTGCTCCATCGTTCTGTCGAGCATTACTTCGTTGTCCTGCGTTACTTAATATGGGAGGAGCATTGTTTGGCCTTGCCTCATCAGGAGCACGTGCCATATGGGCTCCAAGGCCGTATACCCTTTGAAATTCTTCTTGTAAGGCTTGAGGGACCACAAAACCAGAACTTTCAAGGTCCTCGCCAATTTCCATGAGTCGGGCATCTATGCCACTTGTGACCCGCCTGGACAAGATTCCCTTGAGCACACGCCTAATGAGTCCGGAATGCTCCTCGGTAGCAAAAAGTATCCATGACAGATAGTCATAGGACAGGAACATGTTTTCAGAGAAAGTGTTGGTTGTGGCCCGTAGAGGATAATCTATTTCCCACATACCCTGGATGAGAGAAGCCACATTCCCCACAATAATCAACATGTCCATCAGAGGATGCTTCTCATCGGGATTAACCTGCTCTCTACCAAATTAATGGAGAATCCGATAGGGTAGATGTTGGTCCCGGAGTAGGCTCAATCTAGGCTAGAAGGGGGGGGGTTGAATAGCCTAGTTGTGTTTTTATAAAAACTTTTTCAAACACTTCTTAATGATTTCTTAAAAGGATTTTACTAGAAGTGTTAATGCAGCGGAAAACGAAGGAGGTTCTGAACTGATCGGTAGGTTGCTTAAGTAACGCACAGATTCAGTAGCGATTCTTGTTAAGTATAGGCAGTTAATAGAAATGTAGAAACAGATCAGACAGAACACAGAGTTTAGAAGTGGTTCGTACTATGAATAGTACTACGTCCACTACCAAAGTGGTTAGCTTTGGATTTTAAAAGGTGCACTTGTTTATCCACTAGGTTTATAAGTAAGATCTCTAATGGATCGTGTACAAAATGAGTTTTCAACCAAGTGTATAATGGTGAGAGAAACAATCAATGATTAATTGTTCTCTCACGTGCTAAAGTAAAGAACAGTTTTTAAAATCAAACTAGATGAAGCTGAAATGGAGTAAAGATTGGCAGATCTGCAGCTTCAGGAAGTTTGGAGAAGTGTTAGTTCTTGTCCTTTTGATCTCTTGAATGCTTGAGTGTTGAAGATGAAGCTTGAATGTTTAATGCGCAAGATGTGTATTTTCAGATCTTCAAAACTTGAATAAATACCAGAGAGATCTTTTGGACCGTTGGACTGAGGCAGAGAGAACTGTGTCCAACGTTCTATTGCATTGAATGCAATTCGGCGCTTTGGGGTATGTATGAGGCACAGTCATCAGAGATGCAGTGTGTGCAGAGAAGACATTCCCAAATAAAGTAAGGTTTCAGGTTGCAGGCGTTGCAGCTGTGAAAGTCTTCTTAGCCAAAAAGAGTAATGTCTTCAGACTTCATGTTTCAGGAGACAGACTGGACAGTTGTCAATATGTAGTTGACTTCTTTTGTGTGAAATCCGATGAAGATATTTTGACTAGATATTTCAAAAAATATCTAATTTAGACGTTATGTGACATAATCCATGTTTTGGCTAGTCTTGATTTTTCGCTCTTGAGCAGACTTCAAAGTCTGCTGTTCTTCCAAGGCTGTTGTTGAAGCCTGCTTGTCTGCGCCTTAACTAACACTAAACAGTTCTAAACAACCTTGATTCTAAGACAGTTGCCACACTAATCGGTGCGCAGACCTATTAGCCACTATACAATAGAATCAGAAGATGACTCAACCAAATCTAGAGCCTATGAGAGTCAACAATCTCCTCCTATTTGGTTGATGTCATCATCTCAGCTACTAGCAGACTTTGAATCATGCATTGAGATAATAACATGTCTTAAAGATTTTATTAAGAAGAGCAGACATGCCTCTCAGAGCAGAAGTCTTAGTAGAGAGATAGCTAGACTAAGTACTTACAAGATAAGAACATGAATATCGAGTATAAAGTAAAGCAGAGTTTAAATCTTTAGAAATAAGCACATAAATAAAAAGATTTAAACGCGAAGTTTAAATAGATCAGATCATGATAAGATAGAGCAATTTAAACTTAAAAGAAACATAAATCATCTGTTATTAAACAGGCTGTTTAACGGCAGAAGTTTTTCAAACAGCAGAGTTTGAATCAAAAGATATAGAACAGAATACCAACATGTTCAGAATAGATGTGGTTGGGTGCGTCGACGTTCTAAGTAGTCACCAACCCAGATTTTGATTCTGTCATTTAGGCGTTCTCGTAGTCTGTTCTGTTCTTCAATAAGAGCTTGATTTAAAAAGTGTGTAGCTCTCTCCTCCACGATGGCAACCCGCGCCTTCATTGGCACGTTCGACATGGCGAACAGGAGTGAAGTCAGCAACCTCACGTTTGTTGATGACAGCTCGCGCCAAGTCGGTCTTGAGCTCATCAAAAAGATCACGAATGCTGATCTACTGAGAGTGAAGCATGCCGATCAGAGACGCCTGATGGTCTTGAACGAGAAACCGATGAGTAGAGGCTTGAGCGGTATCGTTCACCAGCTGATCAACAATCTTTCCGATATCAAAGATTGTAGCATGAGTGGCATTTAAGCCATAGTTAAGTACTTCGATCTACTGGGCCATGGAGGAGATTGTGTTGTTAATCCGTTCTAGGTTGGCATTGTTGGTGTGAAGGAGGTCAAGAAGAGCAAGGTCAGTAGTGTTTGAAGGAAGGTAAGAAGGGTTAAGATTGATTGAGATATGGGTTTCGGAAGGGTTAGGAGCAAAGTTTGGAGAGGAGGAAGAGGAAGCAGGTTGGTGAGCAGCAGAGACTGTAGTCGGAGGAGAAGAGGGTTTAGAATCAAGTTCAATGTTAGTGTCTGAGCTACTGACATTGGAGGAAGTAGAAGAGGAAGAAAAGGCTTCTAGAAGATGGGAGGGAAAAGGATAATCAGGTAAAAGAATGAAATTTGGAGGGGAGACAGAAGGGTATAGAAGATCAGAGATGGAAGTGAGATTAAAGAGAAAAGAATGAGTAGCAGGAGAGATAGAGGGAAACAGAATCTGGTATAAGTCAGCAGAGATGGAAATGGGGGTAATGTACTGGGAGATAGGAGGAAAGATTTCTAGTAGGAAAGCTGTTTGGTAGAGAAGAGTGGATAGGTGAGGATCAAGAGAGGAGAAGTTTTCTGGCATAGAGAAGGAAGGAGAAGAGTTTGCGGGAACAGGAATGATGGCTAGAGAGGAGTCGGTAAGGATAGTGGAGATAGGTTCGGGAGAAGAGGGTGGAGAAGGAATGGTGTCTAGGGTAAGAGAAGGTGGAGAAGAAGGTGTTGGTACCACAGACTTCTTGCGAAGGCTGCGTTTCTTCCTTTTTGGAACAGGAGAGATGGGCTCCTCCTCAACAACAGCAGGGGTTGATGAGGAAGTAGGAGAAGAAGGGGTAGCAGCAGGCTCCTCCCCAACAGCAGCAGGGGCTGTTGAAGAAATAAGAGAGGGAGATGAAGAAGAAATAGGAGAGGAAGGAGGAATAAATCGAATGAAAGGTTCAAAAGGTTCGGTGCGTTTGGACTTACGTTTTCGAGACCGAAGTGGAGCAGTGCAGTTCAAGAGCCTTAACAGCACGGGGTAGGAAAGCACGGCGCAGCTTCTTCTTTTTTCTTTTTGACTTGGGAGCTGGCAGGGTTGGCAGCAACAAAGCTGGAAGAAGAGATTTTCCTCTTCTTGGCAACAGGCTCCTCCTCAACGGAAGAATTCTTCTTCTTTTTGGATGTGGTGGAGGGAGCAGGGTCGACTGTTTTGCTTGAACAGCCCTCTGCAGTAGCTTCCTTTTGGAGCTTCTTGTCTAGCTGCTTAGCCATGAAGGCATCCACCGTTATCTCTGGATTGATCTTGAGTATCACAAGAGGAGGTAGGTTCATAGCATGGACTATGAGCAGAGGAGGGAGACTTTGTTGTGCTCTCTTCTCATTCTTCAGTTTCTAGTGGTTGATGATGAAGGTGCTGGTGAACTGGATGAACTTCAGGACCTTCTTCTTCTCAAAGTTTATTACGTGTTTAAGGAATGACCTGTTTGAGCGAAGAAGAGAGTTGATAAGGCGAATAAAAGGCCGATTCTGCTTGATAGAAGCTTTAACAGCATCAACAGCATCACGTAGTAGCTCGAAAAGGATCTGTGCCCAGTTAAGTCGAATGTTGAGGATGACGGCAGAAATGTATTCCAGCTGGTCTGTAGTCATCACGTCATGAGTGCCATTCTTAAAAATCAGACTTTTATTGAAGAGATGGCTGATGAAATAGACGTCATCTTTGAACAGAGTTCTCTTCATCTTTGCTTGAGCCTCCCTTAGGGTGTTCTCCACACGCATGTAAAGGCAAAGGCTTTCTCAGCATCAATGAGCGAAGTAGGTCCATCGAATTCAACGCCGATACTCTTGGCGATTCTGGATGCAGAGATGGTGATGGAGATGGTCCTGACAACAGCCGAGATGGAAGTTCTGGATTCATTGATAATGGCCTTCTAGAAGAATTCTTCCGCTAGTGTGGGTTCCCGGGAAACGTGCTCCTGCGCCCCGCGCACCCTTGGATAGGGGTGCATGTACGTGCGGATGCAGTGACATCCATTGCTCTTGTTCCACCCTCCCTTTTCTAGGGGAGGACGAAATCAAAAGTGCGAGAGGAGTGCTGTCAGAATAGCGCGTTTGAATGCGCCTCGGTTGCCTTTAGTGGATTTTGATCCAATATGGGAGTTTTGGGTTTTCTATGTCAAGTTATCCCTTTTTTAGGGGATACCAGGATATAGGAATGCATCACCCTTCTATTTCCATTCTCCCTTTTTTAGGGGAAAACGTGAAAGTGAAAGGAAGGAATGTTGCAGCGCCCCCACTATGGATTTTATGAAAATAGCCTTATGGTCTATCTCGGATCACTATGGGTGCTTTGGGTTTTCTACATCAAGTTATCCCTTTTTTAGGGGATACCAGGACGTAGGAATACATCACCTTTCCATTCCCATTCTCCTTTTTTTAGGGGAGAACGGAAAAGTGCAAGAAAAGATGTTGCGAGGCCCCACTGGATCCAAAATGTTTTAGAGTCGCCATCTTTATTTTAAGGAATAAATAAAGCAAAACCAAAAAGAAAACCAGAGATAATGAAAACGGGTTCGGAGGCTAAGTTACGAGTTGGGAAGGTGCTAGGCACCCAACTCGCCCTTTCGATCTCAAAAGCTTTTGGCTAAAGTATGTTTTTTGTTATATTTATTTAACAGATAAATAAAGCATTAACTGCCTACAAATACATCCATTTATCTACATTATTTACAGACTTGCAACTGTCTCTTTTACAAATAATTACAAATATACTTGAAAATATTTGGCCATAATAACGGCTACATTTAGTACTATTTCCTAACTAAATCCTGGCAGCACAACTGCTTATATATCTACATTGGGCCGGATTGGAAATAATACTTTTACAAATGAAAGCTTTAAAATAAAACTTACTGACAGCCTAGGGTGTGCTCCCTCTGTCCTTCAGGGAGAGGGAGTCTTTTTTGTTGTTGTGTGTTGTGAAGTGTTGTGAAGATTCAGGTAGAGTGGCTGCTTCCCAAAGTTACTTTTGGCCTCAGGATTTCGGCAGAGTAACTGTTTGTTTTTGGTTGTTTGTTGGCTTGAGGTAGACGAAAATCGGGCAGAATAAGGGCTTATTTCTGGCTGATTTGCCCTTTTAAATCGGGCAGAGCAACTGCTCTTTCCACGATTTTTGGACTAGGGAAATTGGGTGGATACCTAGCTGGGGGGCTAAGGCTCACTTCTACCGGTTGGTTTTGTGTTTGGAAGAGGTTTGGCAGGGTTTCGAGGCTTTTTGAGGTGATCACTCACTATCTCACTTCGCTCTCTATTTCTCCAGTGTAACGAGAACGCGGAGAATTTTTTATCGATGAAAGGTGTGCTGAATGAGGAGCCGAGGGCCTGTATTTATAGGCTGGAGAAGGGACATGCTGGGAATTTAATTTTCCTCCTTGTGCATTGATCGGCTTGTACACAGCGCAGACAAGTTTGAGCTTTACGGCGATTGAAGAAGAAAACTGGGCGCAATCAAGCCCAAATTGGGCGCAGCAAAGCAAATTGGCCGCCATGCCCAATTTTCATGTGGGTGGCGCCTTATTTTCAATATCTTTCAATTTTTGCACTTTAAACCCTATAGTTCATCCTTTTGTGCATCCTGCTTTGTTCTTTTGCACGTTTGACCTTGTAACTTGACATTTGTTAATGCTTTAACAGGTTTTGATATTTTATGTCATGTCACATACCAGGGGTACGAAATTGGGGTGTCTACAGAGCCCCTCAACGATGGAGTCTACGAGTAACCCGCAGCTTACTGAGTAGACGAACACCGTTGATAAGAATAGACTCTCCAATTTCGTTCAATTGTAAAACGGGGGAGAAAGATGCAACAGATAGCAGTTATAATGCAACAATTAAAAATGTGAAACAAACCTCTATATCCTAGACCTTTTTAGTTGGTTATAGCAGGTTATCGCAATTTTTAAGCAGATATGCAAATTAAGTGCTCTGATGGTCGGACCTACTAATGTAGGCTGCCTACGTATCCCTTAATAAAAGGAATCAGACCAAACGTAGTTCGGCCTCAAGCAAGACGAACAACCAACGAGAATGTTGTGCTCTTTGGGTCAAAACCCATCCGAGAGCACAAACGAAGAAAAGATTTTCATGTTTTTCGAAAAGCCGTATTCTTCCGGTCCGAAACCGTTGTCAAATACGGTATGAGAATTTTTGTGTTTTTCGAAAACCATATTTCAACCGATAAATACCTGTCGCTGAAAAACGTTAAGAGGCAGTTTCAAAATTATGTCTGGCTGGCCAAATGCCTTGTTTCTAAACATAATAAGAGGACCTTCAGATTTTCGAAAACTGTACTCGACCGATAAATACCCGACATCGAATACGATAAAGAACTTTCTTCAAATTCTCCGAAAACTGTATCCAACTGATCAAAAATCTGCCGGATACGATAAAGACTTTTCTTTTCTTCTTCCTTTCTTTTTTTTTGTTTTTTGAATATTCCTCTTTTTTTTCTTTTTTTTTTTGAAACAAAAACCTTTTGAAAAAGATTTTTCTTTTATTTCTGAAAGCAGAATAAGAAAATCCTTACCTTTCTTACCTTTCTTATCTTTTCATGCTTTTGACTGGTGCTATGGTTCAGCGGATTTGGTCATTTCTGTCGTTCTGACTTTTTCATGTTGGGGATTTCTTCTTTTTTTTCTTTTGTTTTTTTTTTCTTTTTCACTTTTTTTTTCTTGATTTTCTTCATGACTTTATTTTTCCTCCGACTCTTTTTTTTCTTTCTTTCTTTTCTTTGATTGATTTTTCTTTTCTTTTCTTTTTGCATTTTTCTTCTCTTTTTTCTTTTTTTTTAACAAAAGAAAGGGGGCTTACCTTTGCCGTCGAATTTTCTGACTTTTCTGCTTGTCCTGCGGCTGACTTGTTGGAAACATGAGCTTTCCTTGTTCTTGGGATGAAAGGCCATCAGATTTGATTAACAAAATTGCTTTTGTTAACTTTCTGTTAAGTCTTAGGGGCCACTTTGCAACTTTGAAATTTTGAGGACTTAAGTGCTGATTCTAAGTTGCTTGGAGGGGAAAAGTGAAAATCCTCATATTCTCCTCCTTTTGTCTTACGGGATGAAGGAAGGAGTTTTCATTTCCTTCTTTCTGTCTGCCCAGCTTCCTCCATTGCCGACGGAGCGAACTTTCTTTCATTTTTTTCATTTTCTCTCCTTTTCTCAATTTTCTTCCGCCAAAAATTTTGTTTTTCTGCACAGATGGCTTCTTCCTCTAGATCTCGAAAGGGAAAGGCACCAATGAACCCGGAATCAGGCGAAGAAAGGAAGGAACTCCCTCCTTTGGTCCGAAATCATGTCAATTATTATTATTCAAAGCACGGGGTAACACAGTGCGGAGGTACAAGCATGTTTCAAATCTTCGGATCCTTGTGAGTATAATCTTTCTTCCACCCATTTGGTTAATTTTTCAGATCTGCTCAATTTCTTTATTGTTTTTGGACTTTTGGAGTATATATATGCTGCTTGTGATGTTTATGCATGCGATTTATGGGCTAAAATGATGCAATTTTGGTAATGATGCATGAAATTTGGGCAATTTATTTTTGTGATGCATAATTGAACTAGTAGTCACTATTTGACCCTACTATGCATGATTTATAATGTTAATGCAAATAAGGCTATATGATGCATGTTTTAGGTCTAAAAATATTTTTACATGGTATATGTTCATAATACGGACTTTTCGGAATGAAATGCAAATTTTTCCGGACGCATTTTTCGGATACATTTTCGGATATATGCAAGACAAAACAGATATATTTTATGCACCAGAACTTATTTTTTATGCATGCTAATGCTGTAGGGATATAAGAAATGCCAAGGAGATATTCTTTTTCCGTGATGGGTGGCATTTTTATTTTCTTTTTAGCGCATTCCTAATACAGCTTATTGGATAATAAATGCAAATAATGGATGCATGTACTACTTTATTTGATGCGAATGTGATGTTGAAAACACATGTGATGCTTTTTAATGTGAACGCATGGTTAATTTATTTTTTATTTTTTTAATAGGAATGTGAAAATAAAAAAAATGTGACATGCCCATTTCAAATGCAAAGTAGATTTATTTATTATTATTTCTTTTTATTATGACACCTAAAATGATAGCATGTACATTTAAATGCAAAGGACTCCCCTTTTTTTCTTATTTGAATGTACAAATGCATTTTCTCTCTTTTTTTGTTTTTTTTTCTTTAAAAAAAAACTAATGTATTAATTATGCAAGAAGAAGGGGCTTGTGAGAATCTTACCTTTATTTTCCTCTTCTTTTCTTTCTTTTCAGGAGCGTAAGCCTTTGGACAAGGTCCGAGCCAGTTGTGCTATGGTGTCTGACATCTTCTATTCAATGCCGCACCAGCCCAGATTTTAGTGGAGGAGACGGGCTTTGGGGTATTCATGCGGGCGTTTACTCCCTTCCGCAGTTATAGGGCTATATTTGATGTTCTGCGGGACTTTTGGTGGGACACGACCCACACTTTCCATCTTAGCTGGGGAGAAATCACTATGACCCCATGTGATTTTGCCGCTATCACAGGCATATCCACCAGCATCGGGCTGACCTTGGCTCCTGATTATACCCTTCGCGAGCACCATGACGTGGTGGAGGATCTTCTGGGGTTTGTGCCCACGTACAAGACTGCGGATGAGGTTACTATTCGCAGTGTGAAGGAGTGGCTTGTAGAGAATGCCGGACAGGTTGATGCTGAGGATAGCGTTGTTGTGGCTCGCGTTGCCAGAGCATTTTTATTTTTCTTCTTGGGGATATCCCTTTTTGCCAATTCCTCCACTTCCCTGAGGGTTTCTTTCTTTGCCTTCGAGATCGGATCACGTGATAGACTATGATTGGGGACGGCAGTGCGGCTGAGCTCTATGTCTCCATGGATAGGTTGAGTCGGAATGACTCAAACGTTATGACCGGTTTTGCTCCTGCTTGGGAGGTATACTTCTCTCTCTCCCCTTTTTTTTTTCAAAAAAAAATTTTTTTGTGTCAGCATTTTTTTGTTTGTTTTCTTTCTTTTTTTTCAGGTATGGGCTTATTACTTTTTGACTTTATACAGGGGCACGTTCACGGACCGCCTTACTTAGCCAAATTTGTAAATGCAAATCGGAAGAAGAAGGACGTCAAGGGCCATTTCTTAGAGCCATTGGGGCTGCGTGACAGAGTAGAGAACTCGACCTCAGGCTCAGTGCGCCTGGTCCCTTGGCAGAATCTGATAGGGCCGTACGAGGTTACTCTGGTATTGAGTCGTTGCCGGATTTTGATGGTATCGATTATGTGTGATTCTTTGTACATGGGTGAGCGGGTCAACCGCCAACATTTTCTAGTTTCGACACCTCCAGTGGCACCTCCAGCACCTCCCCCGTGCGTAATCATCCCAGAGCTTCTGCCAAACCGGTATCTTTATTTATCCAGATATGCGATGCCTGCCAGTGATTTTCCGGTCATATCATACGAGGATTTTTCGAGGACGATGCTCCATCCTCCTCCTCCTCCTCATGTGATTAGGAGGCGTGCATCTGTTGCAGGTGATCGGGCCGGGTCTTCTCATTCCATTCTTGATGCACAGTTGGAGTTTTCCATGCCTGATGATGCATTTTCGACCTTCCGATACCGGCGAGATGGTAGGCTCATAGAGGAGGTCCTTCCTGACCCCGAGATCCCTGAGGAATATTGCATCCCCGATCATGCCCGCATGGTATATTCATCATCTTCTTCCCTCCCCCCTTTTTTTTATTTGACTAATGCTTTTTTTTATTTGACTGATGCTCTCTCTCTCTTTTTTTATTGCCTTCTCAGGTCAAAGTGTCCACGTACAAGAGGCTGTTGCGGGCTTTGTCAGCATCAACAAGCTTTTATCAGTGGCTGATGGATGATTTTTCTTGCCGTGGCAATGATGTTATGCGTCAGACCAGGCGTCGTAATGATGATGATGATGATGCGGACGTGGGATCGAGTCGCACCCAGAGCAGAGGACGAATACGTAGACCTGACGGCACGGTGGGCCCTCGAGTCAGGGGAGGTGGCTTTGGCAGAGGCAGAGCGCCTTTTGACTATTAGCTTCTTTTCCTGCATATATTAGCTTTTCTTTTCTTTTCCCCCCCCCCCTTTTTTTGTAACTAAGATCTGTACAAACATGACTTGTGAAATGCAATATAATTTTAAATGACATGATAAAATAAAATGCACATTCAAAATACATGCAGAAAATAAAGCTATATCAATTCCTAAGGGGTAATGGCACGCTGTATTTTAGAAATGAATTTAAAAGGAATACACCTTTGGTTTTGAGGGGGCTTTTCTGGTGATTTGCGGGTAGAGGAAGAGGCAGCCGCCTCCTCCTGTGCAAGGGAGTATAATTGCAGCCATCTATCATGCGTAGCCCTCCTTTTGATAGCCTGCTAAATTTTTCTTCGTGATCAGACGAGACAGCAGTAAATGATTTGGACAGAAACCAGGACACCAGCTGATTTATGAGGCAGTATTGAACAAACTGGGCATCACACATATTAAAATTGGGCGCCATGCCCAATTTTCATATGGGTGGCGCCCATTTTGCTTTCCTGGGAAACTTTTCTGGCTACTTGTTCATTACTGTTCATCCTTGTTTGTCGATTTCTTTTGATTTCGCCTATAAAAAGGACGCCCGGCAATCGTAAACTCTCACACCTGACTTCTTTCTTTCTGCATTCGTTTCTTCGAGCTTCCTTCCTTGCCCAGTTACTTTCTTCTCTTGTCAAAGAAACCTTTTATTTTTGCCCAAATGGCTGCACCATATCACACACCTTTGGAAATAGAGATTTACAAAAATGCCCTTGATCTCTGGATTCTCACCCTTCGAGCGGACAAACGCGACTTGTTTGATCATATTTTTAGCTTCAGGTGTCTTTTATCCTAGAGAAATGTTGTTATCAACTGGGACATGTTAAGGGGGGGCATCCAGGTTCTGGTCTCCTCAGGATCATCTTTTCAATTTTGGAATGAACGAGATGTGTCCTGCTTTTTGAGGAGTTTTTTCCAATGCTGGGGGTAGCTGCCACTCGTCTTATTGTCGTGCCTTCGCCTCGGAGGCGTCCCTATATGGCAATTAGGGAACTGTTCCGCACCACTCGCGCTGCCACCCCGGGTTTCTATAACGGGGTGAACTTTGACTTGACTGTTCTTCCTGGAGCTTTTACGGAGTTCAGGGAGAATGATGTAGATTATCTGAGGCGTCGGTTGACAGCTCTCTTCTTGTGCCTGGTGGGGAGATATTTGCTGGTAGGCCAACCGGGGTTTATTGACGTGCGGGTTGTTGATCTTGCTTTGCAGGCACGTGATCGCCGGTCCAATATTGTCCCAGTAATCTTGGCAGAAACTTTGGCTGGTCTGGATGCTTTCGCCGGTGGTGATGAACTTTTTCCTACCGGCAGTCCCATTTTAATTCACATGTGGCTAGAAGAGCACTTTCAGTGTGTGATGGCTCATGTACCTTATGGAGCGATTTATGATCCGGGGCTCTATGGTTTTCGCGGCCGCTTCCCCCAAACTAATTATTCTGACTATGACTGGGCTGAGAGCTTCTTTCGGAGAGGCTCTATGGATATAGCCTGGGTGATTCATCACTGGGAAATTCGGCGCTTTATTTTGCATTCCGCTGGATATGCCCAAGTTGTCATGTTGGGCATCAGGAGGACCTCTTTTTATAGGGTGGACAGAATATTGCGCCAGTTTGGGCGGGAGCAGATCAGCCCGGACACGACTCGCCCTGTGTTCTTGGAGATGGAAAATAACAGGACTCTGGATTTTGACTTCCAGAGGATGTGGCAGCTTGACTTTGATAGGCTTCACGTGGCCTATTTGTTTTCTGATTATATGCTTTTGTCCCACGAGTATTTGGCGTGGATAATGGTGACTGCAGAGGGGTCTTCTCGCGAGATTCGGCGAAGACTGAGAAACTTGTTTGGTCGTCATGTCGCCACTGGTATAGATGCTCGCCTTATGGAAATAGGCGAAGATATTGACAGCTCGGGCTGGTCATCCCTCAGGCCTTGCAGGAAGATTTTAGGCGGGTACACAATCTTGGCACCCGGTGGCTCCTGGACCAAAGCGGGTCCCGTAATGCGACTCCTCGGCTCATCAGTGCGAGTCGTCAACATAATCCCTGGGAGACGGAGGAGGCTGTTCCCCCCCCTCAAGCTGGATGGGGCACCGGCTTTAGGCATGATGATTATGAGGTCCCTCGGCTTAGCCATGCCAGCCGACAACACAATCCCTGGGAGCCGAAAGAGGTTGTCCCTCCCCCTCAAACTGGATGGGGCGCTGCTGTGAGGCATGATGATTATGAGTTGCCTCGGCTTAGCAATGCCAGCCGACAACACAATCCCTGGGAGCCGGAAGAGGCTGTCCCTCCCCCTCAAACTGGATGGGGCACCGACTTTAGAGATAATGGGGCCGGTCCTAGCAACACAACGGTCCAGGAAAATGGGGATGCTGGTGACGAGGAAAGGGATACTTCTGGCGGTTCTCATTCTGATGAGAATAAAGGTTCCTCTGCGCCTCGCAGAAGGGGAATATGGGCCCGACTGGGTAGACACCGCAGGCATTGATAGACCACTTCGGGGCTGAGCTGCAAAAATGAAGGATTATATGGGGGGAAACAAGTGGGGGTATAGGCAGAAGTATATATGTGCAGGCATAATGCATAATATAAATGTCTTAATAAAAATTCCTAAGTTGCACCTTAGGACAATGTAATATTATATTTTAATATTTTAATGTGAGCTTCCGTTGTGGTTTTTCTCTTTCTTTTGTCAGTCGAGCCCTTTGCATGCTGAAGACTGGAGATAGAATGCCGAGGATTCAAAGAGTGCCTTCCCTCTCATTTTTCTCCTAATTTTTTCCTTTCTCTTTTTTTTTATATGCTCTAACTTTTGCCTAGGCTGCCCTTTCGGGTTTCGAGCCCTTATTTCTTCCTTTTTGTATATTTTTTTCCGCTCTAACTTTTGCCTAGGCCGCCCTTTCGGGTTTTCAACCTAGCGAGCCCTTATTTCTTCCTTTTTGTATTTTTTTTTCGCTCTAACTTTTGCCTAGGCCGCCCTTTCGGGTTTTCAACCTAGCGAGCTGGAGAGGGAAGCACTTTGCCGGATGGATTGGCTCAAGCATAGTACCTTTTGAGCTTGTCAAGGTTGAAGGGCTGAACAAGGTCCTCTCCTTCCTGGTTTGTGAGGAGTACGGCACCTCCTGACCGGATCTCTTTGACAATGTACGGTCCCATCCACGGAGATTTCCACTTTCCCCTAGTATCAACATAACTAGGGGGTTTTTCTCGAAGTACCAGATCTCCGACCTGGATGTCGCGGCCTTTGACTTTTTTGTTGAATGCCCGGGCTATGCGCCTTTGATAGGCTCGAGTGTGCTCTAGGGCTAGTAAACGTCGTTCATCAATCAGGGCTAATTCTTCAAATCGCCCTTTGACCCAGTCGACCTCTGCTATGTCAGATTCCATCATTACTCTTAATGATGGTACTTCAACTTCAATAGGCAGCACTGCCTCCATGCCGTATGCTAGAGAATAGGGGGTAGCCCCGGTGGGTGTACGAACTGAGGTGCGATAGCCCCAGAGGGCTAGTGGCAACTTTTCTGGCCAGTCTCTTCCTGTGTCAGCCATTTTTCTGATAATGTTTTCCAGTGTCTTGTTGGCTGCTTCAACGGCACCATTTGCTTGCGGCCGGTAGGGGGAGGATTTATGTCTTTGAATTTTGAACTTGTCGAGTAGACGATTCACGTCCCCTTCAAAATGCGTGCCGTTGTCGGAGATTATTTCGAAAGGCACTCCGTAGCGATATATAATGTTGGTCCGGATGAATTCGGACACCTTGCGAGCATTCAGGATTTTGTAGGAAGAGGCTTCTACCCACTTTGTAAAGTAGTCGACGGCTACTAGAACGTACTCATGGCCATTGGATCCCTTCGGGTGAATTTGGCCTATAACGTCGATTCCCCATGTTGAGAAGGGCCAGGGGGCTGTGGAGTTGTATAGGATGTGCGGGGGCACGTGCTGTAGATTTGCAAAACGTTGGCACTTGTCGCAATGTCGCACCCACCGATCTGTCGGTTTCAAGCGAGCTCAATAGTACCCTGGGATAACTTTCTTGGATAGCATATGGCCGTTCATGTGGGGTCCGCAGGTACCACCGTGGAGTTGGTCCATGATTTGCTCTGCTTTGGCCTGATCGACGCATAAAAGATTGAGGCCTTGGTAGTGCCTTTTATATAAGCTGCCACCGCTGAATACAAATTGCGATGCCCATCTTCGCAGGGAGATTCTCCCTCTTTTGTCTAGGCCAGGGGGTAGATTCCTTTTTGAAGCAGATTTTGGATGTCAACATACCAGGGCTCGTGATGCGCCGAGGTGCATTAATTTTGAAGCAGTATGCCGGCGTGACCTTCTTCCCGACTACAAATGGTTGGACTTGGGTTTCTGCGGGGATTTGGACTAGTGATGCTAGAGTGGCCAGTGCATCGGCAAACTGATTTCTATCCCGCGGCAAGTAATGAAATGAGATAGAATCAAACCGAGCGGCAAGTGCTGTCAATTTGGCATGATAAAGTTGCAGCCGGGGATCTTGGGTTCTCCACTTCCCTTCGACTTGGTTTATGATTAGAGCAGAGTCTCCATAGACTTCGAGATTTTTGGCCTTCCTTTGGAGAGCCTCTTCCAGGCCGGCAATGCAAGCTTCGTATTCAGTGGTGTTGTTTGAGCACTCAAACTCCAATCTTATGGCCAGTGGAGTGTGAGAATCTGCCGGATCGATGAGCAAGATTCCTATGCCAAAGCCTCTTTTGTTTGCGGCTCCATCAAAGAACATCTGCCAGCTGGTGTCGTGGTCAGTGATTTCCAAGACACCTTCGTCTGGGAAATTGGGCTCAGTAGCATCTTCGGTTTTAGAGGTAGATCGGCTAAGTGATCTGCAATTACGCTGCCTTTGATAGATTTGAGCGTGACATATGTTATGTCAAACTCGTTGAGAAGGAAGGCCCACTTAGCCAGTCGGCTGGAAAGTGATGGCTTGCCGAAGATGTATTTTATAGGGTCCATCCTGGATATGAGCTTGATGGATCGCCCCTGCAGATAAGTTTTGAGCCTTTGAGTTGTCCAGACTAGGCCAGCGCAACTTTTCTCCAGTGCCGAATAATTCAGCTCGCTTCCTTGCAGCTTCCTACTTATGAAGTATATGGCATTTTCGATGTAGGAGTCTTTCTTTTCTTGGGCAAGCATGGCCCCTACTGATGTGTCTGTGACGGTTAAGTATATGAGGAGAGGTTTATGTGTATGGGGTGGAGCTAGCACAGGGGGATTGGTGAGGTAGGCTTTTATTTTTTCGAAAGCTAGCTGGCATTTCTCGTCCCAGACTTGGTCAGTATTTTTCTTTAGGAGTTTGAAGAGGGGCCCACATGTGGTTGTGAGCTGTCTGATGAAGCGGCTGATATACTGTAGTCGGCCTAGGAAGCCTTTGACTTCTGTTGGAGTTTTTGGCTGCGGCATCTCTATAATAGCTTTGATCTTTGCTGGCTCGATCTCGATGCCCTGCTCGGTCACTAAGAATCCCAGGACCTTGCCTTTGGTGACCCCAAATGTGCATTTGGTGGGGTTAAGTTTCATTTGATGCTTTCTTAACCTTTCGAAGAACTTTCGAAGGTCTCTGACATGAGCACCATTGGCGTCGCTGGAATGCACGATCATGTCGTCGACGTAGACTTCGATCTCCTTGTGGATCATGTCGTGGAAAAGAGTGGTGGCAGCCCTTTGAAAAGTAGCCCCGGCATTCTTGACCCCAAATGGCATGACAGTATAGCAATAGGTCCCCCAAGGAGTGGTGAATGAAGTCTTTTCTTGGTCCTATGCTGCCATTTTAATTTGATTGTAGCCGAGCATGCCGTCGACGAAGGACCTGATTTTGTGAGCAGCAACGGCATCTACCACAATATCAATATTGGGTAGCGGGAAGTCATCTTTGGGCGATGCTTTGTTGAGGTCACGAAAGTCTACGCAGATCCGGACCTTCCCGTTGGGCTTGGGAACAATCACTATGTTGGACAGCCAGATTGGATATTCAACTACCCGAATGAAGTTGACATGGAGCTGCTTCATAATTTCTTCCTTGACTTGTAGTGACCATTCTGGTTTGATTCGGCGGAGTTTGATTGGCCGAGCATCCGATATACGGGGATACGGTGTCGACTATGGAAGAAATTATGGAA